>VDFB02000017.1:483098359-483215874 GCA_007258455.2 Sequoia sempervirens | reverse complement strand
GGGAGGGAGGGAGAGAGAGACTTGAGAGGGAGAGAGGAAGATAGAGGGAAGGAGAGGGAGAGAGAGACCTGAGAGGAAGAGAGTGTGAGTGTGAGTGAGAGATTGAGTGAGAGAGAGGGAGTGGGGGAGAACAAAGAGAGAGAGAGAGGGAGTGGGAGAGACTTAAGACAGAGAGACCTAATAGGGAGAGAGACCTAATAGGGAGAGAGACTTGTGTGGGAGAGAGAGAGAGAGACTTCAAAGGGAGGGAGGGAGGGAGAGGGATAGGGGAGATGGAGAGTGAGAGGGAGATGGAGAAGGAGAGAGAGAGGGAGAGGGAGTGGGAGGGACCTGAGAGAGAGGGAGAGATAGATTGAGAGAGAGATTGAGAGAGAGAAGTAAGGAGGCATGGAGATAGAGGTAGAAAGATAGGTCTAGTGCTCAAGGAGAGAGAGAGTGAGAAAGATAGGTATAAAGAGGGACAAAGAGGGAAGAAAGGAGGGAGGGATAGGTCCAGAGCTTAAGGGGAGACATAGTGATAAATAGATAGGTAGAGAAAGGGACAGAGATATATGATGATTTATAATGATTTTTTCATCTCCTTACTACAAAAAATATAAATATTTCATTATTCATTACTTTTCTAATGTTTCAAGTATTTTGAGATGAGTGTTACAAAAAAATCATGAAAAGGAGACTTTGGATCCGAAAGTAGTGAGCATTTGATGTTTCAAAAAAATAATATGAATTTTAAATGATTATAATTTTTTTTCGTACAATATAGAAACACCACATAGTCCATTGTGTAGAGCTCTCAATAAGGTCTTCCTAACGCCTATAAAAAGTCAAAATTTCAATAAGAAACACAAAAGTTATTCCAATTTTACTAAAGAGGGTTTTTTAGGTCTTCAAAATGGATATCCGTTTCAAATAGATATTCGTTTTGTTTTTCAAAATGAATATCTGTTTCAAATAGATATTCATTTTGTTTTTCAAAATAGATATCCCTTAAAAAAATGGGTTTGCACTTTCCAAAATGGATATCCGTTTCGTTTGAAAAAATTTGTAGCCTTGAGATTTCCCTCGGGTTTGCCTTGGTTCTTGGCTTGGGATTGCCTAACCTAGAAAGTCAACCAAAAAAATGTGTTTACAAAATTTTCTTAGTTTTCTGAAGTTCACCCTTGTGGCTAACGACTATTTTTTACTATGAATTTCATGAAACAAAAAGGGTTTATAGAAAATTTTCAACTTTCCACCAATATAAGTTATGCCTTATTTTGAATTTAATAAATAATTATTATTGATTTTCTACATACATTATGACTAAAGTCCTAATTGATAGGCTAATTGAAAAAATTCTATAACTTTCAAACTACTTAACCTTTTTTGAACCTGCAAGATGCCTCACATTCTATGCTTCACATACTATAGGATAAAAAAATTGAATTTCATAAAGTTTTGACCAAGTTATGGTGGTCAAACACAGAGGTTTTAATAATTTTGAAATGCTCTAATAAAAAAATCATAACTAATTATTTACATGGAAAAAAATTACAAAAAAAATCTGACACATCTGGGTATCTGTCCTCTACTTTTATTGAAATATTCAAAAAATATAAATTATTTTTTTCTTGTACTTAGGGTGGTCGGACATACACCTGATTCTTATCTTTTTCCTAGAAAATTTAGTACCACTACATTGAAATTTCATTTTTTTGCAAAACAAAATTACTTTTTTTCCAAAAAAAGACTAGTAGCCTAGAAACTACATTCAATTTTCTACAACTTTTTTTCTCACATATTCTTTAAATTATGTTAATAACCTATTCAATTTTTTATGTGAAGTATCCTAACTCTAATTTTCTGAATTTTCATCACCACTTAGAGGCCTAGTTTGGACCCTCATGATCCTGCACTAACCTAGGAGGTGGAGTGGACTTCTGAGTATTATTTTGCTTCAATTTGGAGGGAGACTCATTACTTAAAGGTGATTTTATCTTAGGTTTGGTTCTTATAACTAGGAAGTGCATCCATCTAAATCAACTTGGCCTACTCCATAGTAAGACACTCACAAAACAACTCAAAAGTAGGCATCTTATAATTTTTCCCCATGACATCCATAGTAGAATATAAAGTAGAATAAAATACTCGATAAAGACCTGTTAACTTAAAGACAAAATCAAGAAGATACATGCTTCTTTAGATTTATTATTCCCACATCCTTTCAATTGTGAAAAATATTTTGAATTATGCATGGAAATATTGAATAGTAGGAAATGCATCTGGATAGAGTTATGTTAGATTTTCTTCATGGTGCAATATTCTAAATTGATTGACTTGAAAATACAATTCTACAAGTTTGTCTCAAACATACTTAGGTGTTTTACACTTCACAATATGAAACAACAAATTCTCAAATACATGTGAACCTATGAGTCCTTCTACTTCATCCATCTTACTTCTATGAATAAATTTTTCAAATCCCCTTGTGAATACAAGTTGTTGAGCATCTAAAATTTTTCATAAACCTTCTGATTGTAACAATTGAGATATTTTTAACTTCCATGTATGATGGTTGTATGGAGTAAGGAGTTTAATTTTCCTTATATCTATCATGTTGAACATAAGAACACCAAGAGAAAGAAAATAAATGGGCACCTAAGTTGTGCTTTTCCCCTCCAAAATGTTTTAAAACTATATTTGCAACCCCCCAACAAATTACAATGAAGAAATTTTATAATTTGTACAAGTGATAAGCTTAAATCAATTGTTTATAACACACATTGATTATACATTTTTTTTTAAATGGCTTGTAAAAATAGATAATAGGTTACAAATAGATTCCTTGTGATTTTCAAGGCAATTTCAAATTTTTTATTTTTAAAATTTTGGCTTCATATGAAAAATTTATGCCAGTTGCAAGTAATACAAGAAAATGTACCTTTAGGCAAGGAAAACTGGCAAAAAATGGCAAAATTAGAAAAATTCACTTGCACCACTATGAAGTTCACCAAACCAATTTTTTGATGATATCTTATTCATAAAAAAAGGATACCCAAGGAAAAAGTTGTGAAAGTTTTAAAAAGGCATAGTTTGGCCTATAGGGAGGGCCTTGGTGGCCACTAGGTGACATCTAAGTGTTGGTCGAGCTAAGAAATAAAAAAAATTGGTTGTATTTTTAAATTTGACCAATCAGTTAAGTGGATAACCATTAATGATAAGTAGATGTTAAACAGTTCGCTTAGTGGTTTATCCACATAAGCAACCTTAACAACTCACTATATAGCCATGTGTGGGGTGCTTAACAAGAGCTATAAAATTTATAACATTTATTATTTTATTTTATTTTTTATTTTTTTCAATTTCTATGACATGGAAAATTGGTCGAATGTAGGGGGACTGTATGACTTCCCTATTAAATTTTTCCTTGAAAATATTTTTTCCCAAATATAGATAAATTTTATATCAAAATTCGTAGAATCAACCTTTCATATGCAATGAGAAGGTTTCTTTTTCCCGAAAGTGCTACTGTAAAAAGTTGTTATCTAGATACAAGCTTCAAATCCTTGTTTTCCAAAGTTTCAAATGGTGGCTAAATTGAGTGAAATAAAAGATAAATTTTACTTTCTTGAGCCTTCTAGATGCAATGGAATAGCCAAAAATACTACTACCATAGCCAAAAGAGTTGCAATCACCAAATATCACCAAAATAAATACATTTAATATAGGATTAGTAGATCTTTGTAAATCCTTTCTAATTCTCTAGACCATATTGAGCACAAGAGAAGAGCATACAAGAATTTACAATATCAAAAAAGAAACTTAAATCACAATAAAAAAAACTTGATGGTAGAAGCTCTCTAAGAAAAAGGATGAGGCTTGCTAGATTCAAATCTCTGATACCATGGTGGAATCACTCACATGTTCTAATACCATGTTAAAGTGAATAAATAACCAAGATGTACATATGTCCATTAATTTGCAACACCAAATAGCCTCTACATGCAAAAGCGAGAAGCAAAAATAGAAGATTATATTCCACCTAGGATAAGATAAGATATAGAAAAGAAAACTAAGACTTCTAGGAGGAATCCTAGGACCTAAGTAAACTTAACACATGAATAGGTCCCCTAAGTCCCCTAGTAAGGAATTAACTAGGTACAAGAATTTATTCGCACTAATAAATGTAAAACAAATTGAAATAGAAGTATCTAGTCTTGCGTGAATTATTAACATCAAAATTCCAAAAATAATTGTATGTTATCTCATTAACTATTTCGGTACCATATTATCTACATAATATAACTCTATGAGTAGTATGTGTAGAGACTAGTTTACAACCAACCATATTAAATCTATTCAATATATCTTTTATATATTTTATTTGACAAATAAAAATTACATCCCTACTTTTTATAGAACTCCACTCCTATAAAGTATTGCCTGAGACCTAAATATTCTTTTTAAAACTCATTTATCATAGAAATTTAAAATTTTCCACTCATCTTAGAACTACTAACCATATACAAAAAGGTTAAATAAGTATACCATTAACTTCTTTCTTGTAGTAAAAAGTAGGGTAACTCTTTCTTCTCTTGAATCCATTCTACTAAAAATATCCATAAATATTATCATACCATTATCATGGTAATTTATTGAATCTATACAAATCCTTCTTCAACTTTTAGACTTATTGTTCTTTATCTTGCACTGCAAAACATTATGGTTATTAGGACATTGATTTCTACTTCTAAGTACCCATTCATGAAGGTATTTTTCACATATATGTAATATATACTCCATTTCTTTTAGAATTCTAGTGAAACCACCATTTTAATGAGATCTTATCTTCACACTTGTATAAATGTTTCTTCATAATCTCTTTTATACCTCTATGTAGAAACTTTAGAAACTAGTCATACCTTATATATCTCGAAACTACCATCATTTTTGTACTTAGTTTTTTAGACCTACATATTAACAATACATTTCTTATCGTGTCGAAGATTTGTAATATCTTAGGTATCATTCATGTTTATTGAATACATCTCTTTATGTGTTTCTTCCACACAACCCTTATTAGTACATATAACATGGAAACATGATGGTTCAAAATTATCTTGTGAAATTGAATATAAATTCATTGTCTCACCTCTTGGATTCTCTTCATGTCTTTGAATTGTACTTCTTTGATAAATTTCACTTAGGCCTCTTATATTTCTTATAGAACTTAGAATTTAAGCTAGAATTGAACTATAATTAGAAGAGGGACTACTTGATGGACTTGCACTATTTCAAAGTAAAGTATTACTAGGAACAATATCACTAGTAATAAGACCATTATAAATAGATTTTGATTTCTCAACATGACCTCTTTTTTTTTTTTTTATTCAAGGGGTAAACACTTGTGACTGGAGCTATGAACCGGATACAACCATTCAACAATACCACCCCAACGGGGTTTGAACCTTGGTGACAAGAACAACAATGCCACCTATAAACCATCACACCATGCCAAGACCGGCTCAACATGACCTTTTTGATGACCATACACTTCCCCTCATTAAAAATTGCATCTCTTGGGACAAATTTTTTTTTTCTTGAGAGGATTATGAAATGTGAAATCCTTCATTCACTATACCCTACAAAAATACATGATTCACATTTTGGATTTAAGTTTTAACTCTTTTGATCAACTACATGAGCATAGGTTAAACAACCAAAAATTGGAAATGATTAACACTAGGATTTCTCTCATGCTAGGGTTCATAAGGAGTCATCTCCTCAAGTGCGCTATGGGGACTCTAATAAAGAATATACTTTATTGCAAAAATTGTCTTAGCCCAAAAAATGTTACACAATCCTTTTATTTGTGATATATTTTGTGTCATTTTTACCGCTATATAGTTCTTATTTTTAGTTATATCATATTGTTAAGGTGTGTAAGTAGTCATGGATTGTTTTTTGTTGCTACTAAGAACATAAAAACCCATAAAATGTATGAAAATAAATCCTCCATAGTTGTCCTTATGCATTTTATTTTGCAATCACTTTCATTTCCATGAGGGCTTTAAATATCTTCAATATATGAAAGGATTCAACTTTAATTCTCCATTCAATGTTTATAGATTTATGACTTTGACTTGATCAATGCCTTAGTTTCTTGTAAATTCTTCCAAGCATCCATGGATGCCTATGTACTTGCAATTTTTAGAAATATGATCTTACATAGAGTTGTTTGAATATGAAATAAGACTATAGAGTTTTTCTTTGTAGCCTTCTTTTTAGTTGTTGTATCATTAGCTACAAGATTGGTCAAATCAATTGATTCTTCATAATCTATATGTACAATCTCCAATAAAGATTTTCATGTTAAAAGAGTCATCTTGATGTTCCAATAATCATAATTATTTCTGTTAAATTAATGAAATAAAAAATTAATATTTTCATAATTATTTCTATTAAATTAAAAATGAAATAAAAAATTAATATTTTAACATGCTCAATTGTTAGAGAAATTTCAACCCAAAACTATAACCTACTTTCATACCAAATAAATATTTTGAAACTAATCTTTCATTGATTCAACTAATCTAAAAATTAATTAACCGCTTCAAGTTTAATATTCATCACAATGAAAAAAACATCAACTTACAACCATAAACTAGAGTTAAACAGCCAACACAGACTGAAGAAAACATTAATTGCCATATTCTAGGACTTTCAAGTTGAATTTGTTTTTCTTTGGGTCTGATTACAAACAACAAGAAGTGACTGCTTTATAGAGACTAAAACGCCCCCAAAGGAACATGTCGCGCCTCTTTAAAAGAAAAGCACTAAAGATAGTCACTATTCTTCATCTAACAGTAGCAAGAGCGTTAACAAAAGTAAGACAATATATTTTTAAAAATAAAGTCTGCATACCGCGCTTCAAATTTAATTTTATCTGCACCCAAACTATATACCAGAACTCCAGTAAACCGTGACATGCATGATCATTATTTTAGCAGTTTTGCCAGCACCATTAACCTAATGTCAAAGTTAATCTCATTGTGAATCTTTGTACGCAATTTATGCTGAGGATGGCTCTTCTGTATCATGGCCAATGAACAAACATGCAATGTCTAGGAATATCACTTTCTAAGATGGTAGAAGAGAGTCATAACTGATCTTGAACGGATCAGTGAGATTCTCAAGCATTCTAAGTGATTTTATCCAGGATTTATCACTGTTCTCTTTGTCAAATAAAAATGCATCCAGAACCTCTAATGTAAGCGGAACCACACCAGAAGCCTTGATGATCTTTGATGATCGATGTGCTTCATGCAAGCCAAATGACTTAAAATCTGCATCTTCTTGAAGGTGTTTCCATTCGTAATTGCTTGCCCTTGTGGTTACAATTACTTTGGTTCCAGGCCTACAGTGCTCTAACATAAAGCTGTTCAACTGCTTCCTGTGGTCAACATTATCTAAGATGACAAGAGGTCGTATGGCACTCAGGTGAAATTGCAGAAGCGATTTACCGTGGTCAATGTCGTTTACTTTGATATCAACTTTTAACAAGTCCATTAACATTTGCGTCTGTAATCCTATGATACCACCACGCTCCTCAGCGCCGCTGATGTCTGATATAAAGCAACAAGCTTCGAAGTTGCTACAGAGTTCATTGTAAATAGCATTGGCCAGAGTCGTCTTACCAACGCCCGTGCTGCCCCAAATGCACAAACAAATAGTTCTGTCAGGGAGATGTAGAGCTAACATATCCTTAACCTTCCTAACATTTTGCTCAAGTCCGACAGCGTTTTGAGGAACTGGTCGTGGTAAGCAGTTCAATGCAGTGATGTCAGACACAACTTGCTTCACCAATTTCGCTTCATACCTGCAAATTGGAAAAAGTTAGAACCATAAAGTTACAAACTTAGTGGAGTGCAGGAAAAGAGCGTTACCGCGAATGCGTACCCTGCGACCATTTGAAGAGACCATCCAGATAAGGAGGCGACGTAATGAAGAGCAGCCTTCCATTCGTCAATTATGTGGGAATTAAATCTACCTGGAAGATTAGCTTTACTGTAATGCTTGTCGAACGCCTCTGCATATGTGCCCTTATCTTTCAGAGGAAAGCGGACACATGAGGGATTGACATCATAAAAGAGAGGGATGATTAGTCTTTTGGTTGTGGATCTGCACTTCCACATGTGTCTCACCTCTTCCAAACACCAAGAAGAGTCTGCGTAACCACTTGAAAAGATGGGAATGAGAATAGCACTATTCTCGATCGCCTTTTCCAAGCTCAATCCAATATTCTCGCCTTTCTCAATTCTTTCATTGTCAAGAAAAGCATGAATTCCAGCTGTTTTGAGAGCTTCGAGGAGATGATCTACGAAAGATTTTCGGACATCCGCTCCTTTAAAACTAAGGAAAACATGATACTTGTAACCTGAAAAAGAAATTTTCCCTGAGTGCGGCCTGAAACAGGTGAACTCGCCCATACCTTACAATCTCGTCAACAATAGATATATGAGAGAACTGGACAAGAACTTGAAGGACTCCAAGCAAGTATTACGAAGGTACCGAAGGATTTATAGATATATTTAAAGAATCTTTGGTCGGTGGAGATATATTTATCAATGGTAAAATGGGGTTTGACAGGTAAAACTTTCTGATCCCTGTATTTATTTCAATTTCAGGCTATTCCAATTTACTAATGTATAAAAACTTAAATAACCACCCCATCAACTCTCTCTGACATATTTTATATAGATTATTATTAAAATATATATACTAATAAACAAAGGACTAAGAAATTATAGAACAACGGGTCAGAGTTCTCTTGGAAATTCTAGTACAACGAACGCGTTAGAGTCATCTTTAGACTGTTATTGACGGATTTTTCGGCATATTAAGCATCGCCAGTTTTATCGGAGTTTTTTATGGCATTAACACGTTTTATGGGACTTTTTTATGGCATGCTTTTTCAGTCATGCGAGTAGTTAGAACGATTTTTTAGGGCATTACCAAAACCGAATTTGATGGAGAACGTGCAAGACGTGTAATGGAAATGGTGAGGAAGAAAACATGGCGGGGAGGTTGAAAAACTAACGGCGATTTTTATTTTTCTCTGTGGTGTGTTCAAGTTTTGTCAAAATTTGAAAAATCCTTCGATAAAACCCTACCCTTCTCTTTGGCCTGTGTATAACGAGAGTTCGCTATTTCTTGCTTAATGTTTGTAGCAGCTTTAGCCCGAAAAGTTGTCTCACGCCCGGAAAAACAACTTCCAGGCAGGCAAAACATTCCTCGCCCCACGCCTGAAAACAAATTCTAACTCGCAACCAAAAATTCTCACTGCAAAAATCTTGTCGTGACCTCAACAATCTAGTAGCTCTAAAGTATCGATATTTTTAGATAATTTTTTTCTCTTACTGTGAATATATTGGAGAGCAACCGTGGGAAGAGTGGTTTTGTTTCGGCCCATTTTAAAAAAAAGTTCTGCTTTGGTAGGGTTTCGTAATAATTTTCCTGCAAACTCTTCCCATTATTTCTCATCGGCATCGTTGACAACACAACACAATTTCTGCAGAATCTTGAGATTGTCAATGAGTTTGTTATTGATCCTGAAGCAACTAGGTGACGCACAAAAATCAAAGGTAGTTAATTGTAGTGAAACAAAGCATCCGCATCAGTGTATATGATGGCAGATCCGCCGTCTGAAGGTAGAAAGGCTCGAACAAGGATAGTTAAAACTCCTGCATCAAAATGTTCCACCGCCTTCAGATGGACCAACAATATTGGATGCTGAAGCATTCACCCATGGGGGTGTTTCTAAGATTTTATCTCCCAACTCTCTTATCTTTCAGTTCTCTAATGGTAGTGCAATTGCTGTTTGTTTATATTGGCATCCATTACAAGCACAAATGCTGGTTACTAGAAACCAAGCACTGGAATTTAAATTCATACTTACTACTGGCTGGCAATAAATGATGATATCTGGTAGTCCCATAAATAAAGTAAACACCTAAAAGTATAGCAAATGCTTGATGACTGAACAACACCTAAAAGTATAGCAAATGCTTGATGACTGAACAAAAACTTTAAGAATTGTAACAACATTAAGAGCGCTAATTCGCCCCTAAGACCAATGAAATACCGGCCGGGCTTAACGAGCACACTCTAAGCTCTGACAACCAGCTTTGACTTCCTACGTGGCTCGAGGGCCCGTCTCTTACTCTGTTTTATCAGATTTTTTTCTCATTTTCCTTCCGTTCACCGTTCTGTTTTCCGTTGCGCTCCACTTACTTCACCGCAGTCACTATCACCGTATCGATTATATTTGAATATACACTCCCGCCCAATCCATACTCCACTTCACCGCAGTCACTATCACCGTAGCAGTTAAATTTGAATATACACTCCCGCCCAATCCATTGAAAGTTGCAAAAGAGGTTTTCTTTAAGCCCAGTCTTGGAGAGTGAACGTGAAACATTTATCCCCTTGCAGCTGCTACAATATTGCTTCGGATAAAAACCTTATTTACCCTGATAAGGAAGCAATATGAGAATAGCTCTACATTTGCGGCTGGGTAGAAGCATGTGCTGGAATTGGGGATTATTTGAACATGTTTCTTGGGTTTTCTGATCTTTCATCTTTCTTTTATCACCTCTGATTTGGAATATTTGATGGAGCGTGTGAGGAGGAGGATTGAGAATATGGATCCACATATAGCCCGGACTCAAGGTTCAGGGAGAAATTGAGGATAGCCTTAAACCCCGTATTTGGAATGCTGCACAGTATGCGCCTCTATAGTTTCTTTGGCTGTATCGAAGGTACCAAGCGAAAGTATTGAATAATTTTTCTCTGGGTTTCCAATGCATCATATTTACTGTTGCTCTTCTTGTTGTTTGTGAAGGATTAAACAATCAATTAAGAATTATATCAATTTGCATTAAGAAGCAATAGATGAAGCTGAACAAAGATTTTGAATAATTTAAGAAAAAGTGAATTTAATCATTTCAATTCAACAACTTCCTTTTTAGAAAATTTACGCCACATTCTCTCACAAAATTGTTTCCATCGTTTTACAATCTTGCACCCAATAAATCCACAAATAATTGTTTTCTCACAATAAACATTTTCCTAAATTTATGAAAACACTAAAAATTTAAGTTCTCTTTTCCTCAATTAAATAATTTGGACTTCTCTAGTTCAAATTTCAGCACTAAGTTTTGATGCTTTAGACTTGGATTCAATGATAGATTTTTTTTCAAGAGATGGATTATTCACTTTGTACCCTCTATAATTGAGTGTATAAAACTATGAGTTACAAAATCATTTAACAGAATAAAATATATTAACTACTTTAAAAAATTAATTATAAGAAGATAGATGTAATACAGTTAGAATATATGAGATGAAATAATGAAAATATCAACATGCTAATTTGTTTGGTTATTTATTTTCAACGAGACATCCTTCCCAATAGATGGTGGTTGTTAGCATAGTATAGTATAATGCTTTCTAAAAAAAAAATATTAGCAATAATAATCAAGTTTAATGTGGAAGATTTAGTTTAGATTTATTATATGATCATATCTCTCTTATTAGGTAGAAACTAGTTGGGTGCAAGAATTATAATTTTTACTATGATGTAAAATGTTTCTATCATGATCAAGTCGCATCGGACAAATTCATCGCCACCAATTCACCGCGGGTAAATTCACCACCAACAATTTACCAAGGGAAAATTCAACGCCATGAAAAATTCACCTCAAGGAAAATTCACTACAATTTTATTATCATAAATTCAATTATTCTTTTGCAAAAAATATTCAAAGTTTTGGAAATATATATTAAAAAATGTTAGTGTGAATTTTCCTTAAGGTGAATTTGTCATGATAGTGAATTTTCCCAAGATGAATTGTGATGAATTGTTAGCAGTGAATGAATTGATGGTGGTGAACTTCCTAGAATCGATCAACTCTAGTATATCATCTACTATCTAAATAGTCAATGGATTATTACCCAACTCATAATTCTATTATATGAATGTAAAATTATAAAAGGTTTAATATTCTCATTGAATAAAATAATTATGATTATTGTGGATTTTGATTTAATAATAATAATTTCTATTTTATCCTTGATTTCTATAGTAGTTGGAGGAATTTCCTTAAGCTTGTTGTTTATAAAATAATGTGAAGGACATGCAAAACTAACATTTAGAGAATTTAGCACAATATAATGGACATTTTTTTGGGCTTCACAACTCTTAGTTAGAATAAATTTTTAAATGGGAACCTAGATATACATCTTGCATTTTGAAGGCCTTGTAATCTAATTATTCATAAAATTGTAGGATGTATATAAAAAATAACTCTTTAACTTTGATTTATTATTCTAAATAAATGGGTGAAGAAATCTATCTATTTAGTTATTGAATTCATTTGGTGTGATCATAAAAAAAATTCAACCATCCTCAAGAAATGACAAATTCTATGGTTCATCTTGAGATCCCTATAATTTGCTAAAAATATTTGGATCTTGCAACCTCATCCCCTCTAAAATACTCTTAGAAAATAATTTAAAGGTATTAATCATCTATTGATGGATGAGGAACGATTTCTACATGGCTTAGAATAGATGTTAAAGGATGAGTAATTCTTCATGAGCTGAGAAGGAAATTGATTTCTCAAAATTCATTGATGGAGAAGGTGATCTTATTCCATGTACTAAAAGAAAAATCATTTCCTAAAGCATGAAAAAAATCAAAAATAGTTGTTGTCTCTCTAGTAAGAAGAAATGGAAAAACAACTAAGGAAAATACTTATGAATAGAAGGAAGAGATTTTGTTGATGGTGACATTCAATAGACTATAGACACCCTCCTTGCTAGGAGAAGGAGGAAGCTTTCTACAAAATAATTATAATCCCTTCCATTCCTAAGGAAGATGTATCTCCTATTGATTCATCCACACCCTCTCAAATTTTGGTTTTCTCTAAGTCCAACTTTAGATTCATAGATAACCTATAATTTTTTGGCTTTCTATAACATATTATATTTCTCATAAGTCTTGCAAAAGGTTTTTCTTGTTATCTCCTTCATTCTAAGGTCTGAAGTTTACTTTTCTTTATTTTACATTTTTTTAATATGGAGAGTGCTACCCAATCCTACATTGAACCCATTAAATATATACTGATACACATGCATATATAATGTAGTTTTATTTACTTAGATCATTATACTATTAAGTTTTGCATAAAATATTTAATTTTAGACAAATATTTTTATGTGTTTCTTTTCATAAAGGGACACTATTTAATTTAATAAATCAATAAATGAAAGGATTAAGTTTTAGTTTGAAGATGAAATCAACTAATGAGTGTCAAAGAATTTTTGAAACAAGATGGAGTTAACTTATGACACATAAATTATAAATTTTATTTGAAAATAAATAATTAGAAATAAGTTTTTATATCAATATTTCATATCACACTCAATGATTGACATTCTCCTTTTCCTGATGATGGATCACTTGATCTAAAATCTTGATCTAAAAAATCACACAATTGAATCCAAAAGCTTACATATTTCTAATTGATGAACCATGGAAATCTAATAACAACTAATAAATAATTAGCTCTCATTTAATTTGATAATAAAATATTGTTTAAATAAATATATAAATAAAAATAATAATTAATTAATATATTTTAATTAATCTAAATGATAATAAATTATGATTAATAAATGTTAAATTAATAAAAAAAATGTCAAATTAATGGTGATTAGTAATTAATAGATTATATGATCTGAGAATTAAATGTTGACCATTAGTGAATAATTTTAGTGTCTACAAAGTCTATAAACACTTCTTGCCTAGACATTTGACTTAAATATTTTAGGAAAAATGTTTAGATTGATAAATACATAATCAAGTGTAGCATACTAAAAATATAAAGGGGAACCTTTGATCCATGGAAGGATGATATTTAATAATTTTAATATATTTTTATCATTTCATTTCAAGATGTTCTTACTCAAATTAAATTGATATAACAAATATTTATGTATGTATGTATGTATATATATATATAATAAATTTTGTCCACTTTAAATTTTAAATTATTAAATTATATTAATTATTTGGCATGCAAATGACTATCAAATTTAAGTGAAGGAAAATTTAAGTTAAGGGGTTTTAATTTACAAAGTCATGATATGAGAGTACTTATGCCACTACAGAAAGCATCTCAACATTAATTAATAATTAATTTTATACTATATATTTAAAATTATTATTATATATAATATTTGTTAAGTATTATGTTTTTTATAACAAAAGTAGGGCAAAGGGCCCTTGAATGCAATGAGAAGATGAGACTAGGCCTATAGGCCAACAAAACAACCACTAAAAAATAGTAGGGGTATAAAACCAACCAACACCCCACATCAGAACCATCAACCTAAACATACAAAACAACATAAACTACATACGAGCAAAAAATAACAAGCCAAAAAATAGAGCCGAGTCTAATAAAAAAAGGGGCATGTAGGCCCAAAAAAGTAATATAGTTAAGAAGCCAGAAAATAGAGACTCAAAAGACCCAAATTATTCTCTCAGATAGCAGGTTAGGTTCCATTCATTTGCCAACTACTCCATCTACTCACTATACTACTCCATAAAACCAGCAGTCCCCTCATCCAATTGCAACTCCTTGACCTGAGAGGACTTCATCTTTATGTGGCCTTTCCTTACCTTAGTTGCACCATTCACAGTATCAAAAATAGCCCTTTGCATGATGCCTAGAGTAATTTAGTCGTTAACTTATTTGAAGCTTTGTCCATCTTGTCCACTTTTTCCTACATTGCCTTGAATTGCATGGCATAAAAATCAAGGGGTCTATCTTTATCCTGCACATCTTCTTCCTTATTCTCCATAGCCTACTCTTCCATTTATTCTAAAACTTTCATAACCAATTCCTCCTCTTTCCATATTATTGACCCCTTCCACTTCATCATCCTCTAATTCTTCAACCACATGTTGGTCATTACCTTCCAAATCTTCATCCTCATCACTGCTAGCAGAATCCTCTGAGAGGTCTTCACCCAAAACCACCGACAATTCCTTTTTACTCAGATTAATGGAGGTTAGAGCTTCTTCTTCAGGGTCATCACCAGGCTTTGTGAAGCATAGTTTCTTGCCCTTAGCCGATTGGTTGACAAGCCTCGCCAACCTTCTTTCGGCCTTCCCACTGCTAGAGTCATCCATTTTACCTTGTTCCTCCTCATCTCTAATCTCAATAGTAACTTTTTATCTGTTTTAGGTTTAGCATTGTCTAAACCCTTCCTCTTAGCTCCAATTAGGTTACCCACGGGGGTAGAGCTAGTCTCCTTACCTCTCAAATTTTTAGCAACAAGGTTTCCCTTACTAAGGCGACCTTTAATAGATGATTGTTTCAAACCAGAGGGAACAACAAGGGGGTTTTTGGGAGGAGTTCTAGTAGTGGAAGTACCCTCACCAAGAGTATTTACCTAAGAAGAGTAGGGGAGGGGGTCTGGTTGATTCTCAAGGGTGACATTAACAATATAATTACTACTAGAAGAAGGACCCGACAAGGGAGTAATCACTGAGGCATAATTATAGAGGCACTGAATTAGACCCTGGTGAAGTGGGGCGAAGCTCCCTTATCCTTGCATTGTTTGAGAGAACAAAACATAAAGAAATGTATATTAATATTTTCATTTCTACAAATATGAGAAAGAAAGGGAAAGTGGTACCTATGAATAGTAGTATACCGAACCTCCAGGGTAAAATAATTCATGATATGCACACTGACCGCCCCATAAGGGGCTGGAAACCGTTACTATAATATAAATACTTATTAATAAATATTTGTAGTAAATTTTATATTAATATATTGATATTAAATTATGTTAATAACTATATATAAAAGATAATTTTAATGATTATATCATAAAATGATACATATTTGAATTAATTATATAAATTTGATATAATAATAAATTATTGTATTAAGTAATATAGCTTAGTGGGCTCAATTTTATATCAAACTAAGTTAATGGTGAGAAGCACAAAGGAATATGCAAGCTAGGATGTGCAAGAAGTTTCGAGTGAGAGGAGCAAGGTGATAATTATTGGTGCCCCATAAGCAATAGCCAAGAAGGTAGGTAGTGAATGTTCACTTATCTCATTCCTTCATTAACTATCACCTAGATAAGAGGGGAAATATATTCCCTAATTGGCCTTAAGTCATATGGCGTGCCCTACAAAACTACCACCAAAGAGGTGCTAAATAAGTGGTACTAGTTGAAATAATGTGAGAAACTATATAAGGCTTCCCCTTTTGATTTCAAATTCAAGATATCCAAGGATATTCCAAATGATTTGATTCACTCTATGGTTAAAGACTTGATGAAAAATATGATAATTAAAAAACTCATATGTATATGGTTATCCCATAATTGAGTCAAGCCATATCTAGGAGACAAAATGGATTGATTACCTTAGACAAAGTATTAGTTCTCTCCCCTATATATTTATTTAATCACCTTTTAGTCAGAGAATGATGGAGGCATCATTCTTAAAGTTGACCAATGGTCTATGGTAAGCATAGGCCTTTACCTTCATACATAGTCTCCAAATTTTTACCCAAGCAAAGAGTTATAATATGATGTATTGGTGTGTGTCCACATCTATAAATTGTGAGGAATACTGAGTATGAAGAAGGATTGGAAGAAATTAGGAACTATCTAAGTTAATATCAATACTATTTAGATGCTACAAGTAGTAAGGAGCTTACCATTTATGCTAGGATCTACATTATGATAACTTTAACAAGGCCAACTAAGTAGGTTGTAACACCCCATTTTGGCTACTAGAAACTTAATATATATTTTTCTATAAATTACTTGCTTGGAAATTTTTAAGATATTCATTACTTAATTACAACATCACAAAGACATGATACAATATCATGTATAGTCCTTAAGAATATTTAAAGAATCTATTCACATTAAAAATACACTAGGTCATGGAGTCCTCTTAGAGAATACTTTGGAGGTATTAATTAGCTATCAAAGAATGAGAAAGGATTTATGCATGGTTTGGAACATATAAACTAGAGGATGATGACTTCTTCATAGGTGAGTAAGAAATTGATTTCTCAAATTCCATTGATAAAGAAGGAAATCTCATTCCATGTCCCAAAAGAACCACTATCTCCTAAACTATTAGTTAAATCTCCAAACTAAATTTTGGTCTCTCTATTAAAAATAAATGTTGGAAAATTAAGGCAAACAAATCATGAAACAAAGGAGGAGATTTTGTTGATGTTGACACTTAATGGACTATTGATGCCCTCCTTAATAGGAGGAGGAAGATTTTTTCCAAATGGTCATGATACCTTCCTCTTATAAGGGAAGATTTATGTCCTACTAATTCATAAACACCGTCTCAATTTTTGGGTCTCTCTAGCCTACAAATTGTTTTCTTTCTCTAGATTCTTCTATATTTCATGTCTTGTAGAAGACTTTTCTTCTTAGCTCCCTGAATTTGAAGTTTAAAGTTTACTTGTTTTATTTAATCATAATCTTCAAAATACAAAGAGTGGGCCATCATCCCACAGTTTATGTATCAAATATATATACATATGTACATATTAAGAGTTTTTATAACACACTCATGTCATTACAATTTACTCCTTGCTACAACTATACATATTTTTATTAAATTAAAAAATATATAATATCATATAATTAAACTATTTAATTAAATACTCTATATGTGCTCAAGATTGAACCCAAATTTTAAATCTTCAAATTTAAATTCGAAGTCTCCACCTCTTCCTACTTACCATTATAAGCCAACTTGGTATATGTTTATGCAATTAATTGCACTATGTTTTAGTATATAAAGAATTTCATTAATAGAATGCATCCATATCCTTAGAAATCATTTAAACACAATTTGATCTCCTAAAGGACAAAAGAACCTCATTCATAGGCCATGTGGATGTTAGTGAATATTGTCATTGAATCTTCATTTCAAGTCACAATGAGCTCGTAAAAAGGGGTTCTTACCAAGAATAACTTAACCCTCGCAATCCAAAAGATCCCCTAGAGGTCTATATAGACATAACCATCCACAAAAGCACTTTAAATATTGAAGATTAGACTCCATAGGTTCCAATAGGTTGTATTTTTTTAGTTCATGTTTGTACCATAACATTCAAATTTGTGACCTAGTTGAGATTATATCTACAACAGTTGACATCGAACTCCAAGGCTTTTTACAACTATTCTAATTTTGAAATAGTGATCATACTAAAGTTTTACTAAAGCTACAAATTTTTAAGAGGTGACAAACAAATCCATAGTATTATGACCAATGATTTGCTATAATTGGTTTTAGAGTTAAGCCACTCTATCCTTCATTTAATTTTTAAATTTTTGTTGCAAGTTTATCAACCTAAATTTTTTGGTGTAGTCTTATCCCTTTGATAGGATTGTTGGTATGATCTCATCTCACAAAATTCAAATTTATTTTCTACATATTAGATTCTAACTTTATCCAAAGAACAATTGTGATTTTTCAACTTCAACGTCAAATTGTATTAGTTGAGGTCTAAGTTGACATATAAACAAATAAGCCTAGGTCAACTAATTCTAATTCAAGAATGTATTCATGAAAAGAAGATGAGATTGTGATCAAATGTCATGATCATAACAATCATTTTATCCAAAAAAATCAAAGCAATAGAACTAATCTATATCAATCACCCACACATCTCTCCAACATCTCATTTATTAAATTATTAATATTAAATTTATATTTAACAATCACACTCAAATTCATAGATAAATAATTTTTTTTACAAAGAAGCGTTATATTTAATAGGTGTTTCTACCATCCTACAAAAATAAATCAAACTTACTGCATACTCATACATGATTCATGCATCCTCTAAATATAGTCTAAAATTGCCAACCCCCTTAATGCATCTCTCATTTAAAATAGTTGTTTTGAAAAGACCGCCTAATATTCGGCCTTTCTAGATGTTGAAGTGCAGTTTTAATTGTAGGATATGAATGTTATATGGAAATGTTGTGGTTCTCAAGAGAAATTACAAGAATGAATTAAAAATCAATATTTTTCAAGTAATATTTAAAAAAAAATAGAGTCGGCCTCAACAATATCTGTCAAAATTATGTAAAGAGAAAAAAAAGATCTGAGATAATCAAGAGCACACCACCGAGGATGAAAGGTAATTTTTTTAGTGTAGTTTCCCACTATTGGTCTGGGTATCAATACTCTTTTAATCGACATCCTTTCAAAAACAGCCTAAAGAGTAGCAGCAAATATGTTGCACATATTAGAAACCCAGAGAAATATTATTCAACACTTTCGCTTGGTGCCTTTGATACAACCAAATAAACTACAACAGCATGCGAATGTGTGGCTTTCCAAATACGTGGTTTCAAGGCTATTCTCAATTTCTCCTTGAATGTTAAGTCTGGGTTGTATATGGATCACTATTCTCAATCCTCTTCTTCACACGCTCCATCAAACATTCCAAAATCAGAGGAGATAAAAGAAAGATAAAGGTCAGAAATCCAAAGACACATGTTCAGATAATCCACAGTTTTAGCACATGCGTCTTCCCAGTCACAAATGTAGAGCTATTCTCATATTGCTTCATTATCAGGGTAAATAAGGTTTTTATCAGAAGCAATATTGCAGCGGCTGCAAGGGGATAAATGTTTCACGTTCACTCTCCATGACTGGGCTTAAAGAAAACCTCTTTTGAAACTTTCAATGGATTGGGTGAGAGTGTATATTCAAATTTAACTACTACGATGATAGTGACTATGGTGAAGTGGAGCATGGATTGGATGGAATTGTATATTCAAATATAACCGCTATGGTGATAGTGACTGCGGTGAAGTAAGTGGAGCGCAACGGAAAACAGAATGGTGAACAGAAGGAAAATGAGAAAAAATCTGATGAAACAGAGTAAGAGACAGGCCCATGAGCCACGTAGGAAGTCAAAGCTGGCTGTCATAGCTTAGAGTTTGCTCGTTAAGCCCGACCTGAAATACCCTATGCATTTTGGATTGACCATTGCATTCCTATATTAGGAAGACTCTTGTGACTCTTACTTTTGCCAACTTCTCTATAATTGTAAAATGTATTTGTAACAATTGCACCATTGGTTGCAAAGTTTTCACTGATTTTGATTGTATATATTTGAGAAGCTTTCTTTTCCCATAGATGAAACACACAATATCTCTTCTCAGAACCATTTCTCCTAGACACATGTAACATTGGCCAACATCCTTATAAATAGTTTATCTCTCGTAATTATCTTCCTCAACATAAATAGCTTGTATCATCTGAATAGCATCAAGTACAAGATCGATATTAGTTTTGCTGCCTTAAGAGTTACCGGCGCACTTTGTTGATTGTAGTATAGGTTTGCTATATTCCTTTAAGATAGCCATCTTTTGGAAGCTAGATTTTCCTATCTTCATATTTAGTGAGATGTTCGAGTTCAAATGAAATTTGATAAACACAAATTGATGTAGACTTCAGATAAACTGTTTGGTGTTTCTGCAATTAATTATATTCCATATTAGAGGTGGGGTAGGGAGAGAATTATTCCTTTATTCTAACCTCATGTCTCTATGCGGCTGCTTAACTCTATTTTCTACTTAAATTTAAGTAGTGGGAGTGTTCCCATGCATAAATTTGATTTTTAGGAAAGGATAATTTGGAATCTTTTCCTATTTTAAAGGAGTAGCGACTGCTTAAGAAATAAAAATAAGTTGTCAAAAAATAGCGGGGGCTAAAAATAAGAAGCAACTACTTGTTGTGAAAAATGCTAGGTGGCTTCACAAATTTCCTTCCCTCCTTTTTATTTACCTCCAATTCCTCCCTCCAAATTTTCCCTCTAAATTTTCCCTACAAAAATTATTATTAATAATACAATACTGTTCATTCATTTAAATTATCAAGCAGCAAATTGTGATACACTGCAACTACACAGCAACAACAAGGTACATATTTTCATAGAGAAAATTAAATTTTCAATTTTATACAGATTGAGAGCATTATAACGGATCTAAATGTCTTCATATGTTAATTCTTAGTCAATAATAATAGATTTGAATTCCCTGTCAAAATTAACAGCAACAAATGGTAATTAAATATAAAAATATACAGTTCATAAAAATTAATGGCAAGGAATGATAATTAAATATAAGAATATACAGTTGAATTATGTTTTTATTTTAATAAAGGAAAAACCAGTTTAAAAAATATACATTTTAAAAAATACAATTTAAAATGACTACTTAAATATAAGTAGCAAAATCAAATATACATGGGGACACCAGCTCCACAAATTTCTCCTAGAAAAAATGAGCAGTGACTGCTAATGAAAATAAGCTAAGAAGCCGCATGGGGACATGAGATAAGTATTCTATCATCGGTGTCCTTGGAACATGATGATACTTGACCCATTATTTGCAATGCAGCTTGGTTTGTTCTGTATACATCTTATTATAAAACCCTAAAGAATCTTTGATGGCTTCATTTTGTTATTTATTATGATGGCATGTAAATCCCCAAAGTCACTGTTCACACAAGATTCTCAAACTCAATAATTCTCTAAGTGTTTTTTCTATAGGATCTAAAATTTATCCTATCTACTTATTATTTCAAACCTTATACTTTGTATTGCATGTGACTGGTTTTCTAGTATTTTTTGTCTGTAAGCTCTTATTTTAACTAATCTGTATCACTTTTTTTAACTCTATTTTTTCCTTTATGATAATCTTGATATTTTTGGGAACAATTTAGTAAATTTTATCTATCAATTTTTTTTATACTTAATTTTCCCTCTTATAAGAAACTTGATTTTCCGTGTAACATTTTAGGGCCTCAAAATACTTGTTTGGTAGTCTAGGTGTGGGTACTTGTTTTTCCCTAAATATGGTTGTGCAAAAAACTCATCTGTAAATCTTGTGAATTGCTATTTTTTGAGGAAGTCCAATCATGTTTTAAATGACAATGCAAATATTATGAATATAGTCAAGTTTGTTGTGATGTCATAGGCAAGGCCATGGTTCGTTGCAAAAAATGCAGTGTTGGTTGCATTGCCTTGTCTGCAAGTACATCAACTGCAAAAACATCATCTTTGGTATTAGCTACAATATCATGTCTTTCTTCAAAAAATTTGGATTGGTATAGCTCGTATTACTTGGAAAAAAAATTAGTGTGGACTTCTTTGCTGCCAAATAGTTCCCTAAAAATTAATGGTTGTAGTTGGAACTCTTGTTGAGGAGGCATAACCCTTTAACAAGGATCTGGTATGTTTATAAATTTATCATTCTTCTTGGTGTATCAATGTCTCTATTTCTTATTTTATGAAGTTTAAATTTTAAAAAACTTAATTGAAATGTGTGTCCTCAAATATGTATTTACATGTATGCTATGGAATGTCGGTATACACTTTTCATGGTTATTTAATTGCATTTATGTGGGAGAAAAAATTAAAAGAAAATGCTGAAATAAATCAAACCATGGTTGTTGCTGGTCGAATTGGTATCAAAGGTTTTAATATTGTGTGATTATTGCATGATCTCAAACATTTATATGTACAAAATTGTCATTAGAGTTGAGCTGATACAACTTCAAATGAAACAAAGAATATAACCACCTCAGCACAAACTACTGACACACTACCCAAAAAAGAAAAATGAAGTGACATATTTTGGATGCGAAATAGTGAAAAAGTCATAATCAATCAACCTGGATAAATATATACTACCACCCTGCCACTCAACATTTGTCAACGTTTAAATTATCCATAAGACCAATAAAGTAAGCAACACCTGTAAAACCCACTATAATGAATTTTTTTTTTAAATACAACCTTTCTCCATCCCTCTCATGCCCATCTTTCACTAAGTTGGGTGCTTAATATTCAAAGACTTCCCACCTTCTCATCCATTATTTTCACTACTATCACAGTCCTATAAAATCCACACAAACAATCAGACCATCCTACAAAAATCGGACATTGTTCATCTAAGAGAAAAAAAGAAAAGAAAAAGGAAATCGAATGGAGTCTCTATTCAAGTCCACCATTGTTATGCTATTTTCAATAGCTTTAATGGCACACATGGTAATGGGTGCAGGGGAGTGTGGGAACACTTCAGTGGAAGCTCCAGCCTTGAAAATGGCACCATGTGCAGAGGCAAGGCAAGACTGACAAGTATCTGTTTCCTCCAAATGTTGTGTTGCAGCTCTTGATGTGGAAATAAATCTTGCATATCTTTGTGCACTGATAATGTTTGGTGAATCTCAAAAGGCCTTCAATCCACAGGCTGCGCTGACCATTCCAACCTGACCATTCCAAAATGCTACAACTTCAGCTCAAGCACTCAGGCTACGAGTCTTAAAGTAAGAATAAAAGTTCATTTACTCATATATACATTTCTTATATATCTTACATACTTAAAATTCTATATACTCCTCTTCCCATCAACATTATAAGGTTATTCTTTATAATAACTAACTATTAGTTCTACAGAATTTACTTGACAATGAGTTTCTCTTCTTTGTGTTTTATAGGCTACACTCTGCCATAAAGAATGGAGGAAAGTGTTGCAGACTACTTTCTGTCACTAACACTATTAGTGCTTTGTGGGATAGTTTCTACTCTTATTGTTGAATAAGTTAGCAACATATAGTATCAACTTTTAGTTTGCTCAAGTATATGTAAAAATGACAAGCTTATATGAAACTTGTTTTTCTTTCATGTGAATTGATCAGAACTGCCTTTTACTAAATCATTAGACATATTTTAAAGAAACCTCTTTATACTATTTGGAAAATAAATTTTATAATTTAATATGTAGTATTTTAATTTTTATAAAATATTCATATTTTTCAAATTTTATTTTTTACTTTGAATCCTATGTTAGTTGTGGTCAATATCTAGATGAAGGTCCCTGGTAAGAGCATTGTCTCCCACATGGTTATTAGCATGAATTTGATGCCCTTGTAAAATGTAGGAAGGGTCTGATCTTTATCATCTGCTATTGGAATTTATTTTATCTCAAATGAATTTGGTGGAGTTCTCATTCCGACTGTTGGTTTATCAGCAACCTTCTACTTCTCAAAGATGTGAAAATATAAGCGATTACATCATCCCTTCCCTTGGAGATCAAACTCTTATCAAATCCTTCATGTATCTTTAAATTCTATGAACAATATTTTTTCAGATGAGGTTTTTGATTGGAAAATGCATGTGTTCCATTCTAACCAGATGTATAAGAAATAATATCAAGGAAAAAGTCCTATATTTTCAAAATAAGCACATAAAACATAAATATACTTTCATAATAATATCCATTTTTCCATCATATTTGCATAAATCTACAAAAATATTTTCTTACAATTTTGTATAGACTATGTTCTAAAATCAACATTAAAATCAACATAAACTTACTTATAATCTTTATTCTTCTCCTTTAATCAAATTTTATTCTCATGGTTGCAATCAATTCCTATTACAAATCATTTTTTTCTTATGTGAATTGCAAGTGATAAACAACAGGAAAATTCAAAGCATAAATTGAGGGTGAAAAGATAAACTCACTTTATAACTTTTTAGAAACATTATGTTCTATGTTTAGATAAACAATTATTAGATTTAGTGTTATTTATTTATTTATTTGACAATGTCACTTTTTCCAAAATATATATAAAATACGCGAGGTGCCTATTCAATTTTTATAATAAAAATTTGATGGCACCTCAAGAAGGATATCTCTCGGTGTATTTTACATATATTATTATTAAAATATATATATATATATATATATATATGCTAGTTTATTTGATAATGTCATTTTTTACAAAATATATATTTTAAATCCCAACATTCTCTTAATCAACATGATCAAATACTCTCACCTCCTACATGAAAAGGTCTAAATTTTTTTTTCCTCATTTAATACTTAAATGCTCTTCTTTATAAACAATCATCGAACAAATGCTCATTTAATACTTAAATATTCTTCTTTATGAAGCGGACACTATAAAAGCTTTATGGAGAAAAGTGCTAAGGGTTATCATGGAGTACATCACTCTCGACGACCACTTCACTAGGGTTTATGGATACCACTTCGTGCTGCTCAATCACTTCCGACATAAGGTGCGTGTTTCTATCCCTTTCTTCTTGCTCTATTCCCTGAGAAATAGCTT
Source organism: Sequoia sempervirens (assembly GCA_007258455.2). Taxonomy (NCBI): domain Eukaryota; kingdom Viridiplantae; phylum Streptophyta; class Pinopsida; order Cupressales; family Cupressaceae; genus Sequoia; species Sequoia sempervirens. The sequence goes on along the minus strand of VDFB02000017.1, from coordinate 483,190,607 downwards.
TTCTGACCACAGTAGAAGCCCTAAAAGATACCTGATTCTTCACATGGGTCTTTTAAGGCTCATTTATGAGCACTTTCAGAATATGCCTGGGCTTCCAAACCCTATAGCCCCTTTGGAGCTTGATGAGGATGATACTGAGCCTAGCATATCTGATACTAAATTTTCCCTCGGCCGTGTCAAGAGCTCTTCACTTCCTCTGCCCCCCTTCTACCTCTAGCCGTTCCCCCCAGCCATCTGGTGCCTGCTCTATTCCTGCTTCTGGCCATACTAACCCTAACGCTAAAGTAGCAAGCTCTAGCTCTCTAGTTAATAAGTTAGTCTCCTACCCTGATGACTCCCCTGTTGTTTCTGCTAAAGCGGTCGGGGTTAGTCTTGAGGATCCCCACATCCCTCAAAATTTTCAACAGGAGAACTATAGCCCTCCTAGAGGTGCAGAGTCGGTGATTTTTGGGGTCAATTCTAAAAGTGACCCCCCTTTTGACTTCGTTGGTACTGCCAAGAGTTGTTCTATGGACCAGTTTAATTCTGCCAAATGGTTATTCCATGAAATCAGTGAGTTGAAAACAAAAAGTCTATCTCTTCATAATAAATTGGGGGAAATTGAAGCCAAATTTGTGGGGCTAATTCAGCTCGAAGCGGAGAAGAATACCAATGTGAAGGATAACACTCAAAAGGATAACACTATTGAAAATGATATTGAAAAAATGAAAGGAACTTTGAAAAAAATTGTTGATCAAAATTGTAGAATTGCCAGACATAACGTTGTTATCATGAAAGCCATGTCTGAAAGACTGGAGAAATCCCAGAAGAGAGCTCTGATTGTCGACCTTGATCAAGAGAAAGACCAGGACGAGGAAGCAGGGATCTCTAAATGAACCAGATCAAGCACGAAAAGAAAATCCCTAACCACCCCAAATATGACTCAGATCTTTATGGAGGGGGTCCAGGATATGGTGGACCTGGAAGAGGTTGTAGACGAGCTTCTAAAATCTATGGATTAGCTGTGGCTGGGCCCAGTTTTGTTTGTTTGCTAGCCGTTTAATGGTTTTTTTGTGGCTTTTTGTGGCTGTCTACTTTTGCTAGTTTTCTTCTTTTTGGCAGCCTTTTTATCTTTCGGACCTCTTTTTTGGTCTTAGCTTGTAATGTTACTTTATGGTTTCGGGTCCTTGTAAAACCCGTTTATCCCCCTTTTATCAAAAACAATCATCTAACAAATTAATTGATATAATTTACACAATCAAAGCTACATTGTAACAATGAACATTCTAGTTACACAAAATAAACATAGCTTTCTCTTATTAATTGAATGCTTAGAATAATTAGAGAGTTATTCAATAAGTTAGTTCAATTTGTGTATACTCTTTATATCTAATTTATAATAATTTAATTTTTATTGTAGTACTGAGTTTTGTAACAAGGAACAATTACAACAAGAAATAAATAAGATAAGCGTAGTTGGAAGATATGAGTACCTAAAGTAGTGTGTTTTGAAATGATTGATTTACAATCATAACTACAAAGTACTATAATACTCTTATACCAATGTGTAGTCATTAGATATAAAGATTATACACAAATTGAATTAGCTTATTGAATAACTGTGTAATTATCATTGTATCATTAGATATAAAGATTTACACAAATTGAATTATCTTTTTGAATAATTGTGTAATTATTATAGTATAAGAGTATTATAGTACTTTGCATTTATGATTGTAAATCAATCATTTCAAAACACACTACTTTACCTACTCTTCATATCTTCCAACTACTCTTTATCTTATTTATTTCTTGTTGTATATGTTCCTTGTTACAAAACTACTAGAATCAAAATTAAATTATTATAAACAAAGTTTATAAACTTATAATTAGAATAGTATAAAGGAAAGTACTTGCCACTATGTGGCACTTGTTATTTATGTATTAACTATTATATTGTTATATAATATAGCATTATATATTAAAAACCAAATTATTTATTATATATTTAAAATTAATTAATTATTATATTTTATATGGGAAATGATGCTATAATGATAAAACCTAAATGTGCTCGTTATTAGAGCCATAATTTTCATTTTAATAAACATACTCTAAAACCATTTTTGAAACTTAACATACTCTAAAAGACTTGTAACAACTCTTTTCATATTGAATGGTTCATTAACGGCTAAGATTTTAAGATCTAAGATTTAATTTTAATAATATAATATAATGTTATATAATAATATAGTGTTATAGTATATAATAACATAATGTTTATTTATTATTATATATTATATTTGAATTTTTTATAATTTAAATTTTTAAATATATTGTAAAAATATTATTATATTCTAAAAGTATATATTTATATTAAATATATTAAATATTTAATAAATATTTATTATTTAATTATATCTTAAATTTCAACTATATTTTTATTTATTATTATGCATTATATTTGATATAATATATCAAATATAAAATAAAATAATATAAATATATAATATTTTTCAATATAATATTATTTAAATTAATTTGTTAAAAAATAAAAATAAAAGACAAGCGATTGTTTAAGCCTCCTCGGCATAATAGCATAAAAAATTAATGCCTTCGAGCATCCACTGAAGGGATGTTTCCACATGCGATAAAAAACGTCCATCAAGGTCTTACATTGTATTTAAATAAAATTAAACGACTCATTGAGAAATACCAAACGAGAATTTAAACGACAGCTAAAATAAAATGACTCACAAAAATAATGCACTAGGGCAATGTGAGAAAACAAAAAATTAAAGGGAAAGGATGTTGTAATGTGAAAACCTAAATTTGTTCATTTTTAGGGGAAAAAAAACCTAAATGTGCTCATTATTATGACAGTAATTTTCATTTTAATAAACATACTCTATAATCCTCATCAAAACCTTATTTTCAAGCTGCACTCACCAAAATTACCAATGAGGAAGTGTTCAGAGGAGTGGAAATTGATAGCGGCAGGGAAAGCAACAAAAACGACAAAAAAAGTTGGAAAAACAACCAAAAATAGTCAAAAATGGAAAAAAATGGACTGCTGAGATATGTTTCACTGTCAACCAAGTCTCTCCTTGCTTTTCAATTGCCCATAGGAAAAATGAGCCCGTGAAGTTCAAATAAGGAAACACCTTCGGTGTAAATATGTAAGTCAATGTATTCAAAGCCTCTCTCCTCTTTTACTTTTTACTTCTTATCATTTTTGTTTTTTTTAATTTTAATTTATTTTACTTTTCCTTTCATGATGATGATGTTTATGAATAAATCACTTTAGCGCAATGGGAAGTTGGTGTATCTTTGCTATTTTTTCTATAGTTTAATATAATTTTGTATAAATCTAGTTATAGTCTTCATTTTATTTTTATATTAAATATTTTAATATATTTATATGAGTTTTACTTTTATATACTGTAAAATTAAACAATTCTAAATATAATTTGTTTGGATTCAATCATTTGCTCATATAAATTCATTTTTACAATCACAAACTTGACCCTTATCTTCTTAAAATTAAAATTTAAAATTTGGTAGGATGACCTTTAATTTCTTTTCTTGAACCAATTAAGTAAATATGTTCATGATTTGATGCTATGAGCTATTATTTAAAGTGTATATAATTATGTAAATTTCACGTCAACAATCTCTAAAGCACCCTATCTCATCTTAGAGCATTAAAGGAGCAATAAGTAACAATAAATTTAAATTTTTTTCTCTAAAAAGAATTAAAAAATATGCATACATCATGATAGGGCTCTAACCTACTATCTTCAAAAAAATTTATAGAAATTTTTTAAATTGATCTAGAATAACTTTTCTCCTTCATGGAACAATGAAAACCCTTTCAAGGAATTTTAAAATATAGTCAAAATTTAGTTCAATGAAAAGAGGAAAGGAGATGAAGGTTAATTAGGTGAGAATAGAAGAAGAAAACACATTGCATAGGGCGAAGTTAAAACTAAAAAGAAAAAAAAAATGGTAATGAAGAAAATGACCTAGATCATTCAACACAATCCAAAATAGAGCACGTGATCAGTTCAAAATTCAAGACACTACAAAGACATATATATCAAGCATTTCTCAAGGTACAAACAAGCAAAGTTCATAATATTTTTCAACAAATCTCATTCTTTGATCATCAATCATGGTACCTTTATTTTATATTTATTTTTCACATATAATTATTATAATAATTAGAACATTAATAGCCCACAAAGTTCATTGAAGGATTGGTGTTCAATCAATGAAAGCATTAGTTCCTAAATGTGGAGACCTTTTTCATGTCCCAAATGTGACAACTATGATATAATTCTAAGTGGTGACTAGATTAGATTTCCATTGTGGACTCCTAATTAGGTAATTTAATGTTACTATCTAAGTGACTCTTAGACTTCCCATGGTGATATCTTAATTGAATTCTAGACTTATCATGTTAATATCCAAGAAAAAATATAGTGTTAATAAATCTAAGTGTCTCTTAGAAAACCCATATAGATATATATAGTGAGATAATATAATGTTGATATCTATTTTGAAATAGTTACTATCATTAAGAGGGGAAAAAATAATTTGTTTATGACCTCAACTCATCATGATAGCCTAAAAATAATAATGTGTTAATTTATAAAAAAAACCAACATAATACCACACACTTATTAATCTATATTAATTGATAATGTGTTGAATACACCGAATACTAAGTGGGGGGATGAATCAGTATTCTACTAATAGAATTAATTAATAACCATCCAATTATTAATCCACATCTAGCTGCAATAGTGAACCAAAACATAAAAGATATCATAACACATTGACACCAAGATTTTTTATGTGGAAAACCCAATGTGGGAAAAACCACGGTGATGATTAGCTCACAATGCATTATAATCGGTTATAAGATATTACAAGGCTCACTACTAGGACTCATTGTCTTTGAAAGGCTCACAGCCTGAATCCAAAAGATGGATTAAGGCCAAGATAAAAGAAGGTTTGGCTCCCTACCAAATATGAACTAGATAAGTGCACCTACAAATGCAAAAAATAGTTCTGGTTTAGCTCTAATCTGGTGTGGGAACACACTGATCAATGAATTCCTTCAAAAGGAAAATTTTGCATTTCAATTGTAAAGTAATGTAAAAGCATGTAAATCTATGTGATAAGGTCATGAAGGGTCATACATAATGTATTTGAGGTCACAAGTAGGTCACTAGGTGGTCAAAAGGATGGAAAAATTAAAATTGCAAAAAAATGCTAAAAGTTACCTGTAGACACGTAAAATGTACCAATTGACATATGCGCCTGATCCTGAATGCTAACATCATTTCATCCTGAATCACCCCTTGGTCTAACCATTTAATCAAATTCCCCTATTTGATTAAATTCATCAATATTCCTCTCTTAATTAAATAAATCAATTATCTAATTAAGTCACCTCTTCTCAATAATTAAATTAATCATCTGATCTAATTATCCCTAATTAATTAAATAATAAATTTTATTTGATTAAATATCTAAAGTCTATCTGTTTAAATTAAATAAATTAAAACCTTATTTAATTTGATCTAACATAATCTCTTTTAATTAAATAAATCAAAATCTTTATTTAATTAATCTCTTATCACATTCTTCTCATTATTTGATTTAAATAGATCCTAAAATCTAAGTCAAATAAATCACATCATCTAATCTCCTATTAAATTAATTGACCCTTGATTAATTTAATTCTAATTCATGTCCCATCCTCTAGCTTTTCCCACTTGCACATAAAATAGATTTAATTGATTAATTAAATCCACTGTTTTCCTCAACAAGGCATATTTTGGAATATTCCTCCAAGTTTGAATTCAAATTCCAAGTTGACATGTACATCCAACAAGGCATTTACTCCATATTACATGTCCTTTTCCTTGATCCAAGTGGAATTTATTGCATTTTCCCTTCCCTCTTGCAAGTCATTTCAACAAATTTGAAATTAAAAAATATGCATTTATTGGCACAATCCTCAAAACTTGCACATCCTCCATCCACTCATAGATTGACAAGTGGCATCTTGCCGTTAGATGAATGTTAGTCCCACATTGCTCAAATTTGGACATTCATCCATCTTGGCATTCTATAAATAAAGAGCTCATATCCTCATTTTATCATCTACAAATTATGCAAAGTTACCACATTGCTCAAATATCTATCAAATTCCATCCATTTTTATTGAATCATAGCTAGGTTATGCAGATTTTCTTATTGGAGCATTTATCACCATAAAAAAGTGGATCAAATCTCTTCATAACATCAAGCTTGAATCATTAGCAATTGGGAAATGGCCAATTTTCACATCAAATTGGCACCAATTCACCCATGGGATCAAGAGTTTGCTTGCTTAATTAGGATTCAATCTTTATTTTGTTATTTCATTGTGTTTTTCATTGTTTTTTCCTAATTTGAGTTATGTTAATAGATTTCATGGGGAATCCTTGTTCTTGCTTGCAATTGATTATCTAATTTGTTTGTTCTTATTATCTTGCAGGTATTCGAATTGGGGTTCACACATTACCAATTATGTAAAATGCAAAAAAAGAAGAAGTTGAGAGTCATTTTGGGAAATTTAAAGAGATAGGTCGATGAAGGAAGTTAAAAAGTAAGTTATTGGTTGGGAAACATCATATAAAGCATTGTGGGGGTGAGCAAGAGGAGTACTTTTAAATTTTGAAAACAAATTTTGAAATAAAACTCATTGTTCTGCAATTTTCTAAGTTTTCTCTCTAGTTTTTATTCTTGTACAGCCTGTACAACAATATCAGGCCTTGATTTTCATCATATTTTGAAGGATAGTGTTTTTGGAATTTACATTAAGTCAATTTGAAGGATTAGCATTGAGTTTTTTTTTTTTTTAGTGATCAAATACAAAATCTATGAGAAACCCTCAATAAGAGTTTGAGAGTCCTTTAATGTCCTAACCTACCATTCTACAGATGTAGGTGTAATAAATCGGTGGAATGGGATATTAGAAAGTGTGTTTGGATAGTTTGTGTTGTGTGTTGTTGCAAAAAGTGAAATATAGAGTCAAATTTGTTGCCCTCACAAAATTTTCTTTGTTTTTCAAGCAGAAGTGGTGCCTACAAGTGATACAATGAAGAAAATGAATTGGGAAGGTTGGAAAATGGTATAATTTGTATGTACATACATAATTAAACAAGTTGAGGAAGTGGAAGGTCAGTGTGAGGCTAGGAAGACAAACTTTCATGAAACTCTTTCTCTTTAAGCCTCATTCAGCCTATAACCAAGGGTTTGCATTTTGAAACTCAAAGAAGGGTAAAAGTGGTCAAGTGTTAATTGATTTTGTCATTTTGGACCCTGATTTAAGACTTTTTGAATTTATTCTTGATTGTGGAGATGAATTGATGGTAGTTTCTTTGCATTTTAGACATATTTGGTGCACTTTAACCGTGGGACAACCATGTTCTTAATGTATTTTCTAATATAGGGATATATGATGATGAGATATGTTAATGTGGGTTAGAATTTGCTCCTAAATGTGCAAATAGTTCAAAAAGATTGAAGGTAGAATGACTAATATACCTGATTTAGTAGTTTGATGACCTACTAGACAAATAGTGCCATAAAAGCCTAGAGAAGGTGGAAACCTGGTGTCAAAATAGTGTAAAGAATGGTGGTAAATGTTTGAATACTATAATATTGATGTTGTTATTATTTTTTCAATGTTTGGACAAGTTTTTGAAGGCAGGTTTGATGGTTTTGATGTATTGAGCAATGAGAACCATATGTGGAAATTGGTGCTTTGACTACAAAGGGTAATGGATCTATTGATACAGGGTTTGTGAATAAATTTTGTGTTTGTTTCAGTTAAATTGATGAGGATTTTAGTGATTTTAAGGATTGGTGTTAGTTTGAAAGAAAGAAAGTGTGTTTAGTTGTCTATGGACCTTGGGAAGAGAGTTATATTGAGGAGCACGTATTAGAGAATGTTGAAGTATTGGTTGGTATAGTGTATTTGATCAAGTTTATGTGTTAAGTTCAGTCAAATAGATGCTGATAATGGTCTGGAATATGGTTTTGGTGAATTAGAATACTAACATGTTGACTTGGATTTTTGTAGAAAAGAAGAATCAAGGGAAATTGTATGAGATTTTGATGAAAATTTATGTGAATCAAAGATGCTTGTTCAATTTGATCTTCTCCAAATTATTTTTGGGACACAAGTTCCCTAATGAAATTTTGTTGTTGGTATATTCCCTTGCATCAATTGGTATCAAATCTAGCAAGGTTCTGATGATTTGTTAAAATTGGTGGTTTGTTGAAGTTGTTGTTGATACATTAAGTTGTTGAGTTTGGTTGTAGGTGCTTGATCCATCTAAGTTGCAGAAAGAAGATGCAAGTTTGTGTGAGTTTGTGCAGGTTGAGAAGATAACCTAGTTGCTAGCAAGAGAAGGCAAAAGAAAGTTGAGAGAAGTTGGAAGCAAAGAGGAATTTTATTGGTTTGTTGAGTTGATGAGTTGTGTTGTAGTAAGAAATAGATGGATACATGTTTGAAGAAGCACTTGAGTTTCCAGCCTAAAGAGTACTCCACCAATGGGAATAGTTCAAAAGATGAAAAGATGATTGGTCAGAGGTCAAGGATGAATTGTGAAAGAAAGAGGAAAGCTTGCAAGTACAGTATTGTGTCCTTGGTTGAAGAAAAATTAGTGAAAAGATGAAAGTGGTAAAAGGAAAGTCCTATGTCCTTTTGAAAGAGAAAAGAGATTGAGAACCTGATGGTAGAAAAAGAGAAAGAAAAGGCCAAGACAAAGTGAAGAGTCAAAGATGAAGAAAGAGTTGAAGAGAAAGAGCGAGGAAGTAGTCCAATGCAGATTTGAAGTTACAAGAAAGGTTGAATGATATGTTTCCAAGGGACTTGGAAAGGTTCTATTGGTTGGTTGTATGGTGTAGGAGCACCTTGTTCAATGAATGCCTTCAAAAGGAAAAATTTGCATTTCAATTGAAAAGAAATGTAAAAGCATGTAAATCTATGTAATAAGGTCATGAAGGGTCATACATAATGTATTTGAGGTCACAAGTAGGCCACTAGGTGGTCAAAAGGATGGAGAAAACAAAATTGCAAAAAATGCGAAAAGTTGCCAATTATGTAAAATACAAAAAAGAAAAAGTTGAAGAGTCTTTTTGGGAAATTTGAAGGGATGGGTCGATGGAGGAAGTTAAAAAGTCAGTTATTGGTTGGGAAAGCATCATATAAAGCATTGTGGGGGTGAGCAAGAGGAGTACTTTTTAATTTTGAAAATAAATTTTGAAATAAAACTCACTGTTCTGAAATTTTTAGAGTTTTCTCTCTAGTTTTTATTCTTGTACGACCTATACAGCAATATAAGGTCTTAATTTTCATGGTATTTTGAAGGACAGTGTTTTTGGAATTTACATTAAGTCAATTTGAAGGATTAGCATTGAGTTTTAAGTTTTTTTAGTGATCAAATACAAAATATGTTAGAAACCCTCAATAAGGGTTTTAAAAGTCCTTTAAGTTTCTAACCTACCATTCCCCAGATGTAGGTGTAGTAAAATAGTGGAATGGGATATTAGGAAGTGTGTTTGGATAGTTTTTGTTATGTGTTGTTGTAGGAAGTGAAATATACACAGTCAAATTTGTTGCCCTCACAAAATTTTCTGTGTTTTTCAAGAAAAAGTGTTGCCTACAAGTGATGCAATGAAGAAAAGGAATTGGGGAAGGTTGGAGAATGGTATAATTTGTATGTACAAACATAATTAAACAAGTTGAGGTAGTGGTAGGTCAGTGTGAGGTCAAAAAGACAATATTTCATCAAACCCTCACTCTTTAAGCCTCATTCAGCCTATAACCAAGGGTTTGCATTTTGAAACTCAAAGAAGGGTAAAAGTGTTCAAGGGTTAATTGATTTTTTCATTTTGGACTCTAACCTAAGGTTGTTTGTAGTTATTATTTATTATGGAGATGAATTGATGGTAGTTGCTTTGCATTTTAGACCTATTTGGTGCACTTTAAGTATGGGACAGTCATATTGCTAATGTATTTTCTAACATAAGGATATCTAATGATGAGATATTTTAGTGTGGGTTATAATGTGCTCCTGAATGTACAAATAGTTCAAAAATATTAAAGGTAGAATGACCGATATACCTGATTTAGTAGTTTGATGACTTACTAGACAATAGTGCCATAAAGCCTAGAAGGTGGAAACCTAGTGAAACAGTGTAAAGAATGGTGGTAAATGCTTGAATATTGTCCTATTGATGTTGTTATGAGTTTTTCTATGTGTGGACAAGGCTTTGAAGGTAGGTTTGATGGTTTGATGGTTTTGATGTATTGAGCAATGAGAACCATATGTGGAAATTGGTGCTTTGAATGCAAAGGGTAATGGATTTGTTGATACAGTTCTTGTGAACAACTTGTGTTTTTTTCAATTAAATTGATGAGGATTTCAATGATTTGAAGGACTAGTATTATTTTGAAAGAAAGAAAGTATGTTTAGTTTTCTATGGGCCTTGGGAAGAGAGTTGTATTGCGAAGTGTATTAGAGAATGTTGGAGTATTGGTTGGGACAATGCATTTGATCAGGTTTTTGTGTTAAGTTTAGTCAAATAGATGCTAATAATGGTTTGGAATATGGTTTTGGGTATGTGAAGGATCATCATGGAAAAAATAGGCCCTTAAGTGGCAAAACATTCAGAAAAATTAGAGTTAGGAAACTTGATGTAAATTTTTGAATAAGTTATCTATATTATTTAAAAAATATGTAAGAATACAATCTATAGAAAATTGAATGTAGTTTCTAAACTACTAAGTTTATTTAAGAGAAAAAATCTATTTGGTGAAAATTTTAAATTTCAATGCAGTAGTACTTAAATTTCAAGGAAAAAATAAGAAGTGGGTGTCTATCTAACCACCCTAACCACAATAAAATGATAGTAGTATTTTATAATATTTTAGATATAAGTAGAGGACTCATGTCCCAATGTGATGGATATTATTTTGTATTTTTTTCCATGTAAATAATTAATTATGAATTTTTTATTACAACTTTTAAAAAATATTAAAACTCTTATGTTTGACCACCTTAGCTTGGTCAAAACTTCATGAAATTCATTTTTTTAATCCTGTAGTATGCAAAGCATGGAATGTGGTGCATGTTTTGTATTCAAAAAATGTGATACCATTTGAAATCTATAGATGTTTTTCAATCAACCTATCAATTAGGACTTTAGTCATAATTCAAATAGAAAATGAATAATAATTATTTATTAAATTCAAAGTAAACCATAATTTATATTGGTGGAAAGCTGAGAATCTCTTTTAAAAACCCTTTTCATTTCAACAATTTTGGGTAAAAAAAAGTCATCAGCCACATACCCATCATATTGACACTTTTTGGCCCATCACAATCTTGCACATACCCTTGTGGTGAATTAGAATACTAACATGTTGAGTTGGAGTTTTGTAGAAAAGAAGAATCAAGGGAAATTGTATGAAATTTTGATGAAAAGTTATGTGAATCAAAGATGCTTGTTCAATTTGATCTTCTACAAATTGAGTTTGGGACAAAAGTTCCCTAATAAAATGTTGTTGTTGGTAGATGCCCTTGCATCATAATCATACCAAAATTTTGCTCTAGTTGCTAGTCTACAATCACTATTAGTAACTTCACATTATTATACTTTTCACATCGCTCACATACCATACTAGATATGTCTATATCGAGATATATCTTTTTATATCCATCATACATGCATATATATATATACATATATAGAGTCATGAATTCCTTTATCAATTAGGTTAGTCTAATTGAGTGCACAATAAACTCAAAATGACTTATCAACCCAATTCAAAATTCCTTTTGGCACATAGAACAAAACATGTCATCCAAACATTAAGTCAATCCAGACCTAATAAGGAAGATGCAAAGGATAATTTTTTTTGGCCAAAAGAATACCAAACTTCTGTCACTTGAATAACTCAACCAGATCACACAAACTCATTTAATCCTATAACTGACACTCTTGAGCAACATATCCAAAACTCATAGAATTTCCTTCTACTAGGAGGATTTTTGGACCAAAATACTAGACCAATATGGATGCACAAATTACTAAGAATGTTACCAACCAATGTTGGCATCAATACAACAAAGCCAAAGGGTACCTTCTTCATTCTTCCAACATAGTGTATATACATTTCATTTATTTAGCCTAGGTTAACCTTAGGTAAAGGTTATGCTTTACATTTTATGTGAAGCAAATTGATCATACACAACATAGTTTTGTTTCTAGTATTTCTTATCACATAGGGTTTTAAAATCTACAATTTTCTTGTTTTACATCCTATTTTGATATCCAAACATTCTTTTGCATTCTTGTTCTTAACTAATTTTTCTTTCTTTTAGAATTTTTTGTTTATTTGGAATGCATATATATGACTTACCTAATCTTACATTCACTTTATGGATTGCATTTTTAACTTATTTTCAAATATTACTTCTAATTTTTCATGATTTTTTTATTTAAGTTTTTTTTTCTTAATTTTTGTGATTTGAATTTTTAAGTATACTTACATAGTAATTTACAAGAAGAATTTATTATTATTAAGGAGGGGTAAATGCTTTTGAACCAAAGCTATGAACCAATGAGATCACAAATGGGGGACCTCACTTCCAACATAAACACTCAACAATTACACCCCAATGGAGATTCAACCTTGATGGAAAGTGTAGACCTCCAAAATTTTCTTGATTAATATCACACACCTAATTGGACTATTAACACAATTTATGTTAGAGTAATAGGTTAATTACTTAATTAATTTAATCATATTGATTAATTAATTAAGTCACCTTTTACTTTATTTTTCACATAAGCTAAACTTAGGCACATTAATAATTATTTAATCTTAGGGTTCACTTTAAGGTTTTGATCTCCTTTCTTAAGGATTGATCTCTTTGTAATTACTGATTATTATTTATGTAATTTTACTCTCTATTTGCAGAGCAATATCTTTGTGTTGTTCAAATCTCTTCTACGTGATAGGTTATTTTGCTTGCAAGTGATAATTGGGTTATATGAGGTTGGCTTTTACAACTTCAACATGGTACCAGAGTTTCAGATCTGTAGCTTCTTGTTCATATTTTGAGGGATTCAAGCCTTGAAAGAGTATTTCAGTGCATCTTGAATCACTTTTGATCTCACCATTGCATTTAGTGTGTTGGAAATAATTAAGATTGACCTTGATTTCACCAATTTTGGACTCATAGGCTTAGATCTACAAGGGTTTCTATGGGTACCTTTTCTTCTCAGATACATAGAGTACTTACAATTTTGAAGCTTTTAAGCCTGAACAAACTTCACGGTTGCATCTAGAGCGGCCAAAAACCATAAAAATGCATATCAAATCGTCAAATTTGGTGAAGTTGGCCTCTAAGGAAAAAAAATTGTACAAGGGCCCGTACAACCCCTGTATGGAATCCTATGCACATTTTTCATTTTTTTTTTAAAGGCACATAAAAAAATCTTTCTGTGTTTTTTCTTTAAGTAAATTTATTTTCCGATTTTTTTTTTTTAAAAAGCATATTAAAAAAGGCATAGGTTTTGGGAGGCATTCAAAATTTTGGTGGGGTGGATTTTTAGGGTACCCGCAGGTACCTCCCTTATAGACCCCATACCTTCCTATGGTGGCAATAATGCCTACCGCCAGTGATACCTTCTCCCTCTAGTGGTCAACCATTCTAGTGGCTTGTGTTCTAGTTTTTGGTGGCGATATTGGCTAGTTTTTTTTTTTTTTTTTTCTGGTAGTTGAATTTTACTTGTAGAGGTGACAATGCTTACCAAATATTTTGTTCTTGCTAGGAATATTTTAGTGTTTTTTACAAGGCAATGGATATTTTGGGTGAAGTTTATTCCAGGAAGAATGGAGGAGTATTCCATCAAAATTTATTTTTTCTAAAAGGTTGGATTATTTTTTTTAGCATGTAGGGAATATTCTCATAATATTCTACTGACATCAGCATGACATCATGTTGACATCAGTAGTATAGAATGTATCTTGACCCCCTTTTGATCCTTCTTTGGTCTCTAGGGAGCAATTTTTCTTTTGGCCATAACTTAGGTGTACGGTGTCATATTTTCACAAACAAGATATTGTCAGAAAGGTAGTTCTCCCAACTTTCTAGTGGTGTGGGTCTCACTACTTTTTTTTTTTTTACTATTGGTGTATTCTACAGTCCTTTGAAGTCATGGGAGATTTTTAAGTCTTGAGCTCATAACTTTTGACCAATTTCTCCATTTATCGCGATTCCAGTGGCATTGGAATTGTCTTTCAAAGCTCTTTAGTTCCATTCATGCATTTTTTCCAAATTATTCTCTAGGTATATTTTATTCATATTTTTGTGTTTTTGGACTCTGGTGAATTACTTAGACGTTTTAGCTCCTGGAAACTTTTTGTTTGCATAGGATGACTCATTTTTTGGCTATTCTATATGTATTTGTAATTTTTCTATTCTATTTAGGCATTGTAGCCATATTTATCATGTACATTCTCTTTTGAAGATGGACTGAGATAGATTGTCAAATATGGTGTATAATTTTTTGGGGATTTTATACATCTTATTATGCCTTTTGTATTCACACTATGATATAAAATGCCATGGGGAGTTAATATTTGACATCATACCTTTGTCAAGTGAGTGTCCCTTCCATGATAGCAGTGAATCTCAGTGATTTTTTTCCTCATGCCTGTGTGCATAGTTTGCATACCCTTTAATTTACAGGTTATTTCGGGCATGTGCAAGATCATCATGGAAAAAATAGGCCCTTAAGTGGAAATTTTTTTAGAAAAATTAGAGTTAGGAAACTTGACATAAAAATTTGAATAAGCTATCTATGTTATTACAAAAATGTGTAAGAATATAATCTATAGCAAATTGAATGTAGTTTCTAAACTACTAGGTTTATTTTTATTTTCTTAAATCTATTTGGCGAAAAATTGAAATTTCAATGCAGTAGTATTTAAATTTTAGGGAAAAAATAAGTAGTAGGTGTCTGTCTAACCACCCTAACCACAATAAAATGATAATATTTTTTTTAGAAGATTTTAGATATAGGTATAGGACTCATGTCTCAATGTGATGCATATTTTTTGTAATTTTTTTCCAAGTAAATAATTAATTATGATTTTTTTATTACAACTTTTAAAAAATATAAAAACTCGTATGTCTAACCACCTTAATTTGATCAAAACTTCATGAAATTCATTTTTTCTTTTTTTAATCCTATAGTATGTGAAGCATAGAATGTGACACATGTTTCAGATTAAAAAAATGTGATACCTTTTGAAAGCTATAGATGTTTTTCAATCAACCTATCAATCAGGACTTTAGTTGTAATTCAAATAGAAAATAAAGAATAATTATTTATTAAATTCAAAATAAAGCATAATTTGTATTGGTGGAAAGTTGAAAATCTCCTTTAAAAACCCTTTTCATTTCATCAATTTTGGCACTGATAAATTTTGACTCAAAATCCGACAAAATTTTGTTAGAATTTCGACAAACTTTCGTCAGAATTATTTTGTCGATTTTTCGACAAAATTTGGAACGTCAAAATTCTGACCCAGCATCGTCGGCTGTGTCAGAATTTTGACGTTTCAAATTTTCTTAGAAAATTGATGAAATAATTCTGACGAAAGTTCGTCGAAATTCCGATGAACTTTTGTCAGATTTTGAGTCAAAATGTATTAGTGTGGGTAAAATAAAATTCATCAGCCACTTACCCTATATATACCCATCATATTGCCACTTTTTGGCCCATCATGATCCTACACATACCCTTTCTCCTACATGCACTTCATGGTTTCACACAGTTTCAGTGTTCCTGTCATGGCTCTCCCTTTTTTTGTATTATGTGGGGTTTCTATTGTTGATGCTAATGCTTCCTTGGTTCGTGTTTAGGTGATCTATGTATCTAGTATTTCTTCCTATGTACTTTCAGATGTAGCGTACATTAGCGGTTGGTTACTAGCATTTCGATGAGATGAATCACTTACCATATGGAAACTCTTGCATTCCTATTTCTGGAGGTTCTTCATTCAACACACTATTAATCATCTTTGACACTAGTCTACAACTTTGTGCTTTTAGATGTTCTACATGTTCTTATTTTTCAGGACACTATCTTGTTTGGAGGCTTCTTCAGTCCTTCACTTGACTTTCATCTCTTTTTGGAGTGGAGTTTTCCCCATGAGGGTTTCTCTTTTTCTCTGCTTTACAAATATTTTGGTTGTATTTGGGTACCTCATCAAGACTTGTTAACATGACCCATCTTTGCCTTCATGCATTTTTTCCTTATTTTTTTATCTTCTCCCTAAGTTCATCTTAAGTGGGGGTGTTAGAGTAATAGGTTAATTACTTAATTAATTTAATCATACTAATTAATTAATTAAGTCACCTTTTACTTTATTTTTCACTTAAGCTAAACTTAGGCACTTAATAATTATTTAATCCTAAGATTCACTTTAGGGTTTTGATCTCCTTTCTTAAGGATTGATCTCTTTGTAATTATTGATTCTTGTTCATGCAATTTTACTCTCTTGGTTTGCAGAGCAATATCTTTGTGTTGTTCAAATCTCTTCTATGTGATAGGTTATGTTACTTGCAGGTGATAACTGGGTTCTGTGAGGTTGGCTTTTACAAATTTAATAATTTCTACCCTAATTCAAACATTTTCATATATTTAATTAAATAATATCAATTGTTTAATTCAATTCATCATTTTCCTTTATTAATCGAGAATAATTAATATTATTTGATTAATTCATCCTTTCATGCTAATTCTCATCCTATTTGATTAAATAATCCAAATTATTTAATTAAATTTCCTAAGTCCTCTCATTGGATTAAATAATGTAAATTATTTAATTAAATACATGTCATAAATCCTACTTTGATTAAACAATTTTATTTTATTTTAATTAAATTCCTTAATTCTTTCCACTTGCATAATTAAATAATTTCTTAATTCTTTCCACTTGCACAATTAAATAATTTCTTAATAATTTAATTGACTAATACTTCTAATTCCTCCAATCATTGAAAGAATATTCTCATGGAATATTTCTCCCATTCAAATTTAAACATTTCCCTACAAATGGAAATATCTTCTCAATCTTCCTAAAATCATGGGATTACAATGATCTCAATCAATTTGAGCCCTTGATTAGAATAATTGATCCATGTCAATATTCAATCCCATCCATGGATTTGATCTTTGATCCATGGAATTTATTCACATTCATTTCCATCTATTGATTAGCATTTTTATCACCATTTCAATCATGATTTTCAAATTCTATAAATAGCAAGTAATTTCACATAATAATGGATTGACAAGCATTCAAGGAAATAGACTATAGCCACTTTTATACTCACCTTTGAGATCAAATCACCATTTATGAATCAATTGAATCCATTTTTTAATCAATTAAATCTTTACATCATGGATTAGGAAAAGGCTATGCATTCCACATCAATCCAACTCTAATCCTCTAATGGAATTAAGGTTTGCATCTATTTAGGATTTCCATTTGAATTACATTATTCTTTCACGATTTAATGGAGTCTTAATTATGAATTTTAGAAAATCTCATTGGAATATGGCATAATTAGATGATTTTTTTTATTTCTTTATTAATTTCAATTATTTATGATTTTGCTAAGGGTATGTACATGATCATGATGGGCCAAAAAGTCGTAATATGATGGGTATGTGGCTGACAACATTTTTTTTACCCAAAATTGAGGAAATGAAAAGGGTTTTTAAAGGAGATTCTCAACTTTCCACCAATATAAATTATTCTTTACTTTGAATTTAATAAGTAATTATTATTCATTTTCTATTCAAATTACAACTAAAGTCTTGATTGATAGGTTGATTGAAAAACATCTATAGCTTTCAAATGGTATAACATTTTTTGCATCGAAAACATGTGTCAGATTCTATGCTTTGCATACTATAGGATTAAAAAAAAAAATTGAATTTCATGAAGTTTTGACCAAGTTAAGGTGGTCAGACATATGAGTTTATATATTTTCTAAAATTTGTAATAAAAAATTCATAATTAATTATTTACTTGGAAAAAATTATAAAAAATAATGCATCACATTGGGACATGAGTCCTCTACTTATACCTAAAATCTTATAAAAATTTTTTATCATTTTATTGTGGTTATGGTGGTCAAACAGACACCTACTTCTTTTTTTTCCCTTGAAATTTAAGTACTACTACATTCAAATTTCAATTTTTCAACAAATAGATTTTTTCTCTTTTTAAAAAAACCTAATAGTTTAGAAACTACATTCAATTTGCTATAGATTCTATTCTCACTTATTTTTGAAATAATATAGATAAATTATTCAAATTTTTATGTCAAGTTTCCTTACTTTGATTTTTCTAAATTTTTTGCCACTTAAGGGCCTGTTTTCTCCATGATGATCTTGCACATACCCCTAACTTCCATGTTCACATTTTGGCAATGCTTGGTTGGACCCTATGTCTCTACCTAATAATTTTTTTTGATTTTTCTTGCACTTTGTAGGATTAAAAGATAGGGTGACACATCTACATTTGACAAGTCGACACAGATGTAAGTGGCAATGGATTTGCATCACAATCCAACCCACACATCTGCAAATAGTTGTGCACTTGTTAATTATTTTAGCTCTCTACTTGTAGGTTTACCAAAGTAATGCATGTGCAATAGAGCAACACATTTGTAACATACCAAACAAATCTATATGTAGAAGAATAACACATTTTGTAACATCCCGCTATGCAACCCCAAAGGGTAAGAGCCAAAAATGGACAAGATAATTTAAAAAAAAAAAACATTAAGTGATAACATACACTTAAAATATGAGAAAATTTTCTAGCGATACTTTGGAGCACCAAGTTCTGGAGAACCAATTCAAATGTTCCTAAAACTCATTTCCACTTTTAAACATAAAGCCATAATGATCATCATAGTACAAGTGAGTTCAATACCAACACCAGAAATTCAAAAGCCAAATATAAAACAACACATTTCTTCTCATTAAATTATATGGTTACATCTTCTCTCACAAGAGAGTACAATATACATAAAGGAATATATATGAGTACAATTACATAGCTATGAATGAGATACATCAACTGATAAAATAAGTACAAGAGAAATCATCTCCAACTAGTACTCTAGTAACTTGTACACTGGTCCCCAATGGCGGTGGCAATGCCTCCCGACCATGTGGACTCAAAAGAGACCACCCCACCCTACTTAGAGGTAGTCATAAGTCCCAAAAAAAACTAATAGGGAAAGGGTAAAATATGGCCAACACTCACATTAGTCACGGAGCCAACACATAACACAATGCATAAATCCAATGTCACAACATGGAGATGCTCATCTAATAACATGTAGGGTGCTACTCACGACTACTAAGGTACTAGGTACTATAGTGTAGATCGGATGGAGTGTCATCATGTGTGTACGAAGGGATGGCACCACACATAATCATGTACACCTCTCATATGGATGAGGAGACTCAATCATGCCCAAATTAATGCCCTGTAGATGGATAACTCAACACCCCATAGATGGATAGGCCTTCTCGAGTGCATCCTTAGCCTTTATAAGCACTCAAGGCCATGCGCAAGGACTCATAATCTTGTTAGTATTTTACCCCATCGTTTTATTTAGTTATCACTTGTTTACTATAACTCTGCTACTATTTCCCCTAGCAACCACTTACAGGCCTTGAGCCCACAGAGAGCCACTCCAAATACCCACTCTAAGGTCTAGACTTAGTTCATCTCATTTAACCAAATGAGGAACCCATAGAAAATATGAAACAAAGAAAAATTCAATAAAATCTATCATTAAAACCATTTTAAATAGCCAAGAAAACATTGATGTTAAATCATTTAAATAGTTGATCGCATCCACTAACAAAATAGATCAAATAGCATTCAAACATTCATCATTAACTTAATAAAAATAAACCAATGATATAATCACTATTGACCTCATTAAATCATCCCACAAAATCAATTTTAAATCAATTAAAAACTATTATGCGACTGTGGCATAGAACAAGGTTCTTGTCACTGCTCAAAGGAATGAAAAAGAGGACATAAAAATTTCATAAAAATTCAAAGTGCCTAGATTTAAAATCTAATCTTGACCCAAATAATATTTTGATGTTTCTCGTTGGATTCCACCTTTGTTTTATAATTTTATGACTGGATATAAGGTGATGTTCTGAAAAACGCATTTTTTTTGCCAGGCTAGGCAAAAACCATGAAAAATGAAAGTCCTTGGAAATGAATTCTAACTCTAACCCAGTTGAGATATGGGTGTTTCTGCATGGAATCCACCTTTAGTTTGTGTTTTTAATAGATGGTTAAGGTGCATCATTAAAAAAATGTGTTTTACCAAGTAGGCACAAATTTTGGCCAAAAATGAAAGTATCTAGAATTGAATTCTAACTTCAACCCAATTGAGATATGGGTATTTATATATGGAATCCACATTTAATTTACATTTTTAATAAGTGGTTAAGGTGCATCAATAAAACACGTGTTTTATAAGTTGGGCGAAAACATTAAAAATAAATAAAAAAATGAAAGTGACCATAAATCTATTTTGACATCAACCCATTTCAAATTTAATTATTTCTATATGAATTGCATCTTTGTTTCAAATTTTATGACAATAGAATGGATCTATTTTAAGAAAAATCAATGGCAATGAATCAAGCATGAAATACAAAGTCAAGTCTACCATAAAGAAAACTACAGAGCAACTAATCAAATCCAACACAAACATTATCCAACCTCCAAGTATTCACAAAAATAAAAGAGGAATAAATCTTCCATAAGGAAATGCAAATCATGCCATTCCTAAGATAAAACACATTCAAATATTACCAATAAATCAAAGATTCAAGAAGCACACATAAATACCTCAATGTTTCCCCAAAACTAAAATGAAAGAATGCTCTGTATGTAAGGCATGGCTAGGTTCCAACTTAGAACAACAAGGAGGAAATGGCACACTAAAATCAACAATCAGATGCCCACAAATTTCTTCTCAAAAAATCTCCATGTTTCTCTGCAACTCTACTACCCAAATCGTGGGGTTTTCTTCTCCTTCCAAAATAGAGAATTTCCTCTCCCAACACCAACCCAGGGCATGGTTAAAAATCAATAATGCAAAAAAGATGACTTCCTATAGATTAACAAATCTCATTTCATTAACTTAAAACTAACTTAAATATTCAAATTAATTCAATCTGATTTCCTCATATAAAATCCATCCAATGGATGAGGGAAATAACCTTCTCAACTTTATTAAATCTTTCCAAACTAAACTTTAATAAATTCAACATTAAAATACCCAAAGCTCCCCAATAAGATTTAAATAAGAGCTCACAAAAAGGATTAATAAAAACATTTAAAATTACTAAATGAAATATATCATCCTCTCATAATGATCAATTAAAATCACTTAAAATAACATATTTAAAACCTCATGGATATAACAATTCAAATCTCCAATCAATTAAGCACTATAAAATACCATATTTGAAACCATGAAAATATGCCAATGAAACCACATCATAACACTGACAACCAAAATATATAGCCACATAATAAGATTAACAAAAACCATGACAAAATACCTCAATAAGACATAATGGTAAACCACATACGACTGTAAGGTAATCCAAGCATTACCATTAGGTAACCATACAATAAGACAACAACACAAGAACACTGCACTAATAGGGTATAGTGGGCTAGGGTAGGGGATAAGGCTTGTGACTCTCTCTAGTAACCACCATCGGGGAATATAACTATGCTCAGGCCTTTGAATCTAGGCGGAGTTGATACTCAGTACCTACATCACTCCAATCACATGTCAAAGTACATGTGCATATAACATATATCATATAGCCGAAGCAACATTAATCATTAGGAAGAGGGTCATCATATCGTAAGCCTCTTAGATACAAGTGTTACAACATCATCCATTTCATGTCCATAATCATACAAAAGCAATGATAATAGTATATAAACATATAAGCATGTAACCTAGCGTAATAACTAATCATGATAACCTTTCACATAATCATCAACTTCTAATCTCATTATGATAACATTTAACATTTAGAATATCAAATCAAAATCAAAATTCTATCTTACCCAAGTTAGGGTTAGAGAGGTTTTACATCCTCCCTCCCTAGGGTTTGACTTACTTCTGGAAGTCATGTAAACTCAATATGCAGCCATGTCACACATTAGTACTCAAAATCTAATAATCAACATTAAAAGATTGTACTTCATCCAAGAGATGAGAAATATAATATACATCATTCATCACTGAATGAAATAGAAAGGGCATCCATTTAACATTCACCTTTCTAAGAATCATTATCAATATATTGACATATTCTTTACTCATAAGGTATCAACATGAAACAAAATAACATGGTTAATCTTTCTAACATCACATGTGTCACAATTCTCAAAATAAGCATTTGTTTTAACATCCACATTCATTCAAGGATAGCTTGAGATACACATTAATTTCCACTAAGAATAGGGTAAAGAAGATGTATAAGTACTCAATTCTTTCTAAAACACCTTTTTTGTTAACAATATATGCACACTTCTAATCTCACACATTAGAACATATTTGGTATCATTTTCAACAAAATATAACAATTTACACTTTCTAAAGCATAATAAGCCAACTTTTAAAATTTTCATATGTAACCATATCTAAGATGAAACATGCAATTATACATACATACATACTTACATCACTAGGTAACTCAACACAATGTCTACATTGGGTCCACCATAGTGCTATAGTACCAAGAATCTATGCCAATCCTCACTAGGTAGCTCAATGGTGTTAGGTCACACACAAAGGTGGTACCATCCATATGATTCCACCATGACTAACCCATTTTTTGTGTAAGTTTTTTAGCCTCCAAGGAGTAGTCAACACACATAGGAAGATATTGGTGCCTAGCAGTAAACCAACCTCACATACCGCCATCCTCAAAGTTCCACGTGTTTACTTCCTCATATACACTCAACCAAGTCTGGCTCTCTGATGAGGGCGCAACCTGATACTTAGAAAATAACCTACAAACAAGAGAATAATTTTATTATTCAGAAAATGGAGCTTCTTACATGCAGAGGATCTCAAATCCCCAAGTTCTACAACACATGCAAGTTACAGAAAGCTACAGAATCACCCTTTCACAATATGTGAGCTTGTTCCCAAAAAGTTACCCAATAAATTAGAAACCCGCCCATAAATAGAGCTCCTCTTTAGTTTGGAGCCAAAACAACATTCAAATTTGAGTTTAGGCGGTTTGGTGCCGAAAAATTACAACTTGAAGTTCAAATTTCAAAAGAACATTTGCAATTGTATCTTTTAGAAAGTGCCAACTTTTGATCTGGGACTCCAATTCGTGAACCTTTTGAACCGTTGGAAAGGTCTCAAGTCAAGAGCACTCAAAATCCACTATGCTGATTTACGCAAGTTTCGGGCCGATCCGAACTCTAAGTGCCTCAAATCTAACTCAAAGATTTTCAGGTGCAAATCTGGGAAACTAAAATTGCAATATCTTTCAACCTAGGAATAGAGAATAAAACCCGTCAATTGGGAATTTCATTATGGCAAAAGGGTATCCAAAAATGTAAAACATCTAAAACTGAGAAACTTAAATTTAAATATTTTTGGGTGATGCAAGATTTCCCTTACACCACTGGATGCTCCTGCAGACACCCAGGGTAATTTGAGAAGTGACCCCATCATGTCTTAGATGGTGGAGGAAAACCCAAATGATCGACCTCTGCCTTAGGCAACTAGGATGAATCTACAGGCCTTCCTTTCCATTTCACTAGATATTCTTCATATCTGCACGTTCTGGTACTCCTTCCACATGACTATCCAGGATTTCTTCAATCTCCTCCTTTTCTAAAGTAGGTGCTGGAATCCCATACTGTTCCATCGTTGGTACTTCCTGTGCCACCTTCATGATACTCATCAAATCTGAAATGTTGAACCACGGAAATGTTGATTCCATTAGGCAACTCTACCTCATATGCATTCCCTGAATCATGCCTCTTCAAAATTTACAGGGACCGAATTTCTTCATCTTCAATTTGTTATATGTTTGGAAACCTTTCTTTCCTCAAGTGGACCATCACTTCATCACCAATCTGAAACTCCTTATACCTCCTCTCTGACCTTAGCCTTATCTTTGCATATTCATCTTGTTAATATGTTCTCTTACCTTCTCATGTATATCCTTGATGTGTTCTACAAAATCTTTGGCTTCAACACTTATTTTCTTCTCTTGGTCCATCTTCCTCAATTTTGGAGCTGTTATGGGGCTACCTCCATACACAACTTGGAATGGTGATCTACCAGTGCTTCTGTTGACAGAATTGTTGTAATAAAATTTTGCATGGGGTAAGATCAAGGCCCATCCCTTGGGTTTATCTCCTCCCAAACATCTCAGTAGGTTACCTAGACTCCTGTTAACCACCTCTGTCTGCCCATCTATTTCTGGATGGTGTGTAGAACTAAACTTCAACTCTATCTTCAGCTTCTTCCACAAGGTCCTCCAAAAGTACCCCACAAATTTGGTGTCACGATCTGAAACAATACTCTTTGGCAGACCATGTAGCCTCACCACCTCTTTGAAGAACAAATTAGCAATGTGGGTACATCATGGGTCTTCTAACATGGAATGAAATGTGCCATCTTTGAAAACCTATCAACCACCACAAAGCTGAATCATTCCCTCATTGTGTTCTTGGCAAACCAAGAACAAAGTCCATACTTATATCCTCCCATGGCCTCTCTGGTATAGGTAAGGGCTGATATAAGCCTGTATTCTGGCTCACTCCTTTAGCCATCTGACATACCCTGCAGCTTTGTACAAAATTCTTCACATCCTGTGACAACTGAGGCCAATAATAATGCTCGCTGATAATGGCAATGGTCTTATCCCGACCAAAATGTCCTACCATTCCTCCACTATGCTTCTCCTTTATCAGGTTCTCCCTCATGGAACTCCTCGGGATACACAATTGACTTCCCTTAAATAACATGCCATCCTGATTATGAAATACAACCACCTTGTCCTATCCACTATAACAGGTCCCTTGCAAGCTTTCCAAGCCTCTGGGAAATCAGGATCTTCTGCGTACAGTGTCTTAAGTTCATTGGACCCAATTACTTCAATATGCATCTTTGTCATCAATGTATGCCTCCTACTTAAGGCATCTGCAACCCTATTTGACTTCCCACTCCTATGTTTCAAAACAAAGGTATAACTCTGCAAAAACTCTACCCATTTCATATGCCTTTGATTTAATTTTCCCTGACTATTTAGGTACTGGAAGGCCTGATGATTAGTATATAGAACAAATTCCTTTGGCAACAAATAATGTCTCCATTTCTTTAATGCTTGAACTAATGCATAAAATTCTTGATCATATACAAAATACTTTCTCTTGGCATCATTTAACTTTTCACTAAAATAGGCAATGGGCTTACCTTCTTGGCTCAACACTACTCCAATGGCACAACCACTAGCATCACAATCCACCTGAAACACCTTGTTGAAATTTGGGAGTGCTAGAACAAGTTGCTCTATTACCTTCTGCTTCAATAGTTCAAAACTCTTAGCCACTCTAGTGCTCCACTTGAATTCTTTTCTATCCCCTCTCATTGTTTCAGTCAGGGGTCCACAAATACTACTGAAGTTTCTAATGAAATTTCTATAAAAACTAGCCAAACCATGGAAAGATCTCACCTTGGTAGCAGTTATTAGTGTTATTTTAATTATTAGTTTCTTTAATAATATTTATTTTTAAAATATATGAATATTCTTGATCACTATGGATTGTTAGACCAATTTTGGTAGGGTAGTATTAAATAAACGATATAAATATATGTCTGGATATGTATGTTTTATTGTATATATTTATATGCAGATAAAGGTGAGATTTGTTTGTAAGTTGTGTTTATGGGAAGATTATATATATATTTTTGTAGTGTGATAGTGTGTTGTGGTAATTGGAAATAAATTATGTATTTTGAATAGAAAGGAGTTTTTGGGTTATTGATTTATTTATTTGTGGGAATTATTACGCATTGGAAATAGTTAAGTCTAGTCTTGGTTAAACGTAATTGTTATCCTTAAGATCAATTGATAAGTACGTTGTGATTTTCTTCATTGTTTCATTGTGTCGTATGGGAGAACCCTAGTTTTCTTGTATCTTTCGTAGGAGGCTAAGTTGTTGTTTAGGGCTTCCACAGGTGGGAATCTGAGATGAATTGTGTACGCGTATTTTGATGTTGGGTCTATGGGTTGACCATAGTTATGATTTACTTGTTGATGGGTTGTGTCGTTGTGGTTATGTTTCATGTGTTAAGGCGAGATGGTTATGCCTCGCAGAGGATCCTTGTGTTGGTTCAATCATGTCTTGCTGATGCAGTCCTTTTTGTGTTGGTTATTTTGGGATTGAGTGTTTAGAGAGAGTGGCTCTAGTGGGGGCCAGCGCACAAAGGGGCTGTCAGGGTAACCCACATAGAGTTAGATTAATAAGTGGTAACTTAAGTAATAAACCACGGGTGGGGATTAAACACTAATAAGATAATTGTGAAGCCTCGTCTGCCTGTTAGTGCTATCATAAACTAAAGGGGACTGAGAAGGTCGTGGTTGGCAAGGTCATTACCTTGTCCTCACGAAAGGTCAATGACTCCGCATGAGTAACCCTATGGAGCGGCACCTTGAGATAGGTTGTCAGGAGAACCATAGATGGAAGCGGCACCTTAACTGGGTTGTCTGGAGAATCCATGTTGAGATGGAGGCGGCACCTTGTGATAGGTTGTCTGGAGAATCCATGTGAAACCATACGATGACACTCTCGTCTAACATTCTATTCGTGTTGATTTACTGAAGTCCTCTGGAAGTGATTTATTGATTTGTCTTTGGTTATTGTTGAAAGTAGTCTTTGATATTATGTATTGAGCTTCATTGATGATTATGATTGCGACTTGTTATGTTCATCAGTAGTTTGTTGTTGTGCCCTTTGGGTTTGTCGTTGTTGAGTTTCTAAGTGGTCTTGATATTAAGTTGTTTTTTGGAGTTAGTCCTTGTTATTGTTAGGCGTGCTTGGTCGGGGACCCTTCCTTGCCTACTCTCAGCACGGGGGTGGTTGGGTGGAACGTGCTTCGCACCCCGTTGGTTTCCCCTTTCTATTACAGATGTATCTTTTATTGCAGGGTTTGGAAGATGTTGATGATTCAGTGACTCTTTGTACCAGATGTTTGTATACCCCAGATGTAATGTAATTATGGATGTATCGTCTCCCACGTGTGTTGGGATGACCTCGATGTAATTTGGATATGTGGTTATTGAGATGTATGTTTAGACAGAGGTATTGTTCCATCATTTGGATGTAATGTTTATTCAGGCCATGTAATTATTCAGGATCATTTATTATAGTTGGTTATGTTGAGTTGTATCTATCGAAATATGTAACACTTTATATCTTTATAATTCCATGTATTGTCATATGTGCATATGTTATTAATATGGATATAGTTGATGGATATTTTAAATGATGAAGTGGGAATGAATGGATTTATGTAACTGTTTAATTATGGTTATCTTATTATCATGTTATGGGTTAGTGTAGTAATGTCACTTCGTGTACCCCATTGGAACTAGTTGTGCCTCATAATACATTGTTATGTTATAATACTTAAGTATGTTATTATATTCTTTTAAAAAAAAAAATTGTTCCATTGTTTTAGTTCCTTTGGGGTTCGCACGGCGGGGCGTGACAGCTTGGTATCAGAGCCAAGGTTGCAAACGCTAGGGTCTCTAGGTAGTTGTGTCCGTTATGCAACCTTTGCATAACTCTTGATCTTACATAACTTTAATCGTTGTGCAGGATCATGCCTCAAGGTAGAGGTCGTGGCCAAAGAAGAGGCCGAGGTGGTGGTCATAGAGTCAACCGCCGAAGTCCGTCACCGCCAAGCATTCATGGTTCAATGCACGAGGAACAACTAAGTCCTCAACACAATGTGTCAGGCGGTGGACAAAATCAGGGGCAACTTGGTTTGGATGGACCATTGCAGCACATTCTTGGAGAGATTCTTGGTCGTTTGGGACCCAGGCCAGATGAGGTGCAACAGGTTGAGAGAGAGAGAGAGAGGTCACCGAGGCGCAGGGATACGGAAGTGGTTCAGGATGCAGTCATAGCAGGCCATATGAGAGATCTGATGCGAGCACACCCTCCTACTTTTGATGGTTCTGGAGGAGGTTTGGAAGCTGAGACATGGTTAATTGACTTAGAGCGATGCTTCGCGATGCACCCCTATGGTAGCAATACCAAGGCTCGGTGCGCAGTTATGCACCTGCGAGGTTTCACATCTACTTGGTGGCGTCTTGAGGAACAAAAGTTACACCTTGATATTAGTATGGTCACATGGGAGTTGTTTCTAGACAGGTTCAGGGCTCGCTTCCTCTCAGATCATTGGAGGCAATGCAGGGCTGATGAATTCCATGACCTTAGGCAGCTGTCGATGTCAGTAGAGCAGTATGAGCGACGCTTCTATGAGTTGAAGCAGTATGCAGGCATCAGTCACGATGAAGGGATGTTAGTGCAACATTTTGTTCGGGGCTTAAATGCCCAAATTAGTGGTGGCGTGAGAGTCTTCCAGTCGAAGACAATGGAGGTAGCGGTCGAGAAGGCTCGGTTGGTTGAGGAAAATCTAGCTATGGCACTGGGCGGTCATATGGGAGGTCAGATGGGTAGTTCACCAGTTTCAGGTGTTGTTTCTCATGGAGGTCCAATTTTGGCGGCAGGGTCCTCTAAAGGTTATCAGGAACCCACTAAGGGTGAGCAACAACAATGCCCTCAGTCTCATCAGGGAAATAGATCGCAGAACAGGAAGTTTCAGAGTTGGCAACGTAATAGACCTGATCATTTCGTGCAGCCGACACAAAGTATACAGTCAACACCGTCACAGGGCAACTTTCAACAATCGAGTGCACCAGTTGGAGTCAGAGGCTTTGGGTGGAGTACAGGTTGCTTCTCTTGTGGGCAGCAGGGTCATATTGTGAGGAAGTGCCCTCAAGGGAACACTACAGGTTTTAGTCAGGCACCAGGCGCTTCTGAGCTGACAGTAGGTGATGCGGGTAGAGCTTATCATGTGTTTGCGGGTTCTGCAGGACCCAAATGATGAAACTTTGGTGTCATGGGATAATGCATTCCATTTTAGTGAGGATTATTTGTTTTGTTTAGTTACTGGCTTCCAGGAGTAAGCCATATTCTAGGGGGGAGGATGTAATACCCCCATGTTTTTGATACTATTTACTACTATTGTTTGCTTTATATGTTAGTGTGATACTGAATTGTGATGGTGACTGATTCATCGTTTTGGTGTGTGTGGTTGTGTAGTTTAATTAATTGCTACAATTGATATTTTTATTATGATTTATGATACTCTATATGTAGGGTTTGGATTATTTTATTAGGTAATGCTTTCTCTCTAATGTTTTAAATGTCGATGTGATAATCGTATGGTGATCATGTGATTTGAATTCTGTGTTACTTTATAATGCAATGGTTTAGCAATTAGTTATGATGCAGTAGTTAATTAGAATATTATCTTATGATCAATTGGTTAGAAATGTTAGTGGTTATGGATATTGTAATTGTTAGAATGGATTAGGTGAGAGGACAGTGTAGCATCACTCGTTCACAAGTGCCCTGCTACACTGCAATTCCTTCTCACGGTAGGATGTTGAATTATATATATATATATACATGTGCTACTTGACGTTTGCTTGGATGCAGGATTGCAGGATTAAGTCTCGATTCCACCTGCTTCGGCAGGACAGGGCGAGCAATAAACTAGCCCAATGGGTAAAAATGTTGAAAAAGGGAGTAGGTTTGGAAGCGTCCCCGTCCCAAGTCCGTCGTCTGTTGTGAGTCATGTTATGACTGTGGTTTTCGTTCTCGTTGTTTGTGTAGTTTGTTTTGTTGAGGTATTCAGTTGATTTATAGTTCATGTTTATTTAATTAACCTTATTTTATATGATATTGGATTAAAGTTGTTTAGTTGTTTGATTTAATTGTGTGTTAGTCGAATATTAAATTTAAATATATTATAAATTAAAAAGTGATTCAATTTATTTAAAAGAGTAAATAATTATTTTTAATTAATAATGTTGACAATAATTAAATTAAATAAATATTGTTAAAGATAATTAAATAATATCTTTTTACTAATATTAAATTAGCAAAATCTTGCATAGATAATAGCTTGTTTAAATAAATTATTTTAATTACAAACTGTAGATAAATTTGTGCTTTTAAAAGCTGAAAAGGACCAATAGGAAGGAGACTTTTTGTGAAAAGAAAGCAGGGAAGCTTTATTGAGTTTTATTTTTGATTTATTATTTTATGAGAAGATTATTCAGAGAGGGAACTTCTACTCTGTTGTTTTTGGATCTGGGAAAAGAAAGATAAAAAGAAAAGAAAAGAATTTTGTTTGTTGAAAACTTGGGGGAGAAAATAATTGTTTTGAAGATAGATAGGATCGAGAAGGAGCTGCAGGAGGAATTCGAAAGGAGGTTTCAGAAGGGATTCTTCTTCAGACAAGGGACTCCAGGTATTCTCCGTTTAAGTTATTAATATTTCATTGTTCTATAACGAATCTCGTTGCTAGGTTTTCAAAAATTAACTGAATGAAGTTTTGTGATTTGAAAACGTATTTGTATCAAAACTCATGAATCTTCTGCAGAAAACTTTCATTGACCCTTCTCAAAATTCTTTAATATGCTTTAGTAATGAAATTTACTATTTGAAATAAAAATATATACATAAATATATATTTGTTATTATGGAATTATATTATTTACTCCATTATTTTATATTTGACAAAAAGATCTGATTGATCATATTACTTATTCTATAAATTTCTGTTTTTCTTAAAATAAATAGATATATATACATAGCTGCTGTTATAAATTCATATAGTGATACAGATTAAACAAAATAAAAATATATATTCATATATTCTATCTATTATTTATTTTATTTTATTTAAAAAAAAAAAGAAAAAAAAAAGAAAAAGAAGACTAAGACTACACTTTGTCTGATCATGTGAATTTTCTTGGAATATATTCTGGTTGTGAAAATTTATGTCATCTGAATTTTCGTACTTAAACTTCTGTATAGGAAAAATATATATATATTAAAATAATTATATTCCTTTTCTGGGAATTCAAAATCTGCACTGAAATTTTTAATTAAATTTATAAAATGAAATAAACATTAGAAAAGTTATTAAAGAATTTATATATATAAAAATAAAATTTAAAAAAAAAAATATTATAAATTTTTTTGGGTTGAAGTCGTAGAGGCCGTCTGACCAGTATTTGTCTGCGATACCAGGTAAACCAGCCATACGGCGGCCAGTTCATGGCGAGAGCGCCAACAGTGCGTCTTTGCGGCCGATAATGATGCGGTACCCACGAACCCGGCAGCGGTTGTTAAATGAACTTTCCTTTTTATTTTTATTTTTTTAATTTTTTTTATGTTTTAATTCGGGTTATATTTAATTATATATATATATATATATTATTTAATATATATATTTATTATATATTATTTAATATATATATATATAATATATAATATATATATTTAATTATCAGGTTTATATTGAATTTAAATAAATATATATTTGCATATATATTAGTGTTATTTTAATTATTAGTTTCTTTAATAATATTTATTTTTAAAATATATGAATATTCTTGATCACCATGGATTGTTAGACCAATTTTGGTAGGGTAGTATTAAATAAACGATATAAATATATGTCTGGATATGTATGTTTTATTGTATATATTTATATGCAGATAAAAGTGAGATTTGTTTGTAAGTTGTGTTTATGGGAAGATTATATATATTTTTTTGTAGTGTGATAGTGTGTTGTGGTAATTGGAAATAAATTATGTATTTTGAATAGAAAGGAGTTTTTGGGTTATTGATTTATTTATTTGTGGGATTATTACGCATTAAAAATAGTTAAGTCTAGTCTTGGTTAAACGTAATTGTTATCCTTAAGATCAATTGATAAGTACGTTGTGATTTTCTTCATTGTTTCATTGTGTCATATGGGAGAACCCTAGTTTTCTTGTATCTTTCGTAGGAGGCTAAGTTGTTGTTTAGGGCTTCCAGAGGTGGGAATCTGAGATGAATTGTATACGCGTATTTTGATGTTGGGTCTATGGGTTGACCATAGTTATGATTTACTTGTTGATGGGTTGTGTCATTGTGGTTATGTTTCATGTGTTAAGGCGAGATGGTTATGCCTCGCAGAGGATCCTTGTGTTGGTTCAATCATGTCTTGCTGATGCAGTCCTTTTTGTGTTGGTTATTTTGGGATTGAGTGTTTAGAGAGAGTGGCTCTAGTGGGGGCCGGCGCACAAAGGGGCTGTCAGGGTAACCCACATAGAGTTAGATTAATAAGTGATAACTTAAGTAATAAACCACGGGTGGGGATTAAACACTAATAAGATAATTGTGAAGCCTCGTCTGCCTGTTAGTGCTATCATAGACTAAAGGGGACTGAGAAGGCCGTGGTTGGCAAGGTCATTACCTTGTCCTCACGAAAGGTCAGTGACTCCGCATGAGTAACCCTATGGAGCGGCACCTTGAGATAGGTTGTCAGGAGAACCATAGATGGAAGTGGCACCTTAACTGGGTTGTCTGGAGAATCCATGTTGAGATGGAGGCGGCACCTTGTGATAGGTTGTCTGGAGAATCCATGTGAAACCATACGATGACACTCTCGTCTAACATTCTATTCCTGTTGATTTACTAAAGTCCTCTGGAAGTGATTTATTGATTTGTCTTTGGTTATTGTTGAAAGTAGTCTTTGATATTATGTATTGAGCTTCATTGATGATTATGATTGCGACTTGTTATGTTCATCAGTAGTTTGTTGTTGTGCCCTTTGGGTTTGTCGTTGTTGAGTTTCTAAGTGGTCTTGATATTAAGTTGTTTTTTGGAGTTAGTCCTTGTTATTGTTAGGCGTGCTTGGTCGGGGACCCTTCCTTGCCTACTCTCAGCACGGGGGTGGTTGGGTGGAACGTGCTTCGCACCCCGTTGGTTTCCCCTTTCTGTTACAGATGTATCTTTTATTGCAGGGTTTGGAAGATGTTGATGATTCAGTGACTCTTTGTACCGGATGTTTGTATACCCCAGATGTAATGTAATTATGGATGTATCATCTCCCACGTGTGTTGGGATGACCTCGATGTAATTTGGATATGTGGTTATTGAGATGTATGTTTAGACAGAGGTATTGTTCCATCATTTGGATGTAATGTTTATTCAGGCCATGTAATTATTCAGGATCATTTATTATAGTTGGTTATGTTGAGTTGTATCTATCGAAATATGTAACACTTTATATCTTTATAATTCCATGTATTTTCATATGTGCATATGTTATTAATATGGATATAGTTGATGGATATTTTAAATGATGAAGTGGGAATGAATGGATTTATGTAACTGTTTAATTATGGTTATCTTATTATCGTGTTATGGGTTAGTGTAGTCATGTCACTTCGTGTACCCCATTGGAACTCGTTGTGCCTGATAATACATTGTTATGTTATAATACTTAAGTATGTTATTATATTCTTTAAAAAAAAAAATTGTTCCATTGTTTTAGTTCCTTTGGGGTTCGCACGGCGGGGCGTGACACTTGGAGACATCTTTCTTGATCTTGACCCACAACCACGGTCCTGGTACGAACTGCCTCACGATTGGCAATTTGTCCACATGCTCAAGAGAACCCGCTCTGATACCACTTGATGAGGGCACAGCCCGAGACTTAGAAAATAACCCACAAACAAGAGAATAATTTTATTATTCAGAAAATGGAGCTTCTTACATGCAAAGGATCTCAAATCCCCAAGTTCTACAACACATGCAAGTTACAGAAAACTACAGAATCACCCTTTCGTAATATGCGAGCTTGTCCCCAAAAAGTTACACAAAAAATTAGAAACCCACCCATAAATAGAACTCCTCTTTAGTTTGGAGCCAAAACAACATTCAAATTTGAGTTCAGGTGGTTTGGCACCAAAAAATTTACAACTTGAAGTTCAAATTTCAAAAGAACATTTGCAATTGTATCTTCTAGAAAGTGCGCCAACTTTTCGGGGCCATAACTTTTGATCCGGGACTCCAATTCGTGAACTATTTGAACCATTGGAAAGGTCTCGAAGTCAAGAATGTAAAAACATCTAAAAACTAAGAAAATTGAAATTTAACTATTTTTGGGTGATGCAAGATTTCCCTTACACCACTGGATGCTCTTGCATCACTCTCCCATTCCCTATGAGGAATCACATTACAACACAAGACTGACATTTTAAAACAACAAATAGAAAACTAGTTTAGCCACCAGAGATCATCAATAAGAAGAGAATAAATCTTAATTCCAACAATATGATAATAAAATCTAGAAATTTCAACACTAAATCAATGTAACTACAAGAGCTACATGCAAATAAATTTTACAATCTATGGCTAAACCATTGAAAACAAGATAAATAAAATTTTCCAATCCTCAAAATCAAAATAAAAGTCATCAATAACCAAAAGAAGATTCACAATCTTTGAAATGGCACAATACATGTATCTAACTAAACTAGCCACTAAATGAGGAAGGAGGGAACAACATCTGACTATTGCTATAGCCCCTCATGTGGTGCGGAGTGAGCACACCAACCACATGGAAAGGGGTGTACTCCTAGGCTACACTCCACATCATTTTGTCATGCAACATGGACTCACCAAGTGTCCCACACACTTCTTGGTTGTTTGCATGGAATGTGCACCTCAGTTTGCATTTTGCATTACATCTCCACATGGCATGGACTTGGCAAGTATCCCACACACTTCTTGGTTTTCTGTATGGAATGTGTACCTCGGTCACATTTTTCATCATGTATCCATGTCGCATGGAGATACTCCAAGCAAAGAAGGCACACAATGGATGTATCTTGCATGGAAGTGTACCTCGTAGTGAAAGCACATGTAGGTCACACCCTGCATAGAAATATCTCATGGAAAAGGGCACATGTAGGCCATCATTGTAGCCAGAGGTACACATGAATATGGCCCACCCATATGCCTACCAATGCATGAACAGTTGATCAACCATGGTTGCCCCTCTACAAGTGCAAGTGTCACCTTATTGCTCTACATCATGTAGGAATACACAACATACATATGTGCCTTCACATATCCATGTACGTGACATCATTCTCTCGAGCTTGGCTTGCTACCATCAGCATCACAACATCATCACCTACACTATGTTGGAACATTAGTGTGGTGTGGCATCATATATATGGCATTGTAGAAGAACACGTGCAGATATGGAATCCATCTCAACATGGTACAACTCAGTCTTCTCATGTTGGATGCTAGATATACATATCATAGAAAAGGAAAGAGAAAACCTAACATTGGTAACTAGTACCAAAAGTCGATGTCCTCATCAAGATCTATGGTGAATAGGCTATCACTATGAACCAAATTCGTGGTCCATTCATAAGGGGAAGTAGGTGAATTAGCCTTATCGGAAAGGACTGGGGGGAAATATTACTCCATACCAATTTCACAACATATTCCAAATCCTTCCTAAGTGTATCATGATTCTACTTGACACCACACATGTTGACTTATCAACCACCCTTGGGTGGGCTCTCAACAAGAGACAAACAAGCTAACACAAGAAGTAGTGTGCTTCCAAAATTCTCTTAGTACATCATATCATCCATGGATGGGTACCCTATACCACAATCCCATGAGAACACAACTCAAGCAAAAGATATTCACAGCACTCAACATGAGCACAATATAGGATATTCACATAATAGGGAGTAACTTTTCTTTTTCTTTTTCCAATTTCCTCTTACCAAAATAAAACCATTATCCACCTCTAATTATCCAAGGTCATTACAAAGTTTCCAAGAACATGTACTCCCTCCATAAAATCTTCTCTTTTCAAGACGATAATGTTACTAAACAAAATTTTATAATTACAACCTTTATTACATACAATATATCACAGTGCTACATGGAGTAAATCAACAATTCCATAATAATTCTCACATTCGCATGCACTATTATTAAGTGATAAATCACTTTACTACACACATGTGTTAACCACATTTATTTCCTATAAATAGTGCAATATCATTACAGTGTTTACTCATGAGAAGTATGCAACATTATCACTTCAACATACATTTAACATTTCACATTTTGAATCAAGGTACAATAATTTAACATCTACATGATTTCTTAAGACTGAACAATGCAGTTGGGGACTGTAGGTCTCACCAACAAGATACACCTATTATGCAATTATCATTAACATACAAATGGTTTCACTATTCCCTTTTTCTCCAAACTTTTACTTAGTACATAATGATTTTCTATTCAAATTCATACATGTTCCATGATTATGAATGTAGCTCAAGGACCTAGGTCCTTTACCCAAGGTTTGATCTAATAAAACAAACCTTCCTAAATGCATAAATGTTTCCTCATAAGAAAAATCATACCATGGATTTCAAAACACCACACACACTCAAAGATAGGAATCTTCATTAAACCAATGAGAAGAGAGAGAAGGAGAGGTAGATTTACAATTCTGACATAGGCACAAATTCAAACATGGTTTCATCATCACACAATCACTTTCAAACAAATGCATCAATCATATGAGAGCATACAATACTCTCTATGGACTAACAAAATGATCATTCATTTTCTATTACCATTTTTTATAATTTCAATGCTATATAACATGCAAAAGTAACTTCAAAACCACATAGGTTCAATCTAGCAATCACTCACACAATGAGGTAAAGCACAAGAAGACATTCGCCAGAAATTTTGTGCCAGAAACTTTGTGCCAAAATTTTTGAATGGTGATGAAAAATAGAAAGACTCAAGAAGAGAATACACAAAAATAGAACTTCTTAGCACCCTCAACTTGGTCAAACAGACCTTCCAACAACATGAACTAAGAAACCAAGAAAGGGTAATTTTAGGCAACACATGTCACCTATAACCCACCAACATGCTTGGGTCCAACATGTCCACCCACAACATAGGATAAAGGGAAGTAATCAATCTCAACCTTGGGAGACTCTCAACCAAGGGAATCACCGCAATCCCATAGGGTAGGGCAAGGCCTAGGAGGCATCATTCCTCCATAACACAAGTCAAGGTTGGGAAACTCAACCCTCTAAAACACCATACTAAGGCTCTCAAGGAAAGAGGTTCTATGGTCCTATCTCACCACAACAAGCACATTGCAACCACATGGGCTACAACCACACTCAGGAATCACTCAAGGATCACAACCCTTTACACAATGAAAGAGCCACACATCAAGAAGGAAACCAACCAAAATACACTTCTTGGTAGGCTTGAGGGTCTAACTAACCCTCACAAAATCATTCCTCTACAAGACATTCAAAGGGTGGAAAATGACAAAAACACGTGTTTCCATCCATCACACACATCACACCAAGTAGGTAACCACCATAAGAAGAGATCCCAGTGCTGCAATACGGGCTCTAAAATACAGGCTCTAATACTAGATGTAACATCCCACTACACAACCTCGAAGGGTAAGAGCCGAAAGAGGACAAGATAATTTTTAAAAAAAATAAAAAAATGAAGTGATAACATACACATAAAATACAAGAAAATTTTCTTGTGAGACTCTAGAGCAATAGTTTCTAGAGCACCAAGTTTAGCGAGTTTTAGAGCACCAATTCAAATGTTCCTAAAACCTATTTCCACTTTTAAACATAAAGCCATAATGATCATCGTAGTACAAGCGGATCTGATACGAACATGAAAAATTTGTAAGCCAAATATAAAACAAAAAATTTATTCTCATTAAATTATATGATTACATCTTCTCGCACGAGAGTAGAATATACATAAAGGAATATACATGAGTATAATAGCATAGCCATGAATAAGATACATTAACTAATAAAATAAGTACAAGAAAGATCATCTCCAATAGTACTCCAGTAACTTGTACACCAATTCCCAATGGTGGTGGCAATGCCTCCCAACCATGTGGACTCAAAAGAGACCACCCCACCATACTCAGAGTTAGTCACAAGGCCCAAATAGAAGTAACTGCTACGCCCTTAATATTAGTGTACATCGGGTTATGAATAGTCGGCTTGTGGCTATCTTAACTCTCTATTAAGTCATATTATCATTAGCATATTATTATTTAGTTGTTTAGGTCGGCCTAAGTCTTATATAGGTGAGTCTAAGTCGGCCTAGGTGATATCCTTGGCATAAATAGGTATATATAGGAGGTTGTGAGTCTTATTTCATCATCAAGTGTGAAGTGTGTTCTCATTAGAGATATTTGGAGGTAACTTGCCCCCTAGAAGTGGCTTGTTATTCTCAGTTATTATCAAGTATTTGCAGCATATTCCATATCATATTCTTCTATTGTGCAAGTTATTTCATAACAAGTGGTATCAGAGCGTGATCTTGGCACCATAGAGGCAAGGTTTTTCTCAATTTTAAAGGCAATTTTGAGAAGAGCATATCTTTCAGATTTTGGCGAATTTTTTTCTGATTTTTAAAGGGTTTTTGAAGAACATATTGAAGAAGCTACAGTCCGGATTTCAAAATAATTGGAGTATAATTAAGCGAATTATTGCAGAATTAGGGTTTCTACACTATTTTTTTGGAATCTACATATCTCACACATCTTGTTGAATTGAAGTCTAATTTTTATTGGGTTTTTGAAGACATACCAAAGAAGATTACAATAAAATTTTTAGAGAATTTAAGTTTCATTTGTGTGATTTACTTCAACATTAGTGGTTTCCATCATGATGGGGCCTGCAACAAGGGGTAAAAAGAATGTTGTCACTCTAGGGAAGACTCCTGATAAGGATGGTGAAACAATCGAGGATGTTACTCATAACGAGGAAATCAATAAGGTCAAGGAAGACATTTCCTCAATGAAGATGGATATGTGTGACCTAAGAGGAGATATACTGGACCTATGAAACATGTTGAGCACCTTTATGAATAAACCAAGAAAGGAGGTCTCAAGCAGCCAAGAACCAGAAGAAGAAACAAATGGAGAAGAACAAGAAGAAGAACAAGAATCAAAAGAAGAAGAAGAAGAAGAAGAAGAAGAAACAAATGAAGAAGAAGAAGAAGAAGAAGAAGTGAAAGAAGAAGAAGAAGAAGAGGAAGAAGAAGAAGAAGAAGAAGAAGAGGTATATGCAGAAGTAGAAGAAGCAACAACAGAAGAAGAAGAAGAAAAAGACCAACCAGAAGAAGAAGCAGAAGAAGGCAATGAAGAAGAAGTTCAAGAAGAAGAAGTTCCTAATCAAGCTATTCAACCAATGCAAGGGTACCATATATTATTCCTCACCTCTTCCTCTATGACACATCAAAAGGTTCAAGTAAAGGAAGAACACATTCATCACCATCAAGAGCTTGATGTAAAGGGAAGACACATCTTGGAGTTGAAGTTAATTTTCCAGACACGCATGAAGAAGTTGGTGACATCAACAATTCCAAGTTACCTCATTACAAGGAAATATTTTGTAATTGAAGATGCTACATGGGAGGATGAGGTGTTCATTCAAAAGAATCCAAACTTGATTAGCATTGAGGACAATGCTTCTTTGAAGAAGGGGGGCATGCTACGCCCTTAATATTAGTGTACACCGGGTTATGAATAGTCAGCTTGTGGCTATCTTAACTCTCTATTAAGTCATATTATCATTAGTATATTGTTATTTAGTTGTTTAGGTCGGCCTAAGCCTTATATAGGTGTGTCTAAGTCGGCCTAGGTGATATCCTTGGCATAAATAGGTATATATAGGAGGTTGTGAGTCTTATTTCATCATCAAGTGTGAAGTGTGTTCTCATTAGAGATATTTGGAGGTAACTTGCCCCCTAGAAGTGGCTTGTTATTCTCAGTTATTATCAAGTATTTGCAGCATATTCCATATCATATTCTTCTATTGTGCAAGTTATTTCATAACAAGTGGTATCAGAGCGTGATCTTGGCACCATAGAGGCAAGGTTTTTCTCAATTTTAAAGGCAATTTTGAGAAGAGCATATCTTTCAGATTTTGGCGAATTTTTTTCTGATTTTTAAAGGGTTTTTGAAGAACATATTGAAGAAGCTACAGTCCGGATTTCAAAATAATTGGAGTATAATTAAGCGAATTATTGCAGAATTAGGGTTTCTACACTATTTTTTTGGAATCTACATATCTCACACATCTTGTTGAATTGAAGTCTAATTTTTATTGGGTTTTTGAAGACATACCAAAGAAGATTACAATAAAATTTTTAGAAAATTTAAGTTTCATTTGTGTGATTTACTTCAACATTAGTGGTTTCCATCATGATGGGGCCTGCAACAAGGGGTAAAAAGAATGTTGTCACTCTAGGGAAGACTCCTGATAAGGATGGTGAAACAATCGAGGATGTTACTCATAACGAGGAAATCAATAAGGTCAAGGAAGACATTTCCTCAATGAAGATGGATATGTGTGACCTAAGAGGAGATATACTGGACCTATGAAACATGTTGAGCACCTTTATGAATAAACCAAGAAAGGAGGTCTCAAGCAGCCAAGAACCAGAAGAAGAAACAAATGAAGAAGAACAAGAAGAAGAACAAGAATCAAAAGAAGAAGAAGAAGAAGAAGAAGAAGAAACAAATGAAGAAGAAGAAGAAGAAGAAGAAGTGAAAGAAGAAGAAGAAGAAGAGGAAGAAGAAGAAGAAGAAGAAGAAGAAGATATGCAGAAGTAGAAGAAGCAACAACAGAAGAAGAAGAAGAAAAAGACCAACCAGAAGAAGAAGCAGAAGAAGGCAATGAAGAAGAAGTTCAAGAAGAAGAAGTTCCTAATCAAGCTATTCAACCAATGCAAGGGTACCATATATTATTCCTCACCTCTTCCTCTATGACACATCAAAAGGTTCAAGTAAAGGAAGAACACATTCATCACCATCAAGAGCTTGATGTAAAAAGACACATCAGTTGAACACTTTCCCAAATGAGTGTAATGAATAGTCAGCTTGTGGCTATCTTAACTCTCTATTAAGTCATATTATCATTAGTATATTGTTATTTAGTTGTTTAGGTGGCCTAAGTCTTATATAGGTGTGTCTAAGTCGGCCTAGGTGATATCCTTGGCATAAATAGGTATATATAGGAGGTTGTGAGTCTTATTTCATCATCAAGTGTGAAGTGTGTTCTCATTAGAGATATTTGGAGGTTTTCCCCCTCGAAGTGGCTTGTTATTCTCAGTTATTATCAAGTATTTGCAGCATATTTCATATCATATTCTTCTATTGTGCAAGTTATTTCATAACAGTAACAAAGCAAGGGTAAAATATGTCCAACACTCACATCAGTCATAGAGCAAACACAAAACACAATGCATAAAGCCAATGCCACAACATGGAGATGCTCATCCAATAACATGTAGGGTTCTACTCATGACTATGAAGATACCAGGTACTAGAGTGTAGATTGGATGAAGTCTCACCATGCATGCATGAAGGGATATAACCACATGGAATCAAGTACACCTCTCATACATATGAGGAGACTCAATCATGCCTAAATCAATTCCCCATAGATGGATAACTCAATGTCCCATAGATGGATAGGACTTCTTGAGTGCATCCTTAGCCTTTACAAGTGCTCAAGGCCATGCATGAGGAATCATTATCTTATTAGTGTTTTACCCCATCATTTTATTTAGTTATCACTTGTTTACTATAACTCTGCTACTATTTCCCCTCACAGCCACTTGCGGGCCTGAGGCCCATAGAGAGCCACTCCAAACACCCACTCTAAGGTCTATACCTAGTTCATCTCATTTAACTAAATGAGGAACCCATAGCAAATATGAAATAGAGAAAAAGACACTAAAATCCATCATTAAAACCATTTAAAACAACCAAGCAAACATTAAATTGACAAATCATTTAAATAGCTAATCAC
Source organism: Sequoia sempervirens (assembly GCA_007258455.2). Classification (NCBI taxonomy): domain Eukaryota; kingdom Viridiplantae; phylum Streptophyta; class Pinopsida; order Cupressales; family Cupressaceae; genus Sequoia; species Sequoia sempervirens. Next base: position 483,148,346 of record VDFB02000017.1, on the reverse strand, counting down.
ATTCACTAAAAAAATAAACCAAATACCATTCAAACATTCATCATTAACTTAATAAAAATAAATCAATCATATAATCATTATTAACCTAATTAAATCATCCTACAAAACCACTTTTAAATCAATTAAAAACTACCATGAGATTGTGGGACATAACAAGGTTCATGTCACTGCTCAAAGGAATGAAAAAGATGGCATAAAAAATTCATAAAGAATCAAAGTCCCCATATTTAAAATATAAGCTTGATCTAGATCATATTTTGATGCTTCCAGTTGGATTCCACCTTTGGTTTATAATTTTTATGACCGAATATAAGGTGATCTAAAAAACACTTTTTTTGCCAGACTAGGCAAAATACATGAAAAATGAAAGTTCCTAGAAATGAATTCTAACTCTAACAAAATTGAGATATGGGCCTTTCTACATGGAATCGACCTTTAGTTTGCATTTGTAATAGGTGGTTAAGGTGCAGCATTAAAAAAACATGTTTTACCAAGCAGGCACAAATTTTGACCAAAAATGAAAGTGTCCAGAATTGAATTCTAACTTCAACCCGGTCGAGATATGGTAATTTCTACATGGAATCCACCTTTATTTTTTGTTTTTAAAAGGTTTTTAAGGTACAATTTTTTTTAAAAATGTGTTTTCACAAGTTGGGAAAAAACATTAAAAAAAAAAAGAAAAAAGAAAGAAAATGCAAGTGCCCAGAAATCTATTTTGACATCCACCCATTTCAGATTTAATTGTTTCTATATGAATTCCATCTTTGTTTCAAAGTTTATGATAGGAGAATGGATCTATTTTAAGAACAATCAATGACAATGAATCAAGTTGGAAATGCACTGTCAAGTCTATCATAAAGAAAACTACAAGTAGCTAATCAAATCCATCACAAACATTATTCAACCTCCAAGTATTCACAAAAATAAAAACAGAGGAATAAATCTTCCATAAGGAAATGCAAAGCATACCATTCCTAAGCTAAAATGTATTCAAATATCACCAATAAATCAAAAATTCAAGAACCACACAAAAATACTTCAATGTTGCCCCAAAATTGAAATGAAATAATGCTTTGTATGTAAGGCACAACTAGGTTCCAACTCAGAACAACAAGGAGGAAATGGCACGCTAAAATCAACAATTAGATGCTCACAAATTTCTTCTCAAACAATCTCCACATTTCTCCCCAACTTTGCCACCCAAATTGTGGGGTTTTCTTCTCCTTCCAAAATAGACAATTTCCTCTCCCAACAACAACGTAGGGCATGGTAAAAATTAATAATACAAAAAATTTGACTTCTTATATATAAACAAATATTATTTCATTAACTTAAAACTAACTTATATTCAAATAAATCCAATATGATTTCCTCATATAAAATCCTTTGAATGGATGAGGGAAATAACCTTCTCAACTTTATTAAATCTTTCCAAACTAAACTTTAAATAAATCCAACATTAAAATACACAAAGCTCCCCAATAAGATTTAAATAAGACTATAAGATCTCACAAAAAAGATTAATAAAATCATTTAAAATTACTAAATTAAATATATCATTGTCTCACAATGATCAATAAAAATCACTTAAAATAATGTATTTAAGACCTCATGGATATAATAGGGTATGTGTAGGATCATGATGGGCCAAAAAGTGGCGATATGATGGGTATGTGTAGGGTATGTAGCTGGCAATTTTTTTTTAACCCAAGATTTATGAAACAAAAAGGCTTTTTAAAAGAGATTCTCAGCTTTCCATCAATATAAATTATGATTTACTTTGAATTTAATAAATAATGATTATTCATTTTCTATTTCAATTATGACTAAAGTCCTGATTGATAGGTGGATTGAAAAACATCTATAGCTTTCAAACAATATCAAAAAATTTGAATTAAAAACATGCATCACATTTTATGCTTCAAATACTATAGGATTATAAAAAAAAATTTGAATTTCATGAAGTTTTGACCAAGTTAAGGTGGTCAGACATATACATTTTTATATTTTCTAAAAGTGGTAATAAAAAATTCATAATTAATTATTTATGGAGAAAAAAATTACAAAAAATATGCATGACATAGGGATATTTGTCCTCTACTTATATATAAAATCTTATTAAAAAATATTATCATTTTATTGTGGTTAGGGTGGTCAGACAAACACCTACTTCTTATTTTTTCCCAAAAATTTAAGTTCTATTGCGTTGAAATTTCAAATTTTCATCAAATGGATTTGTTTTTTTAAATAAACCTAGTATTTTAGAAACTACATTCAATTATCTACAGATTCTATTATTACATATTTTTGAAAAAATATAGATAACTTATTCAAAATTTTATGTCAAGTTGCCAAACTTTGATTTTTTTGAAATTTTTGCCACTTAAGGGCCTGTTTTTTCCATGATGATCCTGCACATACCCAACAAGTCAAATATCTAATCAAAATTAAACACTATAAAATAACATATTTGAAACCACAAAAAGATGCCAATGAAACCACATCATAACACCAACAACCAAAATATATAGTTGCATAATAAGATTAATGGAAACTACAACAAAATACCTCAAGAAGACATAATGGTAAACCACATACGACCATAAGGTAATACATGCATTACCATTAGGTAACCAGACGGTAAGACAACAACACATGAATACTGCACTAATAGGGTATATTGGGATAGGGTAGGTGACATGGCATGTGACTATCTCCAATAACCACCATCGAGGAATACAAGGACGCTCAGTCCTGTGAATCCAGGCGGAGTCAATACTTAGTACCTGTATCACTCCAATCACACATCAAAGTACATGTGCATACAACATATATCATATAGTCGAAGAAACATCAATCATGAAGAGGGTCATGATATTGTAAGCCTCTTAGATACAAGTGTTATGACATCATCCCTTTCTTGTCGATAATCATACAAAAACAATGATAATAGTATAGAACCATATAAGCATGTAATCCAACATAATAACTAATCATGATAACCTTTCACATAATCATCAATGTCTAATCTCATTATGATAACATTTAACATTTAGAATACCAAATTAAAATAAAAAATTCTATCTTACCTAGGTTGGGGTTAGAGAGGTGTTACACATTTGCACAATTACAAAATGATGCATATGCTTACTAGTCCAACACATCTGCATTGACAATCTGATGCATATGTATTTAAAACAAAGAGTTGAATTTTAGGGTTTTATTTAAATTTCCAAGTTGATTTGATACCTAACCCTAACCTTATCTTGTTTTTTGTTTTCTAGTTGAGGCTAAAATTTACAAAAATAAGTGATTTATCAAGCATGGAGTAAAGTGTTCATTAACACAAGTCAGGAAGCATTTGTCAAAATCCTAAAGTGTTTTCAACACTTATGTGAGGGATGATCTTAGAACAATTTTATTTTCATTATTTAGCTTAAATATCACATTTACTTTGGGTTTTACAATGAACAACAATAACTACTCACATTTGATTTTGGGTTATAAAATGAACACACCATGTCTTTTGGTTAAAATGAATGCATCTTTCATTTGGGTTTAAAATGAACCACAACTTATACACTTCAATTGGTGCTTTAATAAATGAACCACACTTTACTTTGGTGCACCTAAAATGAATTATTTTCATTATCTTCTATGCTTGTTAAGTCAGATGTGCATCCTCTCCCCTTGCACCTAGTGTGATCTTGGGTGAAGAGAAACTTCATGGACTTGAATTTATTCACTTTTAACCCTATAAGTGTGTTGCTACGTATCCTCTCCCCTCGCACCTAGTGATATCCTTGGTGAAGAGAAATAGAAACACCTTATTTTTTCTCTTTTGAGTAGGAGGTCTACCTTGAGAGACATCCACATATGGATAATTCAAGAGTGCGACCTCAAGTGCTATTTTTGGGAGTGCTATATAAATTGGTTGTGAGAAAAATCTATAGGTTGATTTGTGCATGTAGCATGAGTTGGGCTTGCATGGGTTTCCTGATGTGATGTCTGAGAGTTTGGCATTGTTCACCAAGTTCTATTCACTAGAAAACTATATTTTAGAGGACTATTACTTTAAAACATTTTCTCAAAGTGGTGCAATGGAATAACATCATTCCATGAAGTTACTTGCTATGTACCAAACCTAGTTGAGGTGATGCAATCCCTTGCAAGGAACTTTTCCTTCCTAGGTAAGAGGTGCATTATGTATGTGTGCATACTCTACTTACTCTATGGGAGGTATTTTATAATGTAAGCCTGCTTTAAGAAATTAAACCCAATATATCCAATAAATTAGGTTGTGAAATATGTTGTGTTTTCATGTTGAGACCTTGTAACACCAATTAGTGAGTTCTTGTGGAAGAAGAAGACATGGAAATCACATGATCACCTCATTGAGTCAATTTTACATGTTTATTATATTGCTTTCAAAGTCAAACATAAAAAAATTAGGTAAACATGCATTCCAAACATCCCCTAGGAAGATCATGCATTTTCTTGACAGTGAAGTGTCTTTACACAAATCAACACTTCTATTTTTATCATAACACTTTTATTTTCACATCAAAACTTTTTCACATATGAATGCATTTTCTAGGGAAAAATAGAAATTTGAATAGTGACAACTTTTTTTAGATAGTTTGGTGCTTCTATCAAACATTAGCACTTGTGTCAAATATCGACATATTTTCTTCATATTCTTGTGCATTTTCTTGACAGTCCAACGTATTTACCTAATTTGGGAAACAAAAAACTTTCAACAAACATAACTCATTGTATTCTAGTTCTAAAACATCAAATACATCTTCAATTGGTTCAAATTGAAACAAAACCAATCTTGTCTCACTTGTAGCACTCATTAAACAAATACATAAATTTCATGTCCCTCAACATCTTGATCTTGTCAAAAATATCTTCTAGGTTTTTAATTAGGATCAACATCAAAAAATCAATCATCAAAACACAACTTGAAAGTTTTGACACCAAATATCTTAGACTAAGTTTTTCACCAACATCAAGTAGTTTGGTTCTATGTAACTTAGAAACAATCTATTTCTAGACATTTAGTTGGTTTAGTACACACCCTTTTTGGAAAAACTCACCTTGGAGTCACAAGTATACTCTCAAGGTATGAAGTTCATAAAATATGAAAACACATCAACCAAACTTGAGTCTAGGTTATGGTCCAAAGTTTGAAATTTTCATATCATTCACTCATCCACAATATTATACACCATTGGTCCTAAACCTATTAGAGGTTCTTTGTTAGATAATTTATAATCAACCAAGGAATTCCAAAAATATCATTCACAACACACAACTCCTAGGGTTGATACACATTTTATGGTTACAACAAGATCACAACACAAGAAAAACATGGAATTAAACCTTTGTGGTTCAAACATACCCATCACAATCAGGGCTAGTGAACCAATCTTTGGAATTCCTAATTTCAATCCTAGAGGTTTTCCCGTGACTCCACCACACAATCCACTACCATCTCAATCATCACAAGAATAAAGTTTTGAAATAGAAGACATTATATACAACCCCCATGAATTCATCACCAAAGAGTTACTTGAAATGAAACAAGATCAAATAGTTCATCACATCATAAATACCATGTTGAATTTAAACCCTACTCAATACATGCTCACACTTTCACAAGGAGGAACAAAACTCCCCTCTACTTTGGATGTGAATACACTTAGGGAAAAACCATTGTAAAATGTTGCATATATGGGTCAACCTTCTCAAAATGAACCTTTTTTTCATGGAATCATCCAATCCATGCCAAAAATATATTCATCGCATTTACCAAGTCAACCTACAATCACTAGGATGGATTCATCTAGTTTTACAAGTCAACAGAGAAATCCCCAAAGTCTAGGGAATTTTGAAAATGTGTGAATTCAAAATGATAATACTAATTTTCCACCCACATTTCATGCTATTCCTAGTACACAACAACCTCAAGGTTCACAACACATGCCGCAACAACCTCAAGGTCATAAAATATCACAAGTTCCTTAAAGCCAAATTCAACAACCCCATGTTTTGTAATACATATCACAACCTCAAGGTCATCCAATATCACAAGGTCATAAAATATCACAAAAAAATCTAGGATTTCAAAATAAAGGTATTAAAAAAATATCATAACATCAACAAATGTCCCAACATCAATCAACACAAAATAAAGGAAATCTTCAACCAATGTCTTTGTTGCAAGTATGAGTAGTTGGTGTTGTCATTGATGTCAACTATATGAGGAGGAATAAGATCATTATTAAGGGAGATTGTTGCAAGAGTGTCACCAGTTGGTGATGTCAGGGTGGATGCAAAAAGATGGGTGGCCAATTTGTGGCCAAATTTTTTTAAAAAGTTTTGAAAGCTCATAATGTGAGCACATTATAACGCGAGCACGTTATAATGTGAGAAAATTATAATGCACTCGCATTATGGCTTGGTGTTATGAGCCTAAGGCTTAGCCACAACGAGCCCATAATGCAAGCATGTTATAACACACTCATGTTATGAGCTATTAAAAGCAAAAAAAAAGCAATTCAAAATCATTTTCATTGTGATTTTTTTTTCTGCTCGTGGCCAAAACCCTTCATTTTCGTGCTCATGTTCTAGGAGGAGCCATCTTGAATTTTTTTTCATCAAATTGTTATTATTTCATCCCTAAGATGCCACCATGTTGATGAGGAGGTCTAAGAGGTAAGGATTTTTTTTTTGTTGTTGTGAATTTGTTAGCTTTAGATTGTTTTTGATTTTTTTTTTTTGAATTTGTAGATGTTAATGAACTTGTAAACCCTCCTCAAAATCCTCAACAAGCACAACAACAAGAGGAAAAAAATCCTCAACAAGCATAACAACAACAACAACAAAATCCTCAAGTTGAACAACCTCAACAACAATCTCCTCCACCAATCCCTTAGCATCCTCTTGGCACTCAACAAAACTTAATGGGTGAAATTGAAAATAATAAAAAATAAATTGAGGAGTTAATCAGGAGGTTGAACAATCCAAATGGTTCAACCATGGAAAGAATGACCCTGGTAACTTCATTGAAAGAAATGTTAAAACATGTAGATTCAATCAACAAACAATTAACCGGTTGGCAAGCTAGGAGGCAGGTGGCTAGGGATTATTACCAGGATAAATTATCATATAAAGATGTAAAACATCTAAAAATTAAAAAAATAGATTTGTGTTCATTATTCACTGACCCACACACAAACGAAAATCTGACCCTCAATAGGAAGAGGTTTCCTATCCATTGGTGCCACCACCAATAGATTAGGACCTTTTTTGGGATAGGTGGTACATGGTTTTTGATTACCCACCATGTAACAATTGTGAATTCTCACAATATATCCTAAGGAATTTATTCTATGAGTTCATCTTGAAAAAATCCTTAATTATTTTGATATGAGGGACTTCCAGGGGAGAGGTGGGGGTTTGGACCAAGATAGACCCAATGCACATCAAGATCCTAGGTGAAAATCGGGACGACCTCTCACTAGGACACCTCATGAGCATATCGTTATCCCTTCCATCATGAAGGAGAGTGTCGAGGTAGAGACTTTGCAAGCCATCAACTCTTTGACCCAGAGTGTCATCCAACATGCTAGCCCTATACTACATTGCCATCTAGGGGAGTCTTCGAGTGGTGGGTTTTCTATCCCATTTGTGTTAGGGTTGTGGGGCAACTTGTTCATATGACCCCACTGACACTCAAGAGGCTACTACACAGGATATGTCTGCAACTATGTAGATGGCGAGGGAAGATAACATTTTGAATGAGGCTTATGGAATCGATTCTAAAGTAATTTCTTTTATTTTTTTGAAATTATCAAGTAAATGTTTGCATGTTCATTGAATTTAATTTATTAAATTTCAATTTTGAAATGCAAGATTAACTAATTTAGTTTTATGATTTTAACAAAATTCTAGGATCACAGTGTTGATACTAGATACACCGGCCCTACACCCTCTTATTTCTCCATTGCATCTATCATTGAGGTATGTAACTAATAAACAATTATAAATTTATTACATGTTTATAGAATTGTTTTATGAATGGTATTCTAATATGTGATTTTGGATGTTGAATAGGCTAATATTGGAGGTTTTGAGGGAACACCTCCCAGTTCCAATGGATTTAGACAAACCTACACGTAGTTAATAGAATAAAGAGTTTAAGTAATGAATTGTACTTAATAGATTTGTGTAGTTTATATTCATATCATTGATTTTGTTGCATTGCACATCTTTCAAACTCAAAGCATTACTCACATTCCATAACTAATAACTAGAAGTTTGATAGATGACAAAATTTCAACTACAATATAGTTGTTTAGAAATTCTACATAAGAAATGATGCAATTACCTCACATAGCATAAGAAACAAGTAAGAGAAACTTTCAACTTCATTTGCTTGTCATGGCATTCCATGAGACCACTTTTTACTAAGGCATCTTTTCAAATAGTTCATTGCCTTGTCTATGTTATGGATGCTTGGAAGAAATATTTGAAAGAAGAATAGTAAGTAATAGCATAGAAAAGGAAATGATTTGTTTGAAAAAATGCCTCAAATAAATGCGGTCTCATGGTGATGTCCGTCACCATGAGACCCAATTTCTTTGAGGCAATTTTTCAAACAACTCACCGCCTTTTCTATGCTACCAAATTTTCCATACATGTCTACCAAAGTATTTTATAAAATAGTTCATTTCCTCACTACTATGGCTAAAAGCTAAAAAAAGGTGCTTTTAAAAAAACTATGGATGCTTGGAAAAAATCTATTGAAGCATAATAGTGAGCAATAGCAAAGAAAAAGCAATGAGTAGTTTAGAAAAATGTGGTCTCATGGTGATGGAATGCCCTTCCATCACCATGAGACCACATTTCTTCAAGTAATTTCTTCAAATAGATCACCACCTTTTCTATGCTACCACATTTTCCATACATGTGTACCAAAGTATTTTATCAAACTACTCACTTCCTTGTTGCTATGGCTAAAAGCCTAAAATAGGTGCTTTCGAACAAACTATGGATGCTTGAAAAATATCTATCAAAGCATAATAGTAAGCAACATCATAGTCAAAGAAGTGAGTAGTATGAAAAAAATCCTTGAAGAAATGTGGTCTCATGGTGATGGAATGCCACTCCATCACCATGAGACCACATTTCTTTGAGGTATTTTTTCAAATAGCTCACTGCTTAAAGAATAAAACCAAACCATTAGCCAAAATTCCCCTCCAAATTATTTTTAAGGTCGTCATCCTCAATTTACCAATCCATGGCACCTTTTATTGCACTTGTTCATGTCCCCACCCCTCCCTCTTAATTTCATGATCTCCTTCCATCTCATAACCAAGACCACACTATACCATCCACCCCATCCCAACATAATACCATAGAGAAGGCAATGAACTATTTGAAAAAATGCCTCAAATAAATTTGGTATTATGGTGATGAAATTCCATAACACATTAGTTTGTAATGGAATTCCATCACCATGAGACCCCATTTCTTTGAGGAATTTTTTCAAATAGTTGACTTCCTTCTCTATTCCACCATAGTTATCATACATTTCTAAGAAAGAATTTTATCAAACGGTTCACCGCCTTGATTATATGGGTAAAAGCCTAAAAAAATGTGCTTTCAAACAAGATATGGATAGGGAAAATAGTAAGCATGATAGTCAAAAATATATAGTTTAATAAGTACTCAAAATTTTGTTCATTATCTCATACATTATAAGCGACGATGTGGATTGCTATTGTAGTTTTCATGATTGAATAATTTTTTGTTTCATTTTTAGATGTTGCAAGTAGATACACCTCTAAATGTTTAGAGGGAAGAGATCGATGTTTCATCTACTATAGACTCCTCGATGGATCTAACAGGGGAGCTATGAGGAAAATTACTAAATTTCAATTTACATTCGTTGTTATAGATGTTAGTGAAAAATCAAACCATTATTGATTCATAGTTTAATTTCTATTTGGATGGTTTATACATGGCTTTAGCATGCCTCAACATGGGATTTTGAATATTTCCCTAGTAGAGAGTAATCATTAGATGGTGGTAATTGATTATTTTGCTAAATATCATTTTTTAAAATGTAATTTCTATATATCAATGTCTTTACTTCTTATTGTAATAGATAAGACTTGACCATGAACTAAACCATAGGATGAGCACTAGGAGAACTCCTCGATCGTAGCATAAATGAGTGACAGACGTATCACCATCTGACCGACAAAGCAAAGGGAAAGAGTTTATTTCGAGAGCATGGAGAGCAATGACTTTTGATTCCATAGCCCTTTGTTGCATGCCTATATGGCATTCTCATAAGCCTATATGTCTATTTTTTACCTTTATTTTATACTTATATTGACATATATTGATGTATGCCTACATGGCTATTTGGTTAATATAAATATTTTTTATCAATGGTGTCCATATTTGCATTATAAATCCATGGTTTGATAGATATGAGTTACATTTATTCAAGTGTATACTTTACAACTTATGTGTATACTTTGTGACTTATGTGTACTCCAATGTATACTTTGCGACATATGTGTTTTCATGTGTATACTCATATTCATGCATATACTTTGTATTAATTTTTATATACTATGTATTTGTATGTATACTTCAAGGCTTACATGTTTTTGAGTACTTGTGCTTCCCTTATTCACATGTACATGCTTGACTTATTCACGTCTATACTTATTAATTGTTTAGCCCTATCATTGATCATTGTTGTCCTTCATGGTTTGTCTTGAATATTAATTGATTGAAGCTAAACAACTTCAATATTTCTAGGAATACTAGTAGAGTTAAAAATTCCAACATTGCACAAATTGAAAAGAAAAGATTAATTATATAATTAAATGCACTTATTATTAACTTGATAATTGATTAAGAATGAGTATAAAATATATCAAGAGATGAGCCTTCTAGAAAGGAAACTACTAACTAGAGAATAGGCAAAGCATTCCCAATACTTTTGTATAAGACTGAATTTTCACCCTATGTGCAATTCCCCTTTCATGCTTATGTCCCTGGCAACATTTCAAGCATCCCATTGTAGCAACATCTCACTCCATCAACTCAGTAGAGCATGTTTGGGACCATGCCATTTGTAGTAGAGGCTTGAGTTCCTTTGATTTCTCCCCCAAGCAGCCTTGAGTGCTTTTGGTCGAGGTGGTAAGCTTCCCTTTCCTCTCCTCTATCATTTGGTTGAGTAGAATAGTACTGTCTAATAGTGCTTGTGCTTTCTTTACTTTATTGCTTCTATATCTCATTTTCTTGGCTATCTCTGGAGGTGGAAACAACTAAACGAGGGTCTAACTGAGGTAGGACCCTATACCACTACCCAACATTTTCCTTCCTTCTATGTGTAGGTGTGTGAGATTTTGAAGAATCGACTAGTGAATGAGTTCATTAGTGAGATTATCCTTATTTTCATCACCCTTGCATATTTACTTTATAACATTAGAGAGTATCTAATCTATTTAGTTGTATTATTTTGGCATTTTAGTTAAGTAGCTAGGTTGTTAGTCATTTTAGTGTGTTCAACCTTGTCTATGTTGTTGTCTGAGTGTATGGACTATAGTGCACTTTCAAGATGCCAACATGCTACACTATTGTCAAGAGTTCATGCTAATGTCCTTGGGAAGAGAGCTCCCTAAGGTAAAAATTTGAACCTAAACATTGACTCACCTAGCCATGTCTTGTAATTCAGGATTGTAGAGTGATTATAGGACCTCAAAATCCTCATCATTCTCATCCTTATAACCTTAAACATTACACTTAGCTGAGGTAAGTTAGGGCAGCCTCTTGTGTCTCGACCCTCCATGACTTGGGGTCTTGCACACAGTGGTCCCCCTCTCTTAAATTTTTGGTGAACTTGACATGAACCATTTTGGTTCCATTCTTGTGATACTGACAATTCCTTTCCTCATACTATAGGAGTGTTGTAGGTGTGGTTGTTGTAAGTTTGTCACCTTGAAACCCAACTTGTGACCCCTAGTTGACATAGTTGGAAGGTTCCAAAGGTATTGCACAATGAAAACTTAATTGGGTCACCATATTATCAATTAAACTTTGGGGATTCTTTGAAAGCATTTTCTAGTGTGCATAATGGCCTCCTTGCATCAACCCATCCCCACTGTACAGTTTGTGGATAATAGTGTTAGCATAACCTTTACTTCACAAGACCTGTCAATGGGCTTTAACAAAGAACCATCTCCTCTTTACATTCTGACACAAATCAATGGGAACATTGTAGTAGGTGTTCTCGTTGAACCGACATCACAAGTGAACATAATAATATAGGAGATCATGTTAATAAAATCTTTACATAAGGATGGATATGATGCTCTTGTGAGTTTCATCAACACACATGACAAGCTTTCTATACCCCCCTTAGGTAGCATTGTCCTGTTAGTCTTAGTTGGACCTAAGTCCATAAACCTCTTGTTTGATGTCATCCCTCGATCTAAACTCTTTAGGGTGAAATTGAGTATCCCTTGGTTGGTAGTGATGAACATGGTTCCCTCTGTCATGAATAAATGTTTAAAGTTTATCCATGGAGGTTTTGTGCATGTGATCCATGACACCGGTTATCAATTACCAATTGCATGTGGTAGCTACTCCTTGGATTACCCATGGCCTGTACCCATAGGTCCCCTTCTGCCTAGGATGAACCTTTCGCATAAAACATACCATAACTATAAGAGAGGGAATCTAAGGTTGAAGGTAAGATACCCTCCCTTGCCTTATGCTATCTCACATAGGACTTGTTTGAAGGTTGAAAATGATGCTGCTAAGGCTCAAAAGAGGAAAGAAGAGAAGTGGTCTTGCAATCTTCCTTCTTCCTCTTCTACTGCCTAGTCTAACGCTTCTTCTCACTTAACTATGGTACTGTTAGGATCTTGTCCTCATTTATGGGAGAACCCTTTGGTGCTCGCTTGGCAAAATCCTAACCATCCCATGTTTGAGCTTCCTATTTTCTTGATGGAGCCTACACCTAGTCGGTATGATAGGAAGAAGGTCTCCCAAGGATAGTCCTCCTAGTCTTGACCTCTACGGCCTCCTACTACTCCTATTCCTAAATCAATGAGTGGAAAGAGGCCTACTACTGAGGCTTTGGAGTCAAATCCTCCCATCTCTCCTCAACTTGCTCCTCCTGCTCTTGTATAGGAACCCATTCCTCTACCACAAACGGCTATAGTGTAAATTCCTATGGTTGATTAGGAACCTCTTATCCCTTTGCAAGCTCCAACTTCTAACTCCAAGATCCATAGAAACTACCTTGCACATGAGTGCAAGTGCTAGCGAAAGGCTCTCCTGTCCGAGCAAGCCACCATGCAACAGAAGAAGGAAGGAACATCTGCTCCTATTTTAGGACCTCCTGCAGCATCTTCTTCCTCTTGTCCTTCTATTTCTCTTTGATCTGAGGCTCTCCTGGCTGAGCAAGCCACCACGTAATAGAAGAAGGAAGGAACATCTGCTGCTATTTCAAGACCTCTTGTAGTGTCTTCTTCCTCCTATCCTATTTCTCTTTGATTTGATCTACTCTTGGCTTCCATTATGAGTGTGAATGTACCTAACCCTAAATAAGTACAGGTCTTTATTGCTCCTTCGGTGGAGCTACCTTTGCTGATGTCCATCCCAAATATTCAACCCTTCCCAAATCTCATGGACATGGTTAATACTCTAGTCATGTCCACCATAGTTTTGTCTTCCTCTTCCTCTACACCCCTAGCTTTGTCTATGGGGAGTTCATCTCCTCCAATGAAGAAAGAGGTGGAGGCTGGTCCTTCTAGAAATGAAGGAGATAAGATGAGTCCACCTTCTTCGCAAGGTGGACCTGTGATGACTTGTTATGTCCTAGTGACAGAACCAATCTCAGCTTCCCCTAAGTTTGTCATCACTTCTAAATCATTTGGTGAACCTATCAGTGAATCTCAAGCACAACTTGCCTTGTTCACTGAAAATAAGCATGGTGCTCCTATAGGATGCATGTTTAATTCTATGGATGAGGTCTCGGCCCTATCAGTGATTCTCACAAAATTGCTAACTTTGACTGCATAGGAGCTCAGTGGAGAGGACCTTGAGGGGTCCTCTTCCTTAGCCCTTGTTGCTGGAGGGTCAGATGCTCCTCCTCTTAACATTCCATCCTTGCAAGATTTTCCTCATTCCCCTTATGAAGGATATATTGGGAAGCAGAAGACCTCTTAGCCAATCAATGTTAGGAGGAGGTCCCTTTCTTGATCTTGTGTCTGTGTTTTTTGTGATGTGTTCCCTTGTACCTGTGCTATGTGTTCCTGGATGACCCTTGTCACCCCTGTCGATGCTTGGATACATGCATGGTTTTGTGTCATAAACCTTCTTCTATTTGTATCATCATTCTTCCATTTTTTTGCTTGATTTTTGATAAATTGGGGACAATGCAAAGCGTTGGGGGCATTTAGGCTCCCCTTGATCTAGGAGGATCCCCTAAACTTGAAAATTGAAGTGTTCCCATTTCTCTCGGAAGCAATGCCATCGCGTAGAGCATAGAATTCTAAATCCGGCGCAACTTGAACGGGCGAAAAAGGAGTCTATTTGCTCAAGTTACGCGCAGTCAAAGTTGGGTCAACCCTTGGACCAGGAGGCCATCAGGAGGCAAAAAGTTGGACTCAGAATCAGTCTGAAGCAATGTCAGTTCAGAGGGCTCATTGACACGATCACAATGAAGTTTGTTTCATCAAATTTTGAGTCCGTATGTCCAAGATATCGCCAGTCAAAGCTCGGTCAAACACTGGTCAACTCAGCGATTAGGGACGAGGAAAAAGGTGGAAAATTCATCATCACAGAATTTTGCGGAAGTGGTACCATCACGAAGAGCTCATCGAGACCTTTCCAACGGCGTTCATTTCATGCAAATCGGACGTCGTGTGCACAAGTTAGAGCCAGTCAAAGTTTCAGTTGACCAAGGTACCATATGGTACGGTTGCTGACATCAGCATGATGTCATCATGCTGACTTGTCGGATAGGTCATCAGACGGATGTCGAGTTGGACCAATCAGATGCTGACATGTGTCAGTCCGTACAAATGATGTGGCAGGCTAACTGGGCAAATGATGTCAGCACAGCGGACCAGTCAACTCTTGACACGTGGCAGGCAAATGACGTGGCAGTACAAATGGCTACCGAGTCAGCAAGTGACGTGGATAGGTTCGGCGAATTATCTCCTGACATGTGGCATGGTTATGTGGGTGAAAATAGGCAAATGACGTGGCAGTCATCGGCATCACGGATGCTGACTGTGTTCTCCCGGCGAATTGTTGATTGACACGTGGCCCCTTTCTCCTCTTCCGGCGCGGGGCGGTCTGTATGTTTGGTAAAAGGCGGTTGGGGGGCTTCGAACCCTTAATCCTCCATACTCTGATGAAGACCGCTACTAGCTCACTTATACAGCCGAGCTTACTAAATATAGGCGTACGTTCGTTTTGTTATGAGTTTTGTTTAAAAACGGTTTAAAAAGAACCGACAGTCGGGAGTTGAACCCGGAACCGCCGGGCTCCCAAAAAATTTGCTTGCCGTTGGGCCATGAAATTGTGTCGATAGAATATGGGGCTTGGTTTTATCTAACCAATGGTAAAGGTCGAAGCCTAAACCAAATAACTAATAAAAGGTTATTTGTTGATTAAAAACAAAACAAACCCGAATTAAAAACAAATCCCTCAAACTAAAAGCCCGAAAATAAATTAAATGAAGGGCTCCAAATTACTTTGGAAGATTATTAGGGGATTGTTTTTTTTATTTTTCCAAATAAGGGGGATTTTATAACTTTATGGTTATTCCCCATATCGGGTAAACTTCAAGTATAAAAGGGAGGAGTCTTGGAGTTTTTTTCATCATCACTTTTCAAGTGAGTTCATTCTCCTCTTGTTTTCCATTCTCTCGGCCGTGAGAGCCTTTTGTGAGAGAGAATTTCAGTGGGAGTTAGGAGAATATTTATAGTGATGTATTGTGATGTTCTGAGTCTTGTAGTAGATCCTATTAGACAAAGTTAGTTTTCTTCCTCTTTGTTAGTCATCCCTAGCCTTGAGAGCTTTTGAGAGGGGTGTGAGTGAGAGACTTTTGTATGACTTTGTGGAAAGGCTACAAGATATTGTAAAGCAGTGTTGCAAGAGGTTCTAGTGGAGATTGTACTGCATTTTAGAACATTTCAATAGATTGGTCACTCGATTGAGCTCGGCCCGGAGACGTAGTCACATTTGTGGCGAACTCCGTAATCAAATCGGTGTCTTCTTTTCTCTCTCTTGGTTCTATGTTTTGAATTCTCTCTTAATGTTCCTGCTACTCCATTGTTGATGTCTTTATTCCTTTGTTCATAATCACTTAAGCAACGTTTGTCATAGATCCCTTCCGCTTTACGGATCACCCCTTCCATGTTGACCCAATCTTTTATTTTTACATTGTTTTTCATGCATTCTTCTTGATATGGTTGGGGATTGATGATCTTTCACCTAGCATTGTTGTTGCCTATTATTATATGAGCCCAGAAAGATCTAACCCCACTAAACCAAATCCCTCTATGCCCTTTGTTTAGGTTTTTCTTTCCTCTTTTGATTTCTATTTATCTTTCTATCTTCTTTGCTTGAGTTGTCCCTTCTATGTGTGACAACACTCTTCTTTAACACTTTGATTTTCAAAAAATGAATTCATTGCCAATGAATCTTTTCTTGAAAAGACTTCATGAATATTTCTTCCTTAGAATCGCATTCTCAACTTGGAACCCTAATGGAATGTGTTTCCTTCGTCACAAGTTCATAAAGAAAACACTTGAAGACCTTCCTCTAAAGTGGGAACAAATTTAACTTCCCCTCATGTGGGAGCATATCCTTCCTTTCAAATTCCTCAATGAAGTGAACATCTTTCGAAAGGATTCCTTAATGACAAATCACTCTAATAGAATGACTGCGTTTGAATTGTTTGTCCCTTGAGTGGACCTCCCTTCTTCCTCACGGTGAGTCCCCAAGGGATCCTTTCTTTAGAGGCCTTTATGATGAATGGATCCTTTCACACCTAGCCTGGGGGTAGCCTAACTTGGCTCCTTCCATTTTCCCTTTCGTGTCTATCTTGGGGGTAGCTTGACTAAACCTTACCTTTCAAACAACACATCCCTTGAGTGGATCCCTCTCCTTTTGAAGGGTTCTTGAGGGGCCTCTCTGAAATTTTTATGGTCTACATGACCGGCCACTTTCTGACATGTTCTATCTGCGGGTAGACATGTCGCTTCTCTTAACATGTTCTATCTATGGGTAGACATGTCACTTCTCTTGACATGTTCTATCTGTGAGTAAACATGTTGTTGTTCTTGAAATTTTCTATCTGTGGGTAGACATGTCACTTCTTTTTGACATGTTCTATCTACGGGTATACATGCCATCACTCTTGAAATGTTCTATCTACAAGTAGACATGTTGCTTCTTTTTGACATGTTCTATATATGGGTAGACAAGTCGTTGCTCTTAACATGTTCTATCTACTAGTAGATGTGTCACCACTTTTTGACATGTTCCATCTATGGGTAGACCTGTTGCCACTTCTTGACATGTTCTATCTACAAGTAGATGTTTCAGGACTTTTTGACATGTTCTATCTATAGGTAGATGTGTCACCAGTTCCTAACTCTACAGAGTTTGTTTCCTTGGGGCTTCCTCCATGTGAGCGATCTTTAAGGTTGCCTCCTTGCAGGTCCACAGGCCTGTAAGATGCTTCTTTTTTTTTAACTCCATAGTTCTAAGTAGCTATGGAGTCCTTCACTTTTCTTGCACCTTCAGGTATTCCAGCCCGAGTAATGATTCATCGACGATTCAGGTATACTTCTATAACTCTACTCTCTTCTTGATCGACTTTACCAAACACTCATTAGTACTTTTGGTCACTAAAGTGGGGGAAAAATGTATAAGAATGAATTTGCACCCTATGTGCAATTCCCCTTTTTCCTTTATCCACCTTAGAAAACCAAAGTTAGAGGCTTAATCTCACTTAAGCCCATTATTGGTAGTCCACATGGCACCTATTTTGCATGTCGATGGAGGTGTTTTTGTCAGGGATTCCTGCATGGTGTGTAAACATTAGTGTGGTGTGCTTACATCCCTGCTAGATTCCTGTAGCTGAGCCAACAAAGGCATTACTCTTCCCATTGGTAAAGAAGTTGTAACGCTTCCTTTGGTCAACTGAATGGTTATCTTCTTCCTTCATTCCTTCATATTCATACATTGAACACGTATTTCATCTTCTTCCAAGCATTGAGCTCACTCTTGACCACTTCAAGCATTCAATCCAACACTTTAGCAACATTTCAAGCATCCCATTGTAGCAACATCTCACTCCATCAACACGGGAGAGCACGTTTAGGACCACACCATTTTTAGTAGAGGCTTGAGTTCCTCTCATTCCTCCTCCAATCAGCCTTGAGTTCTCTTGGTGGAGATGGTAAGCTTCCATGTCCTCTCCTCTATCATTTGATTGAGTAGCATAGTATTGTCTTGTAGTGCTTGTGCTTTCTTTACTTTATTACTTCTATATCTCATTTTCTTGGTTATCCCTAGAGGTGGAAACACATAAATAGGGGTCTGATTGAGGTAGGCCCCTATATAGCCACCTAATATTTTCCCTCCTTCTGTGTGTAGGTGTGCGAGTTCTCGAAGAATCATCTAACGAATGAGTTCATTGGTGAGATTCTCCTTATTTTCATCACTCTTGCATATTTACTTTATAACATTAGAGAGTATTTAATCTATTGATTTGTATCATTCTATCCTTTTATTTAAGTAGCTAGGCCATTAGTCATTTTGGTGTGTTCAACCTTCTCTCTGATGTTGTCTAATTGTATGAACTACAATGCACTTTTGAGATGCCAATGCACCACGCTATAGTCTAGAGTCTGTGCTAACATCCTCAGGTAGTGAGCTCCTTGAGGTAGAAAGTTGAACCTAAAAATTGACTCACCTAGCCCTACCTTGTAATTCAGTATTGCAAAGTGATTGTAGTACATCAAAATCCTCATCATTCTCATCCTTATAACCTTAAGCATTACACTTAGCTGAGGTAAGTTAGGGCAGCCTCTTGCGTCTCGATCCTCTGTGACCCGGGGTCTTGCATGTGGTGGTCCTACTCTCTTACAACTTTGAAAGTAATAATCCACCCAAAATTGCAATGGGAGAGAAGGCTTATTTAAGATCCTTGGGTAATGTATTTCCTAATGCTCCCTTGTTCTTACATATCTCAATTTATTTTAATCCAAAGAGTTCCATGAAATGTGTTATCTAAAGTAAAAAACACATTTTCAATTGGTATTCCATGAAATTTTTCATAAATAGATTCCAATATATTTAATCTTTTGATTGGAACAACTCAATTAAGCAAATGATACATAATCTTCACAACACTTGCAAAACATAATATTGATAGTAGATGATGAGTAGTTAACTTCTTGACACATTATCATACAAAAATTTATCTTGAATATTCTTTAAACATTTTCATAGCATAATCCTGATAGTGTAGAATGAATTGTTATGCTTTGATCCATCACCATATAAACACATCAAAAGATGTATATGTCAACTTTTTGCAATATTATTTCTGGTATAGGAAATGGAATTGGGAGAAAGTAAGTTATAATTTATAATACAAATAAGAAATGGACTCAATGGTGGAAACTTTATTTATCACACCAGATAATAAATGTATGTGAGATCATTACTTGTTTCTCTTAGACTCCAATTTTCAAGCATAGAAAATCATTTCCAATGAAAATGACAAATTGCTTCACAACCAAAGTTGTTAAATGAGGAAAAATAAAATGTTTCTAAGTTGCACCATTGTACGCATTCAGAATTGGTTGTATATTGTTGGAAGGGTAAGGAGGATGATTAAAAAACATCTTGCGCTTGCTAGACTTGAGGATGATCATATATTTTTTTTGTGGAAAACTCAAACTTCTCAATCGTCTTGTGTATGTTTCTCTTTTCAATTGTTTTGCATGTCATCATAAGGGGTCAAGCCAGTTAACTATAGCTCAAAGAGATTTTGCATGTTTGGGTATGAAAGAGGACCATTCCTAGCATAAACGTACCTATCGAGATGCATTGGAGCAATTTTTTTGGTCACACAAGTTACAAAATGAAAGTTGCACCACTTTGTAATTTTACATTGCTTGCATTTGACACTTTTTACATCAAGTAAAAATTGGAAACCATGGGAAAAAAAATCTAAGATAACAAAAACCAAGAGATTTTATTATAGAGGGTCCCAACACAATCTCATAGGCTCAGATAGAGATTTCATAAGCATCATGGTTTTGAGTAATAGCCAATCAAAAATTGTTGTCGTTTTGCACTTTGGACCCTTAGGGGCTCGAGCTAGTTGAACATATCTTGGGGTGATTCCACATGTTTGGGTGCAAAAGATGACCATTTATAGCATAAATGTACCCATATGGACATGTTGGAACAGTCCATTTGGTCACACGAGTTGTAAAATGAAAGTTGTGCCACTTTGCAACTTTCAATTACTTGCATTTGATAACTTTTTCCCCAAGTGAAAATTCACCACCATGGGAAAATGCCTCCAAGATAGTGAAAACAAAGAGAGGTTATTGTAAAGGGGCACAAAGCAATCTCATAGGCTCAGACGAGAAGTTTCAAAGTGTTCCAATGTCAGAGTAATAGCCTATTGAAGATTGTATCCATTTTTCAATTTGGACTTTTAAGGGATTATGTCAGTTTGTGCCATAGAAAAATGGCCCCTTGTCAATTTCATGGCCTTTTAGGTCTTGTTTAATGATATTTGATTTATTTTGCTCTGATTTTATGTCATAACATGGCTTAAACATGCATATTTAGGTACTAAAATTTAAATAATGACATCTTGTGAAGGTGTTCTGAAGCATTGTAAAACATTTCTACACTCTTCTAGACTCTTCATTACAATTTACCTAAAAACCACATTTTCATCACTAAACAAGTCCTATTTTGAAGTGTTGTAAAGTCTTTTAACAAGATTTCACGCTTTTCTAGGAACTTCACTATTTATCCCTTTCTTATGTTTTATTTGACCCCTTTGTGCCATTATATGCTTTAATTAAATGCATTTTTTAATGTAAGCCCAACAAACAACATTGAATACAAGATAATTCCTGACACCTAGTTTTAGGTCCTAGGTGGAACCCATTTGCCATGGGTGGTGAATGAGTCCCCCTTGGATCCAAATTCAAAATATTTTAAATTTCCTTTTTGGTTTTTATTCAAAATCACTTGATGTTGGCCCACGATGAGGTATCAATGGGTTACTAAGGCAAGAGATGGTATAAATAAGTGATTTTCACGTCATTTTACATCCTCCAACATTCACACATCATATTCAAGCAATCTCAAGCATTCAAGCATCTCACAACATCTTATAAAGCACTATTCAAGCATTTTGTAGCATCCATTGACACTACTTCATATTATCATCAGCAAGGGTTTGGTAAGTTGATAGCATTTGCATGTTATTTGTTTATCATTCACTTGTATTTCATTATTATATTAAGGGTTTGACTAATGTAACATAATTTGAATGAACCCCATAGCATTTTTGTCCCTACCTCTCTCTTTTTAGGTGAAAAACCCTAGAAGAGCTAGAGAAATGAATTGGAGCCAAAAATCTATAGTTCATTTTGGTGAACTTGCATTTTGAACACCTTGCATTTCTGATTTCATTCACATAGTGCATCCCAAATTAAATTTGCATTAACATTCAATTAGGATATTGTTTTTTTTTTGCATTCTAGTACTTCACATATTGCATTAGTGAAAGCTTTGTTTAAATTTCATTTTTGCATTGCATTTCATTGAAAAAACACAAAATCTGCATTTTGCATCCTTAATGGCATTCTGAAAAGCATTATAGTCATTTTAAATTTTTTGAAAAATACAAAAAAATATCATACTGGGACTCATTCGCCACTTCGCCACCCTAGGAAAATCGGTCCCTTTGCACTTTTTAAACAACATTTCTGGCATCTTTCTAGAATTTTCCTACATTACTATTTTTTGTTCTCACATTCTATTTTAATTTCTAGAATCTTTGTTTTTAATCATTTATTGCATCTTAGTTTACTTGCATCATGTCATTTTCTTTCAATAAGTTTTAAATTCATTAAAATCATTGGTAGATGTGTCCAATTGTGCCTTTGGTTGTGATCCTAATGACCTTGAGCTTTCTCATGCTCCTTCAACTCCTCATGATTGTCCTCCTTGTGATGTAGACATCATTGGAGAAGATGATGATAGCATGAACAAGTTCTTAAATGAATTCCTTGAAAACCTCGAAGCTAATGCAACCTTTTATCCCTCCATAAAGTCGCAAGATCTTCCTACTGTTCCACCTCCTTATCACTTTGCATACTTACAACCATTCTATGATCACACAGTCACAAACACTCCTATAAACCTTGAAGACACATATGGAAAAGGTTTCACTATTTTAAGCAAACAAAGTTGTGACACAAAGCATGAACATGACATTCATCAACTTCTTGACTTATACCTGACCAATGCACACAGAATAGGATTAGGATATCAAGATCCTTCCCATCCTGATAGACCTCCTTTTCAATCTAGGAGACTTTGGGATGCTGGTACAGTGATCTTGGATACTCCTCCGAACTTGAACATTCTCCTCCCATGTGAACGACCATCATCCTCTTCTAATGGCAAGGATTCTAGGATTCCCATGGGTCCTCTTCCTCCTTTTATTCATGAACAAGGAGAGTCTAGCAAGTGAAAACAACCTTACAAATTAAATAAACTCAAGTTTCCTATGCATCCTCCACTCGAATGTGAAAGGAGAGTTCAAATACTTTTAAATAAAAGTCTCATACTTTTACCACCTATGAATAGGTTCGTTATTTTCCCTAAAGACTCTAACATACCATTTTGTAAATATACTGATTGTTTCCCCACCATACCTTAAAGCAACCAAATCCCATCATCATGCGATAGTTGTAGAATTCTTTATTCTCACTATCTCTTGCTCCTTTTCTATCACTCACCTCGGCTCATTCTTTCCTTAACTCTTCACAAGGGAAATAAATTGTTAGCCTTTTTCTTGTAATGCATTTCCCTTTGTCTCTTAACTATGTTATTCCTTTTCTGCATAACCATTTAAGATTGAGAAACCAATAACTTATTTAATGGTTGACTTACATTTGCATTACTCGCTCCTTTTTCATTTTTCTTTCTTGTGCATATTGTGTTCCCCTGTAACGTGTGTTTTATGTTTCCTTCTCTTTGTACACTTCCTCCATTTGTATCTCTATTCTTCTATATGTCATGCATCTTCACTTTTTCTCTTTTTTTGTGCTTTCTTTTTGGCGATGACGCAAAGTGTAGAGACACCCTATGTCTCTTCCTTGTTGGCTCAAAATTTCCTTGTATTTTTCTCTTTTTGTTTTGTGTTCTCCTTTTGGGGATGACACAAGGCATTCAGACCAAAATATCTCCTTCATGTTGACCCAAAATCTTTTCCATTTTCTTTTTCCTTTCAATTTTTATTTTTTCTTGTTTTTTTCCTTTTGGGGATGATGTAAAGCATTGAGACTGCAATGTATTTTCCATGTTGACTCAAAATGATATTTCTTTTTTTTTTTCACTCTCTTTGTGTCATTATTCTAGTTCTATGTGCTTTGGGGAATGATGAAAGTTTTGAGCTCTTTAATCAAAATATTGCAACAAAAACCATACTAACCCAAAATCCATAGATCCCTTATGTGTTTGGTGTGCTATTTTCAGGGGGACAATTCCCTTTCCTTGTTTTCCATTTTTTTTGACATGATGTAGCCTAAGTTTGAAACATATGACTTGGCATAGGGCTTTCCAAGTTCTCTCTTATGTCTTGTTTTCATTTTTCATTCTCTTCCCTTTGCTACTTTAAAGTAATTGCTCACATAACGATGTGTAGGAATTCCTTTAACATGGGGCACATACATTACCATAATTCATTTGCATTTTTGGTTCCTAGTGTAGCCTTGTTGTTTATATGATGTGTTCATCACTTTGTGGATGAAATTGGGTGTGATGTCCTTCATAAGTGTGATTTATCTTAGCATATTGCATTCCTCTTGGTTGCTAGATGTGACACACTACATCCCATTAGTTGTGAATATACTATTATTTGATTGGTCCTCTCTTGGAGACATTAGGTACAATGTTCCCTAAGAGACTGACCTTGCATGAACTCAACAAGACTCCTTTGAACATCTTTTACATTTTATACTTTTTTTAGCTTCCATAATGCAATTTGAATGCCTATGGTACCTTCCTTTTTTTTCATGAGTTGTAAACATACAGAGCTTTTCTTGTCTCATGGAGCACGGACCGACATTTTTTCCTATGGCACCTTGTTAAAGTTATCAAGAGACATAACTTTGATATGGTTGAGCAGGAATCCCACCTAGTAGCACAATTTTTCCCCATAGCCACCTTTGTGTTTATGAGTGCATACCAACTAGTGTATGTATCTTACCTTTTGGGATTTCTCACCCCACAAACAATTAGAAGTTTTGTAGGCCTAGAGTGAATATACTTGGGCCTTCTCACCCGACAAACCACCATAAGTTCTATTGCCCTAGAGTGGGTATGCATTCTCTTTTTAGCGTAGATCTAATACATAACTAGTTGGATAGACAATCGAAGCTTCATTTTAATTTCAACATTTGTGTGTTGCTTTGTTCTTATGCTTAGTTTTCAATGGGATCTTCATCCTCAAGGCTTGATCATCCCTCTTGATCGTTATATTCCATCTTGCTAATGTAAGTACATTTGAACCCTCTTCTCAATGTTCATGGCTACTCTAGTGTGAGTTTAAAATAATTTCATCCTCTCACTAAAGTGGGGGGCTAAATGTGTCATAGAAAAATGGCCCCTTGTCATTTTCATGGCCTTTTAGGTCTTGTTTCATGATGTTTGATCTATTTTTCTTTGATTTTATGTCGTAAACATGGCTTGACCATGCATATTTAGGTACTAAAATTTAAATAATGACATCTTGTGAAGGTTTTGTGAAGTGTTGTAAAAAAATTCTACACTCTTCTAGACTCTATTCATTATAATTTACCTAAAAACCACCTTTTTATCACTAAACAAGTCCTATTTTGAAGTGATGTAAATCCTTGTAACAATATTTCATGCTTTTCTAGGATAAACTTCACTATTTATCCCTTTCTGATGTTTTATTTGACCCCTTTATGCCCTTATATGCTTTAATTAAGTGTATTTTTGAATGTAAGCCCAACAGACAACATTAAATAAAATATAATTCCTGACACCCATTTTTAGGTCCTAGGTGGGACCCATTCACCACGGGTGGAAAATGAATCCCCCATGGCTCCAAATTCAAAATATTTTAAATTTCCTTTCAGATTTTTATTCAAAATCACTTGATGTTGTCCTATGATTAGGTATCAATGGGTTACTAAGGCACAAGATGGTATAAATAAGTGATTTTCGTCTCATTTTACATCCTCCAACATTCACACATCATATTCAAGAAATCTCAAGTATTCAAGCATCTTACAACATCATCTTACAACATCTTATCAAGAACTATTCAAGCATTTTGATTGACACTACTTCAGATTTTCATCATCAAGGTTTGGTAAGTTGATAACATTTGCATGTTATTTGTTTATCATTCTCTTGCATTTCATTATTTTATTAAGGGTTTGATTACCAAAGTGGGGTTTGACCAAGGAAAACCCTATTTGCTAACCCTCAACCATTTTCCCCTCTTGCATGTGTATTTCTAGACCTAGGTATGTAGATTTTACAAGCATTTAGGTGATTGAAGATTAGTCAACAAGTCAACTATGTGCTTTAAGTCAAATCAACTCTATTTCAAGCTTGAAGAAGGTTTTTTGTTTGTTTCTTGTAGAATTGACTTTGAAAACCCAACAAGTAGACATTTCCAGATCTAGTGTTGCAGATTTGTCTCCGAATTTATCAGAATTTTGGGAGAGGACTGATTCACCACCAGTGGCGAAGGAGTCCCACCTTAAGACTAAAAATCTAGGTTTTGTCAAATTATGGATCTCGACAGTCAAAAACTTGCTTCCAGTAGATTTCACCAGTAGTAGGACTAATTTTCCACCCAAGGCAAATGAGTCCCACTGTTGTTTTTTAGTAACTTCATACAACATTCTATAGATTCTAGATTCCTCAAATCTTTCCCAGGTGCACTCTGTTTCATCCCATTTCCTTTTTTTTTGCATTTCATTCATCTTTTAGTTTATTGTTTACATATCATAATGTGTTTTCCAACATAGCTTAAATATTAGTTTTTCATTCATAATCAATCATATAAATCACTCAATTGCATTTATTTTACTTCATTTAGCTTAGAAAATATCATACATAACATAATTTGAATGAATCCCTTAGCATTTTTGGCCCGACCTCTCTCCTTTTAGGTAAAAACCCTAGAAGAGCTAAAGAAGTGCATTGGAGCCAAAAATATATGATTCATAGTTGAATGTAGCTCAGATAAATTCAACATGTTTGGGTACAAAATAGAACCATGCCTAACGTAAACGTACTCACTTGGATGCACTGGAATAGTTTTTTTGGTCACACAAGTTACAGAACAAAAATTTCACCACTTTGTAACTTTCAACTACTTGCATTTGACAACTTATTCCCCAAGTGAAAATTTTCCACGATGGGAAAATTCCTTCGAGATAGAGAAAAATAAGACACGTTATTTTATATGGGGCTAACGCGATCCCATAGGATTAGATGAAAATTTTCTAAGCGTCACGATATCTGAGTAACAACATGCTAAAGTTTGTAGCCATTTTGCACTTGGGACTCTTAAGGGATATTGTCAGTTGAATGTAGCTCGGTGCAATTCAACATGTTTGGGTGTGAAAGAGGACCATTCCTAGTGTAAAAATTCCCACTCAGATGCATTGGAACAACTTGCTTGGTCACATGAGTTGTAGAACGAAAGTTGCACTACTTTGCAACTTTCAACTACTCACATTTGACAATTTTTTCCCCAAGCAAAAATTCACAACCACAAGAAAATTCCTCCAACATAGTGAAAAATAAGAGAGGATATTGTAGAGGGGATCAATGTGATCCCATAGTCTTAGACGGTAATTTTCTAAGGACCATGCTATCTGAGTAACAACATGTTGAAGTTTGCAGCCATTTTGTACTTTGGACTCTTAAGGGATTCTACCAGTTGAATGTAGCTCAAAGTGATTCAGTGTGTTTAGGTGTGAAAGAGGAACATTAATAACATAAATGTACCCACCCAGATGTGTTGGAATAGTTCATTTGGTCACATGAGTTGTATAATGAAAGTTGCACAACTTTGCAACTTTTAACTACTTGCATTTGACAACTTTTTCCCCAAATGAAATTTTTCCACCACGGGAAAATGACTCTAAGATAGTGAAAACTAAGAGAGGTTATTGTAGAGGGTCCCAATACAATCTCATAGGATCAAACAAAAAGTTTCTAAGTTTCACGGTGTCTAAGTAACAACTTCTTGAAAATTGTAGCTAGTTTTCACTTTAGACTCTTAAGGGATTCTATTAGTTAAATGTAGCTCGGAATGATTCCGCATGTTTGGGTATGAAAGAGGATCATGCCTAGCATAAACACACCTATATGAATGCATTGGAATATTCCATTTTGTCATAAAAGTTGTAGAATGAAATTTTTAGGTCACTTTGCAACTTTGCATTCCTTGCATTTGACACTTTTTACATCAAGTGAGAACTGGAGACCACAGGAAAACCACTTTCAGATAACAAAAAATGAAAGAGGTTATTTTAGAGGGGTGCAACATGATCCTATAGGCTCAAATAAAGAGTTTTTAAGCACCACGGTTTTTGAGTAATAGTCCATAAAATATTGTTTCCCTTTTGCACTTTGGACCCTAAAGGGATCAAGCCGGTTGAACATAGCTCAGAGTGATTCCGCATGTTTGAGTGAAAAAGAGGACCATACCTAGTGTAAATTTACCCATATAGGTGTGTTGGAATAGTTTTTTTGGTCACATGAGTTGCAAAATGAAAGTTACACCACTTTGCAAATTACACTGCTTGCATTTAACAATTTTTCCATCAAGTGAAAACAAGACAACACAGGAAAAAAACTCCAAGATAGAAAAAAACAAAAAAAGCTTATTATAGATGGACCCAAAATGATCCCATAGGCTCATGCGAAGAGTTCTTAAGCATCATGATTTTTGAGTAATATCCCATCAAAGATTGTTTCTCTTTTGCACTTTGGACTCTTAAGGGATCAATCTAGTTGAATGTAGCTCAAAGCAATTCCACATGTTTGGGTGTGAAAAAGGACCATGCCTAGCATAAACATACACATTCAGATGCATTGGAATAGTCTGTTTGATCATATGAATTGCAAAACAAAAGTTGCACCACTTTTCAACTTTACATTACTTGAAATTGATACTTTTCTCATAAAGTGAAAATTGGACACCATGGAAAAATGACTTTGAGATAACAAAAACCGAGAGAGGTTATTGTAGAGGTACCCTACATGATCCTGATGCTTCAAAAAAAATTCTCATAACTAACACGGTATTTGAGTAACAGGGTGTCAAATATTGTTTCCCTTTTGCAATTTAGACTGTTAAGGGATTACGTTACTTGAATTACAAATGTTTGAGGGCAGCAATAAATTTCAATATTTGAGTAAATCTCATTACAAGTGTTTATTTCAATAGATTGTATGCTATATTGATATTGATATATAATCATTAGGCCGATTTGTTTTAATAAATGAAGTTTTTATAATAAGCTAGCCAATTGGTTCTAGTTATAATGATTAGTAACCATCAATGGTTATTACACTCGCTATATTAATAATATGATGTTTACAATAAAATGATATTTATTTGGTTGTCCTAATTATTATTTTTATGATACAATTGTCTAATATGCTTCATACACCATTTTGAAACCCAAGTGCTTGTACTTGTAGGAACAATGCCTTAGGTACTCCATTCTCATAGATCTTTTACAATGTCACTCATACATTCGATATTCTCTTATAATTTTTACATCATAGGTGCTCATGATGAGGTTAACTTCAAATGAATAACTTTATATTCCCTCGCTAAGCTTCACATGCTCTTTTATAATTGCTTCTGAAAATCAGAATTGAGATTTTCCAAGATCATCAAAATAAGGATGTTGCATTTCTTTTTTGCTTGAGATTCTCTTTGATGGCTCATAAATCATCATTTTATTCAAGGAGGGACCAATCATTTTTTAGTAGTTTAATTACAAATACACAAAGTAAAAGAAGAAAAATAAAGATCATCCAAAATTGAAATGAAATGAAAATAGATGGAAGGCACTTACAAACAACAAATCCACACCACTTGGTTCCAACTTGGGAACATTAAGGCATAAATCTTGATGCTTCTATTGAATATAGGCATGCTATTCTCTCAACTTAGTCATTATTGGTAATACATCTTCATTGGGAGTTCCAAGATACCTATTGCACACAACACCTCTCATGAATAAAATAACTTGAAATTTGAGATTCTCTTATAATATCTACATCATAGGTGCTCATAATAAGGTTAAATTCAAATGAATAACTTGAAATTACCTCACCAAGATTCACATGCACTTTTATAATGGCTTAAAATCATAATTGATATTTTTCAAGATCATCAAAATAAGGATGTTGTATTACCTTTTTGGTTGATATTCTCTTGGATGGCTCATAAATCAACATTTTCTGCAAGGGGACACCAATCAATTTTTAGCAAGTTACTTACAAATGGGAAAAGTAAAAGAAGATGATAGCATTGGAATCATACAAATTAATGTGCATACAAGTATAAATTAATAAGAACCAATGTACAATATGGGTCTTCCCTACTCCTTATTGTATCAAGTATTACCTCATGGTCACACTCATGAACCTTCCACAAGGTATTGTTCAAAGGTCTACCCCCATATTTGGTCAAAGGAAAATTGTATGCCACAACAAGGTTCAAGTAATGAAGAATATTATGATGCATGTCAAAGTCCTCAAACAACCAATACTTAACACTCTTATGTAGGTACCTTCTAAGCCACATTCTAGTGAAGACAACTAAGCCTGTAGGGTATTCGATGTTTTCTCCATCTATAACTAGGCCCTCCAATTTCCTTTTTGCCTCAACAAAATGACACAAGTAATAGTTTGTTCCCTCTTCATTTTCTTCATTTGCAATAACTTTATAAACATGCCTTACATTGAGATGTGTAGCAAATATCTTGAAATTAGTCAACATTATGAATACACTAGAAAGTAAGATAACAATAGAAATTTCAAAAAATAAGCAAGTAGATATATTACCTGGTTGAACTAGATCTGATATGTGGTCAAAGTTTCCCGATGAATCCATCTATGTTAGTTCTAATGTCGATAGAGGGTGATACATGTGAAGTGGGATAAAATAACTTTCAAACATTTCTCAACCCACTCCTCTGACTCATAATCATTGCAGGCTTGCATTGTACATGAAGAACAAAAGCATGCCATCTTCTATGTATTGATACTCCATTAACCTACATTTGAGCTAAGGAAAGAGTGTAGCTCAATCAATCCTATTAGTGTACAACAATCATCCTATGGTGCAATGTTAGTATGATACATAAACCAAAAAAATATATGAACTAAAGATGTACCTTCATTACCTAGACCCATCGAAGCATTACACCACTCAACAATTGATTTTTCATCCATCAACTTTGCATTATATTTATACTTTAACTCTTCTCATGCTAATTATATTTTCACACATGCTCCTACACCATCATGCTCCCCCTTTCCATGCCCAGCCTCACAAAAGTTCTACATATGTTGAACACCTGTAATGACATGCATCTTGCTCAACCAATAGAACATGCACGATTTCTTGAACTGTGGTACACAGTTATCCGACCATATTATATGTTGACCAT
Organism: Sequoia sempervirens; assembly: GCA_007258455.2. Classification (NCBI taxonomy): domain Eukaryota; kingdom Viridiplantae; phylum Streptophyta; class Pinopsida; order Cupressales; family Cupressaceae; genus Sequoia; species Sequoia sempervirens. Next base: position 483,117,270 of record VDFB02000017.1, on the reverse strand, counting down.
ATGCTATGCCCCTCTAAGCCAAATCACTATAGAACATCTGGAAGAAACCTTGCGTGAACTCTAGAGAATGTGTGCGATCATCACTAATATAAAAGTGATACTCCTTCAATACCTTCCTTTAGTCCTTTGTACTATCAACTGATTGAATGAATGCTACATGTACAAATATCAAAACCTATGTGGAGTTGTAATATTGTTTTTGCACCTCATATTGTGGTTGTAGAGTCTAGTTCTTTGTAATTTCAACCACTGATACTATGTTTCCAACTAGAAAGGTGTCCTTGCATAGCTTGAATTGTGTGTTCAACCATTGGGCTCTATGGGTATGCCTTGCATACTCATACACTATTTTGTCATGAAATATGGACATAAAATGATACACTAGAATCTTCTAAATAACCAAATCAAACATTTTTTGCTTGATTACCATCTTTTGTAATGTATTCCACTATTTTATACTTCCTGAACTCTAGTAGTTTTTTCTCACCTCATATATGCTTTCCATATGTTGACATACTCGCATACACTGCAAGCCACTGCAATGCTTGCATGAACCATCCAAGCATGTTGTCCTATAGAATATTTGGCCATCCTCTATTTCACATAAATTTTTTGATAAGAAACCTCTTGAAGATGTTGGTGGGGCTTTTATGCCACAATCCTACAAAACATTGCTACTATGCAAATCTAAACAAATAGAACGATAAACATCATAATGGTTAGAGAATTCAATATGTAGTCTACAACAACAAGTAGTACATGTGTGATTTATCTTGACATAAAAAGGTTTAAGTGTTTCAAAATATCTTTGACAAATACTAATTTGAGGATAATAATGTTGAAATTTATGAAAAAATTGGGTTTGAGTCGTATCCAAAAAATGCTTTGGATGTGGCTCATGGTTCCGACTACTGATTCTCCTTCTTACCACATCCCTTTGATGCGGAGATGGAATTGTGTTATTCTTCCAATACTCTTCAATTATTTTTCTCAATACTTCAACAACTTTTCTATCTTTTCATGGAAGTCTACCTGAGAATTTCCATAATTTATTTGAATTAGTGCCCTTTTTAGACACTTAAAAATGACCTAGGCCTGCAAGCTCTATTTATACCACTTTCGTCCTAGCATAATTATGACATTTAATTATGTCCTTGGTCCACATTCAACTATTAATTAAATAATACATTATTATTTAATTAATTCATGTCTCTTTTATTCTTCATGATTATTAAATAAATAAATTATATTTATTTATTCAATACGTCACTAATGGTCTATTATCTCCTTACAATTAAATAAATTTCTTAATTTATTTAATTACCTTCTATTCATTTATTCTTCTTGATTATTAAATAAACCAATTTCATTTATTTATTTAATATGTCACTAATTCTCATAATTAAATGAATTTATTAATTTATTTAATTACTAATCATATCTTCTCAATTAAATAATTATCTTAATTATTTAATTACCTAATTTAACATTTTTCTCATTTTAAATGAGTTGATTTAATTCAAATTGGTAACTTTCTTCCAAAAATCAAGTAATTGAGCAAATTATTGATTTTTCAAATCTGATCTTTAGTTCAACTCTTATCTTCTTAATTTTTTGAATCTCACAAATCAGGAAGTCTTTATCTTCTTGATTTTTGAAAATATTTATTTTTCTAATTAATTATCTCATCTATTCTCCACCGCCAATTTGATATTCTCATATGACATCTCGACCACTCATTTAAGGATTTTTCCCTAACCTTGATTAGGGATTATCAGATTAAATCTTGTCCTCTGATTTTAGGTTTTTGTTGAAAGTCGATCTCGTTCGTCCATTCAAAATTACATTTTTATAAAATGTTATTTTACTCACATTTTTGAGATTAGACATAGGAATTTCGTTATTCTAGCACAGTAAGACTTAGAGTTATTTGGCATTTTGGGTATGTGCAAGATCATCATGGAAAAAACAAGCCCTTAAGTGGCAAAAAATTTAGAAAAATCAAAGTTAGGAAACTTGACATAAAAATTTCAATAAGTTATCTATATTATTTCAAAAATATGTAAGAATAGAATCTATAGCAAATTGAATGTAATTTCCAAACTACTAGGTTTTTTTTTTTTTTTAAATCTATTTGGTGAAAATTTGAAATTTCAATGTAGTAGTACTTAAATTTCAGGGAAAAAATAAGAAGTAGGTGTTTGTTTCACCACACTAACCACAATAAAATGATAATATTTTTTTTTATAAGATTTTAGATATAAGTAGAGGACTCATGTCCCAATGTGATGCATATTTTTTAATTTTTTTCCAAGTAAATAATTAATTATGAATTTTTATTACAAATTTTAAAAATATAAAAACTCGTATGTCTGACTACCTTAACTTGGTCAAAACTTCACGAAATTCATTTTTTTTTAATCCTATAGTATGCGAAGCATAGAATGTGACATATGTTTTAGATTCAAAAAATTTGATACCATTTGAAAGCTATAGATGTTTTTCAATCAACATATCAATCCGGACTTAAGTCATAATTCAAATAGAAAATGAATAATAATTATTTATTAAATTCAATGTAAAGTATAATTTATATTGGTGGAAATCTGAGAATCTCATTTAAAAACCCTTTTTGTTTCATTAATTTTGGGTAAAAAAAAAGTCATCAGCCACATGGGCTATCATATCACTTACATATTGCCACTTTTTGGCACCTCATGATCCTGTACATACCGTTTTAGAGTCATTTTTTTCATAGGCATAGGCATAGTCATTATTTAAATCCATCAAGGCTTGTGTAGGACTTAGTCTTTATTTTCATATTGCTCGTACGTTTGATCTGAGGGCAACATTTGGAGCAAGTTGGGAGGTGCTACGAAAAGGAATCATGGAAGCTTCAATGATTATCTGGTATAAATGTTTCTTCTTTTAGTTTTTTATGTACATTGTAGTTCTCTGGGTTTATATGCATTGTTGATTTGCTAACATCTAACATACCTAAAATTTACCCTTAGATACATTGGTGAACTCGACTCTGTATTTCTTTTATTTTTCCATAGGATCTGTTTTGTTCTCTGTCATTTTTGGAGGAAAAGGTACAGAGTGACGCATTCATCTTTTATCATGGCAAATTTGATGTGTTGAGATGCATTCACCATCTTCAATGACACAATCACTCAGTTGTACCACAAATGAGGTTGCAAAAGCCGCATTTGTAACACCAAGCCACATTTCAACAATGAATCAACGCATATTCCTGTTAGACCAGAACGAAATACCAAACCTCATTTGCAACATAGAGCAACACATTCGCTATGTTGTGACGCATTTTCCTTGTAAAATTTCTCTTCAAATTTTGAATTTGGGTTTTGTTTTCTGTTATTTTTTGCTTTGCTTTCTAGTTTTTCTTCTGCATTTTGGTTTTCTTCTACATTCTTCCTAGCATAGGTTTTTGTGTTACTAATCTTAGTTTGCAGCATGTGGCGGTTATATTTCGTGGGTCCAAGACTAATGGATAAAACTCCTAACTTGTGGGCTTGTAGGTTTGAATGTCGAAGACTCACTACTAAACAATGTGCTTGTCTTTTTTTAGATTAAAAACACATTTCCTTTTAGTGCACTTAAAACGAACATGTTTTTCTACTTTTTCTAATCGTGTGTGCAAATGGTAGGTGATTATGCTCTCACCTTGTGAAAAATTGATGATCAGAAAACTAGACCCATTTTATTTGTTATACACCCTTACGACTTAGTAATCGAAGTATCCTCTCCCCTTGCACTTTCGGGCGATCCTGGGTGTAAGAGAAATGGTTACTAACTCTAGAACTTGGGCCTATTATAGTGGGAAAAAGTACTCACCCTAGGATGACTTAGACTAGTAGCACCTTGAACCCGAGGGACTTCCAGTCAGTATATAAAAGTGGATTCTTGGGGAAATCCCAAAAATCACGCATATGGTTATGATGAGATGGATCTGAAAGGGGACTCTCACCACATTAATCATGCCCTACAAACAAAATTCTCGTACTAAACATCTATTGTCTTAGAGGCCAATCATTTTTCAGTCATTGCCAAGTGATATAGTGCAGGGTACAATATCATGCCCAAAGACATTCACTATTGATCCCCTTGAGTAAAGATCACAATTCTTGGGAAGTCACTACCCAAGAATCTGAATTTGGTGTTCCCGAATGACATTAATGAGTTGTGGAGGGGAGCCAATGCCACCAAAATTTTAAGCTATCCGCTCTCTCGAAGGACAGGTGTTTAGCACCAATCTGGGGTATATTGGTGGGCTATATCAAGTATACAAACCCTTGGCCTATTGGCCTATTAGGATTGTACTTGTCTTATGTGCGCTTGTTTACACTCAAAACATTGTGCTTGTCAAGTGCTTGCTAGATTTCACAAACATTATTCACCACATTTACACTCTTGGACAAAAAATTCAACATTAGACAGATCATTTTTTCTCTTAATACATCAAGAAATTCAATTTTAACAAACGGTGTTGCAACTTTTGAACCACATTCATTGTTCTAAAACACATCTAAAAAAACTGAGACACAATCACACTGTTAAACTGCATTTGATCCCACAAACATCACATATGTCTATTTCGCGATGCATCTGAACCTCACAGAACCACATTTGCAAAACTAAGTTGCATTTCTCAGTCCTAGAGGCGCATTCACTTAAACCGAAATGCTTTTGCAATATTGTGACGCACTTGAGGTCTGAAATGAGGCTCCTAATAGAAGTAAAATCTTCATACAAAGTCCAAAATAAGTCTAAATTCTACCAATCTTTTGTCAAAAACTGTTTCCAAGGGGATTCTGTCAAAAACCAACTTTGAAATTGCTCAAAATTTTCAACCCTTAGTTCACATTCTGACCATAGGCGTCATCCTTCAAAAAAAAAATTAGTTGCATACATTAGGAATTAGCTTGACCCTAGGTTTTAATCCTTGCATACTTTGAATTAGGTTAATCTTAGGACAATTTGCAATGTCATTGCTTTCGAAACTAGGCTATCTTGGACTTAATCATCATTCCCTTTTTCAGTCATTGTCCCTTTTGTGAGATTTTCCAACTCAATAGTCTAGTTAGGAAAACTCACTAGTCATCTAAACCTTGTCATTTTGTCATTTTCAACAAGTCATTTAGTAACCTAAATCGAAAAAAAATATTGAGCTTAGAAGTGTTTAGGTATCCGTTTCTCCAAATTGCATTCTAGTTTATACCTTGCATATTTTATTCCCAAAAATCCAAAAATATTATTCATCCTAGTCATCATTTTGAACCTAGACCTTTCATTTATCATATTAAGTCCTTAGTTAACATTACCATCTTAGTCCCCATTCAACATTTTGGCTTTGACAACCTCGTCACCTTACATAAATCATTTCCTTAGAAAAATGTCATCATCACCTAGTCATCCTACTTGGCATTTTCTTTTGAAAACATAGTCTTGCAGTGTCATCCTTGCATTTAGTTGTCATTTTCATTTGAGAAATCTCATTTTATGGTGGAAACTAGACTCCAAAGAGAGAAATGACAAATGAAAATTTTTGGAAGAGACTCCACTTCCAATGTCAACAATCACACATATGACCCAAATTGGACATTTGACGACCCATTCAGCAACACAAATACTCAACCTCTTACAACCATAACATCCTTATCAAAAAACCCTTTTGAACCATTCTTACATAAGGATGAATATGGACAAATACTTGAGGAAAACCTAGAGGTAGCTGCACAAGATCTAGAGGCAGCCTACTGTGTAGAACAAATGGTCTTATATGATAGAGACAGGTATTTGGCCATACTTTTAAGTCAAAGAGCCAAATTACCTCAAGGATTTGACATTGATACCTTGAGATCTACATCTCCTAGCAATAATGTCAACAATACACATAACATGTCAAATAATGGTCAACCTCCAAACACTACAAACAATACCTTTTTTTATTGCACAATGACCATGAGTTCTACCTCCAACTTTCCAAACAACACCAATTCAATAAACGCTACATCCATTGGAGGATCACAATCTGTCACAATTCCCATAATATCAACAACACTATCACAATCGGCCAGAACCACCTTTTTGTCCTCAGCAGTGTGGGAAAGTTATTCCAATGCTCTCTTTACCACTATGGTAAATGCCATGGGGGCATCATCAAGCCATGCAAATCCTCCATTGACAACTACACCTAGTACCATGAGTACACCTTTGTCATATCCTCTCATTGGTATCTCACAAAATCCTTTGTGGAGAGGTAAATGTCATATCTTTATTTAACGACAACAACAAAATGTTAACATGTCAACACAGTCCAATACCATCAAATCCCAAGGAAAAATTATGACCATTCCCCTTTTCCAAACCCAACAATTTGGACAAGGCAGTCAACATACACAACTTATGGCATCATTCACACATCAAAATGTTCATGGTCACCATATTCCCCAAATATCAACCCAAATGGTTGGGGGACACATCCCAACATACTCATCCCACATTCATATTCACCAACATACCCCCAATCTAAACTTTCAATACCAACAACATGCAAATCACAACACATCACACATGTCACAACAACCCATCTCTCACCAATACACCAATATCCATGCACAACAAATGGGGACCTATGGCGTACCAATCAATCCAACATATGGGACCACAAATGACCCTATAATAGATGCCTTAGAAGAAAAATTCATGGGTCTAGAGAAGACCATAGAAAACATGCAGATATCTAGCAAGAAATCAGAAGTGTCATATGATCTATCTGTATATCCCTTTGACATGAACTTATACATGTCACCATTTCCTCCAAGATATGTGTCACTTAATTTTATCAAGTAAAGAGGAAAGACAAACCCCATTGAACATGTCCACAAATTTGCAACCAATTATATGGACATCACCTATGAACAAACATACTTGATGAGAAGTTTTCTAAAATTCTTGTATGTCCTACCCGTGAATGGTTCTCCACTCAAAAGCATATCCAAACATGGGATGAACTAAAAAAAACTTCATAAAAAATTATGCATACAACATTGACATGGACACTTCTATTACTAGCTTATGCAATCTCACGCAAGAGGATGCTGGTGAAACATTCATCCCATTCTTTCAAAAATGGAGAAGTCTAGCTAGTCGGTGTCACATCAACATACCCAAAAAGGAAAAAGTGGACATGTTCATTCAAACACTTCTAGGACCCTTAAAATATGCATTGCAAGTGCATTGTTGCACAACCTTCATGGACCTAGTCGAAAAAGGTGTCCAGATTGAGAAAGCCCTTATCACAAAGGGAGAGCTAAGATACGGTCCTAAAAACACAAATACAAATTCTCCCACTGAAAAAAATAAGTACTGGGTCAAAAATAAACATGTTACAAATGATGGTGTTGTTGACGCCAAGGTTGAAAACACTATGGGTCTTGTACTGGATCTAAAAGGGGTTTAACCACAAAACAAACCAACAACAATATTGACACCCCCTACCAATGTCCCTTCAAATAACCAAAGTGGCCAAAACAATCAAGGACAATATCGTTAGATGAGACAATTCCCTAGGGGTCGCACATACACTCCCTTGGGTGAGCCCATTGAGGAAGTCCTCAAGAAATGCCTCTAGAATGGTGTCATCACACTTCAAGAACCAAAACCATATGACCCAGGACAATTCAAACCAACATGGTGGGACGATAATGCATTTTGTGATTATCATTGGGTAAAAGGACATAAAACTTCTATCTGTCGACAACTAAAAAATATGGTACAAGACCTTATCGAAAATCGTATCATTGAGGTAGGCAGACCACAATTTTCCTCTAATTTAGATCATACAATTCATAAGAACCCACTCAAGACCATGGTTCCAATAATGCTTCCACATCAGGTCCACAGATAAATAATAATCAAGCCAATTTCACCCAAGCCAGGTATGACTATTTTGGTGGAACCACTATAAACAATATCCGAACTGATAATCAATGTGTTAATACCATCACAATTAAGAGAGCACCCCAATGCAATGCTACTACTCGAAGTGGCAAGGTCACCATAGCTAGTCTACCTCCTGTTAGGAAACCTAAGCTTGCGATACCTGGTCCATCTCCTAAACAATCACAACCCACCTTAACCACAAAGCAATGGCAACCCAAGAGTCAATTTAACCTTATTGACCAGCTTGGAGAAACTCCCACACAAATTTCTATACTCAATCTACTTCGCATCTCTCCCACGCATAAGGCTATACTAGATACAACCTTGCAAGAGTTGTTAGTCCCTAAGGATATTGATGTCAATCAGTTTGAGACCATGGTGGGATACCTTACTATGCCTCACCATGTCACCTTTTCTAATCAAGACTACTCATCACCTAAGACTAACCATAATGATGCATTACACATTGAAACTTTTGTCCATAAGCACAAGGTTAGAAGAGTTTTAGTAGATGGTGGAGTAGGATTGAACATATGCTCCCTAAAATTGGTTAAGGCTCTAGGAATTTCAAATGCATGTGTGGACCCTACAAAGAGTATAGTGATAAAAGCATATGATGATGAAGAATTCTCTTCATGAGGTGTTATTTCTCTTCCTGTCAAAGTGGGACTAGTCATTGTGGATAAAACCTGCCAGGTCCTAGATCTAGAATTACCTTACAACATCTTGCTCGGTTGGCCATGGATTCATGCCTTAAAAGTCGTTCCATCCACATATCACCAATGCTTAAAATTCCAATTTGATGGCATAGAAATAACCATATATGGAGACCTCGACCCTTTTCAATATTGTACCAACCTAAGGGGTATTGTTGCAAATCGAATACCTATTAACTGAGAAGCACCTGGCTCCTCTTCTTCTAAATACGTTGACCCATCCACACTCACATCATCCTCCATGTCCACTTTGTCCACATCTCCCATTACACCACCACCTTCCACGCTTCCCAAGTATGAACCCAATGTCAAGATCTAGGACCTCAGCTATGGATAATTCAAACTACATGCAACATATAGCATAACAAAAATACCCAAGTCTTCAAAGGTCTATGGTCGGCCATGTTTTAGATTGGAACCCAAAGAGATTTTCAAAGTTCCATCAAAAATAGTTTTCATCAAATGGGGAGACGTGAGTAATGAGGACCTTGTCGATATTACAAGATGGCTCTATAAGGAAATGGAAGACCTACCGCCATTACCAGTTAAGAAATATGGTAATGGATATGACATAATGAAGGCTAAGGGCTTCGATGGAACTAGTGGCATAGGCAGAAATAAAATTGGATGAAGAGAGCCCATAAAACCTTTCAAATTACCAAAGTATCTTGGATTAGGGTTTGGATCACCCAAAAATGATGATCGACATACCAATGGACTTTCGAGTGAGTGAGTGCATGCTTTGGAAAGTGTCGAGACCACTAAGGAAAAATTCACCAACACTAACTCCCAAGAGTGGGAATTTGGCTCCGAATGATCCTTAAGTGACTATTGCTTCAATGATTTGTTTGTCAAAATGAGGGAACTGACCTAGATGAACAAATATTTTTGCAAACATTTAAAATTGATCAGGCACCGAATAGTCACAGTCCCATTACTATTCCCCATGACCTACAAACCCCACCATGTCTGAATCCCATCAATCCAACCCACCCAACTTACCAAATGACACTGACAATCATGACTCTAAGTCCTTCACCCCTTATTTTGACAATGAATATGAAACAAGTGAAGGGGAATATTGGATAGAGTCTGATGTGGAATTGGATGATGATAATTTCATCTACAATATCATTAAATCCATCTGCATGATTTCTGCATCCTCCCCTCAATTCACCAACACTGACAATGGCATTTCCCTTGTTTATCCTCAACTAGTCAATTGGGACCAACAAGGCCTGCCAGTCCTGGACATCTTTTAGAATGATGAGGCAATTGTAGAGTTTATGGGATCACATGAGGACATACCTAGTGGTGATCACAAGGCAGGATTCACCATTGACCTAGATTGTGCAACCTACTTCGGCGAGACTACTCTATCCTCTAGTCAATAAATTAAAAATAAAAATAAAATAAAAAATGAAACGTCTTTAGGTGAAAACCGAAAGGCACCTTATGATGAGAGAAAAGTGAAAAAAAGGATGTATGTAAAGGTGAAAACCTCTCTGAGGTGCCCAAAGATGGAGGAATGTACTTTCTTCCCGTAACATAAGAGAAATTAGCTATGCTCATAGAAGACACCATAGAAGACAACATATCAACTATAGTAGATCCCAAAATGGTCCTCTTTGTTGCATCCCTAACTGAAGAAGAGAGACCGAAATTTCACAAATTCTTTGTGGAACGTAAAGTCAACTTCGTATGGTCCTATGCTGACATGCCAGGATTAGACCCAGAACTGGTTCTGCACCATCTACCACTATTGCCTAATGCCAAACTAGTTAAACAGAAGTTATGTAAAATGCATCCTTAGGTTGTTGTATTGGTCAAGGCTGAGTTGAAGAAACTTCTAAATGTTGGATTCATACAATCTATTGATTATGTTGAATGGATATCCAACCTGGTTCCAGTAACAAAGCTAAATGGGATGAAATGCGTCTACACAAATTTTAGAGATCTAAATAAAGCATGCCCAAAAGATGACTTTCCCTTACTAAATATTGATATCATAGTTGAGATCACAACAGGATATGAGATGTTGTCCCTCATGGACAGTTTTGTCTAGCTATAATCAGTTTCATAGTGCCCTAAAGACCAGCATAAAAATGTATTCACTTTCCCTTGGGGTACATACTATTGGAATGTCATGCCATTTGGTCTTAAAAATGCAGGCGCCACATATTAGAGGGCTATGACCACAATATTTCATGACATGATGCATATAATAATGGAATATTATGTAGATGACCTATTGGATAAACCAGTAATAAGAAAGGTTTATCTGAAGGTGTTAGAAACAATTTTCAACAGACTAGAAGAATACAAAGTCTGGCTAAATCCTAAGAAATGTGTCTTCAGTGTAACATCATGTAAACTCTTGGGATACATAGTTTCTCAAAGAGGCATTGAGGTCGATCCAACAAAAGTAAAATCCATCATAGACATGCCTCCTCCTAGAGGTATAAGTGAACTCAGGACTCTATAGGGCAGGGTACAATCTATTCGGTGCTTCATAGCACAATTGGTTGAAAAGTGTCACCCATTCCAATATCTTTTGTCTAAAGGCATCCCCTTTGTGTGGACAGATAAATGCCAAGAAGCTTTTTAGAAAATAAAAGATTACCTATTGTTGCCACTAGTCCTCATGCCTCCCATTCAAGTAAAGCCTTTGATATTATACATCTCTGCCACTACTTCGACACTGGGGGCATTGCTAGCGTGAAATGACCAAGAAGAAAAAGAAAGAGCTATATATTACATTAGTCGAACATTGATCGGGTATGAACAGAACTACAAAAACCATTGAACGGGCTTGTCTAGCAGTAGTCCTTATAGCATAGAAGTTAAGACATTATATGTTAAGCCATCGGACACAACTAGTGGAAAAGATCAATCCCCTCAAATATTTGTTAAGTCTGGCAGCATTAACAGGACGTCTAGAAAAATGGATCATGATTCTGAGAAAATATGATATTCAATATGTAGAAAGAAAGGAAATAAAAGGACAAGTCATAGTAGACCAACTGGCGGATTCACCTTTGCAAAGTGATCACCTATTAGTGGCATATTTTCTAAATGATTCGATATTCCATACAGAACCAAAGTCTCCCTGGAGGCTATACTTTGACAGATCACACACAAATCATGGCTAGGGGGCAGTAATCCTATTCATCACCCCTCAAGGAGACTCCATTCCTAAGTCTTTCTGCATTACTTTCCCATGCATAAATAATATGGCAAAATACAAGGCACTAGTTATAGGACTTAGAATGGCAATAAATTGAAAATTTAGAGCATTACACGTCTATGGGGATTCTCATTTAGTCATCAACCAAGTTAATGATGACTACGACACAAAAGATGAGAAGTTGATGCCCTACAAATGAATGGTTGATAGTTTCCAAACGTACTTTCATATGGTGACTTTTGAACAAGTTTTGAGAACATAGAACAAGGCAACAAATGCAATGGCTACAATAGGCTCTCTCCTCGACATTCCAAGCAATATGCCTCAGCTAGAATTCCTGATAGAACAATTGTTGGTCCCTGTCTACGATGTTCTAGAGTCATAAATGGTCTGTGAACTTGTTGGTCCTAACTCTCCCTGGTATCAAGACATCCATGACTACCTTAAGTCTCAAACCCTTCCACATAACTTGTCCAATAACTAGAGGAAGTCTTTTGTCCAAAAAGTTGCAAGATATGCCATCGTCAGTGACACCTTTTACCATCATAGCTTTGACGATACCCTCGTTAGATGTCTCAACACTAATGAAGCATGTACAACCTTACACAAAGTACATGAGGGTATATGCGGGTCTCATTCGAGTGATCCTACTTTGGCCAAGAAGATAATGAGACTTGGCTACTACTGGCCAACCATTGAAAAAGATACACTAGATTATGTCAGGACTTTTTGTCAATGCAAGGTTGATAGTGATTTGATCCACACTCCAGCATAGGAACTTCGGTCAATCACCTCTCCTTGGCCATTCACTCAATGGGGACTCGCCCTCATGGGTAAGATCCATCTGACCTCGTCGAATGGCCATAAATTCATTATCACCATCACTGAGTATTTTACGAAGTGGATCGAAGCCATCCCTCTGAAATACATAACTGGCAAACAAATATCCAAATTCATTCTTAACTACATCATTTTTTGGTATGGCCTTCTGCAATCCATCATCACTAACAATGGACGTCCGTTTAAAAACAAGGACATTCAAGAGTTATGTGAGTGATTTCACATCCAACACCATTTCTCATCTTTATATTACCCACAAGGAAATGGTCAAGCTGAGGTGTCAAATAAAACCATTGTTAAAATCCTTAGAAATACTTTCAATGATGTTGGTCGTGACTGGCATATTCAACTCAACCCTACTTTGTGGACTTACTACACTAGCATTCATATGCCTATAGGAGCCACTCCTTTTGCCCTGGTCTTTGGAGTTGAGTCCATCTTTCCCATTGAGGTTGAAATTCCTTCCCTACGAGTCTCCATGAAGGGTTTAACTAATGATGAGGAGTATAGACAGTCGCGCCTACACGAGCTGGAGATGTTAGAGGAAAGAAGGAAAATTTCCCTAAACCATCTACAAGCATATCAAAACCATCTCTGTCACAATGACAACAGGAAGGTTATGGTCAGGAGGTTTTACATTGGTGACTTAGTCCTCATGCAGAACCCTAAGAACTAGGCTGACAGAGAAAAGCCAAAAAAATTTGAACCAAACTAGTTGGGTCCTTATGTCATCATATCTTCTTTTGGTTTTGGAGCCTATCAACTAGCTACTCTAGATGGTGAATATTTGATAGAGCCTATCAATAGTCTACATCTCTAAAATTTCTATGCATAGCATCAGAAGATTGAGTTGAAAACCATAAATACAAAAAAATTAAAAAATGGTAAATAATTATTGCCTTGATGAAAACTTGGCAAACAAGCACCTTGGCAACACCAAAAAAAAAAAAATCTAAAAAATAGTAAAGAAAAATAATTGGTCCAATAGTGAAAACCTTGAAAATAGGCTCTTTGGATAAGTACCATGGTGAAAACTTGGCAAATAGGCACCATGCGTAGTCAATCATTGCTCGGCCATCTATTGTTACTTTATTTTCCTAGGCCTAGGATAGAACACATTTCCCATCACTATCACTACACTCACAATGACATCATACCCTTCCTATCATGGTTCATAAATGGTTGAAATCAAGTCCTCTATACTGTCCATCTAGTACCGCATGCATATCCCTTCTTCATTTCCTTTAAAATTGGCTATCTTGGACTTGACGAGGGGCAACATTTTTATCATGTCACTACAGTGGATATCACGCATGGTCCGGGAAATTACAAAAATTCCTAAAAAAATACCAAAACAATTGGAAAAAGTCCTAAAAAATACAAAAACATTGTAAAAAGTCCTCAAAAAAGATAAAAACATTGCAAAAAGTCCTAAAAAAAGACAAAAACATTGCAAAAAGTCCTCAAAAAAGACCAAAAACATCGAAAAACATCCTGAAGAAAAACCTAAGAAAAAAAAAAAACCAAAACACATCCTAAAGAAACCCCAGAAAAGTCACAATGTCTAGATAACACAAAATTTCCACGTGTTCATTTTAGTCAAAGTATTTGTCATTCGTCCAAACTACATTGTCTCTATGCATTTGCTACATATGCAAGACTCATACTTGAGTCCCCGAGACATTAGGTCAGTCCTTTTAGGTTTGTCAAAAAAAAATCATGATGCAATATTTGGTCATCAAGAAAAATTCATTGGTCATGTCAAACTACAAGGTCTTTGAGTGTATGACATAGGCAAGGCCATCTGTTGATGAGCCCCCTAAGCCACACTAGGTTAGTCCATTAAGTTTCATGGTGCTACACTGGAACACACATAAAAAGTCTACAGGTCAAAATAGCTCATTAAAACAAAGTATGGCAATTATTTATTCGAAAATGAAAAACACATCACCGTGTCAAAGAAAATTGATATACGGTCAACAGAAGTCAAACTCAGTCAAAACAAGTCTAATGATCATAACCTATCAAACTGTCAACTCTTGGTTAGCTTTCATATGTGTCCTTCTGGAAGATAACCTCAGTCATTCATGCCATAGGATGTGTCCTTCCTAGGCATCATCACTGTTATTCGACATTTTGAGGGATCCTCTTGACATCTAAGGATCGCTCCTCTTGACATCAGTATTCTTTAGATGTGTCCTTCTGAAGAACAAACTTTGTCATTTATGCCTCAGGATGTGTCTTCCTAGGCATCATCATCATTTCGAGGGATTCCTTTTGACATTTAGGGATCAATCCTCTTGACATCAACATTATTCAAGATGTGTCCTTCCTGAATTTGGAAATTTTTGACATTCGTCATCTTGGCATCGTCAAAAATTTGATACCCCAACATCTCATTGTCATCAAACCTAACATCCTTACATTATAACAATGGGTATCTAAATGCACTTGGCAAACACTTGGCACTTATGTTTTGGCTTTTTATCATGTTACTAGTTTTTCAGTGAGATCCCAACAATAGGATTTAGAGAAGCAACGACATATCATGATGTTTGTCTCAACTTTTGACACACATGATTACTAGTTTCTCATTGAGGTCCTGATTCTAGGATTTAGAAAAACAATGAGGCATCATGATAATGACGCTATTTTTTTTATTTTGGCAAGTCATGTTGCTAGTTTCTCAAGGATGTCCTAGAAACAATATTTAGAGAAGCAACGACATTTCCTTAATTGTCCTTCTTGTCTTTTCTACTTGTGGTTGATTATGAAAAAAAGACTGGGGCAATCACGCTCTTAGTATGAGTCATAATCATCCTTGTCTATGAGTGCTTGTCTTATGTGATGGTACAATCTTGTACACCTTGACCTATGTCATATCATGGTGTTTATTGGCCATTACAATAGTCTGCCCAATGATGATTAAGAGCAATAAATATTAAATTCCTATGGTAAAGTTCTGAAGGGTTTGGTCTAGGAACTAACATGCATCTCCTTCGGTTTGGTCATCTTCTCTCATCCATCTCACAATGATATCTTGTGACATACAAAAACATAAGTGTATACATGATCATGTAAACATTGCATTAGGTCCATACATACATCATCGATAGCATTAAATCATATACATTTCATTGCATATCACATTCACATTATTATAAGCATGGCATTCATTCAAATAAATACATTATGCATATCATTATCGCCATCATCACAAAATCAACATAACATATAAATAAGTTGTGCATCATCAGGGCATCATATCATAAGTAAGCATCATAGGACATACATGACAAGATGCATAAATAAGTACTATCTTACATCATAATTCAACATCATAAATAAAGCATCACATCACATATATCATAATGCATAAATCAAATAGCATCACATAACACACATGTGGCCCACATCAAAACTGCATCATCATATAACATCATCTCATAAATATACATTGTCATAGGATAGAGTCAAGAGATGTCCCAAAAATGGAGCTCTTAGGCTCAGTGGTCTATACATAAAGTGTCATAACATAGAAACAAATATACAACAAACATGACCCTAGGAAAGGCTCTCAATATCCCATCATTGCAAAGTGTGTGGAGGCTGAGGATGTGTGACTGGTGCAGAGATAATGGGTGAACCTATAGCAACCTTTGTCTATGCAACCAAGGTAACTAAAACTGATGGCATCATCCCTATAGTAATAGACACATGTGAGGACACGATGGCCTAAATATGTGACACTGAAGGATCTATCACTGGTGGTTGTCTTTGTACTGAACTAGTAGACCCATGATTGTGGCTTGAATGATGACTCGAGGCATGCTATGTGAGTGGTGGGACCTGTGTCCTAATGTGTGCCCTGATGAGGTGGATCCTCTTGCACTGGTGTGGCTCCTACTAACACTCCCACTCCTTGACCTCTAACCACTGCCTGTCCTCATCTATGAGTGCAATAGTGTAGGATCTCATCACTTAGGTGGCACTGCCTACTCATAGAGGGTCTTGTACTATCCATACTGAGTGCTCACCCTAGCTAGCTCACAAGTTATATCCCCTGAGGGCCCTAAACATAGTGCTACAAAATCTACACACCATTGATCTGAATCTTGCTTGTGGATCACTACCTGATCCCACTCTACTCGAGCCACCTCTAGCTCTGCTCACAATGCCCTGACCTTTTCCAAACTCTCATCTAGCCTCCTCTGAAGATCGGCCACCCTCTAGTCTATCATGGCATCCTCGGGCAATATTACCGAGGATGGTATCTCCTCCTCTCCCTCCACCATGCTCCATCTCAAGAGTCTCTTAGCCTCATCCATGGCATCATGATCATGATCATCCTCTGCAACATCCTCTCCACTAACCCCCACATCTTGAGGCACATCTACATCCACGTCCACGTCCACATCCTCCTCCTGTCTCTCCTCCTACTTCATCCTTGCTGGCTCCTCCTATCTCTCCTCCACATCCTCCTGCGACCTCTTCTCCTACTCTGGCCTCACTGTCTCCTCTTGCCTCTCCTTCTCCTCCTACTCCTACCTTGGCTGCTCCTCCTCTCTCTCCCCCTCTTCGGCCACCTCTGGGATAACATCTAGTTCCACTATGGCCACACATGGTCATACCCTCCTACCCTGACTTTGGCCATCCCTCCATCTCAAGCCATCTCCTCCATCATCCCCATTGTCTCCACCTTGACCTTTGTCCCTTCCCCCATCTTTCCCTCCATCTTGTCCTCCATCCCTCCCCCTGCCTCCATCCTGGCCTCCATCCCTCCCTTGGCCTCTACCTCTATCACCATATCTACCCCCTCGCTTGACTCTCACCACACGAGGTATAACTGACCGCCTTTCCATAGGTGTTGGCCCATTTGGATATGTTAGTGGCACTGGTCTATGTACCTGCTACCATAGGTCATAATCGATTGTGGTGCTAGGATTTGCAATCCCACCTCCCCATCCCCACTGTTGGGCTGCTAGCCCATCAATCTATTGCTCGAAAAAATCTACAGGAATCTCTGGCCCCCAAGCTGACTCTCTACAAGACCAAGCATACTCAATTGTGCCTATAGGTACACCCTGCTACTCTCTGAACTATCATAGGACACACTATGGAAGGTATATCTCTATAATCAGCTAGCTCTACATTGTCCTCCCAATCAGGTAGTGATACTATCTGCACAGGTTGAGATGGTCCACCTCATCATCCCACTACTGGCAGTCTCTATATGGTCTCCAGATGAATGACACCATAGTATCAATTTGATGATGCCACCAACCTATCTCCCCCATCCATGTTTGTTGAAGAGTACCAACATAGTAATATACATAAGGCATCCCCTCAGCTAGCTGCAGTCTTTGAATAGGTAGTTAGAATATCTATATGTGCTCCTAGGCCCAGATCATTAGAAGGGTGGTGCCACATAAAATATTCTTTGCCCTCCTATAGGCCACCTCGTGAAGCTGGTGGTAGAGTGTGCCCAAAAAACAAGGCCCCCAAGCATATACTGTCCTATCCCACCTCATCCCCACTATGATGTCTCCCCAAGCAATAGGGAACCCATGTCTACGATGGTGAGGAATTAATATCTCACCAATCAATGTCACCAAGAATGCATCAAAATGAGCATAATGCTGCACCATAAACTCCTAGCGGATCTAATAACCCTGTATGCTGAGTGTTGCTCCCTCATCTTGATACTAAGCTATGAAGGTCTGATGGCCATGATGAGGGTCATAAATGATCTGCTCTCCTCGGATTGTCAAACATAGAATATGGTAGACGTCCTCTAGGGTAACTGTTGCCTCTCTCGTCGGTAGGTGGAAGGAGCATGTCTTTGAATGCCACCGCTCACATAAGGTAGTGAATAGTCCCCTATTTTCCTAAATAGCAGGCATATAGGCAGCATAAATAGACCTAACTGCATCAATTGTCATTGCTCCCACAAAGTCAGCTAATCAACAAACTGGAAAGCCGACGGTCTACTCTCTCACATGTATATGGGAGCTAGCTTTCTCTACACAAAGCCAAACAACACGTCAGTACCTTCTTGACAATTGTTAGTATCATCAAAAAGCATTTCAAATTTGAAAAGCATCAGAATCAGCCTTAGTCAAAGTCAAAGTCAAATTACATCGCAAAAAAATGAATGCGTCATTTCGTACTTCAAATGTTTCACAACATATTGATTGCAT
>VDFB02000017.1:482937593-483098259 GCA_007258455.2 Sequoia sempervirens | reverse complement strand
TAGAGGGTTTAGGGTTTAAGGGTTGAGAGTCAAGGGTTAGGGTTGAGTGTTTAAGGGTTTAAGGATTTAGGATTTAGGGATTAGGGTAGAGAGGGAGGGATGGATGAATAGAGAGGAGAGAAGAGGAGGGAGGGACATAGATATATGAGGGTTTCAGATCACATGTGTAGGGTAGAGGGTTGAGAATAGAGGGTATAGGGTTGACGACCTGTAGGGTTGAGGGATTAGGATATTTGGTTGAGGGTATAGGGTTGAGGGTACATATTGTTCAAGGATTTGGGTTAAGAGTTTAATGTATAGGGTAGAGGGTAGCGAGGTTGAGTGTTTAGAGTTTGAGGGTTGAGGATTAAGGGATTGAGGGTTGAGGATTAAGGGATTGAGGGTTTAGGGTTGGGAATTGAGAGTTGAGTGTCTAGTGTATAGGGTAGAGGGTAGAGGGTTTAAGGGTTGAGGGTTGAGGGTTTAAGGTTGAGGGTAGAGGATTGAGGGTATAGGGTTGGGGGGATCCTAAGGGATTAGGGTTTAAAGGTTGAGGGATTAAGGGACAAGAGGGTTGAGGGATTAGGGTAGAGAGTTTATGAAGTGGGTTTAAGGGTTTAAGGGTTGAGGGTAGAGGGTAGAGGATTGAGAGTAGAGGGTATAGGATTGAGGGTAGAGGGTAGAGGGTTTAAGGGTTGAGGGTTTAGGGTTTAGGTTTGAGTGTTTAAGGGTTTATAGGGTAGAGGGTAGTGGGTAGAGGGTTTAAGGGTTTAGGGTTTAAGGTTGATGGTAGAGGGTTGAGGGTATAGAGTTGGGGGATTAGGGTCAAGGTTCCAATGTATAGGGTAGAGGGTATAGGGGTTGAGGGATTAGGGTTGATAGGGTAGAGGGTATAGGGGTTGAGGGATTAGGGTTGAAGGGTTGAGGGATTAAGGGTCAAGAGGGTTGAGGGATTAGGGTAGAGAGTTTACTAAGTGGTTTTAAGGGTTTAAGGGTTGAGAGATTAGGGTGTTAGGAAATTTTTGGATGGTGTGATGGGATGTTGATACATGGTTGTCATTGATGTCAACATTATTAGTATTTGATAGTCTAAGTGTTGTGTATGTCAAGGATATTGAGAAAATTATAAGTGAATGTGTTCGAGGTTCCTAGTGGAACTATGCAAGTCATGAAGGAATTACATTATGTACGTAAAACGTTAGTTATTTTGGATCAAATGGTTTAATGTTGAGTATGTCTAGATCATCTACTAGAAGTTTCAGAGGTCTACATGAACTCGTGTGCAAGTTGTGGTCTAACAGTGTTTTGCTAGTCTCTATTAGAGTTTTTGAGTGAAGATTGTACATTCCTTGTTATCTCGGTTGTCATAGATGTCTCTCTACTATTTTTTGGTGTTTTTAGCTGTCTCTAGCTCATCCTCTATCTTTGTTATATGTCCACATGATCCGGTGAAGCTCATGATTAAAAATATTCTCTTGCGCATGTCCAAATTTTCTTGTTCTTGACCAACTTGTTGATGCTAGCATGTTGTGGATGTTTGAGGCATGATTAATTGGATTATTATTGTTTTGGAGAAGTGAATTTGGGTCCCCACTATGTTGTGGCCAACCTTGGTGGGTACGCATTGGAAATTTAATTATGAATTTAAGCTGACATTGAAAATATATTCTTTTCCTCTGGGTGACTTTGTTATGGTGAAATATTTGTGGCAGATATATAAGAAGAAATTTTACGGAGTATGTGAAGTGTGGTTAGTGTTCATAGTATGCATTGTGTGCTCTTGTGTGCATAAGTGTGAATATCATTGAAGAGCAAGTGTGTAGAAGGTTGAGCAAAGTATGCAGAAGTATTGTGCCTAATTGGAACAGTAATCAAGCTTGCACATAAGTCATTCTCTCAGTTCAAATTTATGCATGGTTTTAATCCAAATATTTCTATAAGATAGGTTTCCATGCAAAAATATTGGTGTTTGTTGTCTCTCTGATGTGTAATTGCTTATGGTTAATTGTTTATTAATCAGATCTAAGATTAAAGTTAAGTTAAGTTTGTAAAGTTTAAATTTCTACAACTAATTCACCCCACCTCTTAGTTGTTTTTCCTTGATTTTTCCAACAATTGGTATCAGAGCTAGTTCCTTTGAAGAAAATTCTAACATCTTGATTTGATCTAGGATGGAAACATTCAAGAAGGAAAACCATAGATTTGATGGCACCAACTACTCACTATGGAAAATTAGGATGTAATTTCATTTACAGTGCATTGGAGATGCTATCTAGAAGATTACAAAGAATCAATATACTATTCCTACAAATGGACCCTCCACTCTTGATGAGATCAAGGATGACGAAAGCAATACTAGGGCCATTGAAGAACTGGTGAGAACTCTGATAGATTCAGAGATGGATAATGTGGTAGGCCTATAGATAGCTCATGAGATCTAGATAAAGTAGGAAACTTTGTATGAAGGAGATACATAGGTAAAGATGGCTAAGCTCCAAAGTCTGAAAGGTAAGTATGAAAACCTGAAGATGGGTGAAGATTAGAATATTACTTCTTTTATGCAAAGAGTAAATGAGATAGTGCTAGGTATTAAATGTGTCGGTGGTTCAGTAAGTGAAGATGAAATTGTGGCTAATATACTCAGATCCTTACCTCCCTCCTAAAAGTCAAAAGTTCATGCTATTGAAGATTTTGTCTGTAAACAAGATGACAAGAGACACATTGATAGGAAATCTTGCTACTTTTGAAATAAGTGAATTTGGTGAATCCACACCAAAGACATAATTTGTATTCAAAGCTAATGTATTTGGAAGCTATAGGGAAAGTTATAGTTCTGGAGAGAGTTCTATAAGGGCATCCAAATATGATGAAGAAATGAAATAGATCGAAGACCAAGATAGAGAAGCTCTAGAACTGGAAGCACTCATTGAAAAACAAGAAGGAAGAAGAAAAGGTAAGTATGAAGATGTATTACCTATTAAATGTTTTTCATGTAGTAAAATATGTCACTTTACATCAAGATGTCCTGAAAAAGTTCCTAGGTCTAAACCTAGAAAACCTAGATTTTAGAAGAAATGCTACTTTGTTGAAGAAACAGTAACAGATGATGAGTCTGATAAAGATGCTAGAAATGAGGATGATTGGGATTTTATTGCTACCATTGAAAATAAGCCTAAACCTACTGAACCCACTGAAGAAAAGAAAGCTCTTGCAGCCCATGTTGAGGAGAAAGATGAATGGGTCATTGATAGTGGATTCTCACATCATATGACCAGTGACAAAAGAAAGTTTGTGAATCTAGAAGTGTATGATGGTGGGGTTGTCAGATTTGGAGACAATAATTCTTTTCTGATTCATGGTAGAGGCTCTATTAGCCTTGGTGGTAAGGAAAATATTGATGTTGTTCTCTATCTTGAAGGCCTAAAGCATAACTTGTTAAGTGTTGGATAGATGGTGCATAAGGGATATGATCTATAGTTCAAGGATAGAAAATGCCAGATTCGTGGAAAATTTGGAAACATTATTTCCACTGGTGTGTAGACTAAAGGTAACATCTTTCTTTTGAATACTACTAATGGTAGTTTCTTAATTGCTCAAGTATATCAAAGTTGGTTATGGAATAGGAGATTGTGTCATGTAAACTTTGACAACATCATTAAAATAAGTTCCACTCGACTAGTAAGAGATCTACCTAAATTACTGATGCCTATTAATGTAATTTGTCAACAATGTCAAATCGGTAAACAAACTAGAGTTTCCTTCTGAAGCAAGCAATTTCACTCAAATAATGTGTTAGAATTGTTACATATTGATTTGTGTGGTCCCTCTAGAGGTTTTTTTTTTTTTAGGCTACAAGAATCGGGTAGCACGACCCCCTATAAATTGCAGTGCACTTGGTAAACTTTTTAACATGACCGGTGGCACTGGCGCGACACACCCTCCAGTACCACGGGGGTGGGGGAGACTAGACCTCATGACCAACCTCCTGCAACAGGAAATATTTAGACCACCGAGCTAGGGCCCCAACCCCTGTGGCCCCTCTAGAGTTAAGAGCATTCATGGAGAAAGATATTTTATGTGTGTCATTGATGACTACTCTAGAATGATTTGGGTTTCCTTTTTGAGAGAGAAAAGTGAAGAATTAGATAAGTTCAAAAGCTTTAAGGCCATGGAAGAAAATGAAAAAGGTTTGAAGATCAAATTCTTGAGATCTGACAGAGGTGGAGAATTCCTTTCAATAGAATTCAATACTTACTGTAAAGAGCATGGAATTAAAAGAAAGCTATCTACTCCCCAAACCCCTCAACAAAATGGAGTTGCAGAAAGAAAGAATAGAACAATTTTGGATGCTGCTAGAACAATGATGGTGGAAGGAAATGTGCCTCAGATGTACTGGAGTGAAGTGGTAAGTACTATTGTATATACCTTGAATAGAGTAAATGCAAATGGTAATTCCAGTAAGAATCCTTATGAACTATGGTTTGGTCATAAGCCTACTGTCAAATACTTCAAAATATTTGGAAGCAAATGCTATATCAAAATAGATGATGACATAGGAAAGTTTGGTGTTAGAAGTGATGAGGGAATCTTGCTAGGTTACTCCACAAAGAGTAAGGCATATAGATGTTGCAACAAAAGACTGAGAAAAGTAATTAAAAGTGAAAATGTCAAGGTGGATGGGGATTTGGTCAGATCATCCAAAAGATGCAGCTATGATTTAGATGAAGACATCATGAACCAAGGGAAGAATTCACAATCACCAAATCTACTTTAGATTATTCCATATGTTCCGATGAAGTAACCACAAGTTGTTTCGGTAAATAAAGTCAGTCAAGAAGTACAATCAAGTGCAACTACACAAGTAAGTTTGGAAAAAATAGAAGTTTGAGAGATTCCTATAACTCCAAGGTATATAAAGTTGAATCATTCTTAAAGTCAAATCATAGGATACAAGAGCAAAGGAGTGCAAACTAGAAAGAAAATTGTTGAAGAATTTTGTCTTATTTCCAAGATTGAACCTAAGAATGTCACTGAAGCCCTTCAAGATGAACACTAGCTGGAAGCTATGCAAGAAGAACTATCACAAATTGAAAAGAATGAGACATGGACACTAGTTCTTAGGCCCAAAGACAAGAATGTGATTGGAACTAAGTGGGTATTCAAAAACAAACTCAATGAAAATGGTGAAGTGGTTCGGAATAAGGCAAGACTGGTATGTAAAGATTACTCCCAAATGGAAGGTATATATTTCAAAGAGAACTTTGCACCTATTGCTAAAATTGAAGTAGTGAGACTATTTCTTGCTTATGCTACTTACAAGAACTACAAAGTTTACCAAATGGATGTAAAGTCTACATTTCTAAATGGGGAACTTGAGGAGGAAGTGTATATTGAACAGCCAGATGGTTTTCAGCTAACAGATGAGGAAGACATGGTTTGCAAGTTAAAGAAATCCTTGTATGGACTCAAACAAGCCCCTAGAGCCAGGTATGCTAGACTAGACAAATACTTACTAAAGCTTTGATTCTCAAAAGGTACTGCTAACAATAAATTATATTTCAAGATAGATCATGATAAGGAGTTAATCATAGAAGTTTTTGTTCATGATATCATATTTAGTGAAGATGATAATTTGTGCATGAAGTTTGTTGATGAAATGAAGAATGGATTTGAGATGAGCATGATTGGTGAAATGAAGTTCTTTCTGGGATTGCAAGTGTCACAATTGGATCAAGGGATTTTTATATCTCAGTCCAAGTATGTGAGAGAACTGTTAAAGAAGTTTGGTATGGATGATTCCAAAATGGTTGGTACACCCATGATAACCAAATGTAAGTTGACACAAAATGATGATTCTCCTAAGGAAAATCAAACTAGATACAAATAAATGATTGGAGGATTACTCTACTTGACACAAACAAGGCTAGATATTATGCATGTTGTATGTATAGTTGCAAGATTCCAAGTTGATCTGAAAGAATCACATGTAACTATTTTAAAAAGAAATTCTAGATACTTGAAGGGCATTGTTGATTTTGGACTCTAGTATTCAAAGGATGATGATCTTCTACTCTTTTCTTATATAGATGTTGATTGCACTGGTGACATGGATGACGGAAAAACTACTAGTGTTGGTGCTTTCTTCCTTGGGAAGAAGTTGGTATCCTGGTTAAGCAAGAAGCAGAGCTCTATTTCTCTATCCACTGCTGAAGTAGAATATATTGCTACTGTAAATAATTGAACTTAGGTGCTATGGATGAAACAAATGCTAAAAGATATCAAGGTGATATATGAAGAGCCTATTGCAATATACTGTGACAACTCAAGTGCAATAAATATATCAAGGAATTTGGAACTACACTCAAAGACCAAACATATATCAATCAAGTTTCACTTCTTAAGGGAGAAAGTGAATGAGAAGGAAGTTAGACTAGAGTATGTGCCTACAAAGGAACATATTGTAGATATCTTTACAAATCCATTGTCAAAAGATAGTTTTGAGTATCTTAGAGGAATATTAGGGGTAGTTACCCCTCCTTACAAGAACTAAATGATGCACTTATTTGCATCAATCCATGAGCTAAATTGCTATATTTTAATCTAGATTAATGTTTCTATGGCTACTACTCAAGGTTAATGTTTCTATGGCTACTACTCAGGGGGAGTAGTCAGATGTGTAGAGATATGGCTCAGAGCATGTTAGTCGAAAGGTCATAGTTACCTTTTCCATTGATGTAAAAGGGGGAGAAGTGTAATGTGAAAAATGTAAATATCTAAGGGGGAGAAGTGTATAATGAAAAATCTTTCCAAGAAGAAGAGCAATTTGTGCAGTGTGTTGGGTTGATGGTATTTTTCACATCATGTGTTGCCATCAATGCCAAAGGGGGAGACTATTGGGAAATTTTTGGATGGTGTGATGTGATGTGGAATTGTGCAAGTCATGAAGGAATTATGTTATGTACATAAAAGGTTAGTTGTTATGGATCAAAGGGTTTAACGTTGAGTATGTCTAGATCATCTACCAGAATTTTCAAAGGTCTGCATGAACTTGTGTGCAAGTTGTGGTCTAACAATGTTTTGCTAGTCTCTGTCAAAGTTTCTGAGTGAAGATTGTATGTTCTTGGTTATCCCAGTTGTCACAGATGTCTCTCTACTATTTCTTGGTGTTTTCAGATGTCTCTAGTTCATCCTCTATCTTTGTGGTATGTCCACATGATCCGATGAAGCTCGTGATTAAAAATAATCTCTTGTGCATGTCTGATTTTTCTTGTTATCGACCGCCATGTTGATGTTACCATGTTGTGGATGTTCAAGGCATGATTAATTGGAGTATTCTTGTTTTGGAGAAGTAAATTTTGGTCCCCACTATGTTGTGGCTGACCTTGGTGGGTGCGCATTGAAAATTTAATTATGAATTTAAGCCAACATTGAAAACATATTATTTTCCTCTGGCCAACTTTGTTATGGTGAAATCTTCGTGGTGGATATATAAGAAGCAATTTTGCGGAGTATGTGAAGTGTGGTTAGTGTGATGAGTATGTATTGTGTGCTCTTGTGTGCATGAGTGAAAATATCATTGAAGAGAAAGTGTGTAGAAGTTTGATTGAAGTATGCAAAAGTATTATGCCTTATTTGAACTGCAATCAGGCTTGGACAAAAGCCATTCTCTCAATTCAAATTTTTGGATGGTTTTAATATGAATATTTCTGTAAGATAGGTTTCAACACAAAAATATTGGTGTTCTTTGTCTCTCTGATGTGTTAATTGCTTATGGTTAATTGTTTACTCATTAGATTTGAGATTAAAGTTATGTTTGTAAAGTTTAAATTTGTGTGACAACTAATTCACCTCCCCTCTTAGTTGTCTGTTCTTTCTTTTTCCAACATAGGGTTGAGGGTAGAGTGTAGAGGATTGAGGGTAGGGGTTAGAGGGTTTAAGGGTTTACAATTTAAGGGTTGAGGTTTTAGGGTTGAGTCTTTAATGGTTTATAGGGTAGAGGATAGTGGGTAGAGGGTTTAAGGCTAAGGGTAGAGGATTGAGGTTATAGGGATGGGGGATTAAGGTCGAGGGTCCAATCTATAGGGTAGAGTTTATAGTGGTTGAGGGACTAGGGTAGAGAGTTTACTAAGTGGTTTAAGGGTGTAAGAGCTAAGGGATTAGGGTTAAGAGTAGAGGCTAGAGGATTGAGGTTTTAAGGGTTTAGGGTTTAAGGGTTGAGGTTTTAGGGTTTAGGGTTGAGTGTTTAAGGGTTTATAGGGTAGAGGGTAGTGGATAGAGGGTTTAAGGTTGAGGGTAGAGGATTGAGGGTATAGGGTTGGGGGATTAGGGTCGAGGGTCTAATGTATAGGGTAGAGTGTATAGGGGTTGAGATATTACATTTTAAGGGCTGAGGGATTAAGGGTCAAGAGGGTTGGGGGATTAGGGTAGAGAGTTTACTAAGTGGTTTTAAGGGTTTAAGGGTTGAGGGATTGGGTTTGAGGGTAGAGGGTAGAGGGTTTAACGGTTTAGATTTTAAGGGTTTATGGTTGAGTGTTTAAGGGTTTATAGGGTAGAGGGTAGTGGGTAGAGGGTTTAAGGTTGAGGGTAGAGGATTGAGAGTATAGGGTTGGGGAATTAGGGTCAAGGGGCCAATGTATATGGTAGAGTGTATAGGCATTGAGGGATTAGGGTTTAAGGGTTGAAGGATTAAGGGATCAAGAGGGTTGAGGGATTAGGGTAGAGAGTTTACTAAGTGGGTTTAAGGGTTAAGGATTGAGGGATTAGGGTTGATAGTAGATGGTATATGGTAGAGAATTGAGGGTAAAGGGTAGAGGGTTTAAGGGTTTAGAGTGTAAGGATTGAGAGTTTAGGGTTTAGGGTTGAGTGTTTAAGGGTTTATAGGGTAGAGGGTAGTGGGTAGAGGGTTTAACAGTTGAGGGTAGAGAATAGAGGGTGTAAGGGATAAGGGTAAAGGGTAGAGGGGAGAGAGATAGGAGTGAGTGATTGAGAGAGAGAGGGAGTTGAGAGAGGGAGATGGTATAGGGGTTGAGAGATGAGGGAGAGACTCAAGAGAGAGAGAGGGAGTGAGTGGGAGAGAGATATAGGGTAGAGGATAGAGGGTATAAGGGTTAAGGGTAGAGGGCAGATGGGGAGCGAGATAGAATTAGGGTTTAAGGGTTGAGGGTTAAGGGTAGAGGGTAGAGGGGAGAGAGATAGAAGGAGTGAGTGAGTGAGAGATAGAGTTGAGAGAGGGAGAGGGGGTAGGATGGAGAGATGAGAGAGAGAGGAGAGTGGGAGAGATAGAGGGTAGAGGATAGAGGAATAAGGGTTAAGGGTAGAGGGTAAAGGGGAGAGATATAGAGTGAGTGAGTGAGAGAGAGGGGGTTGAGAGAGGGAGAGGGTATAGGGGTTGAGAGATGAGGAGAGAGAGAGAGAGAGAGAGAGAGAGAGAGAGAGGTTAAGGGTAGGGGTAGATGGGGAGAGAGATAGAATTAGGGTTTAGGGTTGAGGGTTAATGGTAGAGGGTAGAGGGGAGAGAGATAGAAGGAGTTAGTGAGTGAGAGAGAGAGGAGTTGAGAGAGGGAGAGGATAGGAGGGAGAGATTAGAGAGGGAGGGAGTGGGAGAGAGAGATAGGGGTAGAGAGATAGGAGTGAGTGAGTGAGAGAGAGGGAGAGGGTATAGGGGTTGAGAGACAAGGGAGAGACTTGAGAGAGAGAGGGAGGGAGGGAGGGAGTGGGAGAGAGATAGAGGGTATAAGGGTTAAGGGTAGAGGGTAGAGGGGAGAGATAGAATTAGGGTATATAGGGTATAGACAAAGAGAGAAAATAAATCTATTAAAAAACCAACTTTCTCATAACGCGAGACCATTTTCAAGTAGAGATATGGCCGTTTTATGAAGAAATAACACACCCACATTATAATGTGAGCGCATTATAACACGAGCACATTTTTTGTTGCACTAAAAATCATAAGAAAACTCAATATACATGTGATCTCAAGGCCCACATTCTACATATTCTCTTGGTTATATGTGTGCTCCAACAAAAAGTAACTTTTTGATATTGTGAAGTGTGCATGCATGTTTTTCACATTCCACCACCTTTTTCATGATCTTTCTACCACCTTTGCATGAAATAGCATATTTTTCACATTGATAGAAATATAATATTAATTCAGGTTTGAATTCCATTGAAAACTGATATACAATTGAAGTTTGGAGGGGAACAAGCTTTTGAAAAAGTCAAATTGTTGAGCTTGAAGAAAGAAGAAGCTAAGGCTACATAATTGGGTTGAACATCTCCATTTTAAACTCTATTTTTTTAGGTATGTGAAGTCTTTACACATTTTCTTTCATTCTATTATGCCTTGCTTTCCTTTTTGTTATTTTGCATATTCCATGTTGATCATTGTTTGTTTGTGATTATAACCTTAGGTTGTCAATGCACATTTGAAATTACACAATTCTATACACTTTCCAATTACATTTTTAAACAACATCTCTTTGAGGAATTTTGTTATTTAACAATTGACTTACCTTGTGTATGCTTCCACATTTTGTATACACATATATATGACATACATTTTAAGGAAGTAAAATAAAACATCATTTCTCAATCATTTATTATGGAAGTGCATACCACTCTCTAAAGATTTCACAATTGAGGTATTTTTTCAAACAATTATACCAAGAAGCTAATTGCCTTGTCTATGCTACCAAAATTTCCATACATCTCTCTAAGAAATTGGAATATACTCCTCCCACATTGATAGATATTAGAAACTATTTTGGTTTTCATCTCTATTTCTAAATTTACCTCATCACTAAACCTACCTAATCACTTTTATTTGTGATATATTTTAAATGTTTCCTTGATTAGCCTACCTATAAGGGATTCTAACCCTTCTCTCCACTATTAGAAGAATCTTTATTGAAGGCTAACTTAGCAACATGGGGAAAGGTGCAGCTAGTTAGTGAGTGAGCTAGCTTGCCAATGTGGTAGGGCTGAGAAGGTAGGGGCAGCTTATGCCTCATAGAAATGGGGTGTCGCAGTGATTTATATTGTCGTGACACCCCATTTCTATGAGGCATATGTTTTCCCTACCTTCTCAACCCTACCACATTGGCAAGCTAGTGAGTGAGCTAGCTTACCAATGCTCCACTAGCTTGCCAATGTAGTAGGGTTGAGAAGGTATGGGCAGCGTATGCCTCATATAAATTGGGTTCCATGGTGATGTACATCACTGTGGCACTGTGAGTGAGCTAGCTTGCTAATATGGTAGGGTTGAGAAGGTAGGGGCAACGTATACCTCATAGAAATGGGGTTCCATAGTGATGTAGGCATAGAAATGGGATGCCACAATGATTTATACATCACTGTGGCACCCCATTTCTATGAGGCATACACTACCCCTACCTTCTCAACCCTACCACATTGGCAAGCTAGTGAGTGAGCTAGCTTTCCAACACTCCACTAGCTTGCCAATAAGGTAGGGTTGAGAAGGTAGGGGCGGTGTGATAGCAACCTAGGTGGTGAAGACCCCAATCAACTCAAAATGATCAAACTAAAACAACAAACCAGCCCCTTAAAAACTATACAATCAACTTACCCAAACACTCGCCTAAAGGCTTGTAGCCCTCCAACACTACTTTCTCTCAATATCTTTTAGAGAAGGCCATACAAAGGCCTAAAAAAAATCATCTGAGACACACTTCAACTCCTAACACAACATACCAAAAGGTTTCAAGAGGTTTCTTTGCAACAATATTGAAAACCAATAGGCTTCCCTACCTTGTAGGCCACCAAATAGCCCTTTTCTACAAAGGAGGTACCTCCAAAACACTTTGTTTTCACCAAATCTCAACTAACAATCACTAATTGTGTTAGAAACAACAAATTCAACTATTAGTTTTTAGAGCCTTGACCTCTAAAACGTTGTACCACCAAACCCTCAACTTCCATACAAATAACCTAGGGTTTATTGAAAGTCTTGACAATCAGGCTTACCAGACCTCGCCAATACCAACAACACTTCAAAAATTCCTTGCAAAAACTAAAACAACCATTACATGGAAGGTTCCTTCAACACTTCATCAAAAACCTTCTTTAACACCCCATTTACACAATTAAAATAATGTAATTCTACTTATCTTGTAATCATGGCATGCCCCTACACCACCTTTACCTATGCTAGAAATAGTCTTGTACAAGATGAATGTAAGTATTTTTTATGAAGCCTTGAATGACATATATTTCATTTATTTGAATGGAAAAATACTTTAGGAACTAATATTCATCTCATTACCATGCTACAGGTAAAATTATTCCCCATGTTGAAAAATGAAGAAGGAATAAACTAACATATGAAGAGTATGAAACCTTCAAAGAAAAGGAGAGAGAATGGGTGGCAACATATCATGAAAATAAGGAATTGGGTACTATTGAAAAAAACAAGTCAATTGAAGAGGAACCTCAACCATAAAAAAGAGAACCAAATTTGGCAACACAAAGGGCAAGAATGTGAAAGCATCGTGCTAAGAGAGATTTAGATATCGTAGTTGGAGACACACCCTCTACAGAAAGGGAATACAAAGGGACAACATTAAGCACAAGAAAATATGGAGGGACACCAACTACTACAAGTGAACATGGAGGGACACCATCTATCACAAGTGAATATGGTTGGACATCATCTAGCACAT
This sequence comes from Sequoia sempervirens, assembly GCA_007258455.2. NCBI lineage: Eukaryota > Viridiplantae > Streptophyta > Pinopsida > Cupressales > Cupressaceae > Sequoia > Sequoia sempervirens. The sequence goes on along the minus strand of VDFB02000017.1, from coordinate 483,085,600 downwards.
CTCAAGTTGAGAGTACATCATCACTTGGATTTGACAAAAAAGGTATGCCATCATCCCCACGAGAATCTCAAGGTATTTCTTCTACTCCATCCTCAATCAAAGGTATGAAATCTAGCCACCTCAATTAAATATTGATTAAATTCCTAATGTTAAGATGTATGTACCTAGAAGAACACCGCCTAGAATTTTGTGTAGAAAGCCAAAGTATTTGATTAATATTGATGAGGATATTTTGCAACACATGGAAGTTAAGATTCTAGCATGCACCTGTAGAAGATATGTTGATAAGATTTGGAAATTCTACTTTGAAAGGATAAATGAGACCGCAAGATGTCAACTATTTGTTAAAATGATGCGGGGTATAAAGTATAGAGACATCATGAAGATTCTTGGGTTGAGAACATTGAATGCATCGAGTGAAAAAACTATTGTGAAGAATCTAATGGATGCATATGAGAGTGTGGGTAAGACCTCATGTTCAAAGGATAGTAATGTCATACGACATGTCATTACATCAACTTTGGTAAGCAGTCAAGCAAAGAGAGCTCATCTCATTAGAAAGACAAGTGAACAAATGAGAATTAGTAGAAAAACTTTATCAAAATCTATTCAAAGGTAACAAAGAATTGAGGGCATCGATTCAAATGAATTATGGGAATTCTTAGGGAGACTGCCACAAAAAGATAAAAAAGTTGTTGAAGAATTGAGAACACTAATTAAAGAGTATTGGAAGAATAACACAAGGCCATCTCCGAATCAAAGGGATGTGGTAAGAAGGAGAATTAGTAGTCAGAACCGTGATCCATATCCAAAGCACCTTTTGGATATGACTCAAACCCATTTTTTTTGTAAAATTCAAATGGATTATCCTCAAATTAGTATTTTTCAAATATTTTTTGAAATGCTTAAACATTTTTATTTCAATATAAATCACACACACTACTTGTTGTTGTAGACTACATATTGAATTCTCTAATCATTATGATGTTTATCATTATATATGTTGTGATTTGCATACTAACAATGTTTTATAGGATTGTGGCATAGAAGTTGATGAGATCGTCAATTAAATCATTTAATCATGTCATTCCAAGGATTTCATCCAAAGGAAATATGCAATATGAGAGAGATTTATGGTTAACAACCCTTCTACCACATTTCACACTTGTTGAAATCAAATAGCACACTTGCAGAATTTAAAAGAGCATAATTACATAATTCAAATGGCACACTTTTAGGAATTGAAAGAGCACACCACACTTGTAGAAATTAAAGAGAAAACTTGCAGAAAGTAAATTTTTGAATTGAAAGAAAATAATAAACACAGAAAATACCTTCAGGTTTACAATAGACTATATAGATAAATGTTTACAAAGCATGAAAGAAAGAGAATACAAATTTACAGGATAAATAAATAAATAAGCAAATAAAATAAATTGATCCATCTTCCCTAGAATGAGTGGCCAGCTCATTCCTTGGAAGAGGAATTTATTCAGAACACAGGCTTTTTCTTGAACTTAAAGATATATTTTATTGATTTACTGCTTCTAGCTCTCTAGAAAATGAGGAGATGTATATTTAAATGCATCTCAACACCTAATAATAGATTACCAAAAATCTAGGCAATCTAATGCCAAAATCTACTTATCCAAAAATAAGCAACAGGATCCACTTTTTCTAGGAAGACGTTGGAACCACCTCAACAAACTATGGACTAAAAATACATATCTGGTTTTACAAATTTTGAAGTATGAATAAAACTGGATTAATTTAGACCATTACCATAAATGGTAATGCCTAAAAATAGGATATCTAAATATAGAAAGTGTATTTATAGATATCAAGGAAGTGATTACTTCAACCCAAAGGATCCAACTATACTTTGGTGCAATATTGGCATCTTTGGAGTATTTTGTGTTGGCCTTCGAAGCATTTCCAGAGCATCTTCAAAGCATTTCTAGAGCATCTTTAGGGCATTTCTCAAGCATATTTGGAGCATTTATGAAGCATCTTCGAAGCAATTCTGGAGCATCTTCAGAACATGATCTTTGGAGCTACATGTATACACTTTAACACCTTTTTCCAAGATTTAATGGTAATAATTGACAATAAGATGACAATGATTTATAAAGAAATAACCAAATATAACTTCTTTATTTCATTCTAAATAAACCATAAATTCAGAAACTTCACTTAGATCCACTTTATATGCACAAAGGAAAAATAAGTTATTTCATAGATATAGTGAGTCATTTTATGGTCTCATCAAAAGCCCCACCAAAATCTTTAAGAGAGTTCTTATCAAAAAATTTATGTGAAATAGAGGATAGCCAAATATTCTACAGGACAACATACTTGGATGGTTCATGCGAGCATTGCAATGGCTTGCAGTGTATCCTGGTATGTCAACATATGGAAAATACAAATGAGGTGGAACAAAATTTAGTAGAGTTTAGGAAGTATAAAATGGTGGCATATGCTACAAAAGATGGGTCTCAAGCAAAAAGGTGTGATTTGGTTATTCAGAAGATTCTAGTGTATCAATTTATGTCCATGTTTCATGACAATATAGTGCATGAGTATGCAATGCATACCCATAGAGCCTGATGGCTAGACATGCAATTCAAGCTATGCAAGTAAACCTTTCTAGTTGGCAGCATAGTATCAATGGTTTAATTTGCAAAGAACTACACTCTACAACTACAACATTAGGTGTACAAGTCATAGTATTACAACTCCACACAGGTTTCAATATTTCTACAAATAGAATTCATTCATGTAGTTGATAGTATAGAGGACCAAAGAAAGGTATTGAAGGAGTATCACGGTTAGCATATAATATGGCCAGATAACTGTGCAGCACAGTTCAAGAACTCACACATGTTCTACTAGTTGAGCAAGATGCATGTCATTATAGGTGTACAACATATGTGAAACTTTTGTGAGGTCAAGCATGGAAAGGGGGAGCATGATGGTGTAGGAACATGCATGAAAAGAGCATTAGCATGCAAAGAGTTGAAGTATAAAGATAGTGCAAAGTTGAAAAATGCAAGACCAATCGTCGAGTGGTGTAATGCTTCGATGGGTCCAGGTAATGAAGGTACGTCTTTAGTTCATAGGTATTTTTGGTTAATAGATGATAATAACATTGTACCATATGAGGATTATTGTACACTAACAAGATCGCGTGAGCTACACTCTTTCCTTAGCTCAAATGCAGGTTCATGAAGAATTGATACACGAAAGATGGAACGCTTTTGTTCTTCATGTAAAATGCAAGCATGGAATGATTGTGAGCTAGGGGAGTGGGTTGACAAATGGTTGAAAAGTTATCTTAGCGCACTTCACATGTATTGCCCTTTGATGGCATTGGAACTAACACGGATGGAATCATCGGTCCGCTTTGACCACGCATCAGATCTAGTTCAACTAGATAGTATATCTTCTTGCTTAGTTTTTGAAATTCCATATTGTTATATTACTTTGTATTGTATTCATAATGTTGACTAATTTCAAGATATTTTTTGCACATATCAATGCAGAGCAAGTTTATGCAGTTATTGTAGATGAAGAAAATGAAGAGGGAACAAACTATTACCTGTGTCATTGCGTTGAGGCCAAAAATAAATTGGAGGACCCAGTTATAAATGGAGAAAACATCAAATACCCTATAGGCTTGATTGTTGTTACTAGAATGTGGCTTAGAAAGTACCCACATAAGAGTGTTAAACATTGGTTGTTTCAGGACTTTGACACACATCATAAGATTCTTCATTACTTAAACCTTGTTGTGGCATCCAATGTTTGTTTGACCAAATATGTGGGTATACCTTTGAACAAGGTCTTGTGGAAGGTCTGTGAGTCTGACCACGAGGCAATACTTCACACAATAAAGAGTCGAGTAGACCCGAATGGTTCATTGGATTAATTTGTAAGTATGCACATCGGTTCTTATTAATTTATACTTCTATGCACATTAATTTGTTTGATGGAAATGCTATCATCTTCTTTTACTTTGCCTATTTGTAAGTAACCTACTACAAATGTATTGGTGTCCCCTTACAAAAAATAGAGATTTATGAGCCATCCAAGAGAATTTCAGCCAGAAAAGCAATGCAACATCCTTATTTTGATGATCTTGACAAATCTCAATCATGATTTTAGCCATTACAAAAGTGTGTGCAAAGCTTGGTGAGGGAATTTGAAGTTATTAATTTGAAGTTAACCTTATCATGAGTAGCTATGATGTAGACATTATAAGAGCATCTCAAATTTCAACTTACTCTATTCATGAGAGGTGTTGTGTGCAATAAGTATCTTGGAACTCCCACTAAAGATGTATGACCAAGAGTGACTAAGTTGAGAGACTAGCATGCCTATCTGTAAGTGCCTTCCATCTATTTTCATTTCATTTCCATTTTGGATGCTCTTTCTTTTTCTCTTTTACTTTGCATATTTGTAAGTAAACTACTAAAAATTGATTTGTCTCTCATTGCAAAAAATGTTGATTTATGCCATCAAAGAGAATCTTAGCCAAGAAAGCAATGCAACATCCTTATTTTGATGATCTTAACAAATCTCAATTCTAATTTGAAGCCATTATAAAAGAGTGTGTGAAGCTTAGCGATAGAATCTCAAGTTACTCAATTGAATTTAACCTCATAATGAGCACCTATGATGTATTTCAATTAGGTGTTTTTCAATTTGAATATGTAAGTGGTGCAAGAGCACCCTGCTCACAAAATGCCTACAAAAGGAAAATTTTCAAAAAATTAAATTTTCAAATGTAAAATGTATGTAAAAGGTCATGTGAAGACCTATTTCAATGTATTTGAATGTTTATTAGGTCACTAGGAGGTGAGGAAATTGAATTCACAAAAAAATATATGCTAAAAGTGTAAAAGTTATAAAAATTGTCAAAAATGCAAGAAAAGGAAAAAAAATCAGACGTTGAAGAGTTACAATATTTAAGCTTTTGGATTCAACTGTGTCAATTTTTTTGTGTCAAGGTGAATAGTTTTTTTGTGGGAAATTAGAGGGATAGGTCAATGAAGGAAGTTGAAAGGGAAGTTAGTAGTTTGGAAACATCTATATAAAGCATGTAAGGTCAAGAAAAACAAAGATCTTTTGTATTCTTGAAGATTTGCAATCAATAAAGTCCATGTTTTAGTGATTTTCTAAGTTTTTCCAGTTGTTCATTAACTTGTCCTGTATAGTAGTTTAAGGCCTTGAATCTTGTTTTTTAAGGTATAATAGTGAAGTATATTTCATTTGAATCTATTTAGGGGGGTATCCATTGAGTTTACCATTAGTTTGAATTGATTTTTCTCAACTCGGTATGTAAACCCTCAAGATTGGAGTTTTGAGAGTCTAGATAACCAATAATGAATACTCCACCAAATTTGATAGTTTAGATCAGTGGATTAGGTTAGTCTTATGATTTTTTAGGTGTGTGCATGTGTTTATTTGTGCAGGGGAATTCAAGAAACAAAGGTGGAGTTGCTACTATAGGGTTTTATGATGAATTTCCAAATGAAAAGTGTGGCTCCAAGTGGTGTTTTGAGGAAAAAAAAGTATTCAAGGATGGAAGGAGATTTAGAATGCATATACAGACATATCTAAACATGCTTGGAGTAGTGGCTAAGAATTTGAAGTTTTTCAATGTTGTTTTCTATCAAACCCTCATTCTTTTTGTATGGTTTAAGTCTAAATGTATGGTTTAAGCCTAAAAACAAGGTTTCTATTGTTGGGTGTTTAATTGGGCCTTTAAGCCCCTAAATTTTCATTAATAATAAGTTTTGAAACATGATAAAATAATTTTTGAATTCATCTGGGGTTTTGGAGTTGATTCATTGGTAGTCCCTTTGTAAATTTGGGCTAATTTGAAGCATTTTCCAATGGGTAGGCTATTGGTTTACACATATTTTCCAAAACAGGTATATCTGATTTTTGGATATGTTAATATTGGAAAAAATGGGTTGCTAAAAAGCTTATGGTACAGGTTTGAAAGGATCTCAATAAGAAGTTACACTCGATTCAAGGTTTGGAAACCTACTTGCAATTTGATGCCTTGATAGCTTAAATGGGAAAATCTGCATAAAAAGTGATTTGAATTATTATTTATGATTGGAACATGTCTCAATTCTTGGATAATATATGGAAAGCTAAATTGGTTTTTTGAGTGTTTTGAGCAAGGTTTACACAATGTGAAAAATGATGTTTTGATTACTAAAAAGTGGTAATCTGAGTAAACAGAGTTTTTAGAGTTTGAATGTGTATTGAAACTGCCAAGATAATGTATTGGAAGATGTATCTATGGTTTGGTAAAGGTGGAGACTTTAATCTTGAATATTTTATTTTATGAGTAAGGTGGATTTTTGGTGCAAAATGGTGTTTTTGACTGCAAGTTAATGGTAAGTTTAATGGCTAGTGGTTTGTAAGCATGTATCTAATTTATTTCAGTCAAGAATAGGTTTTTAATAGTTTCTTGGATGTTTGGTGAATGGTGAGAAGCAGACTCAATGGTTTGTAGTCTTATTCCCTCATTGAAACAAGTTGAAATGATGAGTAATTGGTTGAAAAATGAAAGAATTGAATGGTTTAATGTTGTTGATTAGGTTATGGCTTTGATACAGTCAATATGATATTTGTAAAGTTGTTTTTGAATATGATAATGACATGAAATACTGATGAAGTGCTTGGCTTGTTGGTTGCCTTGTAGTTTATAATGGGAAAAGTGGGATTTTGGTGAATGGATAAGTAATTTTTTTATGAAAGTTGAGCAAAAGAATGATGTTTTTTTAATTTGATCTTCTCCTATGAAGTTTGGGTTAGAAGTACCTTGATGGTTTTTGGATCCTGGTAGATGCTCTTGCATTAGTAAGGAAGGGGTTTCAATATTTACAAAACCTCAAATGAATAAGTTTCAAACAAAATTTCAACCAACAACTCTCTATCTCTTTAATTTTAACCCTTCACTCTGCCTTGTCTAGTAGGTCAGCAAACCCTAGTTTTAGACCTTTTCTCACAAAATTCACAAATGAATTCATAAAAAAATGACTGATCTAGATAGCCATTACTAAGTTACAACACATACTTCAAAATAAATAGTGAATATCTCGGAACATGTACATAAAAAATGACCAAAGTGCAAAAGGGCAACAATCTTTGACGAGGTATTACTTGAAAACCATGGCACTTACAAAATATTTTTCTGAGCCTACGAGATCAAGTTGGGCCCTTCTACAAAAACCTCTCTTATTTTTTGCTATTTGAGAGTGGTTTTCCCATTGTGGCAGATTTTCACTTGATAGAAAAGTGTCAAATGCAAGCAATGCAAAGTTGTAAAGTGGTGTAACTTTCATTTTGCAATATGTGTAACCAAACAGACTATTCCAACGTGTCCCAATAGGTATGTTTACACTAGGTATGGTCCTCTTTCACATCCAAACATGTGGTATCGCTTGGAACTACGTTCAAGCATATCAATCCCTTAAGAGTCCAAAGTGCAAAATGGTTGCAAACTTCAACATGTTACTCAGATACCGTGATGCTTAGAAACCTCTCATATGATCCTATATAATTAAATTGGGTCCCTCTAAAAAACTTCTCTTAGTTTTGGCTATCTTGGAGTGGTTTTCCCATGGCAGCAGATTTTCACTTGATGGAAAAAGTGTCAAATGCAAACAATGCAAAGTTGCCAAGTGGTGCAACTTTCACTCTGCAACTCGTGTGACCAAACAAACTATTCCAATGCATCTAAATAGGTATTTTTACACTATGAATGGTCCTCTTTTGCACCCAAACATGTGGAATCGCTCTGAGCTATGTTAGACCACATCAATCCTTTGAGAGTCCAAAGTGAAAAATGGTTGCAAACTTCATCATGTTGTTACTCAAATATCGTGATGCTTAGAAAATTTTCATTTGATCCTACAGGATCATGTTGGGCCCCTCTACAAAAACCTCTCTCATTTTTGGCTATCTCAGAGTGGTTTTCCCGTGGTGGCGGATTTTCACTTGATTGAAAAAGTGTCAAATGCAAACAATGCAAAGTTGCAAAGTGGTGCAACTTTCGTTCTGCAACTCGTGTGACCAAACAAACTATTCCAATGCATCTAAATAGGTATTTTTATGCTAGGAATTGTCCTCTTTCACACCCAAACATGCAGAATCGCTCCAAGCTATGTTCGACCAAATCGATCCCTTAAGAGTTCAAAGTGCAAAATGGCTGCAAACTTCATCATGTTGTTACTCAAATACTGTGATGCTTAGAAATTTCTTGTTTGATCCTACAGAATTGTGTTGGGCCCCTCTACAAAAAAATCTCTTATTTTTGGCTATCTCGAAGTGGTATTCCTGTGGCGATAGATTTTCACTTGATGGAAAAACTGTCAAATGTAAATAGTGAAAAGTTGCAAAATGGTGCAACTTTCATTTTGTAACTCGTGTGACCAAATGGATTGTTACCAACATGTCCAAATAGGTATTATTAAACTAGGAATGGTCCTCTTTCACACCAAAACATGTGGAATCACTCGAGAAGTTGTGTTTAACTAGATTGATCCCTTAAGAGTCCAAAGTGCAAAATGGATACAAAATTCAACATGTTGTTATTTGGATATCATGACACTTAGAAAATTCTCATCTAATCCTACAGGATTGCATTGGGCCCCTCTAAAAAAACCTCTCATTTTTGGCTATCTCAGAGTGGTTTTCCTGTGGCAGCAAATTTCCACTTAATGAAAAAAGTGTCAAATGCAAGCAGTGCAAAGTTGCAAAGTGGTGCAACTTTTCATTTTGCAACTTGTGTGACAAAAAAAATTGTTCTAACGTGTCTGAATAGGTATTTTTATGTCAGGAATTGTCCTCTTTCGCACCCAAACACGTAGAATCACTCTAAGCTACATTCAAGCGGATTGATCCTTTAAGAGTCCAAAGTGAAAAATAGTTTTAAACTTCAACATGTTGTTACTTGGATACCATAATGCTTAGAAACTTTTCATATAATCCTAAAAGATCATGTTGGACCCCTCTACGAAAACCTCTCTTGGTTTTGGCTATCTTAGAGTAGTTTTCCTGTAGCGGCGGATTTTCACTTGATGGAAAAAGTGTCAAATACAAGCAGTGCAAAGTTGCAAAGTGGTGCAACTTTCGCTCTGCAACTTGTGTGACCAAATGGACTATTCCAACATTTCCAAATAGGTATATTTATGGTAGGAATGGTCCTATTTCACACCCAAACATGCATGATTGCTCTGAACTATGTTCAACCAAATCAATCCTTTAAGGGTCTAAAGTGCAAAAGGGAAGCAAACTTTGATGGGTTATTACTTAGAAACCATGATGCTTACGAACTCTCCATCTGAGCCTATGGGATTGCATTGGGCCCCTCTACAATAACCTCTCTCATTTTTTCTTATCTCGAATTCATTTTCCTGTGGTGTCCAGTTTTCACTTATATCAAATGGAAGCAGTGGAAAGTTGCAAAGTGGTGCAACATTCATTTTGCAATTCGTGCAACCAAACAAACTACTCCAACATGTCTCGATAGGTAGGTTTATTCTAGGAATGGTCCTCTTTTTCACCCAAACACATGGAATTTCTCCGAGCTACATTCAGCTAGCTTGATCCCTTATGATGGCAGACAAAAAACTGAAAAAGAGAAATATACATGCAATGGTTGAGAAGTTTGATTTTTCTACACAAAAAGTGTATGATCATTGGTGTAGAGCACCTTGTCCCTTCATTTGATGAAGAAGATCTAGTTTAGTGGTTTTAGTCATTATAATGTCAAATAAGGCTGTGATACGCAATTTTGTAATCTTGCTTTTAGTTTTGAGTTAGTGTGGGGTCATTTGAGTCAATTATGTAAGTACAAATAAGAAAAATAGCATTAGTAAAGGCATTCGAAGAGATTACTAACATTTCCCCTATTCAAAATTTAGAATTTAGGCCTTAAAAGCAAGGCTAGACGAGGTGTAAAGAGGAAATTTCTTGAGAATAAGTTAAAATAGGTCAGAAATAGGGTGAGGTTGTGGAGTTTGATATTTTCAAATGGTCTGCAAGGACAAGGGAGGTCAAAAGTATGTTATGGCATTATGCCCTAATTGCAAATAGAGGGGTTTTGAATGGAAAAGAGAGGTTTGAGGGATTAAAAGTGGGTAAAATCAAGGGGCAACATAATTTGGTTATCGGGTATGTGCAAGATCATCATGGGAAAAATAGGCCCTTAAGTGGCAAAAAATTCAAAAAAATTAGAGTTAGGCAACTTCACGTAAAATTTTGAATAAGTTATCTATATTATTTCAAAAATATGTAAGAATAGAATCTATAGAAAATTGAATGTAGTTTCTAAACTATTAGGTTTATTTAAAAAAAAAATTCTATTTGGTGAAAATTTGAAATTTCAATGCAATAGTACTTAAATTTCGGGGAAAAATAAGAAGTGGGTGTCTATCACCACCCTAACCACAATAAAATGATAATATTTTTTATAATATTTTAGATATAAGTAGAGGACTCATGTCTAGATGTGATGCATATTTTTTTGTAATTTTTTTCCAAGTAAATAATTAATTATGATTTTTTTATTACAACTTTTTAAAAATATAAAAAACTTGTATGTCTAACCACCTTAACTTGATCAAAAGTTCATGAAATTCAAGTTTTTTTTTTTTTAATCCTATAGTATGTGAAGCATAGAATGTGACACATGTTTTGGATTCAAAAAATATGATACCATTTGAAAGTTATAGATATTTTTCAATCAGCCTATAAACCAGGACTTTAGTCATAATTCAAATCGAAAATGAATAATAATTAATTATTAAATTCAAAGTAAAGTATAAGTTATATTGGTAGAAAGCTGAGAATCTCCTTTAAACACCCTTTTCGTTTCATCAATTTTTGGTAAAAAAAATTCGTCAGCCACATATCCATTATATTGCAACTTTTTGGCCCATCATGATCCTGCACATACCTTGTCAATTAAGTTTGTGTAGGTAGAATGAAGAGTGTTGGAAGAGGTTTTGAGGTTGTATGACATATGGATATGGGTTTTTCAATAGACCCTAGTGAAATTTGAGAAAAGTGACGGTTTAGAGCATAGTGAAGTTAGAGGGCCAATCACGCCCTAAAAATTGTGGATTTTGTGGATTTTTAGACTAGTAAATGCTTCCTAATGGTGTTTTGCAATTGGAAGAGTGGTTGAGAGAATGTTTCTTTTTTAAATAGACCTATTCAAGGGTCTAGGACAACATTGAGTCCATTTCTTATTTGTGTTATAAATTATAACTTGCTTTCTCTCAAGTCCATTTCGTATACAAGAAATAATATTGCAAAAAGTTGACATATAAATCTTTCGACGTGTTTATATGGTGACGCATCAAGAACATAACAATTCATTTTGCACTATCGGGATTAATCTATGAAGATGCTTAAAGACTATTGAAGATAAGTGTTTGTATGATAATGTGCCAAGAAGTTAACTACTTCATCTACTCTGAATATTATGTTTTGCAAGTGTTGTGAAGATTATGTATCCTTTGCTTAATTGAGTTGCTCTAATCAAAGGATTAAATATATTAGAATCCTTTTATGAATCATTTCATGGAATACTAATTGAAAACATGTTTTTTTCTTTTAGATAAAGTTGTTTAACATTAATTAATTAATATTCAAAACAAACCATGAAGGAAAACAATGATCAATGCGAGGGCTAACCAATTAATAAGTATACATGTGAATAAGTCAAGCATGTACATTTGAATAAGGGAAGCACAAGTACTCAAAACCACATAAGACTTGAAGTATACACACAAATACATAGTATACACAAATTAATACAAAGTATATGTACAAATACAAGGTATACGCATGAAAACATGTAAGTCACAAAGTATACATTGGAACACATGTAAGTCACAAAGTATACACATAAGTTGTAAAGTATACACTCAAATACACGTAACTCATATCTATTGAACCATCAATTTAGAATGCAAATGGGTATGTGCAGGATCATCATGGAAAAAATAGGCCCTTAAGTGGCAAAAAATTTAGAAAAATTAGAGTTAGGCAGCTTGACGTAAAAAATTGAATAAGTTATCTATATTATTTCAAAAATATGTAAGAATAGAATCTGTAGCAAATTTAATATAGTTTCTAAACTACTAGGTTTATATATATATATATATATATATATATATATATATATATATATATATATATATATATATATATTTGGTGAAAATTTGAAATTTCAATGCAGTGGTACTTAAATTTTAGGAAAAATAAGAAGTATGTGTCCTAACCACCTTAAACACAATAAAATGATAATATTTTTTATAATATTTTAGATATAAGTAGATGACTCATGCCCAGATGTGATGCATATTTTTTGTAATTGTTTTCCAAGTAAATAATTAATTATGATTTTTTTATTACAACTTTTAAAAAAATATAGAAACTTGTTTGTCTGACCACCTTAACTTGGTCAAAAATTTATGAAATTCAATTTTTCTTTTTTCAATCCTATAGTATACAAAGCATATAATGTGATGCATGTTTTGGATTCAATAAATGTGATACCATTTGAAAGCTATAGATGTTTTCGAATCAGCCTATCAATTAGGACTTTAGTCATAATTTGAATAGAAAATGAATATTAATTACTTATTAAATTCAAAGTAAAGCTTAATTTATATCAGTGGAAAGCTGAGAATCTCCTTTAAAAACCCTTTTTCATTTCATCAATTTTGGGTTAAAAAATAGTCGTCAGCCACATACCCTTCATATTGCCACTTTTTGGCCCATCATGATCCTGCACATACCCAAATATGGACACCATCGATAAAAAATATTTGTATTAACCAAATAGCCATGTAGGCATACATCAATATATGTCGATATAAGTATGAAATATAGGTACAAAATAGCCATATAGGTTTACGAGAATTTCATATAGGCATACAATGTCAAATATATCCAATACAAAATATGTACAAAATTGTCATGCAAGCATACAACAAAGGGCTCTGGAATCAAAAGCCATTTCTCTCCATGCTCTAGAAATAAATTCTTTTAATTTTCTTTTCGATCAGATGGTGATAGGTCTATCACTCATTTGTGTTGTGCTCAAGGAGTGCTCCTGCTGCTCCTCCTAGTGTTTAGTTAATGGTGAAGTTTTAACTGTTACAATAAGAAGTAAAGACATTAATATATAGAAATTACATTATTAAAAATGATATATTTACAAAAATAATCGCGTACCACCATCTCATGATCACTCTCCACGAGGGAAATATTCACACACCTATGCTGAGGTGTGCTAAAGCCTTGTATAAACCATCCAAATAGAAATTAAACTATGAATCAATAATGGTTTAATTTTTCACTAACTAACATCTATAACAACGGATGTAAATGTAAATTTACTAATTTTCCTCATACCTTCCCTATTAGACCCATCGAGGATTGTATAGCAGATAAAACACCGATCTCCATTGCCCTTGCATCACATTTAGAGGTGTTTCATCTTGCAACATCTAAAAATAAAACAACAAAAATAATCACAAAAACTACAACAACAATTCACGTCATGACTTATAATGTATGAGATAATGAAAAAAAATTGAGTACTTATTAAACTATATATTTCCAATTATCATTCTTACTATTTTCCCTATACATATCTTGTTCGAAAGGATGTGTTTTTAGGATTTTACCCATAGCAATAAGCCAGTGAACCATTTGATCAAATGTTTTCATAGACATGTATGATAACTGTGGTGGCATAGAGAAGGCAGTGAACAATTTGAAAAATTTCCTCAAAGAAATGGGGTCTCATGGTGATGGAATTCCATTACAAACAAATGCATGCCATCGCATTCCATCACCATAAGACCGTGCATTTCTTTTAGGCATTTTCTTAGAAAGTTCATTTCCTTCTCTATGGTATTATTGCTTACTATTATGCTTTGATAAATATTTTTCCAAGCATCCATAGTTTGTGGGAAAGCACCTATTTTAGGTTTTTAGCGATAGAAATAAGGAAGTGAGTAGTTTGATAAAATTCTTTGGTACACATGTGTGAAAAATATGGTACATCATAGAAAAGGTGGTGAGCTATTTGAAGAAATGCCACAAAGAAATGTGGTCTCATGGTAATGGAATGGAATACCATCACCATGAGACAACATTTCTTTGAGGCACTTTTTCAAATTACTAACTGCCTTGTCTATGCTATTGCTTACTATTATGCTTTGATAGATTTTTTCCAAGCATCCATAGTTTTTCGTAAAGGTGCACCTTTGCAAGCGCATGCCTCCATGACAAGAAAAAAGTAAAAAGTGAACTATTTAAAAGGATGTCAAGTAGTAAAAAGTGGTCTCATGGAATATCATGACAAGAAAATGCAATTGGAAGCTACTCCTAGACTTATTACTTATGCTATGTGAAGTAATTGCATGACTGCTTATGTTGACTTTCTAAACAACTATATTGTAATTGAAATTTTGTCATCTATAACATCTAGTTATTTGTTATGGAATCTGAAGTAATGCTTTGAGTTTGAATGATGTACAATGTAATGTAATCAATGATATGAATATAAACTACACAAATCTATTAAGTACAATTCATTAGTTAAACTCTTTATTCTATTACCTACGTGTAGGTTCGAGTAAATCTACTGGAACTAGGAGGTGTTCCCTGGAAACCTCCAATATTAGTTTGTTCAACATCCAAAATAACATATTAAAATACCATTCATAAAACAATGCTATTAACATGTAATAAATTTATAATTGTTTACTAGTTACATACCCCACCAATAGGTGTACTGTAGAAATAAGTAGGCGTAGGGCTGGTGTATCCACTCTCAACACTGTGACCCTACAATTTTATTAAAATAATAAAACTAAATTAGTTAATCTTGCATTTCAAAATAAAAATTTAATAAATTAAATTAAATGAACGTGCTAACTTTTACTTGACTATCAGTGCCATACGCCTCATGCAAAATGTTAGTTGCCCTCTCCATCTCCATAGTTACGTACAAATCCTACATAGAAGCCTCCTCAGTGTCGATGGGGTCATATGAGCAAGTTTCCCCGCAAGATTTGCGCACATGGGTTTGAAGGACACCACTCGAAGACTCTCTTGGATGGCACTGTAAAATAGAGCTAGTATGATGGATGACACTCTGGGTCAAAGTGTTGATCGCATGCGATGTCTCTACGTCAACACTCTCCTTTGTGACAGAAGGCATAACAATGTGCTTACGAGGCAGCCTAGGGAGAGCTCGTCTCCCTTGCTGCATAGGATCTGGCTATGCACCGGGTCTATCTTGAGCTGACCCCCCATCTCTCCCTTGGAAGTCCCTCATATCAAAATAGTTTGAGATTTTGTTCAATACGAACTCACTGTATAATTTCCTAAGAAAATATTGTGGGACTTCATAATTGTTGCATAGTGGGTAATCAAAGACCATGTACCACCTATCATAAAAATAGTTCCTAATCTATTTGTGGTGGAACCAATGAATAGGAAACCTCTTTGCATTGAGGGTAAGATTTTGATTTGTGCGTGGTTCAGTGAATAATGAGCACAAATCACCTTTTGTAATTCTAAAATCCTTTATAGGGTATGTGCAGGATCATGATGGGCCAAAAAGTGGCAATATTATGGGTATTTGTAGGGTATGTGGTTGATGACTTTTTTCTTACCCAAAATTGATGAAATGAAAAGGGTTTTTAGAGGAGATTCTCAGATTTCCACCAATATAAATTATACTTTAATTCGAGTTTAATAAATAATTATTATTTATTTTCTATTAGAATTACGACTAAAGTCCTCATCATTAGGTTGATTGAAAAAAATCTATAACTTTCAAACGGTATCACATTTTTTGAATCTGAAACATGCGTTACATTCTATGCTTCACATACTATAGGATTAAAAAAATAAAAAATAAATTTCATAAATTTTTGACCAAATTAAGGTGGTCAGACATACAAGTTTTTATATTTTTTTAAAAATTGTAATAAAAAATTCATAATTAATTATTTACTTAGAAAAAAATTACAAAAAAATATGCATCACATCCAG
This sequence comes from Sequoia sempervirens, assembly GCA_007258455.2. Lineage (NCBI taxonomy): Eukaryota > Viridiplantae > Streptophyta > Pinopsida > Cupressales > Cupressaceae > Sequoia > Sequoia sempervirens. The sequence goes on along the minus strand of VDFB02000017.1, from coordinate 483,069,490 downwards.
ACATGAGTCCTCTACTTATATATAAAATCTTATAAAAAATAATTATTATTTTATTATGGTTAGGGTGGTCAAATAGACACCTACTTCTTATTTTCTCCTTGAAATTTAAGTACTATTGCATTGAAATTTCAAATTTTCACCAAATAGATTTTATTTATTTTTAAATAAACCTAGTAGTTTATAAACTATATTCAATTTTCTATAGATTCTATTCTTACATATTTTTGAAATAATATAGATATCTTATTCAAATTCTTACGTCAAGTTGTCTAACACTAATTTTTTTTGAATTTTTTGCCACTTAAGGGCCTATTTTTTCCATGATGATCCTACGCATACCCTTCATCTTTATATGATAGTTTATCTGCATAATAAGGCCTACCCTCTTTCCTCCTATCTTTCCATCTAGTTATTTGTTTGGTAATTGAACTACATTTTTTAACATATCTTTCAATGAACTTGCTAGGGTCATTCTTTCTACAGTCGAACCATTTGGATCACTCAACCTATTGATTTAATCCTCAATTTGTTTTTTGTTGTTCTCAATTTCACTCATTAAATTTTGTTGAGTGTCGAAAGAGTGTTGAGTGATTGGTGGAGGAGGTTGTTGAGGTTGATTTTGTTGTTGAGGATTTTGTTCTTAAGGATTTGGTTGCTCTTCTTGTTGAGGATTTTGAGGGTTTATAGGTTGATTTTCATCTCCTACAAATTAAAAAATATATATATCAAATACAACCTAAAACTAAAAAATTCAAAACAAAAAGAAAACAATTCTTACCTCTCACACCTCCTTGTCATCATGGTGCCATCCTTGTGAAGAAATAGCAACTGTTGGTGAAGATTTTTGCATAATACCTCCTCCTAGGATGTGAGCATGAAAATGGGGGTTTTGGCCATGATCACAACAAAAAACATAGTCAAAATGAAGAATGAATGAGTTTCACTTTTTTTTTGCTTTTAACATGTCATAACACTAGCGCGTTATAACGCGTTCATGTTATGACTTTTTAAAACTTTTTTTTTGAAAGTTTCCACAAATGGCTACCCATCTCCATGCACCAGCCCCTATGGCCTTAAACAAGCTCCTAGAGCTTGGTATGCCAAGATGGACTCCTACATCCTATCCTCAGGTTTTACTAGATTTCATTCTAATCCTAATGTGTATCTACTATGGTAGGATGATTCACTTTTGATATTGGTTCTATATGTTGATGATCTTTTGATTACTGGGAGTACTTCATCTGCCATTGTAGCAGTGAAGACATCACTTTAGGATAGATTTGACATGAAAAACTTGGGTTTATTGCACTACTTCCTTGGAATTGAGATTTCATAGTCAGCTTCAAGGATTAATCTTGCACAACCCAAGTATACTCTTGATCTACTTGCACATTTCCATATGACTACTTGCAACCATCTATGACTCCCTTTCTTTCTAGATTCAAGCTTGAGACTTCCTATACTACACCATTGGTTGATGCTACATTGAATCGACAACTTTTTGGTAGTCTTATACACTTGACTCATACTAGGCTAGAAATTTCCTATGTAGTAGGCATGGTTTTGGGATTCATGCAAAAACCTCATGAGCTACATTGGAAAGCAGCTAAGAGGATTCTTCACTATCTTCATGGTACTCTTAGGTTTGGGATTCACTAAAAAGTTGGTTCATCACTTGACTTGGCTGGTTATATAGATTCAGATTGGGTTGGTGACATTGAGCATCATAAGTCCACTTTAGGTTACAAATTTTTGCTTGCTTCAAGTCCTATCAATTGGTCTAGAAAGAAGAAAAATTCTATTGCTATATCATCCATAGAGGTAGAGTTCAAGGGGGGCTGTTAACTCAACTACAGAGGCTATATGGCTTCAAGGCATTCTTTTTGAGTTTGGTACTCCTTTTAGGCAACCTATAGTCATCTATTGTGATAACCAAAGTACTATTAAGATATGTAGGAATCTGGTTCAGCATCAACAAACCAAGCACATAGAGATTCATATGCACTACATTCGCGAGTTGATTCATGGTCAGATCATCGACTTAGTCTTTTGCTAGTCTTCAGAGCAGGTTGCTGACATCTTAACCAAACCCTTCACTAAGAGCAAGTCCATTCATCTACAAGCTCTTCTTGGCATGCAGTCTATATTAGCATCATTATCATCCTTTGGGGGGGCTTTCTAGTCTTCTCCACTTCTCTTTTTTTTTAAGGATAGTTTTTTCCCACTAGGTTTCTTTCTTACTCTATTTTTTAGGGAGATTGCATTGTACATGGGTAACTCACCAAGCTAGTAGCTAGGAACCATTTTATCCATTCCCACCTAAGTTATGCTTAAAGGGGGGTGTCATTTTATACATTAATGCTTGCATACACATAAGTTGACCTAAGCCTACTTAGGCATTTATTATGCAGGCTGATATTTTCCTGATATTTTTCCCAGCTAGTTTATAGACTAGAGAGGTGTTGAAGTGTTGAAAAACCTCAACACCTCCTACTTGGATATTTCTCCTTTATAAGGAGACCCCTAACTATCTAATAAATAGATTGATTTCATTTGCAATCTCGTGCTTGTTTTTCTACTCCACGATCTTGGTTTTTACATTATCATATCTTCAAGCTTTGAGGATACACATTTCTTGAATTACTCATCCAAGTTTAGGTTTACTTGATTTCAAGAGACAAAAAAAGACATTTTTCCCCTTTTATCCCCTATTTCCATGCATTTACCCAAAATGATGGCCCAAATAAAATAAAAATATTTAGTATGACTCAAGTTATAAGATAGGCAAGCTACTTCTACACCAACTAAGTAGAAATGTAATGATTAGTATTATTAATTAAGAAGGAATGTAAGGGAATGATCAAACTCATTGAAAAATAATTAGCAACAAAATAAATATGAAAAATAATTAACAATAAATTGACTAGCTTTTCCTCACTAAGAATATAAGGGAATGATTAAACTCATTTAAAATAAGTTAGCAATAAATTTAGTATGGAAAATAATCAATGCCAAATTGAATAGATCTCTCTCTCTTTGTATATATATATATATAATCACTCTCTCTTCTTCCCTCCAACCACCCTCACTCTCACTCTCTCCCTCTAATTTTCTCTTTTTTATTTCTTCTCTTTCTCTATATGTCCCCCCTCTCACCCTCCCTCTCTATATCCATTTATCCTTTCTCTCTTTGTCTTTCTCCTTCCCTCCCCCCTCTCTCTCTATATATATTCCTTTGTCCCTCTCAATGTCTCTATCTCACTCTTCCTCTCTCTATTCATCTCCCTCTCTCTATCTATCTCTTCCTCCCTTTCTCTTTCTCTATGCCATCTCTCTCTCTCTCTCTCCCTCTCCCTCTCTCCCTTTACTCTCCCCTAACCCTCCCTCAATGTGTTCCTCTCTATCTCTATTTCCCCCCTCTCACACTAATTAAAGAGTAAAAATAATTGAAGAAGAAGACCTACATAAGACCTAATCATATTAATAATTTTAATGAAGACTATCCTTGATCCATCAATCTCTCTTTGTGTATATATATCTATCTATTTATCTCTCCCTTTATCCCTCTATATCTCTCTATGTAAGAAATTGAGAGAATGTGTATTGTTTTATTCTTTGAATTATAGAACAATTGGGTTTCTAATCTATCATTCTAGTGGCTACATCTTATTACATCATTTGAATCCTTTCTTCTTGCATTGCAACTTTATTGACCTCTCCCCACTTTGCATGAGTAAGGTTCCATATGTCATTTTAGTGCAAGATTGACAAAGGAAATTTAGAGAAATCTCCCAACAAATTTGACATTTAGGCTCTTATAGAGTGCTTCCAAGATGTTGACCTCAGAACATTTATATCCAAAACTATTTTTAAGATAGTGTATTGCAATTTACTAGAATAAAAGCTACTAGAGATTCCCTTTAACATTGTTGGTGAGATGATTGTGGATACTATTCTTCCCATTTTTTAGTTTGTATACTCCAAACCACTTAGTAATTTACTTAAAACTCGTACTTAATTTACCAATTTAGTGCTCTAATATTTAAGCATTTTCATCGTCTTTGATTGTCTTTACTACATTGAATACTTTCTCACATTTCACTTTACTAAACTTGAACATTACATAATATTTCATAATTTCACATCTTTTTCTTTCTCCTTATTTAACTTTTTATTAATTTATCCATTTATCTCCCTATCATCTATTATGCCTTCTTCCCAATACCAATCCTAAACAATTAACCTAATCCTTAACTTTTCGGGATTCCATTGAAATTCAGAATTCAGAATTCAAAATGTTAGAATCCAGAATAACATCAACAAATTACTATTTTTACTTAATGTCCCATAATCTCCAAAAATCCCGACTTCCACTTAAAAAAATCAATAGAATAGAATTTAAATTCAATGTACCACCCCTTCTAAAAACGAAGTCCTATCGTACATTAACGCCTCTGCAAGACTTTAATGGCTCGAAATGATTGTACTTACGAGAAATATAAGTGTCTGTCATTCGTTGTGGGAAATCAATGGTGGTCGAAAGAAAGAAAGGTAGAAGCAAAACGTTAAAGACCCATATATAATATCAATTTATTTGGAAATCGTAGTGATTCAGTCTGGTTTATGTTGGAAACTAGCGGAAAGGAAGGTAGAAGCAAAATGTTAAAGACCCATATATAATATGCTCAATTTATTTGGAAAGTTGGAATAAGCGCGAAACTACGTGGAAGAAACGCAGAAGCGTACCTAACATGCAAGACCTGAAGTTGCGAATAAAGCTGGTTCCATGTTATCAATTAAAGTGATTTATCCACCGACTACATCGTTGAAAGAAAAATATATAGAGAGGGGGAGAGAGGGGAAGAGATAGAAAGATAAAAGATAGAGATAGAAAGTGATATATAGAGAGAGGAAGAGAGATGGAGAGATAGAGATAGGTGGGGAGATTGAAGAAAAAATATAGAGAGAGATAAAAAGGCAAAGAGATATAGATATAGAGGCATAAGAAGAGGGAGAGGGAGAGAGGGAGAGAGATCGATGGATAGAAGGGAGAGGAAGATAGAGATAGAGATGAAGATAGGAGAGAGGAAAATGGAGAGAAATAGATAGAGATAGAGAGAGGTAGAGGGAAAGACAAATATAGAGAGAGATAACTAGATTGAGAGGGACAGAGAGAGATATATATAGGAAGAGGGAGAGGGAGAGATAGGTAGAGGAGGGAGAGATAGAAGATGGGGAGAGAGGGAGAGAAATATGTAGAGGAGGGGGAGAGAAGAGGGGCAAGAGAGGGAGAAAGATAGGTAGAGAGGGAGAGAGAAGAAGAGGGGAGAGAGGGAAGGAGATGGAGAGAGGGAGAGATATAGATAGAGGGCGATATAAAGAGAAATAGAGGGATAGGAAAAGAGATAGAGAGATAGAAAGATAGAGGTAGAAAAATATATGGATAGAAAGAGAAAGAGAGGAGTGAGATCAATTGGTAGGCCATTTAGCAAATGATGTTATTTTGTAACAAAGGTTTCAATGGAGAAGTGATAGCTTTAAAATGTAGGGAACCAAACATGACTAAAACAAAACCTCTAAATAAGGAAGATAATCAAGCTCCATTATCAACAAGCTCATGTTCCTCAATAGATATAGAGGGAGTGAGGGAGTGATATAGATAGATAGATATATAGATAGATAGAGAAGGATAAGGAGAGAGATTGAGAGAGATAGGAGAAGGAGGTAGAGAGATATGGATAGAAATAGATAGAGAGAGGAAAGAGATAAATAAAGAGATGTAAATATATAGAGTTATAGTGTAGGAAATTGTATACCTTTACAATTTCACACTATCTTTGGGTCCCTTAATTTATTGAACTTAATTAAGCTTCTAATTTGCCAAATTATTCATTCCAAAGCCTTATTTTTAATGTTTTTCGAAAGGAGAATCGATATTAAATAAATGCATTTAATATTAAAATTTCCATGGAATATGAGTGTCCTAGAAATTTAGGCCAGGACCCATTCGACCTTTATGCATGTTAGGACCTTGTTGTCATTGCATGCCCCACTTTGATAACCCATCACTAATATTTGATTTGAGTAATCTTCCATGGGTCATTTTGCATGTGTTTCCCTTGAAGTATACCAAATTTGGCTAAGTCCCAAAATTTTGGGTTTTTAGACTGTCCCTTACCTACTTAACTTCATGCTTGCTTTCTCCTTCTCCCCTTCCTTCCTTTTTCTTCAATTAGCCTTCAACCTTCGCTCTTCAGGCGTTACCTTGTATCAATCTCTTAAGATAAGCTTTAGGCCTTACCTCTGACCACCAAAGCTTGCCTTGGCTTTTCTCAAAATTTGTCTATGTGTCAATTTTTCAAGCTTTGGGGGTCAGTCTTCCCTCTACCCTCTTCCACTTTTCTACACCCTTCATCCCATTTCCTGCTTTCCATCCCTTCACCAATCTAATTTCATCCAAGTAAGAAGTTTCTAGGGTCGTTCCTCACCCTTCCCCTTTAACTTCTTCAGTTTCACCATAGATCAGCATCCAACAGTCTGCTCCTCAATTCCCAAAGGACTGATGATCACCCTTGTAGCCTTCATTGTGTTGGGTTTTCACAGGTCAGTCTTTGGCCTTCCCTTCTACCTCTTACCTTTCTTCAATAAGAGGTAGCCCAACTCTCTGACCTCTAACCTCTAACGGTCTAAGGTTCAACACCAAACCTTTTCTTTCTTCTTCACGGTTCCCTGCTCCTCTTTTCTTCTAAGTACACGGTAAGCAATAAGTCTAATGTTCGACCTATGATGGTCTGACACTCAATCACTAACACCAATGAGTTTGATTTTAATGCATAGAGCAAGCTGCAAGCCTAACACCCGACTTTCAAAAGCCTGACCATGAATGTCCAATATGTGCTGTTTCAGAGCTCCAAACCATTTTTTCAAAGGTTTGCAAAGCTTTCTTTTTGAGCCTGATGCCCCAATGATCCATGAAATGACACATTTTTGGTTCAACAACACCGTTAATGTGCAACTACTCCTAGTGGCCAAGCTTCACTTTTTAGGGTTTTGAGGACATCTTTAATGCATTTTGGTGACTTCTCCTAGTGGATTTATGGGCACCATGCCCATTCATTGTTGCTACTCATCCTTTCTAACATTTCCATACTCAATCATGGATTTAGCAAAGGACTTTTGGACAAATTTTCCTAGGAATCTTCACAATTGGGGGTTGGTGTGCTATTTTTTCTCTCTCCAGGATCCTTTTGGCATGATTTTCACAATAGGTATGGCAACCATGCTTTATCTAGGCACAAATTTCTTGAATATATCTTAGGATTTATTTGATCAAATTTTTAACCCTAGCTAAGTTAGGGTTACTTATTGTTCATCTCAATTATGCCTAAACTATAAAGGCAACACTTGTATATTTTTTGGGGGTTCTTCCTTTGGCTTCTCTAAGGTTTTCTCTTGCAAACATTGTATTTTTTACATTATACCATTGTAAAGATTGCTTCTATGATTTTATATTAATAAATTTCAACTATTATCATTGTTATTTCTTGCATGTTTATGTAAAATTTGTTTACCGACTGATCCCACAAAGTTGGTTTACAATTTCTAGGAGATTCTGATTTTTGTTGAAAACACATATTTTTAGAAAATATAATTATTTAAGTCTTAAAAAGTTCCATTTAAAGCATTCCAATTGAAGAGGGTTTGATCAAACTACCTTAGATCAAACACCCTTGGATAGAACCCCTTTAGTTTTAAACCATACCTATAACAGAGTCTCCTTTACACCTATCAAAATGCTGATAAAAAACCACATTTGATTTACCTTTTGGGGGTTCAAATGAATTCATTTAAAATTTATTTCTTGTAAGTATGTAGTCCTTATTATAAGCTTCCCAAAAAGTATAATTTTAAATAAATTTAATTTAATTATTATATTTATTTTTTATTTATTGTGAATGTAGGGTTTTCATCAAAAATTAAGCTCTCTATTTTGCATGTGGAAAAATAGAAGATTATCAAAAAAAATTGAAAAATATGAGTACACCAGATATTGAAGTCTTTGATCCAACAAAAAAAGAATGAATTTTGATACATACAAAAAAGGTTACGTGTTATACGGTCGCGCTATGTCTGAATTGTAATTGGTTTGACTTCAAAACTTGACTAAAGAAAAAATATTCAATAAAAAACTATCTAACCAAGTGAAAGCACTAGATATCAGAGTTACAAATCTAAATTCGAAAGAATTAGAAATTTATCCTTCATGGAAAAAAGTTGTGTTATATGGTGAGCGTCACTTTTTTAAAATGTTGTTTTATGAAAAAAACTAGTTTTCAAGGGAGATGGAAAAAGAAGTGCAATATGATTCCAAAAAAATTGAAAAAATTATATTTAAAATCTACAGACAAAATTTCATGAAACTCTAGTTAGTATCATCTTCAAATTCCTTTACGGTTTAGCCACTATAGATGATCGAAAGTGAATATTTAGTTAAAAATAATTATTTCAGTGTCTAGTTTAGCCAAAAATTGTAAACCACTATTATGGGATCACCCTACCTTTATGTTTGAATGTATTTCTTAGCTATTTTTTTGATGTATTATGATGTTTAGAAGTAGCATGAAACACATTCCAACCTTGGTGCATCACCTCCCTTTCATTTTCATGTTCTCCTTCTATCCCTTTTCCTTTGTGATCTATTAGATTAGAAGTAGTGATAGGGTTTTCATGTGTTGGGCTAAACCAACACATTTTCACTTAGTTTAGAAGAGGAAGTCGACCTTCTCCAAAGATTCAACCTCATTTGCAAAAGGTTCCACAACCTTGAGGTTGTTTCTATTGTGTCATTAGAACACTGAACTCTTGTTCAGTAGGGTGTAGTTTTATGTGACAACAATTTTTGGCATGTCTAGTGGGACAAGCAAGAAATTTCATTTTATTTTTTTGAGAGAGTGGTTCTTCTCTCAACATTCTAGCCTTGAAGAGGCTCTCAAACAAGTACCTAGAGACTTTTTTGTCAAGGGAGGACTCTACATACAAATTGGTGATCCTGCTGCTACCTAAAACTCTTGCTTCAAGATTAGACCTACACATTCATGCCAAGAATGCAAACAAGAGAATCTTGTAGAGGTAATTTGCATTACATTCAACTCTCTTTTTCCACTTCTAGAAGAAGAAATAGGAGTATAAGTCCATCCCCTAGAGCTCAATCTATGCCACTTGTGAGTAGGTTATTTCAAACTAGGACACTTGCTGCTCATACAAATAAAAATTTATTCCATATGGCCAGAAATCAGCCTTTTGTGTCTTTTATCAGTGGCATCCCCTTAATTTTAACCAAAAATTATGATATACCAATCAATTCCCTCAAAATTATTCCCCATTTTATTAGTGAAACATCTACAGATCCAACATAACACATCATAGATGTGGCAAATATATGCTTAGTGTATGATGTAACAAAGGAAAATGTGGTTGTTAGATTACTTGCCACTTCACTTAAGACAAAAGCATTGCAGTGGTATAGAGGAATGTCACCCAAGTCCATTCACAATTGGGATGAGTTGGGTGAGAAGTTATGAAAACATTTTGAAGACAAGAGTGACCATCTGTTCCTAGTAGAACAACTAACCACAATTAAAATAGAACCTCATGAATTCATGAGTGATCTCAACTATAGATATCAGGAGACTTGGGATAGAATTCTTGTTTTGGTCAAGCCTTCACCCGAGCATGCTTTCTTATACTTCTAGAGAGCTCTTAATAGTGATATAGCTATTATGTTTCAGTCAATGGGAGGATCTACCTTACCAAATGCATATGATGTTGCTATAAGGGAAAAAAAATATTTAATTTAGTCTGAGAAGATAGCTCCTAGGCCACTGATACCTTTATTTCCAGAGCTTCCTTCATAGCCAACAGTGGCACTTATCCTAGTGGCTCCTATTCTAGTGGTTCCCACAAACCAACCTTCTACTCTTTTTTTCACTTCCAAAAGATTGGGGCACCTTGCTCTTAAGTATGAATAATGAATTATTATCAATGAGAGAGCAACAAGCTCAAAAAAATAGGCCTTATCAACCAAAAAATCAAAGTTATCTACAAAATAGACCACCTTATCAAAGACAAAATTAGTGGAATCATGCTAAGTCTTTGAATAACATTCATACACCTGTTGTCAGCAATTCTAAGGCTTTGGTCCTAGTGCAAAATAATCTATCACAAGAGAAAGAGTGTCGTTACCCTTGTGAGCAAGCTTATAATCAAAATGCTTGTCAAAATGGAGAGTTTGTGCAAACTCTAGTAGCTCAAAATGAAACCTCTACTTTGGAGAAGGAAATTGGCATGAACCAAATAGTTACTAATAATCAAAATCATACACGTGAAAATTCCCCATTTTTCATTTGGGGTCAAGAATATTTATGTGGTGTAAAACAAGTATATATTGATGCAATAGCCCATTATACAAGATCAAAGAAAAGAACAATGGAGGGTGGTGCATCGTCCATGGTTGGGAAAGCATCAATTTCTCAATAGACTCAACCAAGTGCAAATGTTGGACCAAAAAGTAGAACAACATAGGTTTCAAAATCAAATCAGCCTATTAATAGGCCTAAAGAAGTAGTGGAGCAGCCTAAGATCACACAAGAAACAAGATTTGACCGTGTTCCAAAGGTTCCTTCTAAAGCTAGTCAACTTCCTTTCAACATAGTAGAGCAAATGAAGAAAGACAATCTGAATGTTACTATGTGGGAGACTCTATCTATTCCATCACAAAGGGATTTACTACAATAAGCTTTGAAGGATCATAAACAAATGGAGGATGTGCAATAAAAAGAGTAGCCTACTCCATCAACCAACCTAGTGTAGCCCCAAAAAAGAAGAAGGAAATACAAACAAAATCAATAAGCCACCTCCCTTCCATCTTTCTTTAATTATTGGAAATCATATAGTGTATAATTGTATGATAGACTTACAGGAAAGTAGTTTAGTCATGCCTAAGGGGATTGTTGACATGCTTGGCATCAAGTATGAATCAGTGGCTATAAATTTTTTACAATTGGTTGGAACTGTTGTCAATATAGTGGGAGTAATTAAGAATTTAAAATTCTCCTTGCATGCATTCTCAACTATGATGTGTTGCAAGACATTTCAATTATAGACCTCCCTACTCTTTTTTCCATTTGCTTATCTAGAGATTTCACTACTAAGATAGGTGGGTACTTATTTGTTGATTGGTTTCACATGCTATTTAGAACTAGATATGGCAGTAAAGCAACCATCAAATTTGATACCATAGCAAAGGATCATCTAGAACCTTACACCCCTAGTCCAATAAACATGAAATGTACATTGCATGGTCAAAAGAAAGAGTGTTATGTTGACGAGCTTGCAAATCCTATAGAGGAGGTACCTAATTGTTTGTTGGATGAATTGGGAAATGATTTATGTTTTGATCCATTTGGTGTTGTTGAATTATAGGAGACTAGTCTTGAGACTTATTGCATTCATGAAGAGAATGCTCCTATCCCCAATCTCATAAAAGCTCAAGAGGATGTAGGGGGACTATGGTCGATGTTTTTTTATGGTTCTAGGAACATAAATAGTGTTGGTGCTAGTGTTATGCTAGTATCTCCAAGTAGGGAAAAGTATTATTTCTCTTTCAAACTTCAATTTAGTTGCACTAACACATGGTTGAGTATGAAACACTCATCCAATGTCTCCAACTTGCACAAAAAAGAAATATCAAATTGTTATAGGTTTTTGGTGAGAATGAATTGGTTGTTTATCAAGTCTGAACTCAAAGCTCAACCAAGAATAATCTACTCAAATTCTACACGAATATTGTTTGGGATTTAATTGAGGGATTTGAAGGTTTTAGCATCCAAAGAATTTTGAGAGATCAAAATAAACATGTTGATAGACTTGCAATAGTTGGTGCTCAGTTTGACATACCACCACATATTGCAAGTAAAAGGGAGTAGCATATCAGACTTGTGGTGAGGCCTGCTATTCCAAATAATCAATATCACTAGCAATTCTTTGATAGTGACCAATAGATAGTGAATTTTATGCACGTGAGGTAGAATTTTCTAAAAGAAATTAGTCCAAGATGCAAAATTGGTATGGTGATCAAATTGTGTAGTTGAGTAGCAAAATCTACCAAATGGTCTTATCACCCTTGAAGGCATTTCCAACTCTCATGTCATCAGTTAAAGAAGAATAAGATGAACTTAGCTGTACAAAGAAGGGTGACTCTAAGCCAATAGAAATTTCATAAAGAAAGTATCTAGACATGGGAAAGGTATACTCTACTATTGAACATGTTGTTTTCATAGATCTTTGCAATAGATACAATGTTGTAGTTCCTTGGACTTATGAAGACCTAAAGGGTTTTGACCCTTGAAGCCTTTTCCAACATACTATTGAATTAGATCTAGATACCAAAACTATAAGGCAAAAAAGAGGGCCTATAAATCCTAAGATTGAGCCATTAATGAGAAAGGAGTTGGCCAAATTGATTGAGGCTAGAATATTTTTTCCCATCAAGCATTCTTCATGGGTTGCAAATCTTGTTCCTATAAAAAAAAAGAATGGGGAAATAAGAATTTTTGTATATTTTAGAGATCTAAATAAAGAATCCCAAAAGGATCATTATCCCCTTCCCTGCATGGAGCATATTTTACAAAGAGTTAGTGGGTCAAAAAGGTTTTCTTTCTTGGATGGTTACTTAGGCTATAACCAAATTCTAGTCCAAGAATCTAATCAACATAAGACAACATTTACTACAAAGTGGGGCACTTATGCTTATTGTAAAATGTCTTTTTGTCTAACCAATGCAAGTGCCACTTTTCAGAGAGCCATGTATATGGAATTTCAAGGTTTTTTTAGATAGTTTATTTTTGCCTACTTGGATGATATCACAGTGTTTTCAAAGCATGAAAGTGACCATTTTTGTCACTTTGAGCATGCATTTTAGAAATGTAGGGAACATGGTATTTCCCTAAATCCAAATAAATGTGTCTTTTCCATTGATCAAGGAAAGCTTCTTTGGAATTTTTTTTTAAAGGATGACTTGGTCATTGATCCTACAAGAGTAAAATCTATCTTGGCCATCCCACTTCCCAACCACAAGAAATGATTACAAATTTTATTTGGCACAATTAACTTTGTGAGGAGGTTCATCCCAAATCGTGCTACTTTAGTTGAGCCTCTTACTTCTATGCTCAAGAAAAGTATGGTTTTCAAATGGACCGAGGAAGGTAGAGATAGCTTTAAAGCTATCAAAAAATAAATTGCTCAATCTCCTACCCTTATCAATCCTAAATATGACAAGGAATTTATTCTTTATTTCTTTGGAGGTGAAGCAAGTATATCAGCTATTCTAACTCAGCTAAATAGAGAAAATCTGGAGTAGCCCTATAATTTATTTAGTGAAGGACTCAAAGATTATGAGGTCAAGTATACCTACATTGAAAAGAAAGCTATTGCTACTTTTAGAGAATTAATTTTTTTTAGAAATATTTTATCTAATAACAAGATACAGATAATGGTGCCCTATGTCAGTGTTAAAGAGTTCCTTTTGAGAAAATACATCAATGAAAAAATGGGTTGGTTGGATCACCAAGGTGATGGAGTATGACGTTAACATAAAAATCACCAAGCTACAAAGGGGAAAAGGGTTATGTGAACAATTTGTCTCAAATTTTGAGATTTCTATGAAGGTTGCCCTTGTGCTACAAGAATAGCATGCACCAAATGCAAACATGCAAAGCAATTGGGTACATGATATGACTATGTTTTTAGTAGAGGGAAAATATCCTACAAGTCTTGATAGGGCCAAAAGGAGACATTTTAGATTACACTCCATCCCCTATGTCATAGTGGATGGCATACTCTTCAAAAATTATTTCAATGGAGTCCTATTAATATGCATAGAGGTAGATCAAGTTAGCAGAATGCTAAACTAATTCCACGATGGACCTATAGGTGGCCATTTTTTTGCAAGGACTACTACTGAAAAGATTATGAGGGTTGGTTATTATCAGCCAAATTTGTTCAATGACACTCATAAATGGGTGAGATATTTTAAAATGTGTGCTTTCTTTTCTGAAAAGCAAAGGTTGGTTGCCCTCCCTCTTCACCCCATTCAAGTTCACCAACTATTTACCAAACGAGGTTTGGATCTTATTGATATGATAAATTCACCATCAAGTGCTAGTAAAATGTGGATTTTAATAGCAACAAATTACTTTACAAGGTGGATAGAGGTAATTTCTTTGAAGGAAGCCATTGTTGCTTCAATTTTGGAATTCCTTGATGGAATTGTTACCAAATTTGGCACTCCTTCCACCATTATTTTAGATAATTCCAAGGAATTTACTAGTGCTCAAATCCTTGGTTGGATATTGAAGCATGACATTTACTTGAAGACCTCATCTAATTATTATCCTCAGGGTAATGGCTTGGCTGAGTCTTCAAAAAAAAATCTCATCATGATTATCAAAAGGACCATTGAAGAGAACCAAAGGCTCTTGCATAGCAAGTTGAAGACAACCCATTGGGCTAATAGAATTACCCCTAAAAGAGCAATTGGAAATTCCCAATTCATGCTAGTTTATGGAAGGGACACAAGGTTACCATTATCATTGGAGCTGCCTTCCCTTGAGTTGGCACATCAACTAGAGTTAGAGGAAAATTATGCTATGACAATAAGGTTGGATAAACTCTTGGAACTGGAGGAAACAAGGGACCAATCTATGCAATTCATATAAGTGCATCTTGAAGCATAGGTCAAAAGAAATTTTGACAAGAGGGAAATCCATAGGAGGTTCCAAGTGAACCATATATTTTTGGGAATGAGGTTTATAGACTACTCTTGCACTCTTAGTATCTTGCACCTAAAAGGAGCGAGATAAACCCCACCAAAATCAATGTGGTTCACTCAATATAATGTATGTATAATGTGATTAAGACTAAATAAGATGATCTAAATGCAACTAAGTAATGTAATTCACTGATTATGAATGCAAAACCTAAGAAATACACAATGTTTGAAAACACAATGTGATATGCAAGCATGAACTAAAAGATGAACAAATGCAAAACAAAATTTGAAAGAAGCCTAAATAGAGTGCACCTGGGAAATTAATGATGAATCTAGAGTGATCTAAATGCTAATAGAAATCAGTGAAAATCACTTGTGGGACTCATTCGCCACTTATGGTGAATCAGTCTTGCTTCTGGCAAAAACTTTTGAAGACTAGTTTTCGGTTGTCGAGATCTAGAATCTAACTCTGGAATATACTTTTCTATCCTTAAGGTGGGACTCATTCACCACTGATGGTGAATCAGTCCTCTCCCAAAATTCTATGAAATTAGCAATCAATTATGTAGCACCAAATCTACACTTGTCTTCTTGTCGGGTTGATGAAGTCAACTCTGTAGAAAATGGACTATAGGTTGTCTCTAAGCTTGAGATAGGGTTGATTTGACTTGAAACACTTTGTTGAATTCTTGATCACCACCTTTCAACACATAATTGCTTGATAAATTTTCATACACAAGTTTGCAATGTAAAAGGGGGAAAATGGTTAAGGGTTAGGTTATAGGGATTTTCCTTGGTCAAATCCCACTTTGGTAATTAAACCCTTAATAAAGAAATGGAATGAAATGAACAAGGAAAGATGAATAAACAACATGAAAATGTCCTAAACTCACCAAAACCTTGTTGAAGAAATTTGAACATATATCAATGGTTTCTCCAAGATACTTGATTGATGCTTGATTGAATGATGCAAAGTGCTCAAATGTGAATTGAATGCTTAGTGAATGCAAGTGAATGAGGAGATTGCTTGAATGAACTAGGAGATTGTAGGAGATGTAAAATGAGGAGAAAAACACTTATTTATACATTCTTGTACCCTAATAACCTAACAATACCTCATCACAAGTTGGCATAAGGTAATTTTGAATCAAAACCCGAAAGAAATTTTGAAATATTTTGAATTTTGAGCCAAGAGGGACTCATTCGCCACCCATGGTGAATGGGTCCCACCTTGGACTTGAAAGTGGGTGTCAGGAATTAACTTGTATTTAATGTTGTTTGTCAGGTTTACATTCAAAAACACACTTAATTAAGCCTTATGAGTGCATAAAGGGGTCATATAAAGCATAAGAAAGGTGTAAATAGTGAAACTAAGCCTAGAAAAGCATGAAATCTTGTTACAAGACTTTACAACAATTCAAGATAGGACTTAATAAGTGATGAAAAGGTGATTTTTAGGTGATTTTTAGGTGAATTGTAATGATTAGATTCTAGAAAAGTGTAGAAATGTTTTACAACACTTCATAACACCTTCACAAGATATCACAATTTGATTTTTTTGGACTTAATGTGAATGTTTAAGCCACATTGCAACATTAAATCAAAGAAAAATGGACCAAGAATCATGAGAGAAAGACCTAAAAGAACATGAAAATGTCCAAGAGCCATTTTTCTATGGTACATTTAGCCCCCACTTTAGTGAGATGATGAACTTGGTTCAAACTCACACTAAAGTAGCCATGCATATTGAGAAGGATCCAAATGCACTTATGTTAGCAAGATGGAATGACAATGATCAAGAGGGATGATCAAGCCCCCAAGATGAAGATCCCATGGAAAACTAAACATAAGAACAAAGGAATACAAGTGTGACAAAGAAGATAAGGGAGAATCAGATCAAGATTCAATCGATTGTCCAACTAGTTGTGGATTAGATCTAGGTTGTTTGTGAGAAAAAGAGAATGCATACTCAATGTGAGAAAAAGAGAATGCATACTCAATGTGGGTGAAGTACATACGCAAGTTGGTATGCACTCACAAACACATAGGTGGCTATGGGGAAAGGCGTGCCACTGAATGGGCTTCCCGCTCAACCATATCAAAGTTATACCTGTTGATAACTTTAACAAGGCTCCACAAAGGAAAATTTTGGTTTGTGTTTCATGAGATAAGAAAAGATTCGTATACTTAGAACTCATGAACAAATAGGATAGTACCACATGCATGCAAGTTGCGTTATGCAAGGTGGAAAAAATGAAAAAATGTAAAATGTAAAAGATGTTCAAAGGAGTCTTTTTAAGTTCATGCAAGGTATATCACTTAGGGAACATTGTGTCTAATGTCTCCAAGAGAGGACCAATCAAAGAATAATATATTCACAATTTAGGGGATACAGCTTGTCACATCAGGCCACTAAGAGGAATGTAATATGCTAAGATAAATCACACTTATGAAGTACATCAAACCAAATGTCATCCCAAAAGTGATGAACACATCGTATGAAGTGACAAGGCTACACTAAGAACCAAAAATGCAAATGAAATGATGCCAATGTATTCCCCCCACTTTAAAGGAATTGCTACACACCATTCTATGAGCAATTAGTTTAAAGTAGCAAAGGAAAAAAAATGGAAAAAGAAAACAAGACATGAGAGCCAAGTTGGAAAGCCCCTATGCCAAGTCATATGTTTCTTAGTTAGGCTGCGTCATGTAAACAAAAAAGAGAACAAAAGAAAGGGAGTTTCCCTCCATAAAAGAACACACCAAACACATAAGGGATCTATGGATTTGGGGTTAGTATGTTCATTGCTGCAATGTTTTTATGAAAGAGCTCGAAACTATCATCATTCCCCAAAGCACATAGAACTGGAAGAATGACACAAAGAGAGAAAAAACATAAGGAAAACAATGTCCATTTTGGGTCAAAATTTAAGAGAAATTTACATCTCAAAGATTTGCATCGTCCCCAAAAGAAAAACACAAGCAAAAATGAAACAAAAAGGAAAAATCAAAGGAAATTTTTTTGGGTCAACATGAAGGAGACCTATCGGTCTCAATGCCTTGTGTCATCCCCAAAAGGTAAAACACAAAAAAAAGATAAAGAAAAAGGGAAAAGAGACCATTTGGGTCAACATGGAAGAGACATACAGTGTCTCAACGCTTTGTGTCATCCCCAAAAGGAAAACACAAAAGCAAAAACGAAAAGGAAAAATGACCTTTTGGGTCAACATGGAAGAGACATAGGGCATCTCAACGCTTTGCATCATCCCCAAAAGGAAAACACAAAATGAAAAGCAAAAATGAAATGGACAACATATATAAGAATAGAGGTACAAGTTGAGGAAGTGCATCAAGAGAAAGAGAGACCATAAAACACACATTACAGGGGGACATGATACACACATGAAATAAAAATACAAATATAAAAGGAGTGAGTAATGCAAATATAATTCAACCATTAACCAAGTTATGGACTTCATAATCTTAAGTAATATAAGTGGAAGACGAGTAACATAGTTAAGAGACAAAGACAAATGCAATACGAGGACAAGGCTAACAACTTCTTTCCCTCATAGAGTGTAGGGTAAGAATGAGCTGATTTGGGTGATGGGAAAGTATTATGCAATAGTGAGAATAGAAAATTCTATAACTATGGCATGAAGAGACCTAATTTTATTTTAAGAGATGATAGGAAAGCAGTTGATATCAATAAAGTGATACTTTTCCAATGTGTCATTCAATGTTTGACATTCTTCAATTCAATGTCCAAGAATACGATGATATTTGCAATATGGTATGTTAGAATCTTTAGGACGGATGAAAAACCTATTCATAGGTGGTAAGCATATAAGGCCTTTGTTTAAAAGCAGTTGAAGTCTCCTTTCACATTCAAGTGGAGGATGAGTAGGAAACTTGAGTTTTTTCAATTTGTAAGGTCATTTTTCGTTTGCTTGATTCTTATTTTTTTGTGAATGGAAGGAGGAAGAGGAACCATGGGGATCCTATCATCCTTGTCATGATATTCAGGTAATGGTTGTTCTCATGGAAGGAGAATGTTCAAGTTAAGAGGAGAATCAAAGATCACTGTACCATCATCTCGAAGTCTCCAATATTCAAAAGGAGGCTTATCAATATGAGGAGGATCATGATATCCTAATCCTATTGTGTTTTCTTTAGTTGGTATTTTTTTGATAAGTTGATGAATTCCATGCTCATTTGTTATATCAAATCCTTGTTTACTTAGGATGGTAAAGCCTTTTCCATATGTTTCTTCAAGATTCATGAGAGTGTTTGTAACTTTGTGATCATAAAATGGTTGAGGATGTGGTTGTTTAGATGAAATAGGTCCACTTGATGGAGGGAACTTAGGCCCTTCATTGGTTTTAGGATGTAGGTACCCAAAGTGATCAGGAGGTGCCATAGGAGGAAGATCTTGTGACTTCATGGATGGGAAAAAGGCTGCATTGGCTTCAAGGTTATCAATAATTTTTTTTAAGAACTTGTTCATGTTATCATCATCTTCTCCAATGATGTCTACATCATGAGGAGGACAATCATGAGGAGTTGAAGGAGCATGTGGAAGCTCAAAGTCATTAGGATCACAACCAAAGGCACAATTGGACATGTATACTAAGGATTTCAATGAATTCCAAAACTTGTTAAAAGAAAAATCCATGATGAAAATGAATGAGAGTAAACTAAGATGCAAGAAATAGAGAATCTATAAAGCTTAACAGAAAGTAACTACAAAAAACTCTAATGCAGGAAATACCCAGAAAATTTCTAAAAAATGTTGTTTGAAATGTGCAGGTGGACAAATTTGCCCAGGGTGGCGAATGAGTCCAAGTATGATAATTTTTTGTGTTTTTCAAAAAAATTAAAGTGATTTTAATTCTTTTAAGATGCAAATGCAAATTTTTCAATTTTTTTAATGTTTTGATATGCAAAAATGAAGTCTAAATGAGTTTTTCACTAATGCAATTTGAGAATCCTTAAGATGCAAAAACAAAACAATAACCTAATTTAATGTTGATGCAAATGAATCCTAAGATGCAAGATGTAAATGAAATTAGAAAGATAAGGTGCTCAATATGCAGGTTCACCAAAATGAACCATACATTTTTGGGAATGAGGTTTATAGACTACTCTTGCACTCTTAGGATCTTTCACCTAAAAGGAGAGAGATACATCCCACCAAAATAAATGTGGTTCACTCAATATAATGTATGCATAATATGATTAATACTAAATGAGATGATCTAAATGCAACTAAGTAATGTAATTGACTAATTATGAATGCAAAACCTAAGAAATATGCAATGATTGAAAGCACAATGTGATATGCAAGAATGAACTAAAAGATGAACAAATGCAAAATAGAATTTGAAAGAAGGTTGAAAAAAGTGCACCTAGGAAATGAATGATGAAGATGGAGTGATCTGAATGCTGACATAAATCAATGAAAATCACTAGTGGGACTCATTTGCCACTGATGGTGAATTAGTCCTACTTCTGGAAAAAACTTTTGAAGACTGGTTTCTGGCTGTCGGGATCTGGAATCTAATAGAATCAAATTTTCTAGCCTTAACGTGGGAATCATTCATCACTGATGGAGAATCAGTCCTCTCCCAAAATTTTGTGAAATCAGGGATCAATTTTGTACCACCAAATCTGCACTTGTCTTCTTGTTGGGTTGATAGAGTCAAATATGTAGAAAACAAATTGTAGGTTGTCTCCAAGCTTGAGATATTGTTGATTTGACTTGAAACACTTTGTTGACTTCTTTACCACCTTTCAATACTTAATTTCTTGATAAATCTACATACACAAGTTTGCAAAAACACATTGAAAAGGGGAAACATGGTTAAGGGTTAGGTTATAGGGATTTTCCTTGGTCAAATCCCACTTTGGTAATCAAACCCTTAATAAAGAAATTGAATGAAATGAACAAGGAAAGATGAATAACGACATGCAAATTTCCTAAACTCACCATAGCCTTTTTGAAGAAATCTTAAGATATATCAATGGCTGCTCCAAGATACTTGATTAATGCTTGATTGAATGATGTAAAGTGCTATAATGTGAATTGAATGCTTAGTGAATACAAGTGAATGAGGAGATTTCTTGAATGAATTTGGAGATTGCAGGAGATGTAAAATGAGGAGAAAAAAAATATTTATACACTCTTGTTCCCTAATAACTCAATGATACCTCATCACAGGCTAACATAAGGTAATTTTGAATAAAAAATAGAAATAAAATTTGAAATATTTTGAATTTTGAGCCAAGAGGGACTCATTCACTACCCATGGTGAATGGGTCTCACCTTGGACTTGAAAGTGGGTGTTGAGAATTAACTTGTATTTAATGTTGTTTGTTGGGTTTACATTAAAAAACACACTTAATTAAGCTTTATAAGTGCATAAAGGGGTCATATAAAGCATAATAAAGGTGTAAATAGTAAAACTAAGCGTAGAAAAGGATGAAATATTGTTACAAGACTTTACAACACTTCAAAAAGGGACTTAATAAGTGATGAAAAGGTGATTTTTAGGTGAATTATAATGAATAGAGTCTAGAAAAGTGTAGAAATGTTTTAGAACACTTCACAACACCTTCACAAGACATTGCAATTTGAATTTTTAGGACTTAATGTGAATTTTTAAGCCACATTGCAACATTAAATCAAAGAAAAATGGACCAAGCATCATGAGAGAAAGACCTGAAAGACCATGAAAATGTCCAAGAGCCATTTTTCTATGGTACACCAAGAAGGAGATCTAGTGTTGAAATGGGATGTTGATAGAGCCAAGGTTAGAAGAAATTCTATGTGTTATGCCATTTGGAGTGGTCCATGTAAGGAAGCTAAGGTAGTGGAACAACTTCCTATAGTAATTTTGAGAGAAGAATAACACAAACTTTATAGATCTTTAGCAATTACAAAAACTTAAACAAAAATTAAAAAAATATCATGCATACCCCAACACAATGATTTACATAGGGAAAACTATTTCGGGAGAAAAACCCCACACTCCAAAAGCTGCCCAATATATTATTTAGAAATCAAAAGATTACAATATACTTGCAAAGAAAGATTCTCACAAAAGTATCACCACCAGAGATCAAGAGACAACTTGACCACTATCAAACTCTCAGAATACACCTTGTCTACATACATCCCAACCACTTATAACAAAATTTTTGAAACCTTCTAGAATTAGGGTTTTACAAGGTCATTTTTAATTTGACATGCTAATAAAAAAACCTTGATGTGTTAGTGGGAAAAAACCTTGATGTGTTACTGGGAAAAAAACCTTGACATGTTAGATTTTTTTTTTTGGGGCGATGCCTCGAATCCCATATCTTGTTACAAGTGTACAATATTTGCATGATTAGTCACCACATACCAACATACATCCTATAAATAATAGATTGCATATAATTGCAAGGTTGAGACACATTTTCCCAACTAATCTCCCACTTGTCGAACACCTTGCAAGGACAACAATAGGGTTTCATCATCATCTTTAATTGCTAGGGGCTCAAAGGCCCATAGTCTCCAAACACCATCTAAAATTCTATGTGCTCACAATCTTAGTTAAAGAATCAACAACATTCATCAAAGTCTCTACCTTAACTAGCTTCACCTTCCCATATTCAACCATATCTCCAACAAAATGATATTGTACATCAATATGCTTGGTCTTGGCATGAAATGTTGGGTTCTTGGCTAGACATATCACACTTTGACTATCACAATAAATTGTCACCTCACCTTGTTTTATTCCAATAGTTGAACATAGCATCTTAAGCCAAATTGTTTCTTTACAAGCACGAGTAGCTGCCATATACTCTGCTTCAGTAGTGGACAAAGTAAAAAGAGCTTGTCACTTACTCATCCAATTAATTGCACTATCAAATAAAGTAAACACATAAGCACTAGCGGATCTTCTGCTATTAACATCACCTGCCTATTCTGAATCCACATAACCATGAACCCCATATCTTGTAACAAGTGTACAATATTTGCATGATCCGTTGTCATATTCCAACATACATCTTATCAACAATAGATCATATATAATTGTAGTGTCAAAAAAAGGATCCTTTGACATTTTTTGCACTCATTTGGGTCCTCATTGATTTTGGCTTAATTTTGCCTTGATTTAGTGTTGTAATGTTGATAACACAATCACATTAGGTCTTGGGCCCTTGTGAACTAATGGAATTTAATGGTTCCTTGCAAAAGAGTTGTGAAGTGTTGTAACAAACTTTCACACTTTTCTAGGGTTAAATCAACCTATTTACATAATTTTAATCATAATTAATCTTAATCTTTCCTTATTTGGAGTGTTGTAAAGTGTTGTAACACACTTTCACATTCCTCTAGGCTTGTCATTAATAATTTGGCTTTCTAATACTTTAATTGGCCCTATTTTGCATCGACAAGCCTCATTTATTGTATCTTTTTTAGGATAATCCTTACACCAATCTGTAACCAATCATAATTCAAGTGTTCCTAGCTTGTGTGGTCTAGATTTAGTGTTTGGGACTCATTCACCACCTTGGGTGAATGAATCCCACCTAGGTATTTTTGGCCCTGATGTAGGTTTCACACATTTCTAGACACTTTTGATTTTTGGTCCCATACATTATATGTGATGGGACTCATTAGCCACCTTGGGTGAATGAGTCCTGTGTGACCAAAATTCAAATTTATGGCAGAATTTTATTCACTCAGATCTGATGTTGGCTTGTAGTGTTGTAATTTTTGGAATTCTTGCATAATTAAGTATAACTAAAAGGTTCTTTCACTCATATTCAACACCTAGAAAATTTTATAAGCATTCAAGAGTTCACAAGAGCATTTGAGCATTCACAAGAGCACTCAAGGAATTTCAAGAGTAGATTATCAAGCATTCTAGAGCATCTTCCAAGTCTCAATCATCCTGTCAAATATTGTTTGCATCATGTTGTTTTAGAGCTAACAATTGTGGTGTAGGATTGTGTGATTCAAGCAAAGAATTGCATTCAAGATCTATCAACATCATGCTAGATTCCAAGTCCACATCCACTAGAGCCATTACTTACATATTTTTAGCCTTTCATTTCAAGGTTTAATTACCAACAAGGGGTTTGACCAAGTCAAACCCCACAACTTTTTCCCCTCTTCTTGTGTGTGATTTGTAGAGCTAGGTTGCATATTTTCCAAGAATCAAAAGTGGAGAAAATTTGTTGAAGTTGTAAACAAGAATTGGAAAAGCTTAGAGAAGGTCTGCAGGCTGAATTTTGTAGCCTGGGACCCAGATCTAAATCAAGAACATAAAAGCAAACTGAGAGCTACAAAATCTACTTATGAATTTCCAAAAATCTACAAGTGGATTGATTCACCACTACTGGTGGATGAGCCCACTATACTATTTCTGTTAGGGATTTTTGCATATCTGAGTACCCATTTGTCCAAAACCTATTTCGACATAATTTACTTGAAATTGGACTAATTTTTCTAGCTTGGTGTATGAGTCCTAGTTAGCATCAATAACATATTTTTCAAGATTCCAGACCTCCATTCTACCTCCTTCAGTTTCCTAGGTGCACATTTCCAGTTTAATAATTTTTTGTTACATTTTACTTACATTTCTAGGTCATTTAGCATTTGTTTGCATATCACACTATGTTTTCAAAAAAAAAAAATTCCAAGTTTATACTTGCTGGTGAACCCCTCCATTAGACATTATTCAATACCTAAAGCCTTCCCTTTGCTATATTTCAATCTCCTTTGCATTGAAATCTCAAGGGTTTGTTCTTGAGTGAAAGGTCAAAAATTGATCTTTCTCCTTTTAGGCCCAAAACCCTAGAAGCGAAAGAAAGCCCCCCTATTTTTCTTCATTTCATTTTGGTAAACCTACATATAGAGCATCATATTTTTGATTTGGAGTGCATCTACATCCTAGATTTAGCTTGCATTAACATTGCATTAGGTTTTGCATTGTTCAATTTGCATTCTAGGATTTCAATTTTTGCATTAGTGAAAAGCTCATTTAGCTTGCATTTTTGCACTTAATTTCATTAAAAAACAATAAAATTCTACATTTTCATCTTATATTTGCATAAGAAAATATAAAAATCATAAAATTTAATTCAAAAATTATGAAAATTTTCAAAAAATCTAGTACTTGGACTCATTCATTACCTTGGGCGAATCAATCCCATTGCATATTTTTCACTGCATTTTTTGGAATTTATAGTTCATTTTCCGAGTTTCTGCTTGTTGTTGTTATCTCTCTATTTCAGTTAGCATAATTTTTGTTTCATTCATTTCATTGCATTTAACATTCATTTTTTGTATTGCTTAAAATCAAATTTTCATTTACAACATTGTTCCATATATTAGAATCTAAAATTTGCATCATGGATATGTGTTTTAGTAAGCTTTGGATGCCATTAAATTTATATGTCAAGTTGTACCTTTGGAAATGACCCTAATGACATTGAACTCACTCATGCTCAATCAACTCCTAATACATATCCTCCTCATGATGTTGAAATCATTGGAGAAGATCATGACAACATGAATAAATTCCTAAACGATTTTCTTGAAAACCTCAAGGCTAATGCATCCTTTTATCCATCAATGAATCAACCAAATCCTCCTACAATACCACCTCTTGAGATGTTTAGTCACTTACATCCTGAAACAAAAGTTGAACCTAAGTTCCCTACCACAAGTGAATCTAGTTTAGGACTCTAGACAAGCAAACACTACACCATTTTATGATAACAAAATAACAAATACTCCCATCAACCTTGAAGAGACATTGTTAGATGTTGTGGTTGTGTTGTTGATATGCGGTTGTCATTGATGTCAACACTATTTGCATTGTTGCATTAGAAGCTACATATGTCAAGGATATTGAGAAAGTTGTAATAAGAAGTGCTACAGGTTGTGAGTGGTGAAGTGAAGTTCTTTCTATCGGTGTGTTTAGTATGTTGCTGTTTTGAGGTTGTGAACTAAGGGGTTTCTTGTTGAGTATGTCTATTTTATCCACATTGAGTTTTAGAGATCTGCATGAAGAGTTGATTGAGTTATGGTGATTTTCATTCTAATTGTTTTTATGTCACTTTAGTTAGTGTTCTTGATTGAAGATTCTATGATTTCAGTAAGTTTAGTTTCTACGGATACTTCTTTGATGTTTCATGATGCTTGTGTATGTTTCTAGTTTGTTCTCTATCTTTGTGGCATGCCTACGTTGATTATTGTGCCCATGATCCAATATTTTCTCTTATGTGTTCATTTTTTTCATTGTCTTGGCCAACAAGGTGTTGAAGCATATTGTGGATCTTTGAGGGGAAATTAATTGAAGTGTTTTCATGTTGGAGATGTTTGTTTTAGTCTTTACTATGTTGTGACTAACCTTGGTTGATTCACATGAATAATCTTTATTTTTATGTGCATTCTTGTTGCAGATATATATAAGAGTGATTGTTTGAAGAGTGCAAAGTGTATGAGTGTGTGCCTATGTGCAAGCAAGTTCGAATAAAGTTTAGATCATTCAAAGGTAGAGAAAAGTGTGAAGAAGACTGAAGAAGAGTGAAGAAGTATTCATGTGCTTAACCAGAACTATAACCATGCATTAGCAAATGCTATTTTCTCAGTTCAAATTTGGATGGTTTTAATCTAAATATTTCTGTAAGACAATGCGTATTCCTTGGGCAGTAAGCCTTGTTGTATTTGAGTAGTGAGCTCTAGGCAATGTGCCTAAATGTATGTGCATTCCCCATTCATATTTCCTTATACTTTTAACAAGGCATAATCTTGTGGATTGACCTCCACTGTGGTTTTTCCCTTAAGAGGGTTTCCATGTAAAAATCTTGGCGTTATGTGTGCTTCTGATGCATTGTTCATTTATGCTTTCATGATTAATGATCAAATCTAAAATTAAGGTTAATAAGTTGAATAAGTTTGTGATTTGATGACAACTGATTCACCCCCCCTCTCAATGGTTTTCCCTTGAGTTTCCAACAATTGGTATTAGAGCTTTTGGTTCCTTGGAAGAATTTTAACAACTTGAGGTGATTTGGGATGGTAAATTATAAGAATGATAGTTCTAGATTTGATGGAACAAATTATTCTTTGTGAAAGAATTGAATGGAGTGCTATATGAGATGCATTTTTGAACCCTATTGTAGCATTAATATATATATATATATATATATATATATGTTATTCCACAAAATGGTCCTACTTCTATTGAGATCAAAGATGCTAAATATAATATCAAGGCTAAGGAGGCGTTGTTGAGTGATTTGACTGATATTGAAATGACAAATGTGATGGATCTGAAGACTACTTATGAGATCTAGAATAAGTTTGAGACCTTGTATGAAGGTGATGCAAATGTGAAGATTGCTAAGCTACAAAGTCTGAAAGGAAAATATGGAAAGCTGAAAATGGGTGATGATGAAAATGTTACTAGTTTCATGCAAAGAGTGAATGAACTTGTGTTTGGTATCAGATGTGCTAGTGGACAGACAGACAAATCAGAGATTATTGCTAAAGTGCTTATATCTTTGCCTAAATGTTACAAAGTCAAGGCTAGGGCTATTGAAGAGCTCCAAACGGTGACAAATGTTAACAAAGATATGTTGATTGGTAAGCTTACTACTTTTGAGTTGAGTGAATTTGGTGATGCCCTTCCTAAGGTTGAATCTGCATTTAAGGCTACTACTTCTGGAAGAGATAGATAGAGATATGATCTGGGTGAAAGTTCATCAAGAAAGAAATTCAAGTATGAGGATGAAATAAAATAGCTTGATGAAGAAGAAAGAGATCTTGAAGAACTTGGAGCATTGATTATGAAAAGAGAAGCCAGAGGATAAGGTAAGTATAAGGGGAAATTTCCTATTAAATGTTTCTCTTGCAATAAGATAGGTCATTTTGCATCAAGGTGTCCTGAGAGAGTTTCCAGGCCAAGACTTAACAAGCCTAAATTCCAAAAGAAATGTTACTATGTTGTTGATGAAGGTGTAACAGATGATGAATCTAACAGAGGAAATGCAAGTGAAGATGCATTTTTGTTTATTGCTATCAAGGAAAATAATCACGTGTCTAGTAAATTTTCTAGTTGTACAAATGTGGAGAAATCCCTAGCCGCTCAAGTGAACAGAAAGATGAATGGGTAATTGGAAGTGGTTGTTCTCATCATATGACATGAGATAAAAGTAATTTTGTGAATTTGGAGAAGTATGATGGTGGTGTTGTGATATTTTGTGATAATACAACTGGTGTGATCCATGGAAGAGGATGCATTTCTATTGATGGTAATCATAACACTAATGATGTCTTGTATGTTGGAGTTTTGAAGCATAATCTTTTAAGTGTTGGTCAAATGGTTGATAAGGGATACAATCTTTAGTTCATGGATGGTAAGTACAAAATATTGGGAAATTCTGGAAGTGTGATTGCATCAGGTACACAAACAAAAGGTGATATCTTGCATCTGAATGCTACTAGTAAAAGTTGTTTGATTGCTCAAGTTGATGAGAGTTGGTTATGAGATAGAAGAATGTGTCATGTTAACTTTGATAACAATGTCAAGATAAGTTCCACTAAAGTTGTGAGAGATTTTCCTAAGTTGATGAATCCTACTAATGCCATATGCAAAGAATGTCAATTAGGAAAGAAAAATATAATTTCATTTGAAAGTAAAAAACAAAATTCAAATGGATTGTTGGAAGTTGTGCATACTAATTTGTGTGGTCCTATTAGAACTAGAAGTTTACAAGGTTATAGATACTTCATGTTGCTTATTGATGATTATTCAAGGATGATGTGGGCTACTTTCTTAAGGGAGAAATATGAAGCTCTTGAAAAGTTCAAGATATTTAAGGCTATGGTTGAGATAGAGACTGGTTTGAAGATTAAGTGTCTGAGATCAGATAGAGGTGGTGAATTCACTTCTGGTGAGTTTAATTCTTTTTGTGAAGAACATGGAATAAAGAGACAGTTATTTGCATTGCGGGCCCCTCAACAGAATGGAGTTGTGGAAAGAAAGAAAAAAATAGTTCTAGATGCTACTAGAACCATGATGTTGGAAGGAAATGTGCCTCGTATCTACTGGAGAGAAGTTGTGAGTACTGTTGTGTACACACTTAACCATGTACAAATCAAAGGTTATACTAGTAAGACTCCTTTTGAGCTATGGACTGGTCAAAAGTCTACTGTTAGATATTTCAAGATCTTTGGAAGTAAGTGTTATATCAAAAGAGATGAAGATATAGGAAAGTTTGATGCTAGGAGTGATGAAGGAATCTTTTTGAGTTACGCTACTACAAGTAAGGCATACTAGTGTTACAACAAAAGATTTAAGAAAATGGTTGAAAGTGGAAATGTTAAGGTTGATGAAGACATAGTTGCACTATGCAAAACCTATGGATATGATTCTGATGATCAGAATGAAAATACAAGCAAAGGAAAGCAAGGTTAGACTACAAGTCAAGTTCAAATAATTCTGGTGAATCAATAAAATCAAGAAGGAGAAATTGATGGAAGAACAAAAGAGAGATCAGAAGAGCCTAAAGTTGAATAACTTTCTAAGAAGACTCTGAGGTATGTGAGATTGAATCATTCATAGAATTAGATCATAGGTGATAAGAACAAAGGTGTCCAGGCTAGGAGAAGAATTGCAAAAGAATATTGTTTGATTTAAAATAATGAGCCTAACAATGTGAATGAAGCATGAAAAGATGAGCATTAGGTTGAAGCAATGAAAGATGAACTACAAAAAATTGAGAAGAATGATACATGGATTATTGTTCCTAGACCTAAGGATAAGAATGTAATTGGAACTAAATTGGTTTTTAGAAACAAACTAAATGAACAAGGTGAAGTGGTTAGAAACAAAGAAACAATGGTTTGTAAGGGATATTCTCAAATGGAAGGTATTGATTTTCAAGAAACCTTTTCCCTTTCTAGAATTGAAGCTATGAGATTGTTTCTTTCTTATGCTGTTTACAATTACTACAAAGTTTATCAAATGGATGTTAGTCTTCTTTTCTAAATGGTGAGTTGGAAGAAGAGGTATATGTTGGGCAACCTAATGGATTCCAGATGACTGATTAGGGATATATGGTTTATGTTACCAATTTTTTGCCACAGCTCGATTGGTGGAGCTGGCTGAATGTTATTTAGCATAAGGTGGAATTGCACTTAGGTTCAAATGTTGTTTTATCATTATGCATTGAGTAACAGTTATACTTTTTCTAAAAGGAGAAACATAATTTCAGAAATGAAGTTTTCAGAATACCATTCAGATGTTCCAGAAATGACAGAAATACAAAATTGAACAAAGGAGCAAAATAGCATTTGAAATGCATTTATTTATTTCATAAAAACTCATATTTACAAAGTTTCATTTGATTTCAACAATCAAAATGATATTACAACATTGCATGTAAATGCATTTTCTTTTCAATTGGAAAGCATAATTGAAATCAAAGATCCACACAAGCCGTGGATATAACTTTTACAACACATTGGTAATAGCACATTGCACTACTGGAGATGCAAAAAGTAAAACACATAAGTGACAGCATAATCATCATTGCCTGATTATCAACGTTTGATGCTGAATGGTGCACCTTGTATTCTTGAGCTCCATCGACCTGTAAGAGGAAAAGAGGGGTGTCAATGGCTCCGATTATGATGTAACTTATATGGAGCACCCACAATAGTACAACCTACTATCAACCATGTATTGAAACAATCAATCCAATCAAGTGCAGTACGAAAGAAATCAGCTGAAAGAGAAATAACAATATCATGATCAACATGTTCTATGTTTTATGCTAACATTGTTTGTTTCCTAGTGCAGGTATAGGTAAAGTAACAAAGCTGAACATTATTCGAAGACCAAGCATGTGGAGGAAAACGGGCTCCCACAAGGGTAGAGCTCAGCATGCTGCCCTATTCATTAAATGGGTTGATTTCAAGATACATCATCATTTTCATAAAGAAAAATGAAGAACAAATGAAAGAGTAAAACAGAGTTATCCATCAAGTGACTAAACCAACTGTGCATTCATAACAATCAGGTTTGTTTTCTGAAGGCTATAGGGGAACAGTGAGTTTAGTTCACTAAATGAATTCAACTGAGTACATTTACATCAGATATTGCTGAAAAAGTTCATGTTTTGTGTTGATCGTAATCATATATGTCATGCAAGTTTCATTTCATCAATTCTTTCTCTTCACATTCAATGATAGTGAACAGGCATACATTATGCCTTAATGTTTTGTTTTAACTTTTATCATGAAAGAGAATAGATTTTGAAAGCAGTTTGATAAGTGGAACATAAAAATGCATGAAGAGTACCATGTTGCCCAAAAGTACAAAAGGCAGATAGTGCATTCAAATGACAAATGATAGCCACTCCTAGTTTAACAGTTTCATTCCAGAATGGTGCTTCTGAGGCTTTAGATATGCATAGGAATTGGTGAGTAGAGGTGATTCGTGGTGTTGCAATGTTCAATCTAGGCCTCTACATAAAGTCTAAGAGTAGAAAGCAATGTTGTTGTATGGTAAGATCAAAGATTTCAAAAGGAGAACATTTCTAAGTGCAAAGGAAAGTAACTTGATACAGTAGCAAGCATCAATGATATAGTACCTAGATATGGAGTTCTGGTTAATGAGAAGCTATATGAAGGATAGCTAACTTAGTTTGGTTGGGATGGTGCTTCAAACAGGATCATGTATCAATGTTTAGCGGAGGACAACAATCAAATGTGATGTGCATTCAATTTGTTTTCAGTGAGTTACAGGTGTCAAGCAAGGCACACATGAGAAAAATTGTCAAAATCAGATTATGGAGGCATGAGATTTCAACATGGCATGCCAATGATGCCTAAAGTATTAATAGTCACAAGGGGAATCTTTTAAAGTCAGATGTGTATAAGTATTATAATGTTTCAATCTAAATCTATTTGAAGCAGAAGACATAAGTTGCTATGTTAAGATTAATGAAAGTAAAAAAGACACTGATGTATGTACAAAATACAAGCATGGAGATCCTTCTCATCACAATGGACAAATACAGAAGCATTCTCAAGGTATTGCACTATTTTGCCAAGATTCTAAGTACCTAGAGAGCATTTTCAGAATGTGCATTTGATGTATTTAAAGGTAGTCTGCAGTTCCATGTCAAAGAAAATTTTGTGACAAGAGGAATCAGATGTTTTTATCAAAAGGAAAAAAAATTATGAATCAAGCTCAGGTTTTATACAACTATCAAGAAGAGCTACAAAAATGCCAAAATAGAATACTGAGTAATATGAGTCAATGAATTAACTATAGAGCAACATACAGATTCTTATTATTCTCACCATGAGCTTTCATTTCTGAAGTGATGCAATGAAGATGTTTTCTTTTGAAAGGTGCAGAATGCCAAGGAGATTAAATGAGGATACAATGATTTAAGTCATTCTTTTGTTACAGAAGTTCAGAAAGATCACTGGTTATTTGAGCCGAACTCTTAAGAGTGAATGCCAAGGAGTATACAAAATTCTATCATTCTTCAATTGTCCATAAGGGTGTTCTTTTTTCAAGTAACAAAGCAGTTTTTACTATCATTCCAACTGAATTCTTTGTGTGAATTAACAAGTACCAGTGAAATTTTATTCTTGGGTCAAGATTCAGAGTATTTAAAACATGTAGTTTTCATTCCTACTGATACCCAGGTGAGGGTCTGTTAAATAAATGGCAAGAATAAATGCAAAGAATGGGTGGTCGAGCTCTGTCAGGAAAATAAGAATATGTGCATTTTTCTTTGAAAATTTCCAATACCCATGTTATTATTTTGTTTTAGAAGTTTAGAATAAGCCACTGGATCAGTTGGGTCGAGCTCATATGTTATAGATCATAAACAGATTTATAGTTTTGAGTCTCAAATATCCATGTCCAAGGTTACATTTAAGATACAGAAAAGCAATAATCACAATGACCCATGTGGAGTTTTGCACGAGACAACATTTGAGTTCAAAATGTGAAATGTTGTGTTGAGCCAAGTTTTAGAAAAGTACAGTTCTCTTTTGAGATTTCAAGTACTCACATGTGAGTTTGTTTCTTAAGTGCAGGAAATGCAACAATGGAGAGAACCCATATGGGTTTTACATAAAAGCAGTAGAATACAAAAATGCATTTTTTATGTGACTGAATCGAGCTCCATAGAAAAAGAAAATATAGTTTTCTTTAGGGTTTTCAAATATCCACATTCAGTTTTGTTTTTAAATACAAAAAATTCAATTATAGTGATAACCCACGAGAAGAGACAGCAGGAAAATGCCAAGATGCAAGTTTCTTGAGTTGGGTTGAGCAACAAAAGGAAGAAGATGCAATTTTATTCAAATTTTTGTGATACCCATATGCAGAAATGTCTTCAAATAGACATAATGGCCAATTTTCTGTTCTGGGTCAAGCCCAAAACTCAAAGAATTGCTTTCTACAATACACATCTACCGTGGCCTGATCATGGCCAGAAATTCTTGACTTAAAAAGAAGCCCTCTAAGTTTCCAGAGAACAAGTGTTAGGAAAGGAGATTACTAGTTCAAGGCTACAAGTAAGCACTCTAGCCCCAGCCAAGAGTTCCAAAAAGCTTCTGAATGCCAATGGTCGAGCTCTCAATGAAGGACGAGCTCATGCAACAGTAAATGTAAACACAGGAAAGGCAAGGTAAAAGATATTAGAGGTTGTGTATAGCCATGGCCTCAAGGCTAGAAAAATTAACATATGGAGCCATAGAAGTCATGAAACTATGATAGGAAGCTTACCCTTGCACAGTAGAGCAAAAAATCCATGTTGAGCTTTCTCATGGAGTTTCCAAATAATGGCCGAGCTCGAGCTCATTATGGCCAAAGGAGAGTAAGTGTAGAGAAGAAAGGAAGTCAGAAAACATGACAGTTCGCGGCCTTAATGGCCTATTTTTTTTTTTAAATGAAGTAAAAAGCTTCCATACAAAGCAAAATAGACTTACTCACTGAGATTCGACCACTGGAGAGCAGGGAGAAGATTACTGAAGCTCACGAGGCTCAGTTTTGACACAATCATGGCAGCATGTTTTTCCAGACAGAGTTTCTTTCTTCCAAAGTCACGAGTGAAAAATGAGTAATCATTAGGGTTTGACTTCGTTTTGATTGAAACCCTAATTTGACCATATCATCATCTAGAATTTTTGGTTAGAGCACGTGGTGAATGTCAAATGGAGGTCTAAAATTTTAATCTTTGCATTATGACTTATTAAAATCTAAGTCTAAATGTATATGAGGGGGTCAAATTCCTAAGTTGGTCGATGGGTTAAGTCTTTGTGACTTATTTCTTTTGCCTTGGTGAAATATGAAGCCTTGGGTATGGTTTAAACAATGATAATATTAATGGATATCTTGTAACCTAAGGTTAGGTTTTGATGCCATGTGACCTAGTATCTATTTGTTTAAGGTCAATGATCTTTTTAGGGTTTTAATTTTTTGATTGATTTTGGAGAAATCAATGAGAATTGAAGATAGGTGAGAAGAGATAATGATGTGTTGTTTTTTATGATTTTTGGAGAAAATTAGATATTGTAATAGAGCAATAAGGAGATTTTCTTTTTGCAAAATATTTTAATCTTTAATTGCAAAAATAAAATTAATTGTGCAAATCTACATCTTGTAAAGCAGAATCATAAAGCGATATTCTATAAATTGCTTTGTGTTTTCTTGCTATTTTTAGTAGTTTTTTGTTGACTTTTCCTCTTGGTCAGATTTCAGACCTATCTTGGAGAGATAAGGTGTTTTTGAGCTTTTAAAGAAATATTAGCCTATTTTTAGAGGCTTGATAGTGTGATCATAAAAACAGTATATATTTTTTTCCTTTTATGCAGTTTTTGAGACAGTTTGAAGCCTTTTTCCTTGAGCTTTTTTCTGAGCTCGGATTAGGGTTTCTTGAGGGCTATGTATTGAAAGACTTAGTCTTTTTCTCTCCTTCTCAGCTTAGATCAGAGTTTCTTGCTCATACACATTTTTGAGCTTGTAAACCTTTTAGTACTCAGTTTTGACAGATTGACACTCTTTCAGTTTTAATAGAGCAGCAAATTTCTCCTTATTTTTTGTCTCAAATTTTTTAATGGCAATCTGATGTATTTGTGTTTTCAAATTAGAATCATTTTATGTCTTGTTGTTATAGGTTGTGTTTCAAAACTACATGTTTCAGGTTGTATGTTGTATTTGTTTTCCAAATCTTCATGAAAATCACTGATGGGATATGTGCCAATAAGATTGTGAGGATTACTATAGTAGAGAAGCTGTTGTGAGTGGTTAGGTCTGAATTCGTATAAGTTTGGTGAATCATTTGTTAGAAATAGGTTTTTACATTTAGTCATTGTTTATCCCTTTCCTTAGAGGTTTAAATAGAATTCATCATTCGTAGAACCAACTCACTCTAGAGATTCCTTCTTCGTTCAAATCATCCACATCTGAAGAAGGTTTCCATGCTTCAGTAGTTTGCTGAATACTGCATTTAGTAGGGTGCAAAACTATTGACAATAGTTTTCGGTTAAAGAAAGCATTGTATGGACTTAAGCAAGCCCCTAGAGCTTGGTATGCTAGATTGGATAAGTACTTGGTGAAACTTGGATTTAAAAAGGGTACTATTGATAGTAATTTGTATTTCAAGAATGATGATAAATATTTGATTGTGGAAGTTTTCATTGATGATATTATATTTGGAGGAGATGATAGCTTGTGCATGAAGTTACTAATGAGATGCAAAATGAATTTGAGATGTCAATGATTGGAGAGATGAAATTCTTCTTGGGATTGAAAATTACTCAATTGGATAAAGGGATTTTTATATCTCAGTCCAAGTATGTGAAGGAATTGTTGAAGAAATTTGGTATGGAAGATTCAAAGCCTGTTGGTACACCCATGGTGACCAAATGCAAGTTGACAACTAATGATGATTCTCTAAAGAAAAATCAGACAAGATATAGATCGATGATTGGTGGATTACTTTATTTGACTCAAATTAGGCCTAATACCATGATTGTTGGATGTATTGTTGCTAGATTTTAAGCTAATCCTAAACAATCTCATGTGACTATTATGAAGATAATTTCAGATACTTGAAAGGGATAGTTGATTTTGGTCTATGGTATCCTAAAGATGATGATCTTACTTTGACTGCCTTTACTAATGCTGATTGGGTAGGAGATGTGAATGATAGGAAAAGTACTAGTGGTGGAGCACTTTTCTTGGGAAAGAAACTGATTTCATGGTTGAGTAAGAAGTAGAATGCTATTTCTTTATCTACTACAGAGGTAGAATAGATTGTTGCTGCTAATAATTGTACTTGGGTATTGTGGATGAAATAGATGTTGAAGGATATAAAAGTTGTGTGTGATGAGCCTATTGTTATATTCTATGATAACTCAAGTGTTATTAAAATTTCTAAGAATCTGGTGCTACATTCAAAGACCAAACATATATCTATAAAATTTCACTTTTTGAGAGAGAAGGTAAGTGAAAAGAAAGTCAGATTGGAGTATATGTACCTACTAAGGAGAAAATTGCAAATATCTTTACAAAGTTGAACTGCCTAAGGATACTTTTGAGTATCTCAAAGGGAAGTTAGGGATGATTACCCCTCCTAATCAGAACTAAGGATGCATTTCTTTGCATCAATCTGTGCATTTCATGATCATATTTTGGTCTAAATTGATGTTGTGATGGCTACTACTCAAGGGGAGTAGTCAAATGTTCAGATGTTTAGGTGTTTAGATATGTGGTTCAGAGCTTGTATAGAAGAGATATTTGACATTGATGTCAAAGGGGAGAAGAGTAATGTGAAAAAATAACTGCTAATTATCTAGGGAGAAGAGCCTTGTGGGGAGAAGATCATGTGCAAGAGTTGAGGAAAGAAGAGTCAAAACCTAAGGGAGAGTAAGCATAGTTGTGTTGATGGTATTTTTGACATCATGTGTTTCCATTAATGCCAAAGGGGGAGATTGTTGGATGTTATGGTTGTGTTTTTGATATGTGGTTGTCATTGATGTTAACACTATTTGCATTGTTGCATTAGAAGTTGCATATGTTGAGGATATTGAGAAAATTGTAATAAGAAGTGCTACAGGTTATCAGTGGTGAAGTGAATTTCTTTATGTTAGTGTGTTCAGTACGTTGCTATTCTGAGGCTGTGGAATATAGGTTTTCTTGTTGAGTATGTCTATTTTATCCACATCAAGTTTCAGAGATCCGCATGAAGAGTTGATCGAGTTATGGTGATTTTCATTCTAACAGTTTTTTTGTCACTTCAGTTAGTGTTCTTGATTGAAGATTCTATGATTTCAATAAGTTCAGTTGTTATAGATGCTTCTCTAATATTTCATGATGCTTATGGATCTTTCTATTTCATTCTCTATCTTTGTGGCATGTCCTTATTGATCGTTCTGCTCGTGATCAAAAAATTTCTCTTGTGTGTTCATGTTTTTCATGTTCTTGGCCGACAAGGCGTTGAAGCATGTTGTGGATCTTTGAGGGGAGATTAATTGAAGTTTTTTCATGTTCGAGATGTTTTTTTTTATCTTTACTATGTTGTAGCCAACCTTGGTTGATTCACATGAATAATCTTTATTTGTTTTGGTCTAGTTGTTTGTAATTATTTTATTATCTTTTTGTGGCTGGCTTATAGTGATGTAATTTCTTGTTGTGGATATATAAGTGATTGTTTGAAGAGTGCAAAGTCTGCGAGCTTGTGCCTGTGTGCAAGTAAGTGTGAATAAATTTTAGATCATTTGAAGGAAGAGCAAAGTGTGAAGAAGAGTGAAGAAGTATTCACGTGCTTAATCAGAACTATAACCAACCATTAGAAATGCTATTTTCTTAGTTCAAATCTAGATGGTTTTAATCTAAATCTTTCTATAAGATAGTGTGTCTTCCTTGGGATAAGCCTTGTTGTATTTGAGTAGTGAGCTCTAGGCAGTGTGCCTGAATGCATGTGCATTCCCCATTCATATTTCCTTATAATATTAACAGGGTATAATCTTGTGGATTAACCTCCACCATGGTTTTTCCCCTAACATGGTTTCCATGTAAAAATCTTGGTGTTATGTGTGTTTCTAATGTGTTGTTCATTTATTCTTTCATGATTAATGATCAAATCTAAAATTAAGGTTAATAAGTTGAATAAATTTGTGATTCGGTGACAACTGATTCACCCTCTCTCTCAGTTGTCTTCCCTTAAGTTTCCAACAAACATATGGAAAAGGTTTCACAATCTTGAGCAGACAAGGATGCAACACAACAAGTGAACATGAAATTCATCAACTCTTAGAGCAAAAACCAATGGATGAAAACAAAAAGTGGTTAGGATATCAAGATCTCTCTCATAATACCAAGCCTCCTAGAGAATATCTAAGGCTCTGAGATGATGGTACGGTGATCTTTGATTCCCCTCCTGATTTGAATGTCCTTCTTCCTATAGAAAAACCAATGGATCATAACAATAACAAGGATAAAGATAAGATTATCTCAAGACCTCTTTCCCTAATCCCATATAGAGAAGTTAGTGAATCTAGCAAGCGTAAGAGGCCTTACAAGTTAGAAAAACTAAAGTCTCCTCGCCCACCACCCGAAAGTGAAAGGAAACTACAATTGCTTTTGAACAAAGAATTGATGACATTACCATCTATGAATCAATTATTTATATATCCTAAAGATGCAAAATTCCCACATTACGCATATCATCGAGTTCTCAGACATAGTACCAATGAATTTCATGTATTTCAATTCGTATTGAAAAACTTTCACTTCAATGGAAATTATTACCATCATGTGATTGCCTAGATTAATATTTCTTCACCCCTTGTCATGTAATAATTGTAGAGTATTCTATTCTCATTATTACATGACCTTTCCCATCACGTACCTTTGCTCATTCTTTTCTTGCACTCAGTGGGGCAAGCAATTATTAGCATTGTACTAGTAATGCATTTGTCATTGTCCCTTAGGTTTTTCATTTACCTTTTTCTTATACAAAACATGATTGGAAGGTAGATGAGTTGCTCATAGGTTGACTCGCATTTTCCTTACTAGTCTTTTTCATTTTCTTTTGTGTGATTGCATGTGCATAATTTAATCCCTGTGATGTTATGTTTGATGTTCTCTCTCTTTGTTCCATTCCTCTATTTGTACCTTCATTATTCTCAATGTCGTGCATCACTTTCACTCTTTATCTTTATCTTTTTCTTATGCTTTCCTTTTGGGGATGACGCAAGGCATTGAGACATTCATGTCTCCTTCATGTTGACCCAAAAGCTTTTCCTTTTTATTTCACCTTTTCTTTTTCATTTGTCTTGTGTTCTCATTTTGGGGATGACGCAAGGCATCAAGACACCCTATGTCTCTTCCATGTTGACCCAAAAGGTTTTTCTTTGTTTTCACTCTCTTTGTGTCATTCTTCTAGTTTTATGTGTATTTGGGGGATGATGATGGTTCCAAGCTCTCTAAAAACATTGTAGCAAATAACATAATGACCCCAAATCCATAGATCCCTTATGTATTTGGTGTTTTGATTTTGGGGGAAACCCCTCCCTTTTCTTTTTCTCTTGCATGATGTAGCTTTACTCATAAACATCTGACTTGGAATAGGTCTTTCCAAGTTGGCTCTCATGTCTTCTTTCTTGTTTACATTTTTCATTTGCTATTTTAAAGTAATTGTTCAAAGCATGGTGTTTAGCAATTCCTTTAAAGTGGGGGCATACATTGGAATTATTCTTATTCATTTTTCCTTTTCTTGGTTCTTAGTGCATCCTTCTTACTTCATACGATGTGTTTTTTTCTTTGTAGATGACATTGGGTGTGATCTCCTTGAGGAGCGTTATCTCTCTTAGCATATTACATTCCTCTTAGTGGCTTGATGCGACACACTGCATCCCCTAAGTCATGAATTTTCTATTCCTTGATTGGTCCTCTCTTGGAGACATTAGGCACAATGTTCCCTAAGTTAAACACCTCGTATGAACTAAGCAAGACTCCTTTAAACATCTTTTCATGTTGCATTTTTCATTTTTTGTTACATGGCCACCTTGCATAGCACAAATTGCATTCCTGTAGATCCATCCTATTTGTGCATGAGCTCCAAGCATACAAATTTTTTCTTGTCTCATGAAGCTCAAAAATCATTTTGTGTGGCACCTTATTAAAGTTATCAGGAGGTATAACTTTGGTATGGTTGAGAGGGAAGCCCAATCTGAGGCATGAATTTCCCAATAGCCACTTGTGAGTGTGTGAGTGCATACCGGCCATGAGTGTATGTTTCTCCCCTTTTAGGACTTCTCATGCAATAGACAACTAGGATTTTCATCACCTCAAAGTAAGTATGCATTTTTCCAGACAACAACATAGATCTAATCCATATCGAGATGGAAAAATGGTTGAAGCTTGATCCAATTCTTTTCTTTCTTTTTGTTTCTCTTTTTCATCTTTGGAAGTGTATGATTGGTCTTTTTGTTGTTCTTTATATCATTTTCATGTGTGTTCCTTTGTGCTTATGTTTGGTTTGTCATGGGATCTTGATCCTGAGGGCTTAATCACCCCTCTTGATTGTTGTTGTCTCATCTTGCTAGCATTGGTTCATCAATTAAGTAGATAATGTGAATGAATAGAAAGAAGAAAATGGAGATAAAAAACAAAGCAGATAATTAGGACAAGAGACTATTATACAAGAGAAAAAATAAAAATATAAAGTTAATAATAAGAAAAAGTAAATCTACAAACAATAAATTTAATAAAAGAATCAAATTAAGTCAAATTTAAAAATTTTGAGAAAAGAGAACAAAATAAACTTCCAAAAGAAAATTTTAAGAAAACCCCAACAAAAAGAGCAAATAATCAAGAATTAAAAAATATATAGCACCACAAACAATAAAAACCAAGAGATACCACCTATAAACAATTGATTCTTTAAATATATATAATGTTAAATTTAAGACAAAAGAAAGACAAATTGTTAAATCTATAATAGAACAAGAGAAGAAAGAGAAGAAAAAGAAAAAAAAATTATATAAGTATATGTATATATATAAATGAAAGGCAAGAGATAAAAAAGAAGAGAAAAAAATTGTTAAATATAACATTTAATTTTATATATATATGAAAGATGAGACATAAAAAAGAGATAATAATTGATAAATTTAAGAGGGTAAAAAAAATATAACAAAATAAGTAAGAGAATTTTCAATTGTGAAATGAAGAAATACATTAACGTGCATTAGAGTGTAAGTGTATATGCATAAGAGTGCAATATGAAAATGCAAATGAGAAAGAACCAAAAGTTAGGCACAAAAGAATTGGAAAAATAAGGGTAATAGAAAATAAGAAAATGAAAAAACAAGGAAAAACAAAAACCAAACAATAATCTAAGGAAATAAAAATTAAACTAAATTCAAAGAAAAAAATTATTTCCCTCCCCTCAATTCATTTTCCCTCCCTTTCAACATGCATTTTCTTTTCCCTTACCCATGTATACTCGTTCATGGTTGAGGAGTCATTGGTCAATCATCATTGACAACCATGCAATAAAGGAACAAATGACTCCTCATATTTCATGGTGATCCTTCTGACCGACCAATGCAACTCTTGTTGGGTATAAATCCACATTGGTTTGGTTGTGAAGGGATGGCCATCATTTTGTTGTTTTGGAATCAAATACATGGAGATTGAAGGGGTGACTTGGGAAACTGATTCAAAAGCTCCATTCCTATCATAGGTCAATTTATTATTTTATTTTTAAAAAAAATTAATGTATTTTAATACTGAAAAGAGTATTGGGGCACATCCTATGATAAATGATCACTTTTTTTTTTCATTGCATTTCTAAAAATGTTGGAGCACAACCCATTAGTAGTAGTTTCAAATTTCATAGCCTCAAGAATCTTTTGGGGAAAAAATTAGGAACGAGCTTTACAAAATTAAAGTTTTGATGTTGATGAACATCAAATCTTCATAGTTTTAGTGGCTTTTTTGTTTCCACAAAGACCATTGAAAGTTACATGTCTTTGATTTCTGCTCAATATCTGACGGTTCTCTATTAAAAACTAAATGTGGGTATGTGTAGGATCATGATGGCCCAAAAAGTGGTGATATGTAAGTGATATGATGGCCCATGTGGCTGATGAATTTTTTTCTACTTAAGTGATGAAATGAAAAGGGTTTTTAAAGGAGATTCTCAGCTTTCCACCAATATAAATTATACTCTACTTTGAATTTAATAAATAATTATTATTCATTTTCTATTTGAATTATGACTAAAGTCTTGATTGATAGGCTAATTGAAAAACATCTATAGCTTTCAAATGGTGTCACATTTTTTGAATTTCAAACATGTGTCACATTCTATGCTTCGTATGCTATAGGATTAAAAAAAATGAATTTCATGAAGTTTTGACCAATTTAAGGTGGTCAGGCATACGATTTTTTATATATTTTTTAAAGTTGCAATAAAAAATTCATAATTAATTATTTACCTCGAAAAAAATTACCGAAAAATATGCATCACATCGGGATATCTCTACTTATATCTAAAATATTATAAAAAAATCTTATCATTTTATTGTCGTAGGGTGGTCAGACAGATACCTACTTCTTATTTTTTCCCTGAAATTTAAGTACTACTAGATTGAAATTTCAAATTTTCACCAAATAGATTTTTTTTTAAAAATAAACCTAGTAGTTTAGAAACTACATTCAATTTGCTAAAAATTCTATTCTTACATATTTTTGAAATAATTTAGATAAATTACTCAAATTTTTACGTCAAGTTGCCTAACTCTAATTTTTCTAAATTTTTCATCACTTAAGGGCCTGTTTTTTCCATGATGATCCTCCACATACCCATGTCTGTGATATCTTCCCATAAGACTACCCCTATTTCATCAGGATGTTGAGACTCTATAAAGAAGCTCAACACTCAAAAGGAATGCCTTTGTGTTTTCATGCTCTCTAAAGTTGCACGGCAAGGTGGAATAAAGCCTAAAATAGCCATCACCATCCCAAAAAGTTGCAACTTTCAAAATAGTCCTGTTGGGTACAAGTGTGGAGGTATGTTTTTTATTCTCAATTTGTTTATTAATATTTCCTTTATATGTTTATTCTTTTGTGGAAGCAGGTGATGACAGGGTGCTCTTATTTTTCTTTGCAGCTGGCACTCTACCTTGAACATGGATGTTTTATATACAATAAGTGGAGACATAGAGGATTATCTAGAATATCTTGAAGAGCATAGGCTCAAGGATTTGGTCAAGAAGCAATAGTAGAAGATGGATTATTTTGGTACATGAAAGACAACTGTAGAATTTTTTATAGTAGTTGATCTAATTTTTTTCTAGGATATGTTTTGTTGTGCTTTTGCATGTGATTATCTTGAGAAATGCTCTTCTCCATGTATTAGCTGCAAATTGAAGGCAAGCATATTTGAGTTAGAGTTTCTCATGGAAACATCTTCAGTCAGGGTTTCCCTTGAAGTGGAAAGGAAAGAAAATCTTTTGAGTTGTGCCATGAGATTAAGCTCCTACAATTTTAAACAATTCTTCAAGTATTGTTAATGTAAGTTCTGCTGTGAGTGTTTTTCCTATACTGTTGTGCTTGTAGGTATACTAAAAAAGTGTTGTTTGTGTTACAGAGGCCTTTAAATCCCAAGAAGCGGAGGGTGGTTGTGCATGCTTCAAATCCCTACTCCAGGTTAGTAATAGAGGAAGGGTATTTTAATATTTTATGGGCTTGCCTATTTTAATGAAAATTTAATGGGTGAAAGGTATCTTCAAGATCATTTACACTAGATATGCTTTCCTTTTAAAAATTACGTAGTTCCCAATAAGAGGCATGCACCTATTCATTGTATTTTTGGATTTTGACTTTTTTTTCTCCCTTATTCTCATTCCAATGTCCACCTATATAGGAAATTTTTCATTTCAAATTTGAAAGCAAGTTCACTATGTATTGAGGTGCATTCCTATAAATGGATAAAGTGTTTTATGATTTGAAACACCTATCCTACTTGATTAGGCATGCACCTTATAATAATAATTTGGAACTTTTTTTTATAAAAACTTTCTCTTCATATTAGGATGTTCCTATCAATGGAATATGTTGCTTTTTTGAAGTGAAAAAAATGCCTTTGTTGATTGTGCACTTCACAAGGAATTTTATGCTTTGAATTTCTCATATAGAGAGATATGCCCCTATAAATGGAAAGAAACCCTTTTGATGAACTAAACTCTTTTTTCTTTATTTCACATGCACTCCTTTATACATGAAAAAAGTGATATGAACTTTTCCTTAAGATAGGTGTGTACTCAAATATAGAAATTTTTCTTCAAATTTAAAGTATAAACCTCCATGGTTAGGTGCATGCCTCACAATGTAGTTTTCATGTTTGAAATTTTGAACTAGTTTTCTCAATAAGGGGGCATACCATTTTATGCAAACCTTAATTCCATATATTGACTCCATTTTTTCTTTGCACAAGTGTCCACTTGAGCATGGGAAAACATCCTACAATAGTGGTTTACAATTTTTGGCCAAACTGGACACTGAAATAAATTTTTTTAACTAAATCTTCACTGTCGGGCACCTATATCGGCTAAACCGTG
The DNA here is from genome assembly GCA_007258455.2 of Sequoia sempervirens. Taxonomy (NCBI): domain Eukaryota; kingdom Viridiplantae; phylum Streptophyta; class Pinopsida; order Cupressales; family Cupressaceae; genus Sequoia; species Sequoia sempervirens. The sequence continues at coordinate 483,024,989 of VDFB02000017.1, read as the reverse complement.
AGGAATTTGAAGATGATGCAAACTAGAGTTTCGTGAAATTTTTGTTGTAGATTCTAAATATATTTTTTTCAAATTTTTTGGAATCAGATTGCACTTCTTTTTCCATCTCCCTCAAAAAAGAGTTTTTTTCAGATAACAACATTTTAAAAAAGTGATGCTCACCGTATAATGCATTACTATTTTTCCATGAAGGATAAAATTCTAATTCTTTCAAATTTAGATTTGTAACTTTGATATCTAGTGCTTCCACTTGGTTAGATAGTGTTTTATTGAATATTTTTTCTTTAATCAAGTTTCAAATTCAAAATAATTATAATTCAGACATAGCACGACCGTATAACACAACATTTTTTGTATGTATCAAAATTCAATGTTTTTTTGTGTGTTGGATCAAGGACTTCAATATCTAGTGCACTCATATTTTTATTTTTTTTATTTTTTATAATCTACTATTTTTCCACGTGTAGAACAAAGAGCTTGATTTTTGATGAAAAGCCTACATTCACAAGAAATAAAAAATAAAATTAATAATAAATTAAATTTATACTTTTTGGGAAGCTTATAATAAGGAATACATACTTACAAAATATAAATTTTTAGTAAATTCATTTGATCCCCCAAAAGTTAAATCAAAAGTGGTTTTTTATCAACATATTGATAGGTGTAAAGGAGCTTCATTATAGGTATGGTTTAAAACTACCGGGGTTCTATCCAAGGGGGTTTGAACTAAGGTAGTTTGATCAAACCATATTCAATTGGAATGCTTTAAATGGAAGTTTTTATGGCTTAAATCATTATAATTTCTAAAAATATGTGATTTCAACAAAAATCAGTTCCTCCCAGAAATTGTAAACCAACTTTGTGGGATCACATTTTTCTAATTCACTAACCTCAATTTCCTAACACAAGTGAATGCCATTGTAAGAAATTACTATTGTGACACTTGAAAAAAAAAATTCTTGATGAGGTGCACACCAATAAACTAAAATTTCCCTTTGAAATAGTGAAGCTCCCTTCTTTAAATGATTGAATGTCTATCTAGCATTCTTAACATCAAATTTGATGACAAAAAATTAGATGCAATAATAGGGGTTCAAAAACTCACTAACTTTCACAACTTGACAAATCTCAATCTATTCTTTCTTGTCCTTGCAACTAGAACTCATTTTCCCTTCACAAAACTCTTGTTTCAAATTACCCAAACTTAGAATAAGGAAACAATCCTCTTGTAGATTGCACAAATTACCTTAAAGAAACATCAACTAGCTAACTCAACACCAATTTCCAACCTTGACAACTCAAATAAGAGAATTTTCAAAAGTAGACTGTCCAAAATTAGCGTTTAGGCCCTTGAAGACCACATAAACCACCAACCACAAATTCCCAAGCCAATTTCTCTTTAATAAATCCTAAAAAAAGTATAAAATAGCCTGATCAAACACATCATACTTTTCCCCATTATTTTTTCATAACATTTTATCAAACACCTATATCTCAACCTTCAATTCTTGACCCCAAAATAAGACTCTCCAAACTGTCTTAACAGGTCAGTCAAATAAAAAATGGCCACAAGATATAAATTCACCAAAAAATAACTAAGAAGAGATAAAAACACTCCTAAACAACCTTTCAAAACTTTAATACCTTGGAAGGACTCACTTTCTATAATAAAACCTTTGAAAACTTCACTGTACATTGTAAATTCCAAAATTTTCACAGTTTTTCAGAACTAGGGCATGATAGATTCTACTCCAAACCACCTTCTCAGACTCTACAGCTATGGAATCTTTTAAAATACACAAAAAACCACCTTTTCACTAATTTATATAAATTTACCATGGTTAGAAATTAAGAAACATTATTTTGAATGCTCCATGTTTACCCTAGAATAAGGTTTCACCCACCTGGAGAGATCTTCTTATAACTTTTACAATACTAATTTATTTTTAATGAAATAAAATGCACATTAAACTAGACTCACAGGAATTTCATATCCAAAGGACGAGAGGTGAATTCTTGCACAATAAATGGTCTTACAATGGCTCAAAACCATGGAAATGTAGAAAAATAACAAAAAACTAGAATATTTTATTGAAATCTTTACTCCTACATCTTCCTCTAACCTTCCTCGAAATGTATGAGGCTACAAAATGCCTTTATAAAGAAAATAAAATTCCTAAAACTGACTCTTTAAGTTCTTTGTCTCTTGACATTCCTCTACTTGGCATTTTTTTCCATTTTTTACAATGTTGCTATGACAACTTCTATCAACATTTGTAACTTTTCCTTTTTTTCCCAAGTGAATCTAAAATAGCTATCTAAGATCTATCACATGCTTAAAATGGCTATTTAAACCTTATTACAATACTAAGATATTATACTTAAAGAAAAAACTTGAAGTTGCCTCATGGAGGCATGCTCATGCTAGGGTGCACCTACACCAAAATACCTTATAAACTTGCACCTCACAATATGATTTGAGGACTTGATTTTGAAAACATATTTGCTTCATATAGGTGTGCACTTCTATATGTTATTTTAATCCTAGCCTTGAGTGTTCTTTTTCCCTTGCAAGGTGTGCACTTGACAATGTAATTTTGACTCATACTTTGAGTTCTTGTTTTCCCTTTGTCAAGTGTGCACTTGATAATGTAATTTTGACTTAAAATAAAAAAACTTGATTCTTCTTTGTATAGGTGCATGCTTAATAGAAATATTTTGGATAGATATTTGAAGTGGTATTTCCTCCACACAAGTTTTCCTTTAAGAAATGGATTTTGACCTTAATCTTTTAAACTCCATCCCCTTCACATAGGTATACCCATGACCAATTGCCCTAGAAATTTTCTTAGAACCAAAAATTACTTTTCTTTTAATAAGTTGTGCACCCTCAATTAGGTGTGCATTCAACTTGGAATTGCATTTCAACTTTGAAATCCACTTTGTCAAAATTGACAAAATTGTCAAAGATGTCAAATGTTGTAATGCAAAAAAATGCAATTTTTTAGAGATCCTAATGGTTAGTTGGAATTTGGAAGTTAGTTCGTCAATTTGGAGGGAAGTTTTGTGTGAAAAAAAGTTTAAATACATGTCCTCCAAAAATGTAAAAGGTTGTTCAAGAAATTGTGAAGAAGATTTGATAAAGAATGCCCATGTTTTAGTTAAATTCTATATTTTTGCATTAAAAACTGAATTTGAAGGCTCTTGTACGTGACCGTACAACAACCTCTTGTTCAATTATCTTTTAAATTAGTTGAATATTGGTCTCATATTTGATTTTAATTTATTTTGAGGGAATTATAATGAATTTAAGTTGATATATTGTCAAATTACCGTTGATCTACATGTAGGTGCAATCTTGAGGTTTTGAAGTTCTAAACATGTAATAAGCCCATTCCACATACTATAACCACTGTGTCTAAGTGGAATGGGAATAACATGTTATATGTAGGATAGTGGTGTGTAGTGTTTGATTTGTGTGAAGAGTTGTGGGGAAATGGCTTGACTATCTTGAAGAAAGTAATGAAATTGGGTTTGAAAATGATGGAATTGTGAGGGTTTTTTTATGAAATAAGGTGAGTTGAGGCTATGTGTTGGATTAGTGAGTATAGGAAGAAATTTTAAAGAGTTTTGGAGGTATTTTTGAGGTTGTATGTGGCTGGGAACATAGATAACCAATAAACCCTACCCTTAATGTGTGAAAATGAGGGTTTTTTGTGGCAACAATTAGATGAGGGCTTGGAGTCCTAAAATTTGTTGATTAGGTCCTTTGGACACCTAATAACAAGGTTTGGGTGGTTTATTAAGACTGGTTACAAAATATAAGAGCACTTTCTTTGGAAAAAAGACCTAATTGGTCCACTAGGTCAATGTAGTCACATGAATTTGAGTGTGTTGTCTAAAAGGAACCTATGGTGTTCTTGAACTATGTTTAAGTTGGCTTTGATGGGTAATTGAAAATGTCAAAATTTTGGGTGAGGGAAGCTTCTCTAAGAAGAAAATTTGAGCAAACCGGGTCTATAGACCTAATTGTGAAAGGGAAGAGTTATACTAAAAAAGGTGACTTAAGAGAGTTTTGTGAATCATTTTGTTGGTTGATCTAACTTGAATTGAATTGTTTTAGGTCAAAGCCATCTATCCCTACATCAATAATAAAATTTATGGGCCTCTGAAAATTATTAGTCAATAAGCTACATATAGTGTGAGATTTGAGTCTGAAAACCATTGTTGAGGGAATACAAGTTTTAGCTTTCATTGAATGGTAAACCGACTATCATTTAATGGTAAAATCTTCCAAATTCTCACTTATCATGTAAAAACTAATAAATATTGATTTTCCAACTAGATGGGAATATTCTATTTCCATTTGCAATGTTTTTTTGTTAATTTGGTTTCAAATTAATTTTTTCATTTGCATTGCTTTGTGCTTTAAATCTTATGCATTGCTTTAATTGGGTAAATCCTATTGAATATTTCAATGAGTTTGATGAGATTAGTTTACTTAATTCATCACTCTATTGTCTCTAAGAAGCTTCATAGCCTTGATTATGATATCTTGAATTTATTTTTATCCATATGCTTGGGATTGTTTTCCTGATAAATTGGTTTCATATGGGATTTCTAAGATGGAACACGAGTATGCAAATATAGGTGGGAATTTTGTAACACCTCAGTTTTGTTTCTTCTACAAGAGAGGCATTCTATAAATCCATTTTTGGTGGATGTAGATGATTTTTTAGAAGAGCTTAAACATGACAATAATGTAAGGTACCTAAAATGTTTCACAAAATCCATATTTTAAATTTCAAGTCAATTTTAGCAAGAAAATTAGATGTTTTGAATTGGATATACTAATTTTTTTGGGTTTTGTTTTCAATTTGGAATTTGAGAACAAAATAAATGAAGACTTAAATCTTACATTTTATGGAATTGGAAAAAAGGAAGCATATCCATAAGATTTTGATCATTGGCAACAAAGAGAGACATACAGACTTGTAATTCAATGAAATTTTAAAATGTGAAATGCACATTCTTTCTATTCACATGTCTTGTCTAGTTAACTAAACAATAGTGAAAATGCTACTTCACTAGGCTGCTTTAAATCTTGTAGATCTTGGGCATAGAAGTGAAGCTACTATACATTTTGTAGATGAAATTCTAATGGAAAAGATGATTTTAGTAATCCTTTTTGTTCTATTACAATTTGATGTCAATGATGAGAGATTAGCTAATTGAGATAGACTATTTTGAATATTAAAGTTTGCAATTTAAACTTGAATACACTACTTCTTCATTGTTATTATTTAATGTACAGTTATGATCTAAAACTAATAAATCCAATCCAAATTTACATAGTTTTCCTCTAAATTAGATCAAATCTTTGTTCTATGGGTGGGAAAATAGAAATTATTTGACAATGTAAAGCTCTTCATATCATAATGCAATGTTCCAAGTATTCAAGAATACACTACTACAAGACATAGAGTTATAGTGCACAATGATTGTAGGATATTCATAGAATAGGTGCTTTCAAAAGCCATTATATCTCTTATGCAAATACAGTTTGAAGGTATTAAACCTGATACAAATATAGTTGCAATTACTCTCCTAGTTGCTTCTCGGTAGAGTGATTAGTTGATTGTTTTCTTGTGCACTACTTGATAATTTGCTTATGTGATTTTTGAGTTACTATTTGTTCTAGACGCACACACAAATATGTTTAGTATTTATTATGTAAAGAGTCTATGATGAATTATAGTTCATTGCAAATGAATCATGGAAATGAAACCAACTCCATAAGCCATAGTAAACAGAATATGCAATGCAAATGAGAATGCAAACCTTCAAAGGAATTGTCATGGATAAAGAATCAGCCTTCCTTAGATCTCTTGTGAGAATTCCTAAAATTTATTTTGTTATCCACAATATCCACATGCTATGAGCTCTAATACAAAGATTGTTCATAGTTCTTCTCAGTTTATTCAATTTGGTGCTATTATGTTTATCGTATGATTCAGGCTTCAAACCGACCCCTCTCATTAGTATTTTTCTTCTAGAATTGTCTAGAAGAGGGCAATCAAAATTAGTACTCAAATATCTAAAAGTTCAATGAAAACTAAGAGAAAATAAAAGCCTTCCTAAGAAAAGTTCCCTTTCCACTATAACTGTTGATTCTAGTGTCTCCTTGTTCATTTTTTCTGGCATCTCCTTGTATTTCATTTCTTGATAGAGAGCTTTTGAAAGATGTGGAAGATTTTCTTCAATCTCAACAACCAATGTTGAGATAAAATGGAAGCATTTCTCTTGCAAATAAGGTGATAAATCATTTATCCTTGAAGGAGATTTATGTGCATGAAGAAAACTTAGGAGGTATTCTAGAATATTCTTGGACCCCTCATCTATGCTATCTTTTATTTGACTAATCTCAGTTCCAAAATAAGTGTTAAGGTGACCAAACCAATCTCCATCATTTGTCATCATAAATCTAAAACTCAACCTAGGTAAATTGACACTTTTTAGGTCCCCTCTCTTGATAAGCCAACCCTCACTCGTAGTTAATATGTGCAAATGGGTTTCACCATCTTTTTAACTTGCCAAAGATGTAACTATGGCTTCAAGGAATTTACCAACCTTAACTCTCTCATGCAGATCTGCAAATCCATTAGCTATTATTTGTTTCATCCTACTAACAAACAAGCTTTCAAAAATTTAATCCCACAGACTCTTTGAGTGCTTCAAAACAATCTCACACACACATTGCCATGGAAACTCAATAGTTGAACCAAAGGCCATTTTTAGCCACTCCAAGCTCCCTTCAAATGCATCCAGACTATTCAATGTTTCTCTGATCAATGTCTCATTCTATGGAAGTTCCTTGCCACTTTTCACAAGATCAAGAAAATACTTTCCCTCAAGCCTATCTATAGAGCATCTTGATATTTGTCCTCTTTAATGGACTATTGACTATCCTATGTAACCTACAGGAAGCAAGAAAACACACCCACACAACCACGATAGGTTTAACTAGAATCATAATGATATAGTTTAGAGTGTCCTTCAGATAGATATCACAAGAAAGAAAGTCAACCATCCACACATAATGATCAACTGTAGGTGTAATGCAATATTGCTTACTCATGTGATTGAAGTATGTACAACTCTCATCCACTAAACCTCCATGGATGCATGCACAAAGAATCCAAACAAAGCTTACAATGTTAGGATATGTTTAAGAGTGCTTCATTAATTCAAATATTTTGAAATCATCCTTGCAAAATCCATTTTTTGCATATCCTGCAATTATTGCATTCCATGAGATGACATCTCTTTGAGGCATTTCATCAAAGTGTTTGCATGCCTTGTGTGTGTTTCCACATTTTGCATACATGTCTAATAGAGCATTTCCAACCATACTATCTGACAAAAACCCCCCATCTATTATGCTCTAATGGATGTTCATACCCTACTCCAAAGCTCCCATTTTGGCACAGGAAGGGAGGATGTTGGCATAGGTTGTGGAATTTGGCTTCACATCTGCTAATTTCATTTGCTTGAAATTTTCTAAAGCCTTCTCAACAAATTCATTTTGTGCATATCCCGCAATCATCGTATTCCATGAGATGGAATCTCTTTCAGGAATTCTATCAAACAGTTCACATGCCTTGTCGATGCTTCCTCATTTTGCATACATGTCTACTAGGGTAGCTACAACTACAACATCTGACAAAATTCCTCTATTCTTTATGCTTTGATGGATGTTCATACTCTATTCCAAAGCCCCCATTTTGGCACAGGTAGGAAAGATGCTGGAAAAGGTTGTGGAATTTGGCTTTACACCTTCCAATTGCATTTGCTTGAAAGTTTCTAAAGTGTTTTCAAAAAATTGATTTTGTGCATATCCAACAATAATTGTATTCGAAGAGATGACATCTCTTTGAGGAATTCTATCAAAAATTTCACATGCTTTCTCTATGCTTCCATAGCATACATGTCAACCAAAGCATTTCCAACTATAATATCAGACGAAAATCCCCCTTCTATTATGCTTTGATGGATATACATACACTATTCCAAAGCTTCCATTTTGGAACAAGCAGAGAGGATGTTGGCAAAGGTTGTGGAGTCTGGCTTTAAACCTACAAATTGTATTTACTTGAAAGTTTCTAAAGCCTTTTCAACAGATCTAATTTGTGTATATCCTGTAACTATTGTAGTCCATGATACCACATTTCTTTGAGGCATTTTTTTGAACACTTCAAGTGCCTTGTCTATGATCCCACATTTAGCGTACATGTCTACAAGAGCAGTTGCAACTAAAATATTTGACAAAATTCCTCTATCCTTTATGCTTTGAATGATGTCCATACCCTGTTCCAAGGCTCCCAATTCGGCATAGGCAGGTATGATACTGGAAAAGGTTGTGGAGTTTTCCTTTACACCTACCAATTGCATTTTTTCTTCATTTATTATTATTGATGTAATTTGGGCATCGCTTATTATTTGGTCTGAGTTAGTTTCCCACACTGCATATCGCTTCTGAATCTTATCATTTTTCATAATCTTCAAAATTCTTTTTTAACAAGAATGTTTTTGTGGTTGGGTTCTCTATGATCTTATATCTTATACATTGTATTGCAATAACCATAATATAGTGTGTTTTTCCATTCCTTGTTGAAAAGTGTATGACAACATTAATCTTTTACGTTTTGACTGGAGATTTTGGTGTATTTTCTAGATTGTAGAATTATGACACACATCTATGCTTGATGTTTGGCCTTGATGAATTACAAGGAAACACTATAATACAAATGATACATACAAAATGCTTATCCCTCATGAATCCTATCATTTATCATCATATCCTACACCCGTGTTCCCCTATTTTACATGCATGTTTCTATGACTATAGTTTTCAATAATCTTATGTTTTATGTGTTATACTGTATTTACTATAATATGATGGGTACTGAATATATACTGAATTATTTATCTCTACAACATGAGTCCTATAAATTTCAATTATTGATTCTTGTGTGTTTTCTATACTTGAGAAATGCTACCAACAATTTTGTTTGTTTGAGCAAGTATAGATTCTTGTATGTTTTTGTAGATTAGATAATTGCTACCCACATTTTTTTTTGTTTAAAAAACTACAGGGATGAGCTTCTATCTTGGAATTGATATGAATTTTCATGATTGATATCATTCAGTTGTTTGAAGGATACATGATTAAGATTTACTTGTGCTGCTACTTTCAATGATTTTTCAACTTGTAGTGATTCTTCTTCTCCATGGATTTGTTTCCCTTCGTGAAAATTTCCATCTTGGTGCCTTCATGTTGTCTTATTCTCCACATGCACTCAATAGGAGCTTTAAAATCTACTTCATATTTAAGAATGATGTGCCCTGAGATTCTTTGTTTGGTAAACTTTTAGTATTTATGGTAACAAGTGCAAATTTTCTAGATAAGAAATATAGAGGGTATATGTGTGATCATGATTACCAACCATTTAGATGATTTTTGTTTATGTGCTCAGTGATGCTAGTGACATGGATCTATATACATATTATCTCACTCACATGGGGATTCAATGCATGGAAGTGATATCCTTGTGTAGTCATACCGAGAATGATATACCACACAATGTCTTTGTTAAGTGTTCCTATGACAGAAAGACAGTGATGTTTCCTATAATAGAATCTACCATGTTGTTCATGGTTCCAAAGATGATGTTGATGTTCTTTGGTATCACAGTATACCTTGATTATCTCTTCATGATGTTGATGCAACTTTTGCAAAGGGAATTATTTATTATTTTCCAAAGCTACAATTCACATGATGACAAGCTTCATTCAAGTTATTCTACTATTTACTATTGCTTCAAATTTAGATAGTGCATGGACACTATATCACTATCACATGACCTTATTTTAGCCAAGGACTATCATGACATCATGCCTAATGTGATTGCACTCTCTAAACATTTATGAACTATCATGTTATGTTATAAGCACTATCCACCTTGGATCAATATCACTGTCCTTTAACAACTATCCCTTCTTTGACCTTGTGAATATATGGATTGTTGTTAGCTTTGTATTTGGACTGTCATGCATTTGAAAGGGTTGTTTCATGTCATGTGACTATCTTGGATATTCATGATTTCCTAAGCCATTGATGTGACTGTCATAGACTCTTCTAAAGGATTGCCTTACATTGGTGACTATGAGAGCATCATGATGTTTGTCCTCTTTAATGGACTGTTGACTATCATTCTTTTCTTTGCAGGTCTGAGACTTTATATCTTCATAATGTATTCATAGCCTTATCACTGTCCTTAATGAAATGACTACCTTTGGTCTTTCATGGTTGAATTTTGTCCTTTATCCTCTTTTGACTATCTCACTTTGGTAAAGACTATCTTTCATCCCTTGTTTCCTTATGATTTGTCATATTTAATAGTTGCTCATCATTTCCTTCTTTATACATAGCAATAAATAAATTGACAAGATTTTCTTTGTAGCCTATCACAAGGATATGATATACTCACAATGGTAAAAACCTTAACCTTATAGTGATAATGACTCCTGATAGGGGTTAGGAGAAGATTTTGAATGCTCCTCATGGCATTAAACCAATATTTCAGTGGATATACCAAGTGAAAGAGATTGTATCAACTAACCAACACATTTACATAAAAATGGAAGTGAAGTGAAGGAAGGAGCAAAAAAATGTGGCTACCAACCTGTTATCCCTTCCTTGCTCTAAGGTAAGACCAAAAAAATAAATTGAGATTTTTTAGCTTAAAAACAAGGCATCATGTATCAACTGCACAATATATCTAAAACAACAATATTGTCATTCCACTCACTGATTACTCCCTTGTTGGATGGAATAATGTGAGTCATCTTCAATGTATTCAACCTTGTTGATTAGATGAAGCTTTTTGTGTGGCATGGAAATGAAACTATTTTATTTCAAGTTGGAAAACAATCTTCTCAAGTTTGCAGTTAAATAAAAAACTTTAAATTTCAAGAATAATCCCCGTAATTGGATAATTTGACATGTTACATTTCCCATAGGATACCTATCTTCAAAAGCTTTAGATCATGAGATATAACATGTGCTATCTAGAGGATTTAAAAATTCCTGAACAGCTCATTACTTTTTTTTAACAATTTCCAGCAAGTCTTATCTGAAGGATTTGAATTTTTTTGAACTAGTGCTCTCAAACTACCTTTTTAATTATTTATTTTACAATGATGAATAAAGATAAATAAAAAATGCTTCACTCTCTAGCTGCAACCCTTTAGTCTCCTATTAGTGTTTTCCTTGAACCTCCCATGGGTGCAAGTGCTAGTTATATATTAAATTGTAAGGCACCAAATATAAGGATGGTATGACTTAGATTAATCTGTTTGGCTCCATGTTTGGAATGTTATATGTGTTTATAACATGCACAATTACTTTTTTTGGATATTTTCAAAAAATGTATGTATGTTTATGTTTATATCCATCCCTCTTCATTTGTCCTTATTCCAGCTCTCTGAACAGTGGGCAATATTGTAACTGGTGATAATTTCCAGACTCGGGTATAAGTTTATATTGACATTTTCTTTATATTTTCATATCAATAATTAATTATTCTTTTTGCAAGTCTATGATGTTATCATTGTACTATTTCATTGACTTATGTTATGGTGTTTCATTTAATTTCAGTACATAATCAACCATCAAGAACTTCCTTTCCTATTAGCTCTCCTAACCCATAATCACAAGAAGAGCATCAAGAAGGAAGCTTGCTAGACCATTTCAATCATAAATGTAGGAAATAAAGAACAAATTCAAGTCTTTCTATTTGTTATCTAGACTAGAGAAGCATATTTTTTGAATGGTAAGAAACTAAATTATTTTAAGGTTTGCTATTTGTTAATCGATATTTTGGTTTTCAGGCTATTATCGATGCAAACATCATTCCTCCACTTTTTCAACTCCTTCAAACCGATGAGTTTGATATTAAGAAAGAAGTAGCATGGGCCATATCAAATGCAAATTCTGGTGGTACACATGAACATATCAAGTATGTATTATTTTAACATATAATTGCATGTATATAAATATATTATTAATGTATTAGGATTATCTATAAAAGTACAAATTGTAGGCTTACAATGTTAGGATGTGTTCCAGAGTGCTTACAATGTTGGAATCCATAGGTTGTTTGAAAGCAACTATTTTAGGCTTCTTTTTTGGAGCAAAAATTACATTTTCTCACTTATTGTGATTTTATTATTTCTTAACAATACAATATGGTCAGCATCTTAGGAAAGAACATGACAGTAAAAGAAAAAAATTATATGCAAAGACATTAGAATTTTCAAGAAAAAAAGGAATCATAATTTCCCATGAAGTGAGAAAGTTTGTCAAGAAAGCATGCTAGAAGTAACAGTGTCTTCAGAGTAGGACTCATAAATGCTCCTTGCATGATGACTGCATACAACAAAGCCAGAATGCAATCCATGAAAATAAATATTTTCTACTACTATTCAAAGATGTTAACTAAATGATAATACTTCTTACACGTCTTGTTTTTGTTATCTTTGATTAATCAAATAACGATAAAGCCAACAACATAACATTGATTGCCTAGTCTCAACAAATAGGAAAAGACAATTAGATCTACTATTTCACACTCCTAGTAACTAAACTATAGTAATTTGCAAGGCTCAATCTTTAGGCTTTCTTCCAGTAATCTATAGAACTTATAGGTTAGACTCCAATGAAATGAACCACAATAGTAGTTTAGTGTTAAATTATGCACTTCCACTTATCAACTAACTATTTAGGGATAGATGTAATCCTTATTCATAGCATATATATAATGGAATTTAACACCAATTCTTTTTTTTGGATTAAATTAGTTCACTAGAGTCAAGCAGGCATGAATCAATAATTGACTCAATCAGACAAGGAGACTCTCTCAAACTCCACAGGTTCAATTACCTTGGCTAGTAAAGTTGAATCTTATGTGCTTTGATACATCTTTCCATGTTTAAAAATATAACCTCATGCGAGATGTCAAATGTAGAGCCATTAAACTATTCTTCAAGCTAACAACTCGACGATTCAAGGAAAAATGAATTGCATTGCATTATATCAAACAAGTAATTACCATGAAAGTAAAGCAAAGAGCATGTACCTATCAAACTTTGGCTAAATGTTATTATTACCAGTAGTGTATCTTCCAAACTATCTATTTAGTATAAACCCAAAAAATTACTTGGAAAACTTCCTCCACATGAAGTTGCCATCATCTTTACAATTTGTACATGGAGAAAAATAGATTTAAGTATAAAGGGAATCCTCTCTATTATGCTAGTATACATGTAGTCATGTTCCAACATCCACTTTATATTGAACGCTTGAAAATCTCTTGAAGTTTATGGAATCAATAATACAAACACTCCAAAAAAAGATGTACATTATAACATCAAAATGTTTCATGTACAAAAGAAACTCTTGATAGCTTCTAAAACACAAATTTTCATGATCAATATCTCTTACAAACTACAAGGCCGATTCAAAAAGTACGGGTCAATAGCGACATGTCCTGTGAAACCCTCATGTAAAATTACTCAAGTAAATAATTATGAACTTCCATGTGACCTCACTGAAGACATAGACTGTGCAAACACAAACGCTGTGGGACTGTTTGGTTCTCTATCCCCATTGAAACTTCTTGATCTTCCACTTAATTTAAGTATGGAATCTTGAGCAACGTCAACAAACCAATCATCCTCAAGCAAAAAACTGTTTGGATCCATCCCAGTGTAGGAAAATACATTTATATCTTTTGAGATAATGTCCCTAACTACTTGGTGCATGTTTCTGGATAAGTAGCACCCTTGAGATGCAAACTACATAACAAACTACATATCAAAAATAAACTGCTGCAACCCGAAAGGTCCTAGAGGCTTAGGCCCATCTTCAATATCCTCCTAGAAAGTTAATCATCAAAAAGCCAAATTATAACAGTTTCAATAAGTCTCGTCAATAGCATAGTGATGACTCTTTCTCTTCTAGGTAACCTTTTTGTGGCAATGTATGACAACTTGTTCAACTTAGTAAAGGGTTCTAGGTAACATCAATAGTAGCATGGCAGTGAATTGTTCGATAAAATTCTTTGGTAGACATGTATGAAAAATGTGGTAGCATAGACAAGGTAGTGAAATATTTGAACAAATACCTCAAAGGTCATGAAGGTCAACGATGCACACCTAATGATCAACTATATATGTAAATTGTAATGAAATAAGGGTTACTAATGTGTGAAGTATGTGTAGCCCTCATCCACTAAACCTACATGACTGCATGCACCTAGAACCCAAGCAAAGCTTACAATGTTAGGATGTGTTCCAGAGTGCTTCATTAATTCAAATATTATGAGAGGTTCCTTTTAAAATCCATTTTGTGCACATTCTGCAATCAATCATTTCATTCCATGAGATGACATCGCTTTGAGGCATTTTGTCAAACAATTCAGGTGTTTTTTCTACTATTCCACATATTGCATATATGTCTATCAGAGCATATCCAACTATATTTCTACCAGAGCATATACTCCATAATGCCATTCATTTAATCATTAATTGCATTCTTTGGCAAGAGAGTGCCATCGTCATATCAGTGAGACCACATTTTAGCTCCTACCAATGATCAATCCTCTCACTGATGAATTATTCAAAATTCACCCTTCATTTTTGGGGCATTGGAGGGACATGCTATTCTATTCCACCAGGAGGCCTTTCTCTTGTTGATGATTTTCTTCCTTGTAATAATGCACTATTTCAGGGTTTTGGGGCATCAGAGGGACATTATATTCTATTCCACTGAGAGGCCTTTCTCTCGCCAATGATTTTCTTCCTTGCAATACCACACTATTATAGGGTTTCAAGGCATCAAAGGTTCAAAGATATATGTCAATTTCTATTGCCTAGGTTGGGTCAGGACCGATATGACTAGTGGGGAATGTATTGTAATTGTAGATGAAGATGCCAATATGGGAGTATGGGCAATCTTACTTCCTCCAAAGTCACCTATAGGAATTTTTTTTTTCTGAAAGGTGTGAAATACACTACTGAGGTGACAAATCCTAATGCATGTGCTTCTAACAATCAGGTGATTTTTTCAAAGAATCTCATTGCATTGAACCAAAATGACAGTTAAATACCCAATTTATTGTTGTGATAGATGCAACCGTGTATGGTGGAAATTATTAATTGCGAGTCTAATTTATTTTGAATTTGATTCAAATGACATGCACACCCACTCATATAGGTAGTTGGATTTCTCTTGAATCGGTAGTAGGCATTGGAGCCTAAAGAGGGGGCGTATTTTGTGTGAAGCGGGTGTTTGTGATTTTAAAGACTTATGTCAAGATGGAATGAAATTATTGAAAAACTATACCAACGACAATGTAATTAAATGAAATGAACTACAAAGGAATGTCATGTCTCTTGAGAAGGGACTTAAAACATTTTCAAACAATAAAATTTTAGTGAAATTGAAAAGCTAAAGATATTTTTATGAACAAATAAAAAGTTAGTTTTTAGTTGATTTTACCAAGTTGTATGGACTATGGATAATTCTTTTTGATTAATTAGTTGGGGGTACCTATTGACACCCCACCCAAAAGGAAGTATAATAAATACATATATATAGAAAATAAAAATAGTCATACCAGTCTCAATGGATAGTAAAGCAGAAGACTATATTTATCAACCTTCTAGTACTTAAGAAACACTAGCATTGAAGGAGCCCCAAAAACTACCATTTAACAACCAAGCAAAATGAAAACAAGGGGGTATTGAACAAACACCCACTACTTCATGCTAGAAGTTACCTCTTCAACCTACACACTGCTTCTATATTCTGAATGTCTTGAGACCTCTAAAGTTACATATCCAAAGAGGGGAACTTTGATCTTTGAAATTGATGATTTTTTTACTAAATTGATAATGTTTGAGGTTTCTTTTTCATTTTATTTCTTATATGTTGAGTCTAATTAATAATTTTAATGTTGTGTTGCAACTTGCAAGTGAGTATGTTGAGATGATAAAGGCTAGCATTTTCAATCCTCTAAAAGTTATCAGAATTGCATTAGTTGATGCAAAAAGGTAAAACTATTTATCTTTACTATAATTAGTGGAACTTGCAACTACAATATTTTATAAAAATCTACTTCCAAATATTATTTTGATGGATGTTCATATCCTCATTGAAATCTCCAATTCACACACAATAAAGAAGGACACTTTCAAGCATATCAATTACAAATTTACAATCAATAATCAAGTTATTGAACAGTTGTTTAGGAATAAGGTAGTTGTATATCACTCATTGAATATTGTCTATTTGTTTGTTGTCTTGCATGAATTCATCTTTTTAAAAAATTTAAGAGATAACTAGGAAACATTATATATCTAGCGCCTAAGTTTAGGGTGCCATAGTTGGAAAAGGAAAAGAAAATGTTTGAATTTTATCCTTTGTATTATTTGAATTTTCTAAGTTTTTGATGTGCAAATTTCGAAACCTTATTTTCAAGCTATAGCTCCAAATTGGAGAAGTGAAAGGTGAATACTAGTGAGGAAGAGTTTGGAGGAGCCGAAACCAATAGCGGTGGGAAAGCTGTGAATTTGTAAGGGGATTAAATGGGTCAAGCCTCTATAGGTTGTTGCCCTTCCAAAACGACTACATTTAAGGAAGGGGAAAACAGTATAAGTATATGAAAATATGAGTATTTTGTTTATATAGTGTCTGTAATTTGTACAATGTCCCTGAGACATTGAATGTAACCAATGAGATTTTGATTTTCCAATGAGGCTTACTGAAGTAAATTTTTAGAGTGGTTTTTTCTCCACTCATAAATAATGTGTTGTGGCTCCTCTTGATTTGTAATCTTTTTGTGTTTGTGTCTGATCAATCATATTTGTTCAAGCATTTTAGTCTTCATTTCATGGTGTTTTTTAACATTTGAATATATATGATACTTGAAGTTTATATGCATAAATTTGTAAGGATTAATTAACTTAGATTTGATTTGTAATGACTAAATATATGACTAAAGTAATGACTAAATATATGATTAAATAAATGATTATCATGACTAAATAAATGATTAGTTAACAACAATCAATGACTAAATAAGTGATCAGTTAACAACAATCAATGACTAAATATATGACTAAATAAATCACTACCATGACTAAATAAATGACTAAATTAATGACTCAATCAATGACCAAATCAATGACCAAATCAATGACTAAATCAATGACTAAAATAGTTTAGTCATAAATTTGGTGGTGTTGCAAATAAACCACTAAAATAGTTACATGACTAAAATTAATGATTAAATATATGACTAAATAAATCACTACCATGACTAAATAAATGACTAAAATAGTTTAGTCATAAATTTTGTGGTGTTATAAATGACTACAAATAAACCACTAATAGTTTAGTCATAAACCACTAATAGTATAGTCATATATTGTTGTTTGTGTACTAGTCCACCTTTCATCATGGGAACGTCTTTCTCCATCTCATTCAACTCGGCTAGTCCTAGACCTAACTAGGGGGAACAACCTTATCACTTGACTACAATGGGTCTCACACATAGTCCCAACAATAATAAAATATCTTTAAAAAATCCATAAAAATCAAAAAATGTCTTGAAAAAAATCCATAAAATTAGAAAAAATCCTAAAAAAATCCCTAAAAATTAGAAAATATCTTGAAAAACTCCAAAAAATTATAAAACTTCAAAATCCAAAAAAATCATAACATGTCAAAAACTCAAAAACATCTAAATAAAACCTAAAATTCCCAAAAAAAAATCCATAGTTCGTTGTGTCAGTCTTGGTCATCATCGAGCTATATTGCCTCTATGACTAGATGTAGGCAAGGCCATCTATCGAGGCACCTTCGAAGTATTAGGTTAGTCCTTTTAGGTTTTCAAAATAAAATAATGACTTCATCTTTTGTCATATAAAGAAAATTCAAGTTGTGTCAAACTACGAGGTCTCTGTGCATTGCTATGTAGGAAAGGCCAACAGTCGATAAGCCCCTGAGGCCGCACTAGGTCAATCCTTTAGGGTTCATTGCATCCAGTATCACACACGTTCAATATCTTCAAAATAAATCTAATCTTTTTCAATTTGTTGAACTACGTGGTTTCTAAGTGTATGACATAGGCAAGGCCATCATTGATAAGCCCCTGAGGCCCCCTAGGTCCGGTCCCTTAGGGTCTAATGAGTCAATTATCTTTTTCTCATGATTGTCCTAAAATAGGAAACTCTTAACAAACTTTGGCAATCATTTAATCATACTTTCAACTAAATTGGCATGTCAACACTGGCATGCGGTCAATTCGATCATCTAGTCAACCTTGGTCAAACTATCAATTCAAACTATCAACTATGTTGAAGTTGAGAAATACAACCTCATAGAACCCAGCGAACACCTACAAGAAAATAACCTATCACATAGAAGAGATAACCAAAACACAAGAATAGTGCTCTACTTTCCATGAAGCAAAAATGCATAAACAAGAATTGTTGTATTCATCAACAAGGAAAAGTTATAGAAGAAGCTTTCAAGAAGATATGAAAGTCATGATGTTTCTTGTGAATAATATCTAAGAGTTATTTACAATAAGGGTTGAATGCTTATAAGAGAAAATCCCTAAATGAGAAAGGGATCAGATCATGACAAGTGTCAACATCACATGAGATGAGACATAATGATCTAATATTAACTCAACTAATAAAAAATCCCTAAGTTTAGCTAAAGTGTGTGAGAATAAATTAGACTAATAATTAATTAAAGATTAATTAATTATTAGCTAATGTATGATAACTCTAGCACCCCCCACTTAAGATGAACTTAGGAAGTAGCTAAAAAACCTAAGAAGAAAGCATAATGGGTCCCGAAAAACAAGGCCAAATAAGGTACCCATGTTCAAACATAAGATCTCTATAATGTGGAGAAATAGAGAAAATCCCATGGGAAAAACTCTACTCAAAGAAGAGATGAAAGCCAAGTGAAGTACTGAAGAAGTCTCCAAACAAGGAAAGGTTGTCCCAAAATATAGGAACAAAGAGAACACCACAAAAGCATGAAGAAGCTGTAAACACTATCAAAGAATGACTGCTAAAATGTGCAAAGAATAACCTTTGCTGAAACATATAATGATCAGGATCAAGAAGACAAGAAAATATAGGAGTGTCCCCAATGACACTACTTGAGTTAGATGGAAAACAAAGGAAAACACCTGGAACTCGAAGATATAGATGGAAAAGGTACCAAAAGTCTGAAGAATTGATCATGAGAAAATGGAAGGTTGCCTCCAGAAATAGGAATGAAAGAGTTTCCATATGGTAAGTGCTCCATCTCACCGAAATTCATGGGTAACCAGCCACTGCATCCACTTAGTACATAGGAAAAAATATTGTTTACATAGCTCACTCCAACGTGAAACCAAAAAAGCAATAACACTAGCAATAGAAACCCCCACATAATGCTGAAAAGGGAGAGGCATGACATGTACACTGAAACTAAATGCTAGAATGTAGTGCATGCAGAGGAACCAAGAGCATCTTAAGGTGCAATCATCAAAGTACAAGTAGATAGAAAGGATGTGAAAACAAAATTCACATACACATGAGAAAGGTATGAAGGAAAACAAAGGCAAACATCAACCCCCATGACACTTTTTATCATAGTGCGAGTACAACAAGGCACAAAGTGATGTATAAGAATCCCAATACTACACATACAAAGCTAAGGCACTTTATTTTAGTGCATTTACAAAATCATAAATACATGTAATGTGAGCCCATAATTTCCAAAAAAGACAACAAAATGAAAATACAATTCATAAACAAGAATTGCTATATTCATCAACAAGGAAAAGTTATAGAAGAAGCTTTCAAGAAGATATGAAAGTCGTTATGTTTCTCGTGAATAATATCTGAGAGTTATTTACAATAAGGGTTGAATGCTTATAAGAGAAAAGCCCTAAATGAGAAATGGATTAGATCATTAAAAATTTCAACATCACATGAGATGAGACATAATGATCTAATATTAACTCAACTAATAAAGCATTCTTAAGTTTAGCTAAAGTGTGTGAGAATAAACTAGACTAATAATCAATTAAAGATTAATTAATTATTAGTTAATGTATGATAAATCTAACAAACTCTTGGTTATTCTTTGGATACGTCTTTCTGAAGAAAAACCCTTGTAATTTATTTATGTTGTAGGATATGTCTTTCCTAAGCATCGACATTGTAATCTAGCATTTTGAGGGATTCTCTTGACATTTGAAGATTGATCCCTCTCGACATCAACATCTTTCAGGATGTGTCCTTCCTGAATTTGGCATTACATGGCATCCATCACACATTAGCTTGTTTAACATAAACCTAGGCTTTTTCAAACTTGGCATCTTGACATCAATACACTTGGCATTTTAACACAATTGGAAAACACTTTGGAAAAAACTATCTTTAGCCTTGTCACACTTGTCGTTTGATTTTTTTGTCATGCTACTAGTTCTTTGAGGATGTGTTGCATAGGATTTAGAGGAGCAACGATGTATCATGATGATTGTCTTATCTTTTCAGACTGTCATGCTACTAGTTCCTCGATGATGTCCTACATAGGATTTATAGGATCAACGATGTTTCATGGCTTGTCTTTCTTGTTTGTGGTTGGTTGTGACAAAAATACTAGGGCAACTGAGTTCCTCGTATGAGTCATAATCATCCTTGTCTATGACTACTTGTTCTATGTGATGGTACAACCTTGCACACCATTGATCTAGTTCATATCATGGTATTTGTTGGCCATTACAATAATCTTCCCAATGATGATTAAAACAACACCTATTAGTACTTTGGTAGTATATTTAAGGATTTTTTCTCCACACTAACATCCATCTCCTTCTTTCCAATAATCTCTCTTCTTCTATCCCTTGATGATATCATGTGAGATACAAAAATATAATTG
This sequence comes from Sequoia sempervirens, assembly GCA_007258455.2. Taxonomy (NCBI): domain Eukaryota; kingdom Viridiplantae; phylum Streptophyta; class Pinopsida; order Cupressales; family Cupressaceae; genus Sequoia; species Sequoia sempervirens. The sequence goes on along the minus strand of VDFB02000017.1, from coordinate 483,003,913 downwards.
CATACATACTCATATACATAAATTGCATTAATGCATTACACATTTATGTGCATCCATCTACATATTTGCATTTACATCATTGGCATAAATGCATCATTTGCATCAACATAACATATCAACACATTAAACATTTATCATACATCATCCATATCATTAATGCATAAAAATTTAGAACCATAACACAAAGCATCATATATCGTATAATCCATACATACATAATCACGCATCAATGCATCCATAACCATAAAGATGGAATCCATTATGCATATATAGAAAATCATCATCATCATCATAAAGTAACCATCATACATAAAGTAGCATCATGATTAGTACTTAGGAATCTCATCATACATGACCATCATAAATGCATACATCACATAAAAAATAATGCATCATCATGGGAATCATAACATAAATCACATCACATGGACATAATAAAATCATAATGCATCATAACACAACACATAGCATAGAGTCTGAACCAAAATTGCATCATATATAATAATCTCAAAATCATGTCACAGGATAGAGTCTCAAGGAATCCCAAATATAGAGCTCGTAGGCTCGATGGTCAATATATAAAGTGTGTCAACATAATAACAATGTAATATGCCCTAGCTAGTACCCTCCTCATCCCCTCAAAGTGAGGTATGAGGTAAATGATGCTCTCTCTCGGGAGCTTATGATCTCTGCTCAGATGCAGTAGGCTACCTCTATGATGACTCAGCTACTATAGTGGATAGTCAGCTGTGATGAGATCATTTCCCTGATGATGATGATGCATGGCTATGGTTGAATATATGTCTTGATGAGTGCCTATGATTGTGGTGTGATTTGTGCCCCGATGACTATCCAGACAAGGTACTCAAGCTCACACTACTCTGACTCCTACTATTGTGGCTCCTGCTACTTCTCCTCTGAGACCTAGTGAGACTCATCTCTCACTGATCTACTAGCACAACTCTCTCATATAACATCTTGTATTGTGTTTGGCTAGCGCTCACCCTCACCATCTCTCTTGCCACCTCTCCCACTTGGATAGAACACAACTTTGAAAACTCAGAACACCACCTCTATGCCTCCTACTTTCTCACCACTACCTAGTATCTCGCCACCCTAGTGACCTCTAGCTTTGACTTCAAGGCCCTGATTCGGGTGAGGGCCTCATCTAACCTACTTTGCATCTCCATCAGTTGATGATCGACTATTGCATCACGAGGCAATGGTAGTCTCCTAGCTAGAACCTCCTCACCCTCCACCATCTACTCTCTCATAGATGCCTCTCTGCATCATCAATCTCCTCCTCCCCTCCTATATCCTCCTCTCTGCCAACATCTAGCTCCTCCCCACCTACATCCAACATCTCCTCATCTCTCCCCACATCCTCCTCCCTGACTACCTCTACCTCTACCTCTGAATGAGGTCCCTCTAGATGCTCTCTCTCTGGTTGATCTACCTCTAGCCCTGCTCCCTCCAAACGAGGTCACTCTAGCTACTCTCCCTCTACCCTGACCTACCTCTCCTCCTCCTCTCCCTCACCTACCTCTTAGATAGGTAATAGTGGTGCTTGTCTGATTCACTGCTGCACTCTCCTCACCTATCTCTAACCTCTCCCACCACCCCCTTTTATCTTCCCCATTTCCTCTTCCTCCATCATCATCACCTCTGCCTTCATCTCTCCCTCTCCCCCTACCACTATCTATGCCTCCTCACCCTCCTTTATTCACTCGTGGTAATACTTCTTATCTATCCACTAGTGTTGGTTGATCCAGATCTATCAAGGGAAGTGGTCTATGAGTTTACCACCATGCATCATAATCTAGGGTGGTCCCTAAATCTACTAGTTCCTCGCTCCATCCCCACTACTATACTATCAAACCATCAATCTACTGCTTAGCCACTATCACTACTATTGGTGGTCCCCACACTGTCTCCTGAGATGGCCATGCATACTCTGCAGTGCCTACAGGAACATCCTGCTACTCACCAAACGGTCTCAATACCTGCTATCATAGGTACATCTCTATAATAAGTTGTGACTGCACTGTCTTCCCAATAAGATATCTAAACTGGCAGAAAAATGACAAATGCTCCTCCTCTCCTGGCCACTATCCACAGTCCCTGTAAGGCCTTGACACAAACCCCGCCAAAGTATCAATAGCATGATGCTAGTATCTTGTATCTCCCACTTGTATCTATGTCGCTGGCCCTCCATAAAGATACACATATGGCATCCCCTCTACTAAGTGCCTCTGTACTGACAATCAAAATACTAGAATATGCTCCCATCCCCATATCTTTAGGAGTGTGGTCCCATAGCTGATATTGGTCGACTCCCTATATGCAACATCATGTAGCTAATGATACAACATCCCAAGCAAACATGGCCCCTAAGAAAACACTGTCTTGTCATGCCTCATCCTAATTAGCACACCCCCCCCATCTTATCAGGAAACCATGATCATGACAATCTAGTATCAGTACCTCGACTATCAAGGTGGACAACATACAATACCATCACACATAGTGCTTAGAAAGAAACTCCCACAGAATCTCATATCTGTGGATGCCCAACTATGCTACATCCTCATGCTCATAACAATCTATGATGGCTTGCAGTCCCCATCAAGGATTGTATACCACCTGCTCTCCTCTAATTAGGATCCATAGGATCCTAAAGACGTCCTCCAATGTCACTATGGCATATCCTATTGGAAAATGAAATGAACATGTCTCAGAATGCCATCTCTCTTCCAACACTTTCAAGAGACTCCTATTTTCCTAAACAATGGGCATATAGGTCACATGAAATAGTCCTAGCCACATCAATTTCCTTTGATCACCCTTTCTTAGCTAATCCCTAAATGTGTATGTCACTAGCCAAAGCTCTCATGTATATATGGGTGGTAATAATTTTTTCACACAAAAACGATGGCTAACACATCATTGAAAATCATTCTTATCATCTAACTAATAAAAAATGCACAAGTAAAATGATCCTAAATTGAGTCAATTCTAGCCATAGTCAGTTGCATCATTTTTCTCTTCATTTGTGTCGTGCTAATCACATGTGTTGTTTCATCTCTCAGATGCGTCATGCTACACCAATTGTGTTTTGTGGCCTCACAAATGCTTCAATTTATGAAAATTATGTTGTTTCCCCTACAAATGTGTCAATTTGGATCACATGTGTTGAATTAGCCCACTTTTGCGTCTCATTCCAACAATTGTGTTGCACAACCTAGCACTTGTGTCATAGTTTGACACTTGTTTTGTACCACCTCACAATTACGTCCCTTTAGACTTAAGCCTACCCTACCACTTGTATTTGTGCCATGACACATCAAATGCATGCAATGTGAACACATTTGTGTGCTTTATGCATGTAGATGCATTGAACTACCAAACGACACATCTGAAATCCTAACTTCGAGGCCCTAAAAGGCACGTAAAATGATAAAATTACAAAGTGAGTATAGGGTACATATCGGTGGCTTTGAGCCCTTTGGCTATCAGTATGTCCATACTCGGTATCTACGATGATTGATATCTAGAATCATCATCTTCATGCAAGGTCCTCTCACTCTGAGCTCTAAATCTCCTAAAGGAAATAGTGAAAATGAATTACCTTTTTACCCTCCTCAAGCCTATTTATAGGGTGAAAATTAGGGTTTTCCTCTAGGGGTTATAACTGGATGCACTTTTTGGCATGCTTGACCATCCTTTTGACTACCTTAAACTCCTCAAAATTCGCAACTGACTATGCCATTATTTTTTTGGGCATCAAATTAACTTATCGAGGCACTTTCTAAAAATCTCCAACACTTTGCAACAATTCACAAATTTTCCCAAGGGAGCATAGATACTTTGTACCTTCGTTGGGGCATATCCTGAGTTGAATTTTCTTTGTCACAACGTGATAAACTATATTATGACAAAGAAGGGAAAAATGTAGACACACAAAATTGATCTAGCCCTGTAAACTTTATTTTTCTCCATATTTCTTCTCAACATAATTAAAATTTATTTAATTATGTCTTATAGTCCAAATTGAAATATTAATTAAAAAATTCTTAATTATTTAATTAATTCATGTCTTTTATTCCTCCTGACTATTTAAATAAATAAATTACATTTATTTTATTTAAATACGTCGCTAATTTCTTATATCTTTCTATAATTCAATAAATTCCTAAATTTATTTAATTATTATTTGTTTACTAATTCCTCTTGATTATTTAAGTAAATAAACTTGATTTATTTATTTAAATATGTCATTAATTCCTTATGTCTTCTTATAATTAAATAAATTTCTATGATATTTATTTAATTATTGTCCACCTTGATTTTCTTCTAATTTTAAATAAAGTCATTTATTTAAAATTTCCCACTTTCTATTTTCCCACCAAGTAAATAATTTGAAATAGTTATTTATAGTCACATGACCCCACCACTTTTGAGTTAAATTAATTTTTAATTCAAGAGGTCAACTCAACCTCTTAAATCAAATAATTTTAAATTATTATTTGATTTTCCAACAGTCTCATTTTTTGTGCCCAATATCTCCTTGTAACATGCATTTTTTGACCTTTGATTTTATTTTCCTCAAATCAGATCTCAGCGGGCTTCATTTCAAAAAAATTCCCTAACCCTAATTGCTACTTGTCACATGCAATTTTAGCCTTTGATCTTAGGGAATTTATCAACTAACAATCCTAGCCATTCAACCAAAATTGACTTTTCTATAAAAAGTCAATTTTAACCTCATTTGGAAACCTCTTAACTTGATGGTTTCATGCTTCAAACTTTTGGCTTGCATACTTCATACTTGCAATTGTTGAGTAAAAATCATTCAATATTTTCTTAGGTCTTAGTCATAGGTCATAGTTGCTCCACAAAAATTTGAGGGAAAATATCATTTTACAACAAATGGAGAGGGGCAATGAAGGTCAATCATGGAGAACATGAAGACTGTTTGGTGAAATTCTTCCTTTCTTTATGTTATTTTCCTCCTTTGTGCTTCATTGTTTAGCTAGGGTTTCTTTTATGCATTTTATTTCATGCTAACCTATATATTTTTACCTTAGTTACAAGTTTTCCATGGGATATTGATCCTAGTGGCTTGATCACCCCTCTTCATTGTTGTTGTCTCATCTTGCTAGCATGAGTGCATTTGGATCCCTCTTGATATACATGTTTGCTACTTTAGTGTGAGTTGAAAGAAGGTTCATCCTCTCACTAAAGTGGGGGCTAAATGTAGCACAAAAAATGTATCCTTGGACATTTTCATGCTCATTTAGGTCTTTCTTATGGATGTTGGCCTATTTTTTCCTAGATTTAATGTTGTAATGTGGTCAACACATTCACATTAGGTCTTGGACCCTTATTAATCAATAAGAATTCTATGATGTCTTGTAAAAGTGTTGTGAAGTGTTGCAACCCACTTTCACACTTTTCTACGACCTTTCTATTATAATTCACCTAAATAACCTCTTTTTATCACTTACCAAGCCTTATTTCAAAGTGTTTTAAAGTGTTGTAACAAACTTTCACACCTTTCTAGGCTTGTTCATCAATAATTTGACCTTTTTTATGTTTAAATGACCCCTTAATACACTTATAGGCCCTACTTAAGTGTGTTTAGAGAATAATCCTATTAAACATCATTTAATAAACTTAAATTGCTGACATCCATTAAAAATTTCCTAGTGGGACCAAGTCACCACTAGGGGCAACTTAGTCCCACTTGGCTCAAAAATCAAAATTATTTTAAATTTCTAGTGGGATATTATTTTCTAGACCTTGAGGTTAGCCTGTGATGTGGTAATTTTGGGAAAATTTTTATAATCATGTATAAATATAGGGTTTTCCCCTCATTTTTCTTCTTTTAACCTCACAATTCATTCACTTAATCATTCAAGTAATCATCAAGCATTCTAGGCATTCTTGAGTATACATCCATTGGAGCATCTACTTGCATATCTTTAGATTTCTACTTCAAGAGTTTGGTGATTTGTAGCATTTCATGTTTTTTGTTCATCATTCTATTTTCATTTCATTTCATTTTCAAGGGTTTAATTACCAAACCGGGGTTTGACCAAGGCAGACCCTTATTCACTAACCCTTAACCCTTTTTCCCTTCTTTGCATGTGTGTTTTGCAAGTCTTGTATGTAGATTTGTCAAAAAGAAAGGTGTTAAAAGGTGTCACAAATTCATCAAAGTCTTTCAAAGTCAAAAAAACCATGAAAGAAGCTTGGAGATCACCTACAAACCAGATTTTGTAGATTCAGATTTAGAAACATGTTAGAAATTGAACTGTAGACTAAGAGCTATAGATTGCATCTTCAAAGTTCCAAAAAGCTGAAGGTAGACTAAGTCACCATCAATGGTGAATTAGTCCCATTTCCAGGCCTGAAAAGTGTTTTATGTAGTTTTGGATACCCTTTTGGTTGAAACTTGTTCTGGCAGAATTTCCTTGAAACAGGACTAAGTCGCTCGGCTAGGTGTAAGTGTCCTAGTTGGCTTCAAAAATTATTTATGCAAGATTCCAGAGCCTTTCTACATCACATTCTAGTTTCCAAGTGCACCTCTCTAGTCTCATTCATTTCTGTTATAGTTTACTTGCATTTTTAGTTCATTTTTCATATCGCATTGTGTTTTCAAACATCTTTCCTTTCTTAGTTTTGCATGAATAATTCTTCTATTTTATCAGTTCCTTGCATATCTGGGAATTCTATTTAGACATATATCATTCATATTAGCATTAGTCTTGAGTGAACCAACCTAGATTTTTGGGATACCTTTCTCCTTTTAGGTGCAAAACCCTAAAAGTGTAAGAGAGTGCCTATCCCCAAAAATTTACGGTTCAAAAGGGTATTGGGTAAAGGAGTGAACTCCCTATCCCTTTCCCTGAAAGGATTTGTCTTTTTTATAACAACCACTTGATTATTAGTTTGTTGACTTGTTTGAGGGGAATTTAGTTGTAAAAAGCCCTTATTTTGTTTCCTAAAAGGTTGATAATTATTTTGAGTTGTAGATTCTACTTTTTAAGGATGACTAGGGGGATTTTTTACATCATGACTGCAAGTCAAAATTTGATAATCATGAAGCGTTGTGCATAGTTGTGTGAAGGATAAGAATCTCAAAATTTTAAGTTTTCTTTAGAGTTTATCTTGTAAGTTGGCAATAAACATTCTTTGAAGGTCAGCATCAGGAATCTTAATGTTCACTTGTGAATAAAGTGTTTGGTATCTTGCTATGAAATCGATCACTTTATCATCCTCTTTTTGTTTCCATGTCACTAAATCAGTAAGGGTCATCTTGGGACCCATGTGAATATGGAAGTGATTGTAAAAGGCATCAATTAGTTCATTAAATGAGCCAATTGAATTGTTTGGTAAGGAAGAGAACCACTCTAAAGTGGTATCTTTCAATGACCTAGGGAATAGCTTAGCCAAAAGTTTATCTTCGAAAATGAAATCACTACACAAGGTCATAACAGAAGAAACATGGATAATAGGATCTCATTTCCCACCATATTTCTCAAATTGAGGGACTTATATACCTTGTGGCATTTGTGCTCTTAATATGTCGAAATATGGCATGCTCGATTTGATGTATTGCAAAGGTTTACTGTTGTTTTGTTGTAATGTTACAACTTGTTGTTGGAGAGATGTCATGGTTTGCAAAAGTGAGTTAAGGAGTGGATCATTTTGGTTGTAAGGTTGAGGGGAACAAGGTGGTGTAGTGTATATGTGTGGAGGACTAGTAAATTATAATTTGGTAAAAGAGTATTATTGAGGGGTTATTATATTCGAATGGACAAGGGTAGAAGGGATTCCTATGGGAATACCTATGGAAGTGTATATAGTGCTAGTAGGTATGATTGTTGTGGTTGGTTGAATGGTTGCAGTAGGTTGAAAGGTTTTTGTGGGTTGAAAGGTTGTTGTGGGTTGTGTACAAGTATATGCAGGAATCATGGACATTGGTATTGTGGAAGATGGATTTGGAATTCCACCTTGGTTTTGAGTAGCCCCTAAAGCTTGAGTACAAGAAGTGATGGTAGGGATATGGTTGTTGACAAGAGGCACACTAGTTGTAGGAAGTGAAGTTGTGGGAAATGTGGCATGAAAACTATTCATAGAGGATTTATTATCAACACTATCAAAAAGAGAGCTAGGAAAACCAAGATCCATGGGAAGTGATATATGGTGAGATGACATGAGCCTCAAACTACGTCTTACAATAGTATTGCTAATATGACACCAAGTTGTAAAGCTCATGCAATATTTCACAAACTTGGTGTTCAAACCATAAATGGAAAGGGACAATGCAATAACCTACAATGAAATGCAATTTATAGATTATATATTACTAATTACACAATGCAATAGGCTAAAAATGAAATGTTGTAAATAAAAATTTTGAACTTTGACAATGCACCAAATGAAGCAATTTAAGCTATATGCAATGAATTTGATGAAACACCAAATCAGAAAATTGAAACAGGAAAGTAAAAGCAATAAACAAAGCCTAAAACCGAGATTTCAATTTCCATAAAATGTTGATCAGTAGCTAATAGGGACTCATTCACCAGTAAGGGGGAGTGGGTCCTAGTTAGGTGTTTCTGAGATGTTTTGATTGATTCCGGAGTTATTTTTACTACTTTTTCAGATGCCAAAAGGTTTAGGTTTAACTTGATTAGGGACTCATTCTCTAGTAAAGGAAAATGGGTCCTTGATTAGGGTTTTGAAACTATTTTTGATTGATTTTCAAGCTCTCAATAATGTCTTTCAGTTCCAAGTCTGAGACAGTAACTTGTAGTTTCAAGTTTTTCAAAAATGCAATGTGAAAATGCAACGAAATGATGTATGCAAATACCTAATTTGAAATGCAATTTTATTTTGATTTTAAAATGCAATGTTATGAAATCTAAATGATATCCCCAATGACTGATTTGTTTTTGTATTTTTCATATTTAAAGAATGCAAAACCAATGTAATTCTAAACCCTAAATTAGATGCAATGTTGAATTCAAATCAGGAAACCCTAAATGAGATCTAATTCAATGCAAATGTAATGAAAGATCTAATCTAGGATGCAGGAAACAACTCCAAAATAAAAAATTTGCACAATTCAATACGTCAAGTTCACCATTATGTTTAATGGGGAAATAGGGTTTGCATCAAAATGAGTCAAAAAGATGATGAACCACTAATTTTAATCATAAGACATATAATTATGATATGATATGTTTCCAATAACAATTAGAAACTAACCCTAACTATTATAACAACTATGAGGGGAGTTTTTAGAGCTCAAAATGATGTGTACCTTGCTGCAAGAAGCCTATTTTTAGGGAACAAAGGACTCATTCGCCTTTAGTGGTGAATGGGTCCTTGTTAGTGTTTCTAAAACTGAGATCTGGGTTATTTTCCTTGATTTTTGCATTCTTAGATCCCCATTTGTCAACTCCCAAAAGCCTATAATAAAGTTTATCTCTTCAATTCTTTGTTCTTGCACTATGAAGGTCAACTTAGCAACTTGACAACTTTTACAATATTTTTCCAATCTTCTTCTCCATTTGATCTTCAACCTGTGAATCTACAAACACACACCCAAGAGGAGAAAAACTTGTTGATTGTTAGTGAATAGGGGTTTTCCTTGGTCAAACCCCTTTTAGGTAATTAAACGAAATGATGAAATAATGAAACTGAAGCATGAACATGAAATAATGAAGTCTTGATACCTTGAATGGTGTCTTGGAGTATAAATATACAAACTAACATGAAGTGGCCATAAAGAATGTAGATCTTGAGCTCAATTAGTATATGGAATCAATGCTTGCAAGTAGATCCTGAATACTACATTAACTTTCTTAGCTCAACAACATGCATGAATGCATTATGCCTTAGACATGATGAATTGATCTTGAATTGCTGCAATAAAATCTTGACAATCTACCTTAGAATTCCTTTGAAATTTTCTTGGAATTCTCTAATGCTTGAAAACTTGAATGCTAAGACCTCTTGTAAACTTGCTAGGTGAAAACAATGTGAATTAACCCCTTATTTATACTAAATCTAGAGATTAACCCCAAAATTCAAATAACTAAAATTGACATTACATCTAGAAATAAAAATCACTAAAATATACTAGAATTAAATTCAAAAAGGGGGGTCAGATCCATTCGCTACCTAGGGTGAATGGGTTCTAGCATAAGTTTCTAGGACCTTTCCTTTGGGGGGTGAATTAACATCAAAAACCCATGCCAAATTTGTAAAGAAAGCAGGGTCCTAAAGAGGGAGGACTCATTCACCATTAGTGTCAAGTGGGTCCTAGCACCAATTTCTAGGACCTATATTTTGCCAAAGTAAATGTTTTATTATTTAATTATCGGGTGTTGGGATAGATCTGTCAAGAAATGTAATTAAAAGGGCTTAAGCTTGAATTAAAGGGGCTAATTAACTCTAATTAACCACAATTAATTAATTCCACCCTAGATAAGTGTGAAAGTGTGGTACAACACTTTGCAACACCATAAATAAGGTTCAATTTAGGTACATTTTATGTGGAAAAGGGGCCCATTAAGCTCCATTAATTAAATAAACCATAGAAAAGTGTGAAACTATGTTACAACACTTTAACAAGATACAATTTGAGAAAATTTTAATTAAAAGGAGGCCCTATAATAATGTGAATGTGTACAACACATTACAACATTACACCAAGGCACCATTAGGTTAATTCAATGTCAAATATTTCCAAATTAAGTAAGGGAAAGGGATACTTTTTCTATTACTACACATTCAATTTGATTACATTGCACCTCTCAATTCCCTCCTTACACAAAATGATACTAACTATTTAAGAAATTTCCTACGAACACTACTTGATGTTTTTACATGGTATAAGGATGAGATGGGTATATCCCTATCTTACACATGAGGTTAACTTCATTGGATGTTATAATTTCCCCTACATGATGGATAGAAAGAGAGATATAATCTTATAAATTTACTGTTCTATTCAACCATAGATAATTCTTGATGTGTTTCATAATGATGGAAGGTGATAAAATTTCCTATATATGTTCATGTTGACATTTATCCTTTTATATAACTAGCTAGGATCAATCAAGTATTTATCTCTACTACTATAAGTCATAGATACTATTTGGTTGTAGTGCACTTGATGACATATATATATGGTTCATGAAATTTCAATCAATAGCCCTTGATTAGTGGTGAGGGGTTGTTGTATTTCAAATGGAGATATTATAAATTAAATATAATGTATTCATGCTAACATTGTGGTACTTTCATGAGATGGTTTAATATGTAACCCAATTTAATATACTCCAAACATCAAGTTCATTAAGTATAAATTATATATAGAATTAAAAATTATCGAAAGTTTAAGAATTAAATATTTGATATATTTTTAAACTAAATTGATCAAGTATTTATCTATTAAATGCTAAGCTAATAATTTTTTGTCAATGGTTCAAATGGCTAGATGTAAGATACACTTGTAAAATTTATATTTTCTTATATTCTTGTACAAATTTGCAACTAATTGAAAATGTTGCGAGTTCAAGGTATCACGTTAGTGTAATATAGGTTAAATATTGATAAGTAAAATGGAGAATCATTTAATTTATGAACTAGAGCTTGTGACCTAGGTCTAGTTAAGTTCTAGTAAACTTTTCATGTATTTTTGAAAGAAATGATTAATAGTTATAGCACATTTACTACCTCACACTTGAAACATGTTGACTTTCATTATCATCAAAAATAATAAAATTATAACATGTAAAATCTAAATCTAATTAATATGGACTACTTCACTAGAGGTTTTGTCTAGTCATGTTATTCAAGATTTAAAAATGATATTGTTTTATGAAACTTAAAATATGCACAAGTTTGAGCCATAAGGCTACTCCATAACTTTCTATAATAATTGGATTTCCATGTTGATATTAAATTATCATTTGATCTAGGGCAGTGGGCCTAGCTCGATTGGTTAAAGCATCATATTGCAAGAAAGAGGTCACGAGGTCTAGTCTCCCCATCATCCTTGTGGTACTAGAGGGCATGTCATGCCAACTCCACTAGTCACGTGAATTTTTTTTACCAAGTGCACTACAGTTTATAGGGGGAAACTACCTGATCGATTTCAATTCCTACAGTCTAAAGAAAGTATCATTTGATCTAATGTTCATCAATCAAGGAATCAATTGCTACTAAACACCAATCCTATTTTATTAATTCCAAACCAAGTGAACTACATGGCCAAATAAAAACCCTTTCTCATCAATCAAAATTATCACTATGTAATCTACTAACATAATATTTTTAGGTAAATGATTTTATTATATAATACATACATAATTAATAAATTTATCTATAAGGGTACAAAGATGCAACTAACTTCAAACATGTAGAAAGGTACTAGTTTAGTGTGATCCAAACATGAAGTTCAAGGTATCAAGTTAGTGTTCAATAGGTCATATTTAAATTATTAAAATTAAGAACTTGACTCATTTTATGAATTTTATAAACTAGGTCTAGTTGTTCTAGAAATTTATGTTATTGAAAGAAATGATTAATCTGTTGAATGCCACACATGGATGAAATCCCAAGATTCCATGTAATACTTACTTTAATTCTTTCTAAACATATTATAATGGGTGTAATATAGAATTATATGTGGGTATATAAAGTGTAATTGAAAGATAAGATATTGGACTATCTATTTTAGGTAGTGTGCATGTTGGAAGGGATGAATCACATTAATCAAATTAGAGTGTCTCTAAGTTTAACTGGTTGACTCTAAGTCAAACAAGGAGTTGCATTGCATCCATTTTATTATTTACTTTAGCACAATTCATTTCTTAGTGTAATTGGCTCAGTAAAGTGGGGGCAAAATGTAGAGTCAAAAATTGCATGTACTTGTGCGATTTCACATTTATGTTTTGAACTCACCTTAGTCCATGCTTTAACGATAAATTTTTATATTTCAATTTGAAATTTTTATATTGAATTGAAAGATAATATGTTACCAACCTACATGTCTAATTTCAATAAAATTCTCCTAAATGGGAGCATGATGTATAGATGTCCAAAAAAAATCAAATTTTTAAATCCTACTTTTTGCATGGCTCATTTACAATGTGTGTTGTAATGTTGAAATGAGAAAGTAACACCTCTTTTCTCTTGTTTGAGAAAAAAAAAACTATCCTCCTTGCTATTTTCAAGGATCTTTTTACAAATTTTCAAGACAAATCTCTATCATCTTCTCTTGGGGAAACCATACCAAAATATTTTCAATTATTACAACCATCTCTCAAAGCACTTTTTAATCATTTTCTTCTTCTACAATAGTTTGAGACTCTTCAACAAGGGCTTTCATTTGTACATCTTTCAAATTCATTGAGGTCATCCATGCTGGTAACACTCTTATTGTGTTATTTCATTTTCTCTATTCATCGTACGGTAATTTCTTCAATATATAATTAAATATATTTATCATTATATTTAGTTTTGTTTACATGTAATAATAGTTCTCTATGTAAACTAGGGTTACACACTATTATCAAGCATATTATTTTATCATTTATTTTCAATCATTAATGTACATAAGATTTAATATATGTCTAATCTTGACAAGCATTAGGAAGGCAATGACTAAGTGTACAACCTTATCTTAAAAATAGACAAAGACTTGAGATTTTGTAAATATTTTATTAATAGTTTAATAATTGAAAATTTGAATAAATGAATATTTGTCAATCCTTGGAGATTAATTTATCAACACATCCAAAATACTACCATAATTCCCCCACCCAAAATACCTAATACCAATTGTTTTTACTTTTAAATTTAAAAATAAAAAAATTATTTAGAAAACATTGTTATTTTGTGTGCATACATTGGATGGTAAGTCCCGGCTTTAGTCGGTTTTGTGTCACATTTGATCTTTGTTTCCCCACATGGCCTACCAGCTTGGGAAGGATAGCTTTGTATGTTTCAAAAGATTCCATTTTTGTATTTTTCTCCTTTACCTTAACCGTTCATTGACTTTTAAGATAAGAACGGAATAGTCACGTTGATTTTTTCAACGTTTGGACATTATATAATTCCTTGGCTTCCATTACACGCAACTTGTGGGCCGGGGCTCTTGCTAAAGAGTTTGATTTTTGGTCTTTTTCGGTTGTTGTATTATATTGGGTCGATATTTTGGATGTAGTAAGATTTCACTATTTTAATATATTACTTCATCTTATTCATGATTTTATGATTCTATCTTCGATAGTCTATGCACCCTAGATAAAATTATGGGTTTAGATAGAATTATTATCATGACTTTGTCTTTCGATTTTAAAAATTGAATGTGGTTATCAAAATTGAATTGTATGTATATATATAATCATTTTAGTCTAAGATATTATGAGATCACATTTAAAAAGTAAGTAGTCTTTTTCTCTTTTTTCAAATGCATCAAGTGTGTTAATCATCTATTGTCATACGTCAATTCACAATCGTTTTTTTTTTATATATTAAGTAAAATCGATTATCAAGCTACACTTTCAAGGTATAATAGATGACATCATCATACATCAATTTCAATTAGAATAACAATATTTTTTTAAATAAGTATTTTGACTATTAAATTTAGTAATAAAAAATCATTGGTATTAGGTTTTTTGGGTTGGGATGATAATCAATTTTTTTTTAATTTAATGTTAAAAGATAAAGAACTATTCATTTTTTCAAATTTATTTTCTTTGTGAGTGGTCTTTTGATCTATTGATGATGTCGAATGGTTCTAAATTAGTCCACCAAGGATCAATTCCTATTGCGTGCAAGGTCTGAATTCATAAGGAATGAGGCTAGGATCATGCCCAAGATGAATTTGGTAGAATGGATACCCCTTAGTCCTTGGCTCTCAATTGAAGAGGTTTCAACGTATAAGGCTCGTGCTCCCATATAGAGTTATTAAAATGTCTTTGTGCATGAATTGAGCTATCTAATACATAAGATAAATGACAACAAGAACACTTATTATACTCCACTTCTCTCATATATGATATAAAACTCAACAATCTTTTGGGTATCACCTTTATATGCACTAAAAATTATTGTTCAGCATTTCTAATCACAAGTAGTAGCAACATAATTCAACACATATTCAATTGCCTTTTTGAGGTCAATATGAGCTTTGAGACCCCCCCTTACTATTGGATGACTAGATTAACTTGATCCTCAAAGGCCCTAGTCAATTTAATGGGGAAATGTTAAAAATTGTAAGATTAACTTACATCTCTTTTATATTGATCATATTGAGTTAATAACACACGATATACCTTTGGGCTATCTTTTCTCTTATTTAGTCATATTGTATACCTAGTATAAGCCTTAGATGTGTTAGTAAGACCACTCTCAACAATCGGTTTAAACATGTGTGATGTTGACATTAAATTACATTGGGATATGTGTTGTAATTAAGTTGACCTATCCTCTTTTCATGTATAATGATGATGTATAAATAAATGGCACTATTCTCACCATTTTATTTAATTAATATTACAAGACATAGTAATTCAATATTTTTAGTACATAATGATGTCCTCAAGTTCCCAAGGGAACCAAAGGTTTTTCATTGATTATTTTATATCGTTTATATACATGTGTGGCGTAGAAAATTGGACACTCTTGGAAAAAGAGACAATTTCACATTTATTTTGGACCTACTTTTGAGTACCCTTGCATTAATCATTCTCCAAAATAGCATTTATAGGCCCCTAAGACCCATTATTTGTGATCTAGAGGCCCATTTCACTTGAAAATTATATAAATCCTGACAAACAATACTTAATTCATTCATATCTCAAAAACCCACCTCCAAAAACCACTAGTGGGACCCATTCACCACCTTGGGCGAATGAGTCCCCTCTGGTGGGACCCATTTGTCAAGGGTGATGAATGAGTCCGTTTTGGGGAAAATTTCAATTTTGAGCAAGAATTTCACCAACTTAACTCAAATTTTTAGTGGATGCTAGCCTCTTAGGTCTAAATAACGAGAAAATTAGGTATTGATGCCTATAAATACACATTTTAGGTCATTTTTCACATCTCCTAGTCATATTAACAAAGAAAAATTCAAAACTCAATTGTTGAGAATCTTCCACAAGAAGTTTCATCAGCATTTCTACAGTAAAGTTGAAGCTTTTAGATAGCAAGATATGGTTTTTGTAAATCTTAAAGCTCACTTCTCATTCAAGATCCAACATTGAAAAGAGTTAATCATGGATTCCTATGCAAAATAATGGAGAAATCTAGGTTGAGGAGATGCAACTAGCCATCAAATCACACCTTATGACTTGTTTTTAAAGTGATTCCATCTTCCATTTTCTCTTTATCTTCAGATTTAAGGTTTGCATGCCATTTACATTCATTTGAAATGTTGTAGGTTTTCTTGGATTGAAGTCTTGCATCATTCAAATCACATTTGCATACCTTATTCTAGCACATTGGAATAGCGTTTTGTCTTACTTCAAATTTTCCTAGTCTTAGACACACTTAGGGCTAGGGTTTTATGTAGATTTTATCCATTCAAGGTTTAATTACCAAATTAGGGGTTTGAACAAGATAAACCCCCATTAGAAAATAAATTTAAGGTTGTTCTACAGGTGTTTTCAGAGATTCAAATCCAAGTTTCCATCAAGAAGTGTTGTGCAGGTGATAAAGTGCATATTTGAAACTTGGATTTTTCAAAAAATAGAAAAAGGACTAATTTTCCATGGATGGAAAATGAGCCCCACTAGAGGTTTATGTCAAAAAAAAGTGCAGATTCTTGTACCCTTTTGGTAGAAACAAGATTCTAGGCAGAAACCCTGGTCTGGGACTGATTCACCCAGGGTGGCGAATGAGTCCCAATCAGTCAAAAAGTCAACATTTACAAATTTTCAAAGTATCTTCCAGTCTTCATCAAGTTTATAGGTGCCCATATTCAATCTTGTAACTTTATGTTTTGTTTTATTTGCATTTTATTCTTTTTTTATACTTGTTTACATATCACGTGTTTACAAACACATCATATTTCTTAGGTTTTGCATATGTAATCAATCTATTTTATCAATCTGTTGCATTTAGATCATTGCATTTAGGAATATTTTCATTGTACTTACATTATTTTTAGTGACCACCTAGATTTTAGGGGTCTATCTCTCTCTTTTAGGTGAAAACCCTAATTGAGCAAGAGAGTCATAGCACCTTACACCTAAAATCTATGGTTCAACATGCAAATGCTTTGTTCAAAGAACATTACCATACCTATTCATGTTCTATCTTAATGTTGGAGAAAGTTTCACTCTTATAATTTGACTTGAGAAACATCACTTAATTCCTAGATTATATATGATTATCATTTCTTAGTACTAGAGAAAATTTAGTCAACATATCAAAGTGGGATATAAATCCTCAATATTAATCTAGTACACTATTTTTATTTATAGGTAATCAAATCCAATCACAATGAATCTGAACTTATTCATCAAAAAACATCATTTGGTAAGTGGATTTGTAACCCTATTTTACTTACCACTCATATGTTTCAAAATAAAAGAGTAACTTTGCAAGAAATCTACCCATTTCATATGTTGTTGTTTTAACTTACCTTGATTATTGATGTATTGCAAGGCATGGTGATTTATATAAAGCACAAACTCCTTTGGAAGCAAGTAATGCCTCTACTTCTTCAAGGCTTAAAAAATAGCATATAATTCTAGATCAAATGCTAAGTAATTTTATTTTTCTTCATTTAGCTTCTTACTAAAGTAAGAAATGGGTCTACCTTCTTGACTTAACACTCCTCCAATGTCACTATTACTAGCATCACAATCCACTTGGAACACCATGCCAAAGTCTACCATTTCCAACACCAACTATTCAATCACCTTTTTCTTTAACAACTAAAAAATATTATTTATTGCAATTGTCCACTAAAAATATATGTTCACATATTTCATAATTTTTTATATTTGGTGCACATATACCACTATTTTTTTTTTATAAACTCCCTATAGAATCTTCTAGACCATAGAAACTTATAGCCTCAAACATGATTGTAGGTGAAGGCCAATCCACTATTTCCTTAACCTTCTCTAGGTCCATCCTCAACCTCTTCAAATACTAAAAAACCTAAATACATTAGTTCCTTTTTCATAAAATTGCGCTTGTTTAAGTTGACCAATAACTTTTCTTCCCTTAACTTTTACAAAACTACCTTAAGGTGCAACAAATCCTCTTTTTTTGTTTACTAAAAACTAGAATATTATCTAAATTAAAAATAAAGTAATTTCTAATTCTTCATTCCCTCATTCATCAATCTCATGAAAGTGCTCATTGCATTTTCCTACCCAAATGGCATCATCTATCTCTCATATAGTCCTTCCTTGATTTTGAACAATATCTTCAATCCATTACCCTCTCTAATTCTGATTTGGTGATACCCACTTTTTAAATCAATTTTGGTGAGGTACTTCCCTCCACTAAATAATTCATCAAGTCATCTATTTGAGGTAATGGGAACCCATACTTATTGGTTCTTATTGATAGCTCTCAAATCCGCACACATTCTCTATTCCCAATCTTTCTTTTGTGTTAATACAATAGGTACAACTATGGAAAAAGGCTTTCTCTAACTATCCCTTTTATGTAACAACTCTTGCACTTTCTTATTCACTTCTTCATTCTCCATAGGTGCCATTTTTATATATGTATTATTTTGAAGGCTAACACCTAGTATTATGTTCATGCAATGACTTATGCTTCTCATAGGTGGTAACCCATTGAGTAAGTCCTTCATCAAAATCTCTATGAACTCATCCAAAATTTCTTGGACTTCTTTGGGAACCTTTTATTCATTCTTGTCAGCAATCCTAACCTTTGTAGGCCTAAGAAATAAGGAAAAAAAGACCTTATCCTTCTTGATATATTTCATAATTATTTTCTTGTTAATGTAGTTACCATCGTTTCCTATGTCTTAATCTTCTATTTTCCTTTTCACTATCTCTCAACTTGCACATTATCCCACCATAGAGATGCATGTCCCTTCATCCCTATAGCTACAAACTTCATTCTCCTAGGGTCTCCAATAGATTCTAGCTCAAAATACTTATCCACTTCTAAAATGAAATCTATCAACTCCTTTGGACTCAAATTAGCATTGAAATTGGGTACTTAACTACATGGGTTTTGCTGGAAATTATGGTCATTGCACTCAAGAACATATTTTCTTGGTCATCTCCTCCTTCATATGCTTCTTATTCATTGAATGCATCTTTACTATCGCTTGCATATTCTATAGGTACTCCTCTGCATAGTGTTATTTCTACTATATTCAATCTAGTATGTTTCCTCTCAACATCTTTTTAAGTTTTGCATCCCCAACTCACGGGATGGCTCTTTCGCCTCTACCATTGTGTGTCATGTCTTCACAACCCTCTACAATTGTAATTTATTTTCTTCACTTTTCTTAAAAAAATATCCTCATCAAAGATTCTTATTTAGCACATCCTTAATCACAAGGACTCAAAATTGATGCAAGTCAGGATTTAGGGGCCTTAATAGGATACTAAATCAAGGAACAAATAAATCTTCAACAACTCTAGTAAAATTTTACTAAATGAAAATGAAGTGTTAAAGTAGGAGTGTCTTAACCTGTATTCATACATACCTTGGATTAAAAAGATTGCAATTTATATGCCTAAAAATAGAAATTTTTCTCACCCTTATGTTGGAGTCCAAAGCTATTACAATTTATAGAAATAAAATTCCACTTAAGGAAAATATCACAACAAAAGTTCATCTGGAATGAATAAAATATCTACAAATAATTAATGAATTCAAATTTAAGGCAAAGAATGCAGAAGGTGGTGACCTCTCCATATCATGGAGTGATGGGACACATGTCTATTTCTCATTGGCCTAGGATATATGCATGTAGGCCATTATGACCACTTTTGGCACTTTTTTTCATCTTCTTCAAGTACTTACAAAAATTTAAGGAGGTTTTTCCCTTCATCGTGCAAAGGAATTGATGGGCCTAGTTAATAGATAGTTTTATCCTATTTAGTTTATATCTTTTGACATTTCAAGCTACTTATTTCATAGAAATTCCTAAACTTATATACTTTTTATATCTTTTATACATCTTACGGGTAAGTGCAAAAAGATGAGGGGCCAAAAAGGGGGCTTAAGTGGCCACTTTTTTTTCTTTCTAAAATTAGGAAATACTGACCTTAGACATGAAATTGAGGATAGTTACACTCAAAAAAATTAGATGCAACAAAAACAAGGATCATAGTGCCCCAAGTCTACTTTCTAAACTACTATTTTTAAAAAAAAATGGTTGAGATTAAGGGGTTCAAAAGAGGGGACCGCAAAAATTGGTGATTTTTTTTGTCAAAAAAACATAACATAGCAACTTTTGTGGCTCCCTCAAACAATTAACTTCTTTTTAGTACTTTTAAAATTGCTTTGATGAGAAATTAGCTAATAGTATGTAGTTTATGCTCAATTTTTCTAATAATTTTTTAATGAATATTTGAATTTTTACTAATTTTCAAAGTGAACACTTCCTAAAAAATAGAATTTTGGCTGTGCCACCCTATAAATTTTAGAAACTAATTGAAAATTATTTTCTTTTAATATGCATATAATGGAGTCTAGTTTCTAAAAATGTAATTTATTTGAGATTTTGATGAATGGTTAATTTTTAATGAAAAATACACCAAACTCTACTTTTTGCCAAAAAATAGACACACAAACAAAAGAAATTATAGATCAAATGCTTAATATTTTCAAAATGTGAAAAATATTACAACGTTAGATAGCTAAGAGAGATCCTAACATTACCCAAGTGTTTGATTTCTTCGAAATTGAAACACGTGCAAACTTGATGCTTAGCACAAAGGTGATTATGTGAAATATTGTAGAATATGCAAAAGCACATATTTGGATATTGGGAAGACACTCCAAGCCTTTGGGTTGGTATTCCAAGGAAAATACCAAGCCCAAGGCTTGGGGAATCCTAAAGCAAGAAATAATGTGAGTGTGTTATAATGCACTAGCGTTATTTCTTAGTTTTGACATGGTTTTTTGTTTGTGCACAAGACATGTCTAGCAAGACATAATGCGATCACGTTATAACGTGCTCACATTATGTCTTGCTTTGTGTTAAATTCTACTCTATTGAATACATGTATATATATTTGTGTTTGTATGTATGTATTCTTGTATGACATTTATGTATGTATGGATATATGTATGTATGTATGTATGCATGTATGCCTATATGTATGTATGTATCAGTGTATGTATGCCTATATGTATGTATGTAAGATTGCATGTACATATGTACATGCATGCTTATATGTATGCATGTATGTCTATATGTATTTATGTTTTCTTATATGTATGTATGTATGTCTTTAGAGGGAGGGATAATTTTAAGAGAGAGAGTTATCTAGGTAGGGTGGGAGGGAGAGACGGAGGGAGAGACCTAAGAGAGAGAGAGAGGTAGTGAGAGAGAGACCTAAGAGAGGGAGAGGGGGTGTAAGGTAGAGACATAAGAAAGAGGGAGTGGGAGAGAAGGGGTTGGAGTGAGAGGGACTTAGCTAGGTAGGGTGGGAGGGATAGAGTAAGAGAAAGAGATGGGGGTGGGAGAGAGAGACCTAAGAGAGAGGGAGAGGGGGAGAGAGAGGGGGGAGAGAGAGGGAAAGAAAGAGAGTTATGTTGGTAGGATTCTAGAGGGAGAGACTTGAGAGATAGGTAGAGAGAGGGAGTGCAATAGAGAGGGAGTGGGAGAGAGAGGGAGTGAGAGAGGGAGTGAGAGAGAGAAAGACCTGAGAGAGGGAGAGGGTGTGGGTGGGAGTGACTTGAGAGAGAGGGAGTGTGAAAGAGGGGGGTGGACTAAGATGGACTTATCTAGGTAGGGTGGGAGGGGTAGATAGAGAGAGGGGGAGAGAGAGAGTTACCTAGGTAGGGTGCTAGAGGGAGTGACCTGAGAGATAGGGAGAGAGAGGGAGTGATGGAGAGGGAGTGGGATGGAGACATAGAGAGAGAGAAAGATAGAGGGAGTGAGAGAGAGAGTGGTAGGGATTGTTTGAGCAAGAGGTATGTAGAAAAAGGTAGAGGGTAGATATACACATTTAGAGAGGGTAGGAGAGAGGGAGTGAGAGAGAGGTGAGATGGATATAAAGAGAGAGGGATAGGGGTTGAGGGTATAGGGTTGAGGGATTAGGGTTGAGGTTCCAATGTATAGGGTAAAGGGTATAATGTATAATTTTTAGGGTTTAAGCATTTAAGAGTTAAGGGGTTAAGGGTTGAGGGTTTAGGGGTTTAAGAGTTGAGGGATGAGGTTTAGGGTTGAGGGTTGAGTATATAGGTTTTAGGGTATATGGTTGAGGATCCAATGTATAGGGTAGGTGGTTGAGAATTGAGGGTTAAGGGTTTAATGTATATTGTAGAGGGTAGAGGGTTGAGGTTTTTAGGGTTTTAGGGTTGAGGGATTAGGGTTTAAGGGTTGAGGGTTGAGGGAATAAGGCTTGATAGTTGAGGGTTTAGGGATTGAGGTTTGAGGGATTAAGGGTTGAGGGTTGAGGATTTATGGTAGAGAGTTTAAGGGTTGAGGGTAGAGGGTTTAATGGTTTAAGGTTTAAGGGTTGAGGATTTAGGGTTTAGGGTTGAATGTTTAAGGGTTTAAGTGTAGAGGTTATAGGGTTGAGGGATTAGGGTACAGAGGGAGGGATGGATGGAGGGAGATATGGAGGGAGAATTTAGATAGAGAGGATAGAAAAGGAGGGAGGGACATAGATAAATGAGGGTTGAGGATCCAATGTATAGGGTAGAGGTTTTAGAATTAAGGGTATAGTGTTCATGTTTTGGGGTATTGGGTTGAGGGACTATGGTTGAGGGTTGAGGGTAGAGGGTAGAGGGTTTAAGGGTTGAGGATTGAGGGTAGATGGTTGAGGGTATAGGATTGGGGGATTAGGGTAGAGAGGGATGGATAGATGGAGGGAGATATCGAGGGAGAAGAGTGATAGAGAGGAGAGAAAAGGAGGGAGGGACATAGATAAATGAGTGTTGAGGATCCAATGTATAGGGTAGAGGTTTGAGAATTAATGGTATAGGGTTCATGTTTTGGCGTATTGGGTTGAGGGACTATGGTTGAGGGTAGAGGGTAGAGGGTTTAAGGGTTGAGGATTGAGGGTAGATGGTTGAGGGTATAGGGTTGGGGGATTAGGGTTGAGGGTCCAATGTATAGGGTAGAGGGTATAGGGGTTGAGGGTTTAGGGTTTAAGGGTTTAGGGTTGAGGGTTGAGGGTAGAGGGTTGAGGGTTTAAGGGTTGAGGGATTAAGGGTTAATGTTTGAGGGATTAGGGTAGAAATTATACTTGGGTTCAACGGTTTAAGTGTTGAGGGGATAGGGTTGAGGGATTAGGATTGAGGGTAGAGGGTATTGGGTTGAGGGTAGAGGGTAGATGGTTTAAGGGTTGAGGGTTGAGAGTTTAAGGTTGAGGGTATACGGTTGAGGGATTAGGGTTGAGGGTCCAATGTATATGGTAGAGGGTATAGGGGTTGAGGGTTTAGGGATTAATGGTTGAGGGTTTACGGTTGGAGGTTGAGGGTATAGGGTATAGGGTTAAGGGATTAGGGTTGAGGGTCCAATGTATATGGTAGAGGGTATAGGGGTTGAGGGTTGAGGGATTAGGGTTGAGGGATTAAGGGTTGATGGTTTAGGGTTTAACAGTTGAGGGTTTAGGGATAAGGGTTGAGGGAGTAAGGGTTTAGGGATTATGGGTTGAGGGTTTAGGGTATAGGGTTTAAGGGTTGTGGGCTTACATTTGATGGATTAGGGTTTAGGGTTTATTGTAGAGGGCTGAGGGTTGAGGGTTGTAGTTTTAAGGGTTTAAGGGTTGATAATATAGGGTTTAAGATTTGAGGGTATAGGTTTGAGGGATTAGGGTAGATATTTTAAAGGTTGAGGGAGGGAGGGAGAGAGAGGTGAGATAGATATATAGTGATAGAGAGATTGGGCTTGAGGACCTATAGGGTTGAGGATTAGGGTTGAGGTTCCAATGTATAGGGTAGAGGGTTTAAGGGTTGATAGTTGTGGGTTTAGGGATTGAGGGTTGAGGAATTAGGGTAGAGAGGGACAAAGAGATGGAGGGAGAAGTGAGATAGAGAGGAGGAGAGAAGAGAAGGGATGGAAAGAGAGACGAGGGTTGAGAATTGAGGGTATAGGATTGATGACCTATAGGATTTAGGGTTTAAGGGTTGAGGGTTGAGGGTAGATGGTATTGGGTTCAAGGTAGAGGGTAGAGGGTTTAAGGGTTTAGGTTTTAAGGGTTGATGGTTGAGGGTAGAGAGTTTAAGGGTTTAAAGGTAGAGGGTATAGGGTTGAGGGTAGAGGGTATTGGGTTAAGGGTATAGGGTAAAGGGATTAATGGTTTAGGGTTTAAGGGTTTAGGGTTGACCTCATTTAAGGTTGAGGGTAGAGGGTCCAATGTATGGGGTATAGGGTATAGGGGTTGAGGGATTAGGGTTTAAGGGTTGAGGGATTAGTGTAGAGATGGAGTGAGAGATGGAGGTAGAAGCGAGATAGAGAGATAGAGAGAGAGATGGAGGGAGAAGCAAGATAGAGAGAGAGTTTTCTAGTTGTGTAGGTAGAGAGAGAGGGAGTGGGAGAGAGATAGAGGGAGTGAGAGAGAGAAAGATGGAGAGAGATAGAGAGAGGGAGTGGGAGAGAGATAGAGGGAGTGAGAGAGAAAGAGGGAGAGAGTGTGTGGGAGAGAGATAGAGAGAGTGAGAGAGAGAGGGAGTGGGAGAGAGATAGAGGGAGTGAGTGAGAGAGACCTAAGAGAGGGAGAGGGGTCGGAAGGATAGACTTGAGAGAGAGGGGGAGAGAGAGAGGGAGAGGGGGTGGGAGGGAGACTTGAGAGATGGAGAGAGATAGGGGTGGGAGAGATAGAGGGAGTGAGGAAGAGAGAGGGAGTGGAGAGAGATGGGGGTGGTGGATAGTGAGAGAGAGACTTGAGAGGCGTGGAGGCTTGAGAGAGGAGAGAATGAGAGGGGGCACGAGAGAGAGAGGGAGAGGGGGCGGAGGGTGAGACTTTAGAGAGGCGAGAGGGGCGTGAGGAGAGCCTTGAGAGAGAGATTGAGATGTGGTGGGAGGAGAGACTGAGGCGGGGAGACCCTGGGGAGGGAGAGGGGGTAGGAGGAGAGACTTGAGAGAGAGGAGGTGGGTGGGAGGACAAACTTGAGAGAGGGAGAGTGGGGCGGAGGAGAGACACGAGAGAGAGAGGAAGAGAGAGTGGGAGAGAGATAAGGGAGTGAGAGACTTGAGAGGGAGGGAGTGGGAGGAGGATTTAGAGAGGGAGAGGGTGAGGAGGGAGATACTTGAGAGAGAGGTGTGGGAGGAGAGAGACTTGAGAGAGAGAGGAGAGACTTGAGAGAGGTGATAGAGGTGGGAGGAGAGGAAGCAGGAGGAGAGGGGTGGGATGGAGAAAACGAGAGAGAGAGGGAGAGAGAGGGTGGAAGGGAGAGAGAAAGTGGGACAAAGCTATGAGGTGAGAGAGGCAGAGAGGGGTGGGAGAGAGATAGGGGAGTGAGGAGGGGAGTGGGAGAGAGATAAAGGGAGTGAGTGAGAGATGCAGAGAGGGAGGGGTTGGAGGAGAAAAGATTGAAGGAAGGGGTGGGAGGGATGAACTTAAGGAGAGAGAGGGAGGGTGTGTGGAGAGACATGAGAGAGAGGGAGAGAGTGAGATAGATAGAGGGAGTGGGAGAGAGATAGAGGGAGTGAGTGAGAGGGAGAGACTTGAGAGAGGGAGAGGAGGTAGGAGGGAGAGAATTAAGAGAGAGGGGGGTGGTGGTAGGGAGAGACATGAGAGAGAGAGGGAGAGATGGGGTGGGAGGACCTGGGAGGGAGAGGGGTGGGAGGGAGGAACTTGAGAGGGGGTGGAGGAGAGACTTGAGAGAGAGGATCACGGGTGGGAGGAGAACTTGAGACAAGAGGGAGAGGGTGGGAGGAGGCGGAGGGTGTGAGGTGTGGGAGAAGATTGAGGGGTGAGAGAGGGAGAGAGAGAGAGAGTGGGAGAGAGATAGAGAGGGAGGTGGAGAGAGATTGAGGGAGTGAGAGAGAGAGATAGACTTGAGAGAGGGAGAAGGGGTAGGAGGGAGAGACTTGAGAGAGATAGAGATAGAGAGGGAGAGGGAGGGAGGTGGAGAGACATGAGGGGGTGATAGAGAGATAGAATTGAGAGAGGGAGAAGGGGTAGGAGGGAGAGACTTGAGAGAGAGAGAGAGAGAGAGAGAGAGAGGTGAGGGAGAGAGGAGAGAGAGAGTGGGAGAGAGAGAGGGAGTGAGAGAGAGGGAGTGGGAGAGAGATAGAGGAAGTGAGGTAGTGAGAGAGAGACCTGCTAGAGGGAGATGTGGTAGGATGGAGAGAATTGAGAGAGAGAGGTGGGGTGGGAGGGAGAGACTTGAGAGAGAGTGGAAGAGAGATAGAGGGAGTGAGAGAGAGAGTGGGAGATAGATAGAGGGAGTGAGAGAGAGAGGGAGTGGGTGTGGCAAAGAGAGGGAGTGGGAGTGGGAGAGAGATAGGTAGGATGGAGAGAGAGAGATATTAGGGTTTAGGGTTTAAGGTTTAAGGGATTAGGGTTTAAAGCATAATGTCTAGCATTGAGGGCTTAGGGATAAGTGAGAGACCTATATGGCTAAGGGGGGTGGATGGTTAAGGATAGAGAGAGAGAAAACAAACCTATGTAAAATCAACTTTCTCATAATGTGAGCGCATTTTGAAGAAGTTTAGATGTAGTCATTTATTTAGCAAGAAATAATGCGAGTGTGTTATAATGTGAGCACATTTTTTCTTGCTCTAAAAATGGTAAGAAACTCAATATACCAATGATATCTAGGCCCACATTTTTCATATTCTCTTGGTTATGTGCATGTAAGAACAAAAAAAATATTTTTTATTCTTTTGTGAAGTGTGCATGCAATTTTTTCACATTCTACCATATTTTTTATGATCTTTCCACCACCTTTGCATGAAATAGAAATTTTTTCAATTTGAATTTGATATATATCAATTCAAGTCTCAATTCCATTCAAGAGTGATATACAATTGAACATTGAAAAGGAAATAATATTTTGAAAAACTCAAATTG
Organism: Sequoia sempervirens; assembly: GCA_007258455.2. Lineage (NCBI taxonomy): Eukaryota > Viridiplantae > Streptophyta > Pinopsida > Cupressales > Cupressaceae > Sequoia > Sequoia sempervirens. The sequence continues at coordinate 482,976,677 of VDFB02000017.1, read as the reverse complement.
TTGAGGAGTTTGATGCAAGAAGAAGCAAAGGCTACATAATTGGGTAGAATTCCTCCATTCGAATCTCCACTTTTTAGGTATGTGAAGTATTTACATATTTTCTTTCATTCTATTTTGGCTTGCTTTGATTTTGTTATTTTCTATATTCCATGTTCATCATTGTTTGTTTCTAATTATAACCTTAGCTTGTCAATGCACATTTTAAACTACACAATTCTTTAAACTTACCAATTACATTTTTAAACCACATCTATTTGAGGCATTTTGTTAAACAATTGACCTACCTTGTGTATGCTTCCAAATTTTGTATACACATATATGAGAGAAGTTATAAGTATGTAAAATAATACATCATTTCTCAATCCTTCTCTATGGATGTGCATACCCCTTTCCAAAGGTTTCATTTTGGTATAGGCATGGGGGATGTTGAAAAATGTAGTGGAATTTGGTTTTAGACCTAGAAATTTCATATGCTTGAAATTTTCTAAATCCCTTTCAACAAATCCATTTTGTGCATATCCTACAATCATTCTAGTCCACGAGGACATATCTTGTTGAGGTATTTTGTCAAAAAGTTCTACCAGGCAGCTGATTGCCTTGTCTATGCTACCAAATTTTCCATACATGTCTACTAAAACATTTTATCAAACAACATAGACAAAGCAATCAACTATTTGAAGAAATGACTCAAAGAAATTGGGTCTCATGGTGATATGCATTTTTTCAAACAACTGATTTCCTTGTCTATGCTACCAAATTTTCCATACACGTCTCTACAAAATTGGAATATACTCCTCCCACATTTATAGAACTTTGAATCTATTTTGGATTTCATCTCTATTTCTAAACTTACCTCATCACTAATGTTGTGATATATATTTAATTTTTCCTTGATTAGTCTACCTACAAGGAATTGCAACCCTTCTTTGCACTATTGCAAGACTCTTTATTCAAGGCTAAGTTAGCAACATGGGGAAAGGTGCAACCTATCTTGCAATCATGGCATGCCACAAGACCACATTTCTTTAAGGCATTGGATCCAAAAGTTTATGTGACCTTTGACAAGCTAGTGGGCTCACTAGCTTGTATATGTAGTAGGGTTGACAAGGTAGGGGGGCTCTTTGAAAAAATGCCTCATAGAAATGTGGTCTCACAGGGATATAGTGAGCTCACTAGCTTGTCAAAGGTAGCACCTTTTGCATACATGTCTTCCAAAACATTAATCTCAAAAAATTCACATGCCTTTTCCATGCTTCCATTTTGAGCCTATCTTGCAATCATGACATGCCACAAGACCACATTTAAGGAATTGGATCCAAAAAGTCATGTGAGCATTGACAAGGTAGGGGGATGTTTGAAAAAATGTCTCATAGAAATGTGGTCTCATGGTGATGTATATCATCATGAGATCACATTTCTATGAGGCATTCATGGAATTTTTTCAAAAATTCCATGATTGCAAGATAGGCTCAAAATGGAAGCATGGATAAGGTATGTGAGTTGTTTGGCATTAATATTTTGGTAGACATGTATGCAAAATGTGGTACTTTTGACAAGCTAGTGAGCTCACTAGCCTGTCAATGTAGTAGGGTTGACAAGGTAGGGGGTTGTTTGAAAAAATGCCTTATAAGGAGAATCTTTGAATCAAATATATGTGGTAAGAAGGAGAATAGGTAGTCAAAATTGTGAGCCACATCCAAAGAATTTTTTGGATACGACTCAAACACATTTTTTTTGTAAATTTCGAGAAGATTATCCTAAAATTAAAATTTGTCAAAGATATTTTCAAATGCTTACACCTTTTTATGTCAAGATAAATCACACATGAGCTGCTTGTTGTTGTAGATTACATGTTGAATTTTCTAACCATTATGATGTTTATCATTTTATATGTTTAGATTTGCATACTAATAGTGTTTTGCAGGATTTTGGCATAGATGCCCCACCAACACCTTCAAGAGAGTTCTTATCAAAAAAATTATGTGAAGGAGAGGATGGAAAAATATTCTATCAAAAACTATGCTTGGATGGTTCATGTTAGTGTTGCGGTGGCTTGCAACGTATGCCAATATGTCAACATATGGAAAGCACACATGTGGTTGGAAAGAAACTAGTATAGTTCAAAAAGTATAAAACAATGGCATACAATACAAAAGATGGTAATAAAGTAAAAATGTGTGATTTGGTTATCCATAAGATGCCAATGTATCAGTTTATGTCTACATTTAGTGATAGTATAGTGTATGAGTATGCAAGGCATACCCATAGAGCTCAATGGTTGGACTTGCAATTCAAGTTATGCAAGGAAACCTTTCCAATTGGTAGCATAGTTTTAGTGGTTGAATTTGTAGAGAATTTCACTCTACAACCACAACATGAGTTGCAATCACAATATTACAACTCCACACAAGTTTCTATATTAGTGCACATAACATTCATTCATGCAGTTGATAGTACAAAGGACCAAAGGAAGGTATTGAGGGAGTACACCTTTTATATTAGTGATGATCACACACATTCTCCAGAGTTTGTGCAAGGTTACTTCTAGTTGTTATATAGTGATTTGGCTCAGAGGGGCATATCATATAGTCATCATATAATATGGTCAGATAACTGTGCAACACAATTCAAGAACTTGCAAATATTCTATTGGTTCAACAAGATGCATGTCATTACAATTGTTCAACATATGTGAAACTTTTGTGAGGCTAGGTATGGAAAGGGGGAGAATGATGGTATAGGAGCATCTGTCAAAAGATCATTATAATGAGAAGAGTTAAATTATAAATACAATGCAAAGCTTACAAATGCAAAATCAAGATCGTCGAGTGGTGTAATGATTTAAAGTGGGTTTAGGTAATGAAGGTAAGTCTTCAGTTTGTAGATTTTTTTGGTTGATAGATGATAATAACATTGGACCATATGAGGATTGTTGTACGTTGACATGATCAAGTGAGCTACACTCTTTCCTTTGCTCAAATGCAGGTTCATGGACTATCCATATGTGAAAGATAGCATGCTTTTTTTCTTCATGTACAATGCAAGGCTAGGATGAGTGTGATTCAAAGGAGTGGGTTGACGAATGGTGGTTAAGTTATCTTATCCCACTTCACATGTATCACCCTCAGACGACATTGGAATTGAAATAGATGGAATCGTCAATTGACTTTGACCACATATCAGATCTAGTTCAACTAGGTAATATATCTTCTTGCATAGTTTTTGAAATTCCTATTGTTATCTTACTTTATAGTGTATTTGTAATTTTGACTAATTTCATCTAATTTTCTACACATCTCAATGTAGGGCATGTTTATGCAGTTATTGTAGATGAATACAAAAAAGAGGAAACATATTATTACTTGTGTCATTGCGTTGAGTCCAAAAAGAAATTGGAGGCCCCAGTTATAGATGGAGAAAACATTGAATACCTTACATGCTTAGTGATTGTTATTGGAACATGGCTTAAAAGGTACCCACATAAGAGTGTTAATGTTTGGTTGTTTCAGAACTTTGACATGCATCAAAATATTCTTCATTACTCGATCAATGATAATAAGATTGCACCAGTTATAAAACGTGCCCACATAAGATTTTTTTGGTTGATAGATGATAATAACATTGCACCATATGAGGATTGTTGTACACTGATAGGATTGAGTGAGCTACACTCTTTCCTTAGCTCAAATGTAGGTTCATGGACTATCCATATGTGAAAGATATCATGCTTTTGTTCTTCATGTACAATTCAAGGCTAGGAGGAGTGTGATTCAAAAGAGTGGGTTGACGAATGGTGGTTAAGTTATCTTAGCCCACTTCACATATATCACCCTCTGACGACATTGGAATTGAAACAAATGGAATCGTCGATTGACTTTGACCACATATTAGATCTAGTTCAACCAGGTAATACATCTACTGGCATAGTTTTTGAAATTCCTATTGTTATCTTACTTTGTAGTGTATTTGTAATTTTGACTAATTTCATCTAATTTTCTACAGATATCAATGTAAGGCATGTTTATCAAGTTATTGTAGATGAAGAAAAGGGTATGTGCAGGATCATGATGGGCCAAAAAGTGGCAATATGATATGTGGTTGATGACTATTTTTTTACCCAAAAATAATGAAACGGAAAGGGTTTTTAAATGAGATTCTTAGCTTTCCACTGATATAAATTATGATTTACTTTGAATTTAATAAGTAATTATTATTCATTTTCTATTAAAATTGTGACTAAAGTCCTAATTGATAAGCTGATTGAAAAAATCTATAGCTTTCAAACAGTATCTCATTTTTTGAATCCAAAACATGCGTCACATTCTATGCTTCACATACTATAGGATTAAAAAAACAAAATTGAATTTCATGAAGTTTTGACCAAGTTAAGGTGGAGACATATGAGTTTTTATAGTTTTTAAAAAGTTGTAATAAAATATTCATAATTAATTATTTACTTGGAAAAGAATTACAAAAAATATATGAATCACATCGAGGCATGAGTCCTCTACTTATATATAAAATCTCATAAAAATAATTATCATTTTATTGTGGTTAGGGTGGTCAGAGAGACACCTACTTCTTATTTTTTCTCTAAAATTTAAGTACCACTGCATTGAAATTTCAAATTTTCACCAAATAGATTTTTTTCAAACAAACCTATTTGTTTAGAAACTACATTCAATTTTCTACAGATTCTATTCTTACATATTTTTGAAATAATATAGATAACTTATTCAAATTTTTATGTCAAGTTGCCTAACTCTGATTTTTTTGAATTTTTTGTCACTTAAGGGCCTGTTTTTTCCATGATGTTTCTGCACATACCCACAACAAAGAGGGAACATATTATTACTTGTGTCAATATGTTGATTCCAAAAAGAAATTGGAGGCCCCAGTTATAGATGGAGAAAACATTGAATACCCTACAAGCTCAGCGATTGTTATTGGAACGTGGCTTAGAAGGTAGCCACATAAGAGTGTGAATGTTTGGTTGTTTCAGAAATCTGACATGCATCAAAAGATTCTTCATTATTCGAACATTTTCGTGGCATCCAATGTTTATTTGATCAAATATGGGGGTAAACCTTTGAACAAGACCTTGTGGAAGGTGCATGAGTTTAACCATGAGGCAATACTTGACACAATAAAGAGTAGAGTAGACCTAGATGGTTCATTGAATTAATTTGTAAGTATGCACATCAAGATTAGTTGATAGTTAGACCTTTTATTTCTATGATGCCAATGCTATCATCTAATTTTTATATCATGTATGTAGGTGATTGATGAATTTATCAAACTTGCAAATGTGGCACACTTTATGTTTATAAGTGTGGAAAAGGATACAAAGTTCAGTGGTATTTTACTTTTTCTTAAAAATGTGCAAAAAAAGTGATCTAAGATATTTTCAATAGATTAGTAATCTAAGTGAGATTAAATTGTGTTTTTTTTATAATAGGTTACAAGTTTCCAAAAGGTTGGAAAGTAATTGTTTGGTTACATTCTATTCATGTTGGTCCTTGTTACTTCGAGGACCCTCTAAAGTTTAATCCTGATAGATGGTAGGTATGCTTGATATTCATATAAAAATTTCCTTTTAAGATATTCAATGGACTAGATCGACTAGTGATAAGCTATAAGATATTGCATAATTGAGATCACAAGTTTTAGATTATTGACATATCACATGTTTATTTGAATTGATTATGTGGTTATGTGATTATTAATATTTACAATATCTTTTCTTTGTTTATGTAGGAGCTAGTAAATCCAGATGAATTTATAAAGTATATTCCAAATCCAAGAATAGAAGATGCTACTAAATTATTCATTTGAAGTTAACCTCATAATTGGAACCTATGATGTAGATATTATAAATGTGTGTGTGAAACTTAGAGAGGGAATTTTAAATTATTCATTTGAAGTTAACCTCATCATGAGCGCCTATGATGTAGACATTATAAGAGAATCTATAATGTATAAGTGACATTGTAAAAGATCTATAAGAAGGGAGTACCTAAGGCATCTTTGAATCCTATTTTTAGTTATTGTAAGAGAATCTTATAAGATGAGTTTGTGTGCATGAAAATGGGGGAAAATTGACTGATATTTGATTTAAGTGGGGTGTTGGAATTCATATAGGTTGATTTTTTTCTCATGATTTTGAATTACCACTTGATAGTTCTAAGAAAGCATTGTGCCTACAAGTACAAGAACTTGGGTGTCATATTGGTGTATGAAGCATATTAGAAAATTGTAGCACACACATAAGAATTAGGACTGGCCAAGTGGGGAAAATAATTTGCTAACTCAGTGAAATTGGTAACCTAGTGGACTATTTGAAAAATGGGTCCAAGAAATGGTGTCTCACGGTGATGTACGAGACCCCATTTCTTTGACCCATTTTTTCAAAAAACCAACTACCTTGCCAATTTCATGGTGATGTATCAAATTGCTTCTAGTGTTGACCAAACTATGTGCCTATAATATTCACTTGATATGATTTATAAAACCATTTGATTCTTCCTACGTTTGTTCCACATATAGATCTAAGCTTGCTGATGAATCATCAAATATTTTCATATTCCTTTGATTGTAATATTCACTTGATGGAAAATGTGTCACATGCATGTAGTGTAAAGTCTCAAAGGGATGCAAATTTCATTCTACAACTTGTACAATTGAACCAATAGTTACAACACATGCATATTGGTTTTCTTAGGCTAGGTATGGTCCTTTTCTTCACCCAAACATGCTGAATTAGTCTGAGCTATGTTCATTTAGTGTAATACCTTAAGTCCAAATTGCAAAAAGGAAGCAATGTTTGACGGCCTATTACTCAGAGACCATGTCACTTATGGGAATTTTGTTTGACATCGAGATCACATAGGACCCCTCTATAATAAACTCTCTTGGTTTTTGTTATCTTAGAGTTGTTTTCTCATGGTGGTCAGTTTTCACTTGATGGAAAAAGTGTCAAACACAAGCATTGTAAAGTTGCAAAGTGGTGCAAATTTTGTTTTGCAACTCGTACGACCAAACAAACTATTCTAATACATCTAGATGGGTACATTTAGGCTAGGAATAGTTCTCTTTCACACCCAAACATGCTAAATTGATCTGAGCTACGTTTATGTGGTGTAATCCCTTAAGAGTCTAAATTGCAAAAGGGAAACAATATTTTACAACCTCTTACTTAAAGAACATGTCACTTATGAGAATTCTATCTAAGGCATCAGGATCACATAGGGCACCTCTACATAACATCTATTGGTTTTTGACAACTCAGAGTCATTTTCCCGTGGTGTCCAGTTTTCACTTGATGGAAAAAAGTGTCAAATGCAAGTAGTGTAAAGTTGTAAAGTGGTGCAACTTTCATTCTGCAACTCGTACGACCAAATACACTATTCCAACGTATCTGAATGGGTGTGTTTAGGCTAGGAATGGTCCTCTTTCTCACCCAAACACACCAAATCGATCTAAGCTACGTTCATGCAACATAATACCTTAAAGGTCCAAATTACAAAAGGGAAATAATATTTGATGGTCTGTTACTTGGATATTGTGTCACTTAAGAGCATTCCATCTGAGGTATCAAAATCATGTAAGGCTTCTCTACAATAACCTCTCTTAGTTTTTGTTCTCTTGGAGTCGTTTTCCTGTGGTGTCTAATTTTCACTTGATGGAAAAAATGTCAAATGCAAGCAGTGTAAAGTTGCAAAGTAGTGCAACTTTTATTCTGCAACTCAAATGACTAAATAGACTATTCCAACATGTATGTATGGGTAGATTTATGCTATTCATCATCCTCTTTCACACCCAAACATGTCGAATCACTTTGAGATACGTTTAACTGGCTTGATCCCTTAAGAGTCTAAAGTGCAAAATGACTGCAATCTTTGATGGGCTATTACTAAAAAACCATGATACTTACTCTTCATCTAAGGCCATGAGATTATATTAGGCCCCTCTATAATAACCTCTCTTGGTTTTTTCTATCTCATTGGCATTTCCCCATGGTGATGACTTTTAAGTTGAGGAAAAAATTGTCAAATGCAAGTTGTATAAAGTTGCAAAGTGGTGAAACTTTTTTTCTACAACTCGTATGACCAAACTAACTATTCCAACACTTCTAGATGGGTACGTTAATGCTAGGCATGGTCCTCTTTTAACCCAAAACAAACCAAATCACTCTAAGTTGTTTTCAACTAACTCGATCCCTTAAGAGTCCAAAGTACATAATGACTACAATTTTTGATGGGTTATTACTCAGAAACCATGAGGCTTACAAAATCTTCATCTGAGATTATAGGATCATATTGGGACCCTCTATAATAACCTATCCTATTTTTTAATATCTCAAAGACATTTTTCTCGTGGTGACATTTTTTTAGTTGAGGAAAAAGTTGTCAAATACAAGCAGTGTAAAGTTGCAAAGTGGTGCAACTTTTTTTCTACAACACGTATGACCAAACAAGTTGTTCTAACACATCTAGATTGGTATGTTTAGGCTAGGCATGGTCCTTGTTCACACCTAAAATTTTTGAATCATTCTGAGCTACATTCAACTGACTCAATCCCTTAAGAGTCCAAAATGCAAAATGGCTACAATATTTGACAGGTTATTACTCAGAAATAATAGCATATACAAAATCTTTGTCTAAGGCTACAAAATCACATTGGGACCCTCTATAATAACCTCTCTCATTTTTTGCTATCTCAAGGTCATTTTCTCGTGGTGACGACTTTTCAGTTGAGGAAAAAATTATCAAATGTAAGTAGTGTAATGTTGTGAAGTGGTGTAACTTTCATTTTTCAACTCATACGACAAAATAGACCATTCCAATACATCTAGATGGGTACATTTATGTTAGGAATGGTTCTCTTTCACATCCAAACAAGCCAAATTACTATGAGCTATGTTCAACCGGCTCAAACATCCTAGAAGAAATTGAATCTTAGTGGGTGCCCACCACAAACTAATGACTCCTTTGAATCTTAGTGGGTTCCCACCACAAATTAGAGCTTATTTTAGAATACTACAAGTGAAGGTGAAGACCTAAAATAGGATAAGGAAAAAAAGGAGAGACGCGATGATCCACTTATGAAAAATGGGATATAAAAAGTGGAAAATGGAATAGCAAAGCATATAAGATCCATTAGAGGTTTGTAAAGAGAAGGTACAATATGTTACACTATAAATATATGTCTTCCCTCTCCTCTTAGCTTTATCCCTTTTAAATTCTTCCTTGGATTTCATATTGAATTAGCACATAAGTAAATGATATGTCATTGGTGAATCATTTTTTGAAATATTGAAGTTGTTTAGCATCAATCAATAAATATTCAAGACAAACCATGAAGGACAACAATCAACAATGCTAGAGCTAACCAATTAATAAGTATACATGTGAATAAATGAATCGTACATGTGAATAAGTGAAAGAAAAGTACTCAAATACATGTAAGCATTGAAGTATACACATGAATACATAGTATACACATTAATACAAATTATATGCATGAATACAAGGTATACACATGAAAACACATAAGTCACAAAGTATACATTGGAATACATGTAAGTCACAAAATATACACGTAAGTTGTAAAGTATATACTTGAATACACATAACTCATATCTATTGAACCATGGATTTCTAGTGAAAATATGGACACCATCAATAGAAAATATTTGTATTAACCAAATAGCCATGTATGCATACATCAATATATGTCGATATAAGTATAAAATATATACAAAATAGCCATATAAGCTTACATGAATTCAATATAGGCATAAAATCCCAAATATATGCAATACAAAATATATACAAAAATGCCATATAGGCATACAGCAAAAGGCCCTAGAATCAAAAGTCATTGCCCTTTAGTCTCTTGAAACAAACTCTTGCCCTTTGCTTGTCACTCAGACGGTGAAAAGTTTGTCACTCATTTACTTTGAGGTTGAGGAATGCTCTTGGTACTTCTCCTAGGGTTTAGTTCCTTATCAAGCATTATCTGTTACAATAACCAATAAAGACATTAATATATAGAAATTACATTATAAAAAATGATATTTAACAAAATAATCACTTACCGCCACTAGATGATCACTCTCCTCGAGGGAAATATTCACATTCCAATGTTGCGGTGTGCTAAATCCCTATAGAAACCATCCATAGAGAAATTAAACTATGAATCAATAATAATTTTATCTTTCACTAACAACTATAACAATGAATATAAATTGAAATTTAGTAATCTACCTCATACACCCATGAGAGGCATTGAGGAGTCTATGGTAGAAGAAACAAAAAGATCCATTTCCCTATGAACATCTAAAAATAAAAAAACAAATTATTCAATCACGAAAACTACAATAATGATGCATATCATGACTTATAATGTATGAGATAATGAACAAAATTTTGAGTACTTATTGAACTATATATTTCTTACTATCATGCTTACTATTTTCCCCATCCATAGCTTGTTCAAAAGCACCTATTTTAGGCTTTTATCCATAGTGGCAAGCTGGTGAACTATTTGATAAAATTATTTGGTAGACATGTACGAAAACTATAGAAGCATAGAGAAGGCAGTGAACTATTTGAAAAAAAGCCTCAAATAAATGTGGCCTCATGGTGATGGAATGCCATGACAATCAAATTTGTTTGTCATGGCATTCCATCACCATGAGACCAAATTTCTTTGAGACATTTTTTCAAATAGTTCATTTCCTTCTCTATGGTATTATGTTGGGATGGGGTGGATGGTATAGTGTGCTCTTAGTTATGAGATGGAGGTGATCGTGACATGAAGAGGGAGGGGTGGGGATATGAACAAGTGGAGAAAGAGGTGGAAGGTTCCATCGATTGGTAAATTGAGGATGAGGATGAGGACTTTGAAAAGAATTTGGAGGGGAATTTTGGCTAAATTCTTGGTTTCTATTCTTTAGGTGGTGAGTTGTTTTGAAAAAATGTATCAAATAAATGTGGTTTCATTTTGATGGAATGGCATTCCATCACCATGAGACAAAATTTCTTCAAGAAATTTTTTCAAACTACTCACTACCTTGTCTATGCCATTGCTTACTATTATGCTTTGATAGGTTTTTTCCAAGCATTGATAGCTTGTTGGAAGGCACCTTTTTTAGGCTTTTAGCCATAGAAAAAAGGAAGTGAGTAGTGTGATAAATGCTTTGGTAGACATGTATGGAAAATGTGGTAGTATAGAAAAAGCGGTAATATTTTTGAAAAAATGCCTCAAAGAAATGTGGTCTTATGGTGATGGAAAGGAATTCCATCACCATGAGACCACATTTCTTCAAGGAATTTTTTAAAACTAATCATTGCCTTGTCTATGTTATTGCTTACTATTTTGCTTTGATAGATTGTTTCCAAGCATCCATAGTTTGTTGGAAAGCACCTATTTGGGGCTTTTAGCCATAGCAGCAAGAAAGTGAGTAGTTTGATAAAATGTTTTGGTAGAAATGTATGGAAAATGTGGTAGCATAGAAAAGGCGGTGAGATTTTTGAAAAAAATCCTCAAAAAATGTGGTCTTTTGGTGATAGAATGGCATTCGATCACCATGAGACCACATTTCTTCAAGGAATTTTTTCAAACTACTCACTGCTTTGACTATGCTATTGCTTACTATTATGATTTGACAGATTTTTTCCAGACATCCATAGTTTGTTGGAAAGCACCTATTTTAGGCTTTTATCCATAGCTACAAGGAAGTGAATTGTTTGATAAAATGATTTGGTAGACATGTATGGAAAATGTGGTGAACTATTTGAAAAAATTCCTCAAATAAATTGGGTCTATCCATCACCATGAGACCACATTTCTTTGAGAATTTTTTTTAAACAACTCATTGCATTGTTTGTGATATTACTTACTATTATTCTTTCATAGATTTTTTTCAAGAATCCATATAATAGACAAGGTAGTGAACTATTTGAAAAAATTCCTCAATAAAAGTGATCCCATGGAATGCCATGACAAGAAAATGTAGTTGGCAGCTGCTCCTAGTTATTACTTATGCTATGTGAAGTAATTACATCACTGCTTATGTTGACTTTCTAAACAACTATATTATAATTGAAAATTTTCCATCTATCAACATCTAGTTATTAGTTATGTAATGTGAAGTAATGTCTTGAGTTTGAAATATGTGCAATGCAATGTAATCAATGATATGAGTATAAAATACAAAAATCTATTGAGTACAATTCATTAGTTAAACTCTTCATTCTATTACCTAAGTGAAGATTTGTACAACTCCACTAGCATTCAGAGGTGTTCCCACGAAGCCTCCAATATTAGCCTATTCAACATCCAAAATCATATATTAGAATACCATTCATATAACAATGCTATTCAACTGTAATATTTATAATTGTTTACTAGAGTTATATACCTCAATGATAGATGAAGTGGAGTAATAAATAGGTGGAGGGCCAGTGTATCTAGTATCAACATTGTGACCCTAAAATTTTATTACAATCATTAAAATAAATTAGTTAATATTTCATTTCAAAAATGAAATTTAATAAATTAAATTCAATGAACATGCTAAAATTTTCCTAAGTATCAATGCCCAAAGCCTCATTCAAAATGTAATTTTCCATCACCATCTCCGTAGCTATAGACTTGTCCATGTACCAACCTCCTAAGTGTCTGTGGGGTCATATGTAGAATCTAACCCACAAACCTAACAAGAATGGGGTGGAAGCCTACCCCTCAAAGTCTCCCCTGGATGGCGCTATACTATATAACTGGCATGTTGGATGATAGTCTGGGTCAAAGAGCTAAGAGAATGCAAAGCATACACCTCAACACTCTCCTTCGTGACAGAAGGGATAACGACGTCCTCATGAGCAGACCTAGCGAGAGCTCATCTCCCCTACCATTAAGGATCCTGTTGTGCACCTAGTTTATCTGATGTTGACCCTCCACCTCTCCCCTAAAATTCCCTCATATAAAAATAGTTGGGGATTTTGTTGAGGATGAACTCACAATAGAGTTTCCTCAAAAAATATTCGGGACTTCACAATTGTTGCATGGTGGATAGTCAAAAACCATGTACCACCTATTCTAAAAATTGTTCCTAATACCTTGGTGGTGGCACCAATGAATAGGAAAGCTCTTGGAATTAAGGTCAAGATTTTGATTTGTGTGTGGGTCAATGAATAGTGAGGATAAATCATATTTTGTAATTTTTCATATTTTACTTCTTTATTTGATAATTTATCTACATAAAAATTCATCCACACTTGCCTCCTATCTTCCCAACCCCTTAATTTTTTGTTGATTGCATCTACATGTGTTAACATGTATTTAAGTGAACTCACAAGTGTTCTTTCCATGGTTGAACTTACAAAATCATTCAACCTCATAATTAAGTTGTCAATCTATTTTTCATTGTTTTCAATTACCCCCATTAAATTTTGTTGAGTATCAGGAGGATGTTGAGGAATTGGTGGAGGAGTTTGTTGTTGTGGTTGTTGAGGATTTTGAGGTTGATTAATATCTCCTACAAATTAAAGAAATGAATGTTAAAATCAACCTAAAATTACCTATTTGATAATAAATTCACAAAAAAACAAAGAATGCTTACTTATTTGACCTCCCCATTGACATGGCGACATCTTGGTGACAAAATTGCAACAATTCGATGAAGAAATTGCAACTTTTTCTCCCTCTAAAATGTGAGCATGAAAATGCAGGGTTTGTTACCTACAGGCAACAAAAAACACAATGAAAATGAAATTATGTGGTTTTATTCTTTTTTGTTTTAATAAGCTATAATGCACTTGTGTTATAACATGAGCACATTATGGGCTCGATGTGACTGAGCCTTAGGATTAGTCACACCAAGCCATAATGTGAGCACGTCATAACACACTCACATTATAATGTGCTCACATTATAGCCTTTCAAATTATCTTTGAAATTTTGGCCACAATTTGGCCCCACATCTTTTTGTACCCGCCCTTAAACCAAACTTTGATATGTGGAAATATGGTTATGGTGTGATGATATTTGCATGGATAAATGTGTGAATGTGTATGAAATTCAGTATGAATCTATGTTTAATTCATGGTTATTAATGGTCCATATACTTTAGATGAAACTAACTTCCCGCAGCTAGAAGAATTGCAACCCACAACAAATGGATTGCCCAGCCTGCAGCTAAAGGATTCCAGGCAGATTGCAGGGGAGATTCCAGAATGTTGAGAAACATGATAGTGTAGAAAATGATTGTAGCAATTATTGAAGTGGTCGATTATGAGTCACTAGATCATCCAATAGGATGAAAAGAGGAAGAAGAAGTTTGTATAGATCACAAAGCTAACATGACAATTCTCATAGAGCACGTCTCTATCAAACCATTAGGGTAGAGATTCAATCCTATTTATCTTCTTCTAGCTTTTTCAATTATGGTTTCAGTTGCAAAAACTAGTTCTCTTTCTATTTTAAAGGAGAGTGGATATCTACATTTAATTTTTATTTTTGATTCTTCTTTGAATGAGACTCCTCCTAGGCCTATATAGTTGGATCAGTGGTTGAGGAGAAGATCTAGTTCAAAGTGATAAGTTTTTCTAGTTATAGTTATTTTTTCCAGTAGACAATCTTGCATTGTTAGGGTTCTTGTTATTTAGTTACAGATGTATATGCACTAATGAATGGGAAATTTGTGAAGATTCTTGTCAAATTGTATAGTTCATTTATATGCAACATATATGTTTGAGTTTATTGTTGTGATTAGGTTATTCAAGTAGTAAATATTTTACTTCTCCTATTGGTACAACTCAAGCAAGGGCCACTTGAGGTACTTTTGACCCACCTTAATTTTTGTTTTTAAATCAGATTTTTATGTTGTTGCATTCATTTCAAGTTCTTAAATTACATGAACATGATTGATATCTTGTATCATGAATTATGCTCTATAATGTGTCTATGAGTTCTCCTCCAAAGTGAGTTAAGTGGTTAGAAGTAAGAATTAGTAGTGCTAGTGAATTTGAGAGTTTGGGTTTAGTAGTTAACAATTAAAGTGTTAAGTTGTAGGTACCCACAACATTAGTAGTAGATTAAGTTATTTCCCATGTTTTCCAAATTAATGCTTTATTTCCTTTTCTATCCTTTGGTGTTTTCTTGTATATGTGTAAACCACCTTTACTTGCTAATATAGGCTGTGTAGAGTACATGGATTTACATACAATGCCAACAACATCAAAATCTTATGAAGCCCTAGTTGATAATTAAATGGAGCCTTTGTGAGGGTTTAGTGGACTATTCAGCTAGAAACCCCCCCTCTAAATTGTGTGTTTAACACCAAGTTGACTGAACATTAGTACGACCTTACATTTTTGGCATCGTTATTGAGGATAGCGCTATATTTAGGATTCTCATGTGTAATTTCAATCTTTCATAGTTAGAATTTTTTTTACAAGATTAGGATAATTAGGTTTTAGTCATCAATACAAAACACTTTACTAATAATGTGTAGGAGTTGTTGATCCAAAGATTCACAACTATTGTATGTGGAGGTGGTGAGACACTCTGGGAATATTTCTCCCTTCAAAACATGAATCTTTAGAGGATATTGGTGATCAAAGTGAACAAAGAGAGGGTATTATTGAAGAAGAATCATCCCTAACACTAATATTCACACCAAAAATAGAGGATAATTCCCACACACAAATCATCACTATGGGTGATATTGTAGTGGAAAACCCACTAGAATATGTAGCATTTGATTTCACCATTTCCAACTAGGAGAGAGAAAATGCATTAAAGAACATACCTCCTTTAACACTACTTTTTTTATATGGGTTGGTCATAGAGGACCCAGATATGTTCGTTTTTTAGTTTGATGTGTTGTGATGTACTATGAGATGGTTTATGGGTTTGGGAAGAGATGTTTCAAATTGGAATACCATGAAGAAAAAGTTCTTGGAAAAATACCAAAAATATTATAGAGGAATAGACAAAAAGAGATATGACATCTTCAAGATGTCACAAAAGGAGGATGAATCCCTGAAAGACTACATGGAAAGATTTTAGTTTTCTCTTAAGAAATCCTACCAAAATAGACTCTCAAATGAGTTTGTAAAACTAATATTCTTAAGGGGGACTAATGAGGATTGCACGGATGCACTTAGCCTAATTGAGGTAGGAGATATCTCTTAGGCACCATTTGAGGAGATCTAGAAGGCATGCAAAAACTATTCAAGGTCTTTCACAAAAAAGGTTACATGAGATAAGACATCTTCCATTAGCAGACCATCGAATGGAGTCTCTAGAGTTGAATTGATTAATCTTTTTTCCAATATGAAGGAGGATATTATTAGTCATCTAGCTACATAATTAGACACCCTCCATATCAAAAAGATGCGAAAAGTGGAAGAAGTAGTTCTTACAGAATATTGTCCACATTATAGACAAAGAAGTATAAATGCAAATGCAAGAAGGTGGCAAGTATCTCTGGAGAAAAGCATGGGATACCATAATTTCATGCATTGGAAGGTGAAGATGGAAAAATATTATACATAGCTCAAAGCAAACCATGGCAACCAAGACAAGATATGCCTCAAGATCCTTTGAATTATAACATGTAATTTTTTGGTAATAATGTAAATTTTCCTAGTTGAATCCTCAACCTTGGGCTAATATACAAAACAAACCATGACCAAATTCTCAATCCAATTGGTACCAACAACAAAAAACCATGTGGCCACCACAAAACTATCAAGGATATAATTCTCAATGGCCACCCTAACAAAACCAATTGAAACCTCAATGGTAAAGAGGCCAACAATGGAAAAAACAAAACATGAATTATTGTAGCAACAACAACCGTTGTAGCCACAACAACAAGCCATTATTCCAAACCTAGCAAATCCAACACCACAACTACCTAGAGCACCTCATCTGGGAGCCCAACTTGCACCTAACCCCAATAACAAGCCTACTCAACTAGCTTATACTAATGAAGCTAGTCAATACCCTACTTATGGGGTAGAGGTGAGCAATGTCCACCTCAGATTAGGGAAAAATTTGGTTGGGTCTTCATCTCATCATATCACTAAATTGATTGATGATGAACCCCAAATAGGGACCTTGGACAATCAAACTAAGGAGCTTGAGTCAAATCAAGTTAACTAAACCAATCCAAGTCCAAAGCCTCCATTCCCTAAAAGATTAGTAGTTCAAAGGAATCAAACACAAGATAAAACTAACCTAATGGGAAAAGTTAAGGATTTTTGTATCCAAATACCCCTTATTAAATCCATTAAGGAGGTTCCTAGCTATAATAAAACAATGAGAAAACTATGCATTAAAAATATAGGTAGGAAGATAAAAGTCCCTCAAATTGTACATGTCTTAGGACAACTTGCAAAAATTATGTTGGGAAACATAACTATCCCCAAGTATGTAGACCTAGGAGTCTTGTAGTGGATGTGAAGATAAATGACACTCTCATTAAGAAAACCTTAATTGAATTGGGAGTAGTTATTAATGTAATGACTAAAGGGACAATGAAGTTGTTATAGTCGATAGAAATCAGACCTACACCTATTATTTTATAGTTGGTAGATAGGTCCACAATTAAACTTGAGGGTATCATTGAGGACTTGGTAATAACATTGGACTCATGGGAATACCCAATAGATTCCATGGCACAACATCCAAAATCTAATCTTGTAGGATACCCTCTCATTTTAGGCAGACATTGGTTGTAAATACTAGATTCCTTCATAGGTTCCAGGTCTGGGAATATGATTATCTCTAATGGAAATGAGACTAAGAAATTGGTCATGATACCTAATTTTGCTTCCAGCTAAATCAGGTAGAGTTATGATTGCATTTGCATTTAAGTGAAACAAAAGAGTACATTCTTTTCTGCTAAGTTTCATTCATATGCATAAAAGAAATTATCAAAAGACTGCATTATTTGATTATGCAATTGCATACAATAGAGAAGAGAGTCAACATTTATTGCAAAGGTAGTATTTATTGATAATCATAAGTGTATAGTGTCCCTCACAAGCCAAGGGATTGAATATTTCAATGCATATAAAGAAAAACTATACATTTATAGATAAAAGGAAATGCATATGTAAAGAAGGGGAACCCGTCATTTCCTAAATGAAAAATCTCAATTGAGTTGACTTGCATTAGCTTTAGTCCTCCTACCCATCTAGCTTCTAGTTGTTGCTTGCCCCCTACTACTCCAAGGTTTCTTGCATTTGTGAGAATAGAGTTGGTTAGAGAAATGAAGGATCACCAATCAGTACATAGGAAAACATCCATAAACATATAATCTGAACCTTATAAAAATTAAAATAGCTAGCATATCATAGATGTCCAAGAAAACAAGAGTTATCAAACACATCTATCATATGCTCTATTTTATCCAACAAGTTTTCTCATTGTTCAGGTATAGGTAAAATATTTGTTACAGTGTTGTTTCATCTAGTTACAACATGTGGAGTAAAATTTGGATCCCACGAGGGTTGAGCCCAACATGTTGCCCTCTCTTGTTTTAAGAGGGGTAGGAATGTAAACAAAATTGAAAAACTTGCTAAAGTTGATGATAAACCTATTCTTGATGCATTAAATCAATATGGAATCATACCACTTGATCAAATTTCATTATTAGATTCAAAAGATGCAACAAAAATGTGTGAATTATCAAGAAAAATTACTCTTCATCTTTTGATAATGAACCAAACAGTACGCTGCCATCATGTTGATCAAAAGGGAAATCATTTCTTCTTAGAAATATTACTCTACTTGATATGTCTTTCAATCTTCTTAATGGAACAATTTTACTTGAGTTTTCAAGACTTCAAAATTAACACATATTTCTAGGTTGCAGAGGATTGCTTTGCAAAATTAAAAAATGGTACATATTTCTTAAATTCTTGTCAACTAGGTCTAGGAGGAATTGAAGGACAACATTTTGTATCAAGGAGAACAAGTCCAATGCAAAATGTAACTAAATCATGGATACCCATGTTCTCTATATGTTTCAAGTAATTATATTCCACAAGGTTTTTTATTCTTTCATGAGATAAACACTTGGTAAAGCATGTGGGTTGACTATGATAAGGCAAGTCACTTGCGAAGGAAGATCAATTTTTGAACCCAACTTCATATCTAATTAATGAGATTCAATAGTCTAAAAGGATTATAAAGATGGTGCACAGATGGTTCAAATCATTGTACAATTATTAGATAAAGCTAAGAGATAGTGATGGTAGTCTTTACAAGGTGTAGTCAATAGACACCAAAGGGTAGTGTGAATGAGTCATTTGAAAGGATAGTTCATCTGGGGTAGTCTTGTCTTAAAATTCTTTCAAGTCCCACCTTCAATCAAGAGAAAATGATTTCTTTCACATTTGTGAAATGGATGATTCCCATGCACATTGCAGAGCAAGATTGTGAGGAGTCTCAAACAATGTAAACTTGAATTCTCTATTCAAAACTACATAGCAAGTTCAATATCAAGGTATTTTAATGAACATGAAGCTAGTTTTTTGTAATGGAAGCCATAAAATTAGGCAAGTGGTCTTCAATAGTAGTGCTCATGGGTAGTAAGGATCGAATATGGAATAAGGACAATGAATGAAATCCATAAGAACATGTGCCATGAAGTTCATGACAGTCATAGAGCATAATCAACACACAAACAATGGACAGTGTCATGTAATAAGTAATCACAATGCAACACATTGCAGGGAGAGCCATGAGAATTTTCATGATGGAAATCTACAATCTGATGCAGAGGGTCAGGGACTTTGAAAGAAACACAAAGATTTCAAGGATCAAAGGTTGCAATCTCAAGCTATCTCCTAGGCACCCTAATGGAGACAAGGCTTAATGATGCACTAATCACTTGTATGCTCTCTTTATGGACCCAAACCCTTGGAACACCCTTAAGAAACTTAAGAAAAATTATTTTGAATGATTCCAAAGCCCAACCCTCTGACTTAGACACAAAACCAAATTTTCACCTTAACTAGGCTACTAGCCAACTAGGCCTCTAGCGAAGGATTTTTGACTTTGCACTCAAACTTTCCAAAGGAGCCTCCAGTCTAATGACTGTTTTAGATGTGGTTTGTGATGACAAACAACATATCTGAACCTTGATATCACTTGCTTTAGACAAACCCTTCCAAAATCTGCTGTCTCCTAAAAAACTAGGCCTAATTAGCCCACTTTTCCAAAGAAACCCCTCTTTAAACTCAACCCCTGACCATGAAACTTTCAACAATCCCTTAAAATGACTCAAAACCAAGTATTCCAAGTTTTTAGACCTCTATGACACCTCTAACATCTCAAACACAAAACCCTCCTTAACTTGCCTCAAAACTAGGGCTTCTTCAAAACTAACCTTCCAATCACTTCCAGAACTTTCTCATTGACTCTACACCATTAGGACAACATATTTAGTTTATCCCAACTCAAAAACACACCCCTCATTAAGGCAGATCTTCTGTTGCTATACCTTAGCCCCCATCCTCATGCACTTTGCATTGTCCAATCTTGGTGTACACCTTAATATTCCTCTTTCCTGCACATTAGTTTGTCAAATATATATGATACATGTTAGGAATGATCCATTTCATAGGTCACAACAGCATTTTACCTTGAAATGGATCAATCATCCATGAAAAACCTCAAAATTAGTGAAAATCTGCACTTTCTTGAGGACAGTCAGAAATAATATACAAAGAATTGATTGTTGTTGCTTTCAGGACATTCAAATTACTTCAAAACAAGTTGATACAAGTCCCTAAACCATCCTACTAATCAAATCTTCAATAGAAATCAATAAAACATCAAAAGAGCACAAGAAAAATGTAAGAAATTGCTGTTTTTTTGCTTTTCCCTGTAGTAGTCCGTACAAAATCCGTACCAGCAACCCAAACTCCATAAAAATGATTCCTTTAGGGTTACATACCCATCCCACAACTGCTCAAACCGTTTGGAATTGGTTTGATTACATTAAAGTTGCTAAAACATCAAAAACACACTTTCTCGCCAAAGTTGGATTTCAAAAATCTGAATACTCCAACTTGAAATTTATTAACTCCTATGACTAAAACCTTCTAAAACTTATTTCATTTCACTATTCAACCTTAATGAACCTAATTAAAACACTGAAAACCTATCTAGACTCTTAGGACATGATTTGTCCAATTACAATGCATTTTGGTCCTATGGTCCTTATCAAGACCCTTAGGACATTTGACTCCTTTAATGTTTTTAACCATTTCAAAAGCCATTATAGGCTTTAGGATGTTATAATTGATGTTCTGAGTTCTTTGATAGGTCTTCATGACCCCTGCATCCTCATGTCTCTTGAAGTGTTCCTTGAAGAGCTTGGGTACTCCTGCACCATTCTCCCCAAGAAAGAAAAAGTTCTTGCCCCAAGAAGTATCGAACTTGTTGCTGCCATAATACTCCTTGTTCCTATATGTTTTCATCTTCACATGACAGGGCATGTAATCTCCCAAAGTCACTGTCTTCCTCTTCTGCCAATCTGCACTCATGTCATTCATCATGTTAGTGTCAAAAATCTATTTTGTTTGTCCTTCTTGCTGCTTGAACTCAGTCTGATTTTGTGCCCTGTTTCTGCCTCTATGCCACTGATTCATTTGTGAAATAACACCTCCTCTATCACCCTCAACTATAGGGCATTCAATTCCTCCAACCTTAATACTGTCCAAGTCCCACAAATTCTGATTTTTAGGACTGTGTGCTTCAAATCTCTGCTACAACTTACTATTTTTCAACCAACCAGTGTCTTCCTCCATCCTACCCTGCTCATTTACCTGCAAATGCTTCTCAAAACATATTACAAAGTTTTCATTAGACTGCTCCAAAGGCAAAGGAACCAACTTATATCTACTAGCATCTTTATGCACCAAATATGTGTTATGAAATCCATCATGCACTGTCCTCCTAGCATACTGCCATGGTCTTCCCAAGATGATATGACCACAAGTCATTGGAATGACATCACAAAGCACCCTATCATGATATGATCCAATTGAGAAATCTACATAAGCCCTCTTACAAATATCTACATGCTATCCTTGAGTTACCCAAGTGGCCTTGTAGGGAGTAGGATGATCAAATGTTTCAATCCCTAACTTGGTTATCATATCAAGTGAAACTAAATTGCTATGTGACCCTGAATCTATGAGCAATCTGTAGATCTTACCATGACTCAAACAATTTTTTTAAAAAATAGTTACCTTTGGCTCTTGATGAAGTCTTTCTCCTTGCTTGACCATAAGAAACTCACCATCAGTCACAGGGTCTGCCATGAATGTTTTTGGTTCCTCCTTCTTCTTGTACCAAGTTAGCTCTCCTATCTCTGTCCCTATCAGCTTGTTGCCATTTAGGACACTTGAAGGAAGGATGCCCTGGTTCATTGCAATTGAAACATCTACCTGTGAATGGTCCTCTACCTTGTCCAAATCTGCCTCCTCCTCTAGGAGTGTATCCACCTCTTTGATCAAAATATACCTCTTTGCCTTTGTCATTGCTGCTCTTGTCATTGTTGCCTTGTCCTTGTTCTCTATTACCTCTGCCCCTATTTGAACTACCTCCTCTTCCACCATTGCTTGATCTTTCTTGCTTCTTCTTCACCTTTTCTTCTGCTCTAATGGCCAATTGAAAACATTCTCCCAATGTCCTTGGCAATTGCAAACCAATCTCATCTTGTAGATTGTACCTCAAGCCATTGATATACCTGGCTATTTTCTCATCCTCTTCTTCATAACCTCCTCTGATACTAAACTTGTGAAATTATTCAATATAGGACATCACATCCATGTCCTTTTGCTTTAAATTCTGCCTCATCCTTTTCACATGAATGGTATAATCAGATGGTAGGAACTGCTCTTTGACCAAACTCTTCATCCTTGCCCATGTAGAGACTTTTGCCAATCCTCTAGCCATCCTATCATTCTGAAAACTAGCCCACCATGTCAATGCTATGCCTCTCAACTTGGTTTTGGAAAACTTAACCTTCCTCTCTTCATCCATCTCCTCAAACTCAACGTAGTTTTCTAAGGCATCAAGCCATCCCAACACCTCTTCACTATCCATCTTCCCTTCATAGATAGGAAAGTCTATGTGACTCTTTCCTCCATGACCTTGTACTGCCTTCAACAATCTCAGTAACCTCCTTTCCTTAGGGTCCTCTATCTCATCTGCTTGATGTTCCTGATTTACCCTCACATGCTCTTCATCTTCATCATTGTCTTCTTGGTCTTCTTGGTCTTCTCTCCTCCTACTCCTCTCAAGGTTATTTATCCTTGCTTGCATGGTCTCTCTCTCCCTTCTCCATTTCCTTTCTTCTCTTGCTCTGGCTTGCTCTCTTGTTGCTTCTTGTTCCCTTCTTTCTCTTCTCTCCCTTTCCAAGATTTCCTTCAACTCTTCCAACTCTCTTGCCAATTGATTTTTTGGTGCCATTGTTGTTTCTTCAATCCCTAAAGGACCTACTCATTTCTCTGATACCACTATGATGCAGAGGGTCAAGGACTTTGAAAGAAACACAAAGATTTCAAGGATTAAAGGTTGCAATCTCAAGCTATCTCCCAGGCACCCTAATGGAGACAAGGCTTAATGATGCACTAATCGCTTGTATGCTCTCTTTATGGACCCAAACCCTTGGAACACCCTTAAGAGACTTAAGAAAACTTGTTTTGAATGATTTCAAATCCCAACCCTCTAACTTAGACACAAAACCAATTTTTCACCTTAACTAGGCTACTAGCCAACTAGGCCTCTAGCGAAGGATTTTTGACTTTGCACTCAAACTTTCCAAAGGAGCCTCCAGTCTAATGACTATTTCAGATGTGGTTTGTGATGAAAAACAACATATCCAAACATTGATATCACTTGCTTCAGACAAACCCTTCCAAAATCTGTTGTCTCCTAAAAAACTAGGCCTAATTAGCCCACTTTTCCAAAGCAACCCCTCTTTAAACTCAACCCCTGACCATGAAACTTTCAAAAGTCCCTTAAAATGACTCAAAACCAAGGATTCCAAGTTTTTAGACGTCTATGACACATCTAACATGCTCAAACACAAAACCCTCCTTAACTTGCCTCAAAACTAGGGCTTCTTGAAAACTAACCTTCCAATCACTTCCAGAACTTGATCATTGATTCTACACCATTAGGAAAACATATTTAGTCTATCCCAACTCAAAAACACACCCCTCATTAAGGCAGATCTTCTGCTGCTATACCTTAGCCCCCATCCTCATGCACTTTGCATTGTCCAATCTTGGTGTACACCTTAATATTTCTCTTTCCTGCACATTAGTTTTCCAAATACATGTTAGGAATGATCCATTTCGTAGGTCATAGCAGCATTTTACCTTGAAATGGATCAATCATCCATGAAAAACCTCAAAATTAGTGAAAAATCTGCACTTTCTTGAGGACAGTCAGAAATAATATACAAAGAATTGATTTATGTTGCTTTCAGGTCATTCAAATGACTTCAAAACAAGTTGATACAAGTCCCTAAACCATCCTACTAATCAAATCTTCAATAGAAATCAATAAAACATCAAAAGAGCACAAGAAAAATGCAAGAAATTGCTGTTTTTTTGCTTTTTCCTATAGCAGTCCGTACAAAATCCGTACCAGCAACCCAAACTCCATAAAAATGATTCCTTTAGGGTTACATACCCATCCCACAACTTCTCAAACCGTTTGGGATTGGTTTGATTACATTAAAGTTGCTAAAACATCAAAAACACACTTTCCCGCCAAAGTTGGATTTCAAAAATCTGAATACTCCAACTTGAAATTTATTAACTCCTATGACTAAAACCTTCTAAAAATTATTTCATTTCACTATTCAACCTTAATGAACCTAATTAAAACACTGAAAACCTATCTAGACTCTTAGGACATTATTTGTCCAATTACAATGCATTTTGGTCCTATGGTCCTTATCAAGACCCTTAGGACATTTGACTCCTTTAATGTTTTTAACCATTTCAAAAGCCATTATAGGTTTTAGGATGTTATAATTGATGCTCTGAGTTCCTTGATAGGTCTTCATGACCCCTGCATCCTCATGTCTCTTGAAGTGTTCCTTGAAGAGCTTGGGTGCTCCTGCACCACAATTAGAAGAGACTAACAGTAGAGAAAATAATCTCGGAGCAATCGAGAGCAGTCATTGCTAAGATTGTTTTTAAAAGGGACAATCATCATAGTAGGAGGTTATGTTTTATGAAAATTTCTAGAGTATGGAGCGATCACAACCCACAGTGATGGAATCCTCATAGTGCCCATAAGTTTCATGAATAAAAGCCACATAAAAGCCAAGCATAAATTAAATATAGCCCTGTTCCTCAATAGAATGAGTACATATTGCAGTAGTATTGGTTAGAACTAAGTATTATGTTCAAGAATCTCAAGCCCCAAGATGACAAAACTAGATGCGCATAGTCAATGAGGGATAGAAATTGATAGTCATTTTATATCACTCACAACAATAGTATGGACAATTAAGTGAACATTGAATTAATATAATAGTCACATTATTGAAAAGTGCAGTCATAGAGTTGAAATATCAAGACAGAGCAGTTCATGGTTACAAAAGTGCTAGGATTTCATAACAATGGTTTGATGATTAGTATTTCACAATAGCATGAAGATATCTCATAGCACTGTCATATCAATTTGGATGTTTAGTAACTGTTACTTGTCAAAGTTGTTGTTGTATGCTAGGGGTCACTATTATTTGTCACCTTGATGACCAAAACCCTACCAAAGAAAAATGAAGATATGCAATTATAGTGTTATGACACTTAATAGTGCACAAAAAGGTCAGGGTTTTTCAACTACAAAGACATAACATTGTCTAAGGGATCAAACATGGACAGGTCTCAAAGGGTCGGTGAGAGTCAAATAATACAAGGGAGATTAAATGCATAGTGATAAATAAGCAGTAAAGGTAAATCATGAACAAAGGCTTCCACTCATCTTGCAACATATCCTAATTGTCATAGAAATTACAGTATGTCATGGCATTCCAGAAGCGGAGTAAAAAAAATGAAAACCCTTGAACATATAGGCCAAGCATGATGCAGGCTAGAATAGTAAAAGAAATCTCAGCCATAGTGAGGTTCAAAAACAAGATATCCATAGAGGAGTGTTCAAGTGTTTCATACATTGAATGTCACCAACTCAGGGAGAAAAAATAAGTACATGCTTTTAAAATAGGTCAAGAGAACCTTCTCAATCTAGAAAATATGAAATTGGTAAGGTACAAGATCAAGTGTTTTCAAATGGAAGTTCTTCAATAGTATAATGTATAATCTATGAGGGAATATTAGAGAAATGATGTCAAAGATAGTACTAGCAAGAGCATTTAAGCATGAGACAACAAACCTTTCTTTATCATTTTTGGACAGCTTAGTTAAGGTTGGTTCATCCAATAAGGTAGATTCAAGAAAGAATGGAAAAAGGAACAGAGTTGAAGAAAAATGGAGCTTGAAACAATCATATCATTCACAAATAATGATGAGGTAAAGTAAGTTTTCATGCACAGATTCTTACCCTAGCTCACGACCCCAAAAAACCCTCCATGGAGACTTGGTTTCAAAACATGGTGACACTCTCTTAGTAGAGTGAAATTTCCAAAAAATACAAAGCAAAATGAAAGTAGATAATGCATTTTGGGTCACAACTTTGGTTTAGGGTTTCATAACCCTAGCTTATGCTGACAAAGCTAAGGATTTTTTTTCCTTTCATTTTAATTTTTGCAAATTACTAATACCCCCATGTAATATTCATCCCTAGTAAACTCAATATATCCCCCTATATATGCCAAGAGTGTAAGTCTTTCAAAGACTTATGTTTTTCATTTGATTTCCCACATGGGCCAAGCCTTTATTATTTTGCATTCACTTTAAATGCAAAGATTTTGACTAAGTGATGTATTATAAATCACTTAGTTAAAGTGTTTTTGTTTAATGCAAAAAATAATGTATTATGCCATGTAAATGCTGCAAATAGATTTAAATTCATCTTTTATGCTTTGCAAGCATATAGGGGTGGTTGAAGCAATTGGTCGGGGCTTTGTATTTTTTCATTAATTTGAAATGTAAAGCATTTTATTTAAGTGATATTGTTGTAAATCACTTAATCAAATTGCTATTTTAAATACAAAATAGAGAAACATGTGTTGTGAAGAGTAAGTGAAGGAAATTGGACACATGATTGAATTATGATGATTCACCAACATGTGGAATGTGTGTGGATTATATTTGACTAATTTTTGGAGGGAATGAGACCATTTGGAGGTAGTTTTTTCATGCTTTTGGTATGGGTTGGGTCATAACTTGACTTTTCTTCACTTTGGAGGTATTTTGGAGGGATTTTGGAAGCTTCTTTTTTGGCTTTTTTGTTGCATCGAACTAGAAGTTTCTAGAAGGATATGCGTGGGGAAGTTTTGTCAAAAAATGCATAAGTAACTTCAAACAAAGGTTTTGAAGGAGTTCTTTCTTCTTTCAACAAGTATTGTAGCTCTTTTGGAGTTCTTTTACATGAAGGATAGCATTGTAACTCAGATTTGTAGAGTTATGTAGCACTGTAACACCTATTGATCAATAAGTTAATCTATTTTACTGTCTCATTTTGCTATTTTATTTTGAAAGCTCTTAAAAATGGTTGATGAAATATTATGGTGGAACTATTTTCCCTTTGATTTTTTCCTATTTTTCTTTTCCTTTATGTAGTTAATATGAACTTGCAGGTCATAACATGTGTTGATTTAGCTCAGTAAAGAGTCTAAGTTGTGACGATATTTTTTACTTTCTTGTAGATGTTGTCATTGACATTTTTAGCCTAGTTATGAAGCAATGATGCAAATACATATGAAGTTTTGAGTTGTGTAAGCCATTGTTAAGTTGTTGATCATTCCTGCATGTAAAAGTAGCTGTGTAACTTTGAATAAAACACATTAGTTACATCACCATAGGGGTTTATTTTTATTTTCATTTTTCTTTCTCCCATTTTCCTAGCAAGGAATTGTTTATGTGACACCATTTAGGAGCTAGCCTTATCTAGAGGTTCACTCCAAGTTTAGGTAACACACAACATAGGAGTGTTCCCATGTTGCTCGAAATTGCTAAGATCTGCAACTTATCAAGGGTGAAAATTTGAGAGTATAACAGCTTTGGCATGCTCGATGGGAATGTGGATTCAAGAAAATTCAAGAAATTACATGTTTTGTTGGTTTTGATATGCAACCAGTGAATTTCAGGCCTTTCAGAGGTTAAAAAATAACATATCTAGCGACTTTGAGTGTGGGAAGTAGCAAAAAACAACTAGTGCATCATTGAGAAAACCACAATATTGAGAATTTTGATGTTTTTTTCAGTATTATCAGGCTTTGAAGGCAGTACAAACAATGTTATGGAAACTCCAATCATACATCAATTGGTTTCAACATCCTAGGTACATAAGTTTGTTATCTAGGCTTGCCCATGTTTCATGTTTTACCTTTGCAATGTCTAGTTATCAGCACTACAATGGTTTTTTTCCTCCATTTCCTGAAAATCATGCATGTATGCCCTCTTACAATCCATATCACATGGAACAACTTGTTGGTTTTATTCCAAATTTCCCTAGAACAACAGATTACTAGCAGACCTATCATGTTTTCCACACTCCCCTCCCTAGTCAATCTCAATATTAGCCAATATATGATCAAAATCAACCCCAAGAAGAGGCTTTTGATGCCAACCAAGATGATTATTCACATAATTAGACTCAAGAGCACCCTTACTAGAATGTGTTGGATCTGATCCAAAAGCGTGACCGTGTGTTGTGGGCTTTGAGCCAAAAGATTGAACATATGAAGATTAGTGATGTTAGTAAGGTGTTCTCACACATGTATTGGATGTTGGTTGACATCAATAAGTGGAAAAAATTATCTCATAGCAGCAAGAGTTAGTTGATCAATCCTTTGTTTATGATCAAGAGTGGGTGACAAAAAGAATATAGTTTGAGGAAAGTCTTGAAAGAGAGATAGTTGCTAAAGAGGAGAAAATGAAGTTTTTGTCTGTTTAGGTGAAAATTAATCAAAATTACTCAGATTATCAATGCCAATGAAGGTATGAAACCTAGGCAACACCTTCCATTCCTATTGAACCATATATTTTTGGATTGGGAATGCTAAGTCTCTTTTCTTAATTAGGGTCTTTCACCTAATGGAAAGAGATATATCCCACACCAAAAATATAGGTGGCTTACTCAAATAAAGGATTGTATGATGGAATTATGTCTATATGGAATGATGTATATGCAATAAACTAATAAAATTGATTGACTAAGTATGCAAAACTATTGAAATGCAACTTGTTTGAAAACAAATTGTGTAATGCAAAAACACTTAGAAATGAATGCAAAATGTAACAGAACTTAACAAAATTGAAAGTGTGCACTTGGAACATGGATGGAGAGTGGAAATACCTTCTGGAATGTTGTTGATGCTCATATTTAGGCCTAGTGTGACTCATTACCCATTTTGTGTGAATCAGTCCCAATTTTGTGAAACTGAACCAAAGCCCATTTCAGACAAAAGGGTATCCAAAACTGCAGAAAACCAAAATCAAGCCCGGTAATGGGACTCATTTGTAACTGATGGAAAATGAGTCCACTTTTGAATTTTTGAAAATTAAAAAGTGGAAAATGAAGTCCTTGATCTACTCTTTGGCTCCTGACAGGTGTTTGCCTCTGAAAGTCTAATTTTCAAATCTGAAAGTGATTTTTTGTTGAAATTTTAACTTGTTCACTAAAGAGATGACTTGAATGACTTTACAACTTGTTCTTCAATGATTTCTAATCCCTCAAGAAGCCTAAATTTGTAAACATGCAAGACAAGAGAGAGAAATGTTGAATGTTAGGGCATGGGGGTTTTCCTTGGTCAAACCCCTTTTAGGTAATTAAACCAAAATAATGAAACAAATTAATGAAGCATGAAATAATGGAGTTGATTACCTTTCCATGATGATTGATCTTGAATTTTTGCAACAAAACATGAAGAGTCTTCCCTTGAATGTCTGAAAATTGCTATCTTAATGACTTGAAATGACAAAACCCTAACTTGCTTGTCTTGAGGTGGAAGAATGATGGGTAAATAATGAAGAATGTTTTTAGAGATTGAAAATGGGTGTTGAAATGAGAAGAAAAAAACTTATTTATACACAATATTTCCCTAATTTCCTGATAATACCTCATCATAGGCTGACATAAGGTATTTTTAAACAAAAACCCAAAAGAAAATTTTAATTATTTTGAATTTTGAGCCAAGAGGGACTCATTCAACACCCATGGTGAATGGCTCCCACCATGGGCTTGCAAGTGGGTGTCAAGAATTAACTTAGATTTAATGTGGTTTGTCGGGTTTACATTCAAAAATAAACTTAATTAAGTCTTATGACTGCATAATGGGGTCATATAAAGCATAAGAAAGGTGTAAATAATGATATCAAGCCTAGAAAAGTGTGAAATCTTGTTACAAGACTTTACAAGACTTTAAAATAGGACTTGATGATGAATAAAAAAGGTGATTTTTAGATGAATTATAATGAGAAGAGTCTAGAAAAGTGTAGAAAAGTGTAGAAATGTTTTCCAACACTTCACAACACCTTCACAAGACATCAATAAATGCATTTTATTCAATTTGCAAGGGTCCAAGACCTAGTGTGGATGTGTAAAACACCTCACAACACTGAATCAAGGTCTCATTAAGTCCAATTTATCATGAATTATTCCCATGTCAAGAGAGAGGTCCTTTTTTCTATGGTACATTTAGCCCCCACTTTAATGAGAGGATGAGCTTGCTTCAAAATCACACTAAAGTAGAAATTCAAGAGAGATCTAGGTGTATAGATGCAGATGACAAAGAATGACAAAGATCAAAAAGGGAGTCAAGCCCCCAGGATCCAAGATCCTAAGTCAAACAAAAAAGATACATAATCATGCAATGGCAAGAATTAGAAGGAAATAAAAATGTGGTGAAAAAGATGTGCTCAATCTAGGGCCACACAACATTAGGTCATCCATGGGGTAAATAATCCACAATGTGCTCACTCTGGGGCCACGGATCTTCAAGTTGTCTGTGGGGCAAGTTGTCCTAAAAGATAAAAATATAGTAGTTATTATGCACATAGGTGGCTATGGGGAAAGTCGTGCCTCAGAATGGGCTTCCCTCTCAACCATATCAAAGTTATACCTCCTGATAACTTTAATAAAGTGCCACAATGAAAAATGATTTTCGAGCTCTATGAGGTAAGCAAAACTTCGTATGCTTGACAGTCATAGACATTGTTAATGCAAGATAGTGGAAGGATTGTTCAAATTGCTTTTTTCGTGCAATGTCTCACCTTAAGGGACATTATGGCCAATGTATCCAAGATAAGATAAGTGCAAATGATATCATCTTCTTTCCAAGAGAGGACAAGTGCAAGGTCTTATCCTGGGAAACATTCTGCCTAATGCTTCCAAGAGAGGGAATCACAAGAAAAATAAAATCAAACAATGAAATGTGAGTGGTGATGTATGCCCCCAATTTAAAGTAGTTGAGAACACTAGTACCATGAACAATTACTTTAAAGTAGAAGAAGAGGACATGATAGCTTACTTAGAAATCCCTATGCCAAGTCATATGTTTCTGATAAGTTACGTTATGAAAAGAGGATTATGTCTCATGTGATCCAACTTAAGGCGCATCATCCACATCCCAAGCTTGCTCTTATATGTTCATTGAAAGTTAATGAATAGTCAAAAGAGGCAACGACAAGTAACATATGAGGAAAAGGCTACAAAACCCCATGCCCCCACTTAGTGCAAGACAAGGGTGAGCCAAAATGATTGATGAAATGCAGGCTAGAGTAAAAATTAATATCAATTAGAGGAATGAGTTTCCCCCACATAGGGAAGCATTCCAAACTCATTAAGATGTCGGATTATACAACTCAAAGCATTAAATTCATTAGTGAAGTGACCATGAACTCTATGATAGGCATAAAATTAAGTCTTATAAGAGTATTTATTTCAAGTTCTAGGGGAAGGATGATCATGTCATCTTGGAGGAATCTCGACAAGATGTTGTCTTGATCAATGGTACAAGGTGGTCTTGTGGTTTGTGACAAAGATACCACTTGCTTAGTATCAATTATCATATCTACGCAAGACTCTTTAGATTGCAATATTTTGTTCTCTCCATTATAGGAGGGTATGAAATCTAATGAATTCAAATCATTTTGTGAGATGGCATTGACATTAAGAGAAGGTGTATTTGTTTGTTCCATGTTTTGTAAAGGATGATTTTCAAGACCACTAGTGTCAAGGAGTTTAAGATGGGTGACTATGAAGAATGATTTAGGAGTATGTTTTGTGAGATTGTTGATGTGGGTGAAGGTTTGTTCATCTTGATCAAAGGACAATAACCAAGACCATGAGTCGTTTGTTATGCGTTAGGCTCTATAGGGTTGCAAATACCTTGTTCTTGAGTACCACATCCTTCGCCACTATAACAAAGTTGTTTCATGAGTTCATAACCTTTTCCATAAATCTTCTTCATTGCTTTAGGATCAGGTGGTGGTTGGTCATAAGCACCATCAAAGGTGACTGTGTAGTTTTCTTCTTTGTAGAAACTAGTTGAGGTGGATGCTTTTGAAAGGTCGTTTGAATTTTGTGTGGATATTATTGTTGTCTTTGGCCTTAGTTGAATCTTTGTGGATAATTTTATACTCTCCCATGAATTCATGTTTGAAATCCAAGGAACCCAAATCATTTTCTAATAGCATCATGACTAGTTCAATATGTTGTTTGTATTTTTGTTGTGTATGTTCCACTTGTGTGGTTGGTGTTAATGTGTTCAAGGGGTTCTCTTTGGTTTTCTCAAGTTGCAAGACACTATAAGGCTCGTGATCATCATTGAGTGTGTACACTTTTTTTTTGTAGATGTATTTCATTTTATGATGAAGAGTGGAAAGCACACCATTCATTGCATGAATCCACAACCTTCCTAGAAGAAGGTTATATGAAAGATCATTAGGCATAACATGGATTGGTGTATCCAATGTGGCCACTCCAACTATAAGAGGTAAAGTGATCACACCAAGTGGTTGTTTGCTTACATTGTCAAATCCCTAGATGGATAGAGAATCAAATTGAATGTTTGATTTATTGACATCTAGTCTATCGAGAAGGTTCACTCCACACACATTAAGAGCAAAGCTGGTATCCACAAGGGTTCTCTTAATCCCTTTTCACTTGTATTAAGCGATGATCATAAATGCTTCATTTATTTTTTTCACTTCCAAAGGGGAGAGTAGGTATGTGCAGGATCATGATGGGCCAAAAAGTGGCAATATGATGGGTATATGCAGGGTATGTGGCTGACGACCTTTTTTTACCCAAAATTGATGAAATGAAAAGGGTTTTAAAAGAGATTCTCAACGTTCCACCAATATAAATTATGCTTTACTTTTAATTTAATAAATAATTATTATTCATTTTCTATTTGAATTATGACTAAAGTCTTGATTGATAGGCTGGTTGAAAAACATCTATAGCTTTCAAACAGTATCACATTTTTTGAATCTACAATATGTGTCACATTCTATGCTTCACATACTATATGATTAAAAGAAAAAAATGAATTTTAGGGGGTTATGACCAAGCTAAGGTGGTCAAACATACAAAATTTTATATTTTTTAAAAGTTGTAATAAAAAAATCATAATTAATTATTTACTTCGAAAAAAATTACAAAAAATATGCATCACATCGGGACATGAGTCCTCTACTTATATCTAAAATATTATAAAAAATATTATCATTTTATTGTGGTTAGGGTGGTCAAACAGGACACCTACTTATTTTTTCCACAAATTTAAGTACTATTGTATTGAAATTTCAAATTTTCCTAATTAGATTTAAAAAATAAAATAAACCTAGTAGTTTAGAAACTACATTAAATTTTCTATAGATTCTATTCTTACATATTTTTAAAATAATATAGATAACTTATTCAAATTTTTACATGAAGTTGCCTAACTCTAATTTTTTTGAATTTTTTGCCACTTAAGGGCCTATTTTTTCTATGATGATCCTGCACATTACCAAGTTCAGTTTGGTGGAAAATAATGTTAGTTTACTCATTGGATCATGGTTGCTATGTGAATGGGTTATGCATTAGAAGGGATAAGAAGTTATTGTAAGGCTGATTGGATCATGTTGTTATAGTGAGGGGAGGCTTGAATAAGGTCCCATAATGAGATTTTAGTAGGAGTATTCTTTAATTGTTGAACAAGATTGTACTCCTTTCCACTAGGAAGACCTGGTAAGATAGGGTTAGAGGGGACAAGATTAGGAAAAGGTAAGGGTGTTGGGTTTGGTTGCGGAAATTGTGGATTATTTCATGTTATATGTGTGAGCAATGGTATTATAACTTAGCTATTGCGATACATTATTCTTAGGTGGGTAAAGGACAAGTTTGGGTTTTTTTTGAGGGGGAGGTTTAGGTGAAGCAGGGTAAAGGATGAGTTAAGGTTGACTAATTCTAACATCCCTTAGCAAGTGAGAGTATATATCATTATTGTGGCTCTTGTCTTGCATCTTGATATCCTTCGTAGGAGGAGGGTTTTGAGGAGAACTACAAACCAAATTTTCTTTACATTCTAAGGTTGGTTCTTCTGAAAGGACTTCATTACAAGTAGGAATGACCAATGGTTGAATTTTCTTGTTAAAGAAGAATTTATTTAGGTGAATTGGGACAGCTAAGATTTTCATGACCTTCATTGAATAAGTTTTCTATCAACAAAGTACCATCTTCACAATAATGAGTAATACTAGGGGAAGAAGAAATTGCAATGTGAGGATCATCTAAGGTTGTGTTATGTTGGTAAGGAATGTCTTGTACACAAAAAGAGGTAAAAGGAGAGAAAAAAATTGGATTCTCAAAGTTCTCATTTATTTTTTCTTCTAACACCAAAATATATTCTTGATAAATAGGAGAGATATTAGGGGAAGAAAAAATATGATCGCTAGGAATGTCCAAGGTTGTATTCTCTTTGCACTGAAACACTCTTAGAGGGATAACATAGGGAATGTGTCCTAATATGTTTGGTGGTGAAAGATACTAACATTGTTTGAATAAGAATGAAAAGCACATGTAACCATTTCATGTAATGTTTCAGAAATATGAACAATGTATATGAAAAGATACAAAACACTCGTATCCAATATATTCAAGAATGAAAAGTAATTTTATCAAACTTATGCAAAGTTTTATAAATAGAAATATTGTATATGCAAAAGTGAAAAATGCTTTTATCAATGCTATGCAAAATTGTAGAAATGGAAGTATTTTTAGATGTAAAGATGTTTACAATTGAAGTGATTTGAAGAATGAGTAATCTAAAATGATGTTTTTGAGCTAGATGCATAAAAAAAATGTTCCAGAAAATTTCCAGACTTATACTAAATGATACTAAGAAGCTTAGGGAGCACATAAATGAGGTTTATGATGTAGCATTTAGTCAAAAATCTAGATAGGGATTGATTCACCCAACATGGAAAATGAGTCCCAGTACTGGTTTTTTGCAAATTTTTTAGAAATTTGGAATTGTTTTTGATGTGTTTAATGTTGTATGATACAGACCTCTTGATGGTTCAGATGAGCACAACAATAGTAAACAAAATATTACTATTCTGCTCTCCTAAAAGAGAAAGAATAACACATGGATATCTAACTCCCAAGGTCTTGGCAATCAGTTCTCGACTATGTTGATTTCACTCAATGGTTGATGTAAACTATAATGTTCAAGGGGCTTGCTGGTGTTGAGCTTTTGGATTGTTCTAAGATCAAACATAAATTTAAACCTACTTTAACCAGGGTTTTTAAAGAACCAGAAAAAGATAGATCAAAGCTTTGGAACCAAAGAGAATAATAATTCATCCAACTTAACCAAACTTGGTACCTTTCAAGGAATTGCTAACTAAAATTGTAGAAGAAAATTAAATTGTGATTAACACACAGTTTCATTCATTCATAGTGCTAACTTCAACAACAGATTTTAAATCACCATTTAGACAAAACATAAAATAAGATTTCATTCCTTGAAAGCTTCTCAAATCAAATGATTAACCCAAGATAAATACCATTCTGAAGCATAATATGAAGTAGATTTAAATATGGTTGCTTCTACTATTTGTGAAATAGATAAACAACATTTACAAATTTGGCACAATCACCAGTGTACACAAAATCCATGACTCCAAATCATCTCCATCTACACTAAGAAAACTTGAAAGATACATTACCGTCTATGCTGAATCTAACTTCTAAATAAGAAGACAAAAGAAAATCCCATTACAAAGAAATAGGATGCAGCTATGTCTCCTCTATCTTTTAGAAAAATCCCTACTGCTGAAAAATCTATCTCTATCTTTCTGTCTGTGCTTAGAACTCTTGCATTTTAGAAAAACTCTTCCCCTTACAAAGAGGAAAAAAGTGCCATATATACAATGTGCCAAAAGAATGTTGGTCCCTGCTTTAGGGTTTACAAAAATATCAACCTCCAGAAAGATCCACCCTTAGATCTTTTGAATCAAGTTACTTTCGCATTAAATGCATATCCCTGCTGTCCATGTTGGTGAAGAATCGCTTCAGGAATGGCGTCCAGATCTTTGGAATAATTGCATTAAATTCTGGCCTCCGTGTCCACCCTCGAACTTCCACTAGAGCTGCTTTGAATGCCCTGAAGTATAGCCATTAATATCGATCTACCTTTTTCCAGTAGAGATCCCAGCTATCACTGAGACTTGAGGTTTCTTCCTTTCTACCTTTTTCCTACTCAAGATCTTTCTGCAAGTTGACCATCTTTGAGAAGCAACATCTGACCTCCATTGTTAGATTCAAACACCATTGCTTCACCGAGCTGACCCATGTCGTGCACATTCTGTTGATCTTCTTTACAGGGGTAGTTAATCAGTCAAACTGCTAATGGTTCACCTTTAGTTCCCTATGATTGGTTGAACACGCATGCCACTTAGGCTTTCCAGATGATCAAAGGCTACTCAAATGGAATCGCATGTCGGTGAGACACTTGCGGTGTCTCCCCGATGCAATTAGACTCGACATTAACATCAATATAGCACACAACTATTAGTGAGACCTCATATTAAATGCAAAATTTATATCGATATCCCTTTCCATCGCCGAGACCATCGCATTCAACAAGAGGTCATAGCAGGTGCTAAGAGTCATACCAATATCCCTTTTACATTGGCAAGTGCATCGCTATCGACAAGACTCTCTCAATCAGTAAGATATCATAGCAAAGCCACAAGACCTTCGGTGAGACATACCATCATCAGCAAGATATCATGCCCTCAACTTCCTTTGGCGAGACCACCGTTTGTCGGTAAGACATTACATTGACGCCTTCCTTTGTCGATGAGACCACGATCATTCAGACAGACCTCATAGTGATGATGCCTCCTTTTGGCGAGCTCATTTACTTTTTGGGAGACCCCATCTTGTCAGCTAGAGGTTATATCGATATCATTCCATGTCGACAAGGCTCTCCCAGGTCGGAAAGACATTACAATGAAGCCCTCACCTTTCGGTGAGACTCTAGAGAGTCGACCAGACATCACACTGAAGGCATAACCTTTGGCGAGACATTCAGTAGTCGACGAGACTTCTTTTGGTCAGTGAGATATATAAAAACCCATGGCGATTAAAATGTCTGGCTGATCGATATATTTCAAATGAACAGAACCACCTTCTAGTCGGCCAGACTTCTAGCTGGTCTTAGTGACTTTATCCTTTGGAGAGTTTTATACCAAATGTGTATGAGGTATGCTTTCCAACTGAGTTCCCTGAGAAATATCATCAGGTGCATGATTTAATCCTGCACCACAAATTCCTCCATTAGTCCTCAAAAGCATATAAAATATATCATCATTCATCCCACCTTTCATATATCCTTAATTCAAGAAGAAACTAAACTTTGGAAAAGGTGGAACCAAGATGGAACAAGAAACATACTTACCTTCAAAACTGGCGAGGGCGGAACCAAGATGGAATTAGAAACATACTTACCTTCAAAACTGGCAGGGACGAAACCAAGATGGAACCGGGACCAGAGTCGGAACGGGGGCATGATACAAACCAATCGCTAACCTCACCTACATCGTCGTTCCAACTCTAATCCCACAAAAAGGAAATGACAAAACAAAAACAAAACCCGATACTTGACCGAGTGATCAGAACCGGAAAAAAAATGAACTTGGTGGAACCGGAACCAGAGTCAAATCCTACCCCTGAAACCTTTTAAAGTTTCAGGTTCAAGTTCGGTTTCGAACCCACCTCTAACAACACCCAAAAAGACGAAGAAAAAGATGAATAAAAAGAAAGGGGGAAAGCATCCCATGACAAAACAAAAGGAACAAAATAAAAGGACCCGCGGAATCAGGACTGAAATGGAACACGAACCTGAAACTTTTAAAAAGTTTCAAGGTTTGGTTCCAATTCTAGTTCCACGTCCGCCAGAGAAAAACAAAAGAACCAAGGAAGGAGGAAGCTCCCAAGATACGAGACACAAAACAAAGAGGAAAACAAGCAACCAAAGAAGAAACAAAGGGAAAGGTGGAGTCGGGGTCGGGATGGAACCCAGACGAGAAACATTGACAGAGTTCAATGTTTAGATTTAGATCCTGATCTGACTTTGATAGGACAAAAGAAAAACTTTAGGAGGAAAACAAAAGAACTCCTAAGACCCAAAACAAACAATGAAAGGCGATAAAAAAAATAGAAAGAGGGGGGACCCATTTTGTTCCAGAATAAAATGGGGTAGTTATGCAAGGCATAACAAATGGCGACTCTGCTAGGAAAATGGTTTAACCATTTTCAAGAAACTGAAGGATTCCGCTACCTAGAACTCCTGGTTTGTGAACATCACAACTCCAGTTGGGTTAGTTTTAACAAGCAAGGTTGAGG
>VDFB02000017.1:482916793-482937493 GCA_007258455.2 Sequoia sempervirens | reverse complement strand
TATTGTTATGTTTCAAAAGTGGTTTATTGTTACGACCTTTGGTGATTTATCATGGTTTAGTTTCTATGTGGTCTTTTGATGTTATGTTATCTGGTATGGAGTTAGTCTTGTGTTACTGTTGATGTGCTTGGTCGGGGATCCTTCCTTGTCTACTCCCAACATGGGCGTGGTTGGGTGGAACACGCTACACACCTCGTTGGGTTCCCTTTGGTTGTAGTTGTTTATTTCATTGCAGAGTTTTGCAGGTGCAGATGATCCAGTGTTCTTATTTAATAGATGTATGTTCATACTTCTGATGTAATTTATTTATTGATGTATCTTCTCCCACGTGTGTTGGGATGACCTTGATGTAATTTGTTTATATGTTCATCGTGTTGTACTATCATATTGAAGTAATGTATATTCAAGCCATGTAATCATTTGGG
This sequence comes from Sequoia sempervirens, assembly GCA_007258455.2. NCBI lineage: Eukaryota > Viridiplantae > Streptophyta > Pinopsida > Cupressales > Cupressaceae > Sequoia > Sequoia sempervirens. Next base: position 482,937,068 of record VDFB02000017.1, on the reverse strand, counting down.
AACTATCATTTGTAATTACTGTTATGTTGTGTTGTATCTATTGAAATGTATATATATTTATTATCTTTATGATTAATTCATTTACATATATGGTTTAATATGGATTACTTTTATTAATGTGGTTATTGTTAATGGAGGTTTTAAATGGTGATGTGAGAATGAATGGTTTTACGTAATTGTTTAATTATTGTTTAATCTATTGTCTTTGTTATGGGCTAGTGTAGTAATGTCACCTTGTGTACCCCAAGGGATTTATTTGTGCAACTTAGAACATTGTAATGTTGGAATACTTAAGTACAATCTTATGTTCTTTTAAAAAAAAAATTGTTGCGGTTTTATTTGTTCCTTTGGGGTTCGCGCGGCGGGGAATTACATTAGGGTTATGATTCAATCTCAACACTAATTCTCACTCTAACTCTAACCCTAAACTTAATCATAAAACTAACACTAACACTATTTCACAATTATTTTATTAATTGTATTTTAAAAATTGATATATTTATTTTATTTTATATATTAAGTATGAAACATTTTTTATCCTTTAAAAATTATTTTATTACATATATTTTAAAACTTGATATATTATTATATTTGTTTTATTATATGTATATATCAATTTTTTTAGTGTATAAGAATTATTTTATCAATCATATTTTAAAAATTGATATTTTTATTTTATTTTATTTATTAAATGTATATAACATAATATGAAACATTTACTTCAAAATTATTTTATTAATTATATATAAAATAATTCAAAGTAAAACAAAATTATTTTTTAAAGAACAAAAAATTATTCTATATTTTTAAGAATTTAAATATACAACAATTTTTAAAAGTTTTTAAAAGTAGAGAATAATTTTTTAAAGAAAAAAAATTATATTGAACATACTAAGGAAGTACGTAGTAGCTAATTAATGAAATGTACATTAACTAACATTGACAACCATTAGCAAAAGTGCGACAGGCATAAGCCATGCGGATGCCCATGCCTTATTGTAGGTTGGGTAGCCATTGCCCCACCATACTACTCGTTGCCAAGGAGATCCACGTGGTGCCTACCAGTGATATCGCAATCAATAAAGAACTCACAACTTTTGATCACGCGATGGTGGGAAACCATGGATCTCAACCATTGGCAATCATGTTCATTTAACATAGTTTCCAGCCTTGTTATTAACCATCGAGCACCTTTCTACTGAGATTATAACATCTCCGTTGATTTAAAACACATGCATCTTATAACTGCTTTAGTAACCTGTGACATAATGTATTAAAAACACATCAAAGTATTTATCATTCCTTCGGCTTCACTGGATGAGACACATGGCACTGGCCTGTGATATTGTGATCAATTGGTGGGGTCATCACAGGATGGCAGGGAACGGCTAAGATCACACGATGATTGATCCACAACCATGCGAACTTGTCCCTCTGCAAAATAAAAACACCTATTAGGGGATGGCGCTCACTCATGATATCGCGATTGACTGGTGGGGTCATCGCGTGATGGCGAGGAATGGCTAAGATCACGTGTCTCATCTGATGAATCTGAAGGAATAAAGGAAATACTGTGGTAAATTAATCCAGCCTTAATACATTAAAAGGCAGGTTACTAAAGTGTTGTTGAGGTGCACATGTTTTAAATCACTAGATATGCTATAATCTTGATGAAAAAGCTGCTCGACGGTTAATAATAAGGCTTGCAACTATGTTGAAGGAACAAGATCACAAATGCTCAAGATCTACGTTTCCTACCATCGCGTGATCCAAAGTTATAGGACCTTTACTGATTGCGATATCACGAGCGACCGCCATGTGGATGGAGCTAAAATTTAAATCTACATCAAATATGGTTGGAGTTGTTTGTACAACACGCAAGTGAGCTTTAATGGGGGATGAGACATTAGTAGGGATGATTTGATCGAGATAAAATCAATTCTCCTATTTTATTTGTATCACAAAGTATTCAAGTATTTTACAGAATATTTTCACAGCTGAAAGCGAAGTTGTGAATCTCTATAGCCAGAATTTGGGACTTCTGCAAACAAAGTCGTGAGTTAATTTATGTGTTTCCCAGTCATTTTGCACTTGAATTTGGAAAAATATTTGTTGTGCTTGTCATTGAGCTTATTGATAAACCTGTTAGGGCTATAGTTTAATTATAGTTGTGAGAAATTGTAGTGTTTTGTTTTGTAATTTCCTATCTCTGGTTAGTCCTAGCTATTCAAAGTGTGAAATTGTAAAAAGACCCTAGTTTGTCTAAGATGGCACTGTCAAAGCAACATTCTAGCCAAGTTGACTATTTAAAAAGAAACATGTACGATTATTTCCTGGATAAATTGCCCTACTCAACGAATGATAGGAAGAAGGGATTGGTTCTAATGTGAGGGAAAATCCTAGGGGAAGGGTTAGCATATAACTTCTCTAACATTGTCGATGCTATAATAACTCTCACAGGGTTGGAAATGTTCAGATTATGGTATGGATAGAGGAATTTTCCTCACCCCTTTTCAAACGGCTGGATGTATGATTTGGGAAACCTGGTGGTCCCAAACGTGTTCCCTGACATAGACTTACTTAGGGCGGTGGCTGCAAGATATCACCCTGTCACATGGGTAATCAAGGATAATGATAGAAAGGTTATGTTGGGCATTAATAGAGAAGAGTTCCAACAGATTTTTGACTTGAGTGAACCGAGTGAAGAATTTGTAAGGAAATTTGGGAGTGCAACTAGTGAAAACTCCATACAGTAGTGCCTTCAGTAGCTTTCATTTCGATTAGGTTACCTCAAAGACATGAATAACTATGTCCAAATGCGGAACATACATAGTTTATTTCCTACATTGATCCATCTAAGAGAAACATATGTAGATTCAACAACAAACATTAACAGATTCTACTACACAAACCAACAGACATGAAAGATGAAATAAAAAACCAGAACACAAAGATTTATGTGGGGAAAATCCTTTCGGATAAAAAACCCCACTCCAAAGATCGAGCCATTGTATTATTCAGCAATAGAATGGTTACAATACAATTTCAGGCTCTTAGCCTTTTTAGAGATTACATCTTGTTAATCTAGATACAACTAGTAACATACTGTCCCTGAGAGATCAAACATGGCATTCATGATCAGGAGAGATTCCAGTAGCATAACTCTGTCTCTCTCACTCTCTGCTTCGGCCTCATGGCTTCAGCTTGTCAGCCAACCACTTGGCCTTTCTCTATCGATCTCTCTTTGGCTCTCAACTCTTTAGCATCACCTGTTATGGCCTCATGGCTTCGGCCTTCTAGCCAGCCACTTGGCCTTCACATATGTTCGCTCTGTTTCCTCTCTTCGGCTTCGGCTTTATGAAATGGTTTGTTTCCAACTATCGGATCACTACTATCGAATCATCTAGCTCATAAATGATTTACATTATGCTTTCTCTGATTTTTCCATATCTCACCATGTCAAAAAAATTTCACTCGGTCACCAGTGATCAAATTGTGTTGCATGTCGGTGAGACACTAGAAGTGTCTCCTTGATGCCACAAGACCTGATTACATGTTGTCACCAAGAGTCATCTCCATCGGCAAGAGGTTCTACTAATATCCACAAGTCATACTGATTTCAGCATTCTCATTGGCGAGACAATCGCCTTTGATGAGACATAACATCGAGCTCATAAGTCATTCTGAAGTGTTCCTTAGTCACCAAGACTTTAGTCATTTGTTGAGAGATTATAGCAAGCTCTTTGTGTCATACCTGTTAGAATTGTGAAACAAGCACAAAACCACAAGCCATAGGATCAAACACAAACAAATACACCTTCCATGCAAGAGATCTGCAAACAAATGTATGCAATTAACTTCAACAAGAAAAAGCTACAAAAGAGAGAAAACTTTCAAGAAGATATGAAAGCTACAGATATTCTCTTGTTGATAATTACAATGAGATCAATCCTTATGAAAGGAGATCAAGAAACCCTAAAAAGGGAAACCCCAGTGTGCACACTTAATAATTAGTAAATAATTAATTATTAATGTGCCTAAGTTTAGCTTAAGTAACTAAAGTGATAAGTGACTTAATTAATTAACCAATATGATTAAATTAATTAAGTAAAACAACTTATTATTCTAACACCCCCCTTAAGATGAACTTAGGAAGTAGCTAAAACACTAAGAAAAAGATGCATGAAAGCAAAGATGGGTCCCGAAAAACAAGGCCAAGTAAGGTACCCATGTACAAACAAAAGATCTCTATAAAGCGGAGAAATAGAGAAAACCTCGTGGGAACAAAACTCTACTCCAAGAAGAGATCAAAGGCGATTGAAGGACTGAAAAGCCTCCAAATCAAGGAAATGTCCTAAAAAAGAAGAACATGTAGAACATCACAGAAGCATGAAGAAGCTGCAAACTCTGTCAAAAGATGACTGCTACGGTGCCGAAGAACCTCCTCTGAAGATATGATGATCAGGATCAAGAAGACAACAATATGCATGAGTGCCCCCAACAACACTACTCGAATCAGATGGCAAACAAAGGCAAACACCTGGAACTCGAAGATACAAATGGTAAAGGTACCAAAATTCTGAAGAACTGATCATGAAAAAGTGGAAGGTCGCCTCCAAAAAATAGGAATGTAAGAGTGTCCATATGGTAAGTTATCCATCTCACCAAAATGCATGGGTAACCAGCCACTGCATCCGCCTAGTACATAGGAACAAATACTGTATACATAGCTCACTCCATCGAAACCAAGGAAGCATTAACACCAACAATAGAAACCCCCCCATAATGCTGAAAAGGGAGAGGCATGATAGGTACACTAAAACTAAATGCTAGAAAGTAGTGCAAGAAGAGGAACCACGAGCATCTAAAGGTGCAAACATGAAAGTACAAGCTGATAGAAAGGATGTGAAACCAAAAGTCACATACGCATGAGAAAGGTATGAAGGCAAACAGAGGAAAACATCAACCCCCATGGCACTTTATATCATAGTGTGAGTACAATAAGGCACAAAGTGATGTGCAAGAAATCCAATACTACACATACAATGCTGAGGAACTTTATCTCAGTGCATTTACAAAAGAGAAATACATGCAATGTGAGCCCATAATGTCTACAATGTCCAAATAGGACAACATGCTGAAAATACAATTCTCTTATAGAAAAAGAGGAAACTGGTAGCACCATGATGAAGTACATGAAAAAACATGCAGTTTCAAAAAAATGGCACCCAAAAATGTGTCCGGATGCAGAAGATATGGCCCGTCAAAGTCTCCAAAACAAGAACTGAACAGCAACAGCACTGAGAAAAAAGAATTCTGGAAAAAACCAGAAGTCAAAACTGGAAAATACCTGCACCACTGCGAAGAGCACGAAATTCCACCCCATTTCAAAAAAAATTGCACTGAAAAAGCCCACCGTATGGCCGAGATATGGCCTCTGGAATATTGGGTGCAAATTTGAAAAGCCCAATGGAGAGGGGCTGAGTGAGCAAAGAGTGATCTCCGCCAAATTTAGGAAAAACACCTCCAGATCTGGAGGTCCGCCAATTTTAGTGTGTAGGAAAAAACTCCTCCAGTTACAATGCATTATTTTGCATGAAAAATAAAACTATACAAATTATATTTTTACAAAATATATATATAAAAACATTGATTTTTTAATAAAAAATCATAAAAATCATATAGGAAGAATGCCTTTTAGAAGTGCAGTGCGGTCGATGCTACCGCAATTACCATCGCGGTATATTACCCTTCCTTATGGACTTTATTTTAAAAAGCAAAAAATTTTGAAAGCTTTTAAATGTTTTAAAAACCTTTGTAAAAAAACAATTTTTTTTACAATAAAAAATCTGCAATTTTTTTTATGCAGCAAAAAATTTATTTTATTTTTTTGACGAATTTTTTTACCTCGATTCGCGTGCACTGTCGTACAGACAATTTTTTTGCCTCAAAAATCAACTGAATCAAATATAGGCAAGTTTACAGTGGATCTTTAGATTTTTGGGCGCTCCAGATGCAACGGTGAGGTCCGTTTGTGCTCAAAATGCTCTGAAAAATCAAGCACCCCCTGGATCTGGCAAAAAAACCTTTTCTTCAAACCTTTTCAGATCTGACAAGCGGAAGCCAAATTTGACAAAACAAAGGTTGATCTGGACTATTTCGGCAACTCTGGATTCAATGGAGAGGTCTGCTTCACGCAAAAATGCTTGAAAGATGCCCACCTCAAATTTTGCAAAATAAAGTAAAGGAGATTTAGATCTAAAGCTGCAACCCTTGTTGAAGAAGAAACCTCGCCAAATCGAGAAGGGGTTTGTTAGTCCGCATTTCGATACCATGTTAGAATTGTGAAAAAAGCACAAAACCACGAGCCACAGGATCAAACACAAACAAATACACCTTCCATGCAAGATATCTGCAAACAAATGTATGCAATTAACTTCAACAAGAAAAAGCTACAGAAGAGAGAAACTTTCAAGAAGATAGAAAGCTACAGATATTCTCTCATTGATAATTACAATGAGATCAATCCTTATGAAAGGAGATCAAGAAACCCTAAAAGGGAAACCCTAGTGTGCACACTTAATAATTAGTAAATAATTAATTATTAATGTGGCTAAGTTTAACAAGTAACTAAAAGTGATAAGTGACTTAATTAGTGTAACCAATATGATTAAATTAATTAAGTAAAACAACTATTACTCTAGCAGATATCCTTGTCGACAAGACATCCCTCATTAAGCTAAGAAGATTCTGATGTGTTCACCCCAAAGACTTTAGTTTGCCAAGAGTCACACCCAAGACATCTCAATCGGCAAGACATTCATCTTTCGCCAAGACATCATACCGATCACCTTATGTTACCCCAAAGACTCCAACATAAAACAAAGTCGGCAAGACATGTAGCTCTCGCTAAGACTTCTCACCAATCTCTATGACTTATCCCAAAAGCTTCATCTGTCGCCAAGAGTTATACCAAAGATCCCACAAGATGTTTTGGTCGGTGAGACCTTCAACATTTGCTAAGATGTCTTCCCAGGATCAAGAGTTACCCCGATAGCCATCGACTATCGGCAAGACATTAGCTTTCGCCCAGACTTCATAACAAAGCCTTAGTGTTATACCGTAGTGCTCGATAGTCAGCAAGACTTTCCACATTCGGTAAGACAACATACCGAAACACATGTGTTTCACCGAAGTCTCATGTCAGCCAGACATCCTGCTGTCGCCAAGAGGTCATAGCGGACCCCTTTTGTTTCCCCGATGATCCCTAGCACTGTCGCCGAGACATCTCCTAGTCGCCAAGAGATCATACCAATAGGAACAAGTCATACTGATTTCATCGGCCAGATAGACCGAAGGTCATGTCGATATCAGCAAGACTTCCTATCATCGCCAAGACATCTCTCCGAGATCCTTGAGTTACACCGACGACTATAGGTGTATATCTATCGACCAGACTTCCTGAGTCGGTATGAGACATATCGACTATCCAAGACTCTTCCCAACACCGCTTGTCACCCAGAGTCACACCGATATCCGATAGCCACCAACTGTCGGCTAGAGGTCTCCACTCGGCTAAAGCTTACATCGAAGGCCACAAGTCACAGCGACATCACTAGTCGGCAAGACAGAAGCATTGTCTTGGTGACATGAGCAAAACACAAGGTTACACCTTCTAGTCGGCCAGACAACTTGAATGTCACAGCGACCATGCTTTCTCAGAGGTTTTAGCGTGTGATATTGAGGCATATTTTCCAACAACTTTCACCTTTTCACTTGTGTTTTCCTTTTGGGGAAGATGCAAAGCATTGAGACCACAATGTCTCTTCCATGTTGACCCAAAATAGAATTTGTTTTTACTTTGTTCTCGCTCTCTTCATATCATTCTTCTAGTTCTATGTGCTTTGGGGAATGATGATAGTTTCAAGCTCTTTAATAAAACCATTGCAACGATGAACATACTAACCCCAAATCCATAGATCCCTTATGTGTTCAGTGTGTTCCTTTCTATGGGGCAACCTCATGTTTCTTTTGATTTCCTTTCTGTTTACATGAAGCATCCTTACTCAAAAACATGTGACTTGGCATAGGGGCTTTCCAAGTTTTCTCTCATGTCTTGTTTTTTTTCTTTTTCTCATTTCTTTCCTTCACTACTTTAAAGAAATTTCGCATAGAACGATGTGTAGCAATTCCTTTAAAGTGAGGGGCATACATTGGCATCATTCCATTTTCATTCTTGGTTCTTAGTGTAGCTTTGTCAATTCATACGATGTGTTTGTCACTTTGTGGATGACATTGGGTGTGATGTCCTTCATAAGTGTGATCTATCTTAGCATATTACATTCCTCTTGGTGGCTTGATGTGACGCATTTCATCCCCTAAGTTGTGAATATTTTATTCTTTTATTGTTCTTCTCTTGGAGACATTAGACACAATTTTCCCGAAGTGATAAACCTTGCATGAACTTAACAAGACTCCTTTAAACATTTTTTACATTTTACATTTTTGCCACCTTGCATAATGCAACTTGCATGCCTGTGGTACCTTTGCATTTGTTCATGAGTTCTAAGCATACGAAGCTTTACTTGTCTTATGAAGCACAAACTAACATTTTCCCTTGTGGCGCCTTGTTAAAGTTATCAGGAGGTATAACTTTGATATGGTTGAGTGGGAAGCCCATTCAGTGGCACGAATTTCCCCATAGCCACCTATATGGTTGTGAGTGCATACCAACTAGCATATGGGTATGTGCAGGATCATGGTATGCCAAACGAGCCCTTAAGTGGCAATGATAATTCAGAACAATTAGAGTTAGGCAACTTGATGTAAAAATTTGAATAAGTTATCTATATTATTTCAAAAACATGTAAGAATAGATTCTGTGGGAAATTGAATCTAGTTTCTAAACTACTAGGTTTATTTTTTTAAAACAAAATCTATTTTGGTGAAAATTTAAATTTATTACTTTAAAATTTTCGTGAAAAATTAAGAAGTAGTGCCCCGCCTCTAATTGTTCCAACCATAATAAATGATAATATTTTTATGAGATTTTAGATTTAGAGTGACTCCTACAACTGGATGTGACGATATTTTTGCAACTTTTTTTCCATGTAAATAATTAATTATAGCCCTTTTTATTACAAATTTCTTAAAATATAAAAATCCTATGTCCTGACTCACCTTAATCTCTGGTCAAAATTTCATGAAATTCAAATTTTTTTTAATCCTATAGTATGCAAAGATAGAATGTGACACATGTTTTGATTCAAAAATATGATATTCGTTAGTGAAATAACTTGCACAATAGAAGAATATGATATGAAATATGTTGCAAATACTCTGATAATAACCGAATAATAAGCCACTCGAGGGGAAAAACTCTCCAAATATCTCTAATGAGAACAATTTCACAACTTGATGATGAAATAAGACTCACAACCCCCTATATATACCTATTTATGCCAAGGATATCACCAAGGCCGACTTAGACACACCTATATAAGACTTAGGCCGACCTAAACAACTAAATGACAATATACTAATGATAATATGACTTAATAGAGAGATAAGATAGCCACAAGATCTAATTATTCATGCAACCCGATGTATTAATAATACGGCATGCATGCCCCCTTCTTAAAAAAAGCATTGTCCTCAATGCTGATCAAGTTTGGATTATTTTGAATGAACTCCTCGTCCTCCCATGTGGCATCTTCAACTGGTAAATTCTTCCAGTGGATGAGATACTCAGTGATAGTTCTATTCCTCAGCGTCTTTGTGTGTGTTTGACGAATGCACTATGGTTCCAAAATGATTCTCCCTTCTTCCCATTCAGCTCTCGAAGTGTTGTTTGAGGGAATATTATGGACCAATTACCTCTCTTTCAAACAGAAACATGAAAAACTGGATGTATCTTTTGTTGTAGGTGGCAACTCGCTTGTAGGGCAACACTACCAATCTTCTCAAGATGATTTGGTATGGACCATAATACTTGGCTTACAACTTATTATTCTTTCTTTGCTGCTTTAGTGAGATTTATTTATAAGGCTGCACCTAAGAAGACCCAATCCCCAACTTCAAAACTTCTTTCACTACCATGTTGGTCCTACCGTTGTTTCATATCTCGATTTTGTGCCATGGCTAAATTCTCCTGAGTCCCCAGTTTGTTGATGAAGCAAGTGGTCTTCATCACCAACTCTGGGGACAATCTTAATTGATGATGTGATGGAAGGAGGATGATATCCATAGCGCCAAAAATGGAGACATTTTTGATGAGCTATGAAAAGAAGTGTTATAATTCACCATTCCAAGTAAGTGGTAGCCAATCTACTCCATCGATCAAGTCTAAGTGAGCAACGAGATATCCTTCCCAATCACTTCTATTAACAACCTCTCGCTTTGCCCATCCGATTGAGGGTGGTATGAAGATTTTAAGACAATTGAGTACCCAAACATGAGAATAAATCTTTCCAAAAGTGACTAGTGAAGATAGGATCACCATCAATAACAATAACTTAGGTGTACCATGTAGCTTTTGGGATACTCAAAAAATATTTAGCCACTGCACTTGCTGTAAAAGGATGTGCTAATGCAATGAAATGTGCATATTTAGTGAGCCGATCAACCACCACCATGATGACATTATGACCTTTAGATTTGGGAAGCCCTGTGATGAAGTCCATGGATACCTCTTCCCAACGCTGGCTAGGAATAGATAAGGGTTGCAAGAGACCTGGTGTCTTAATTGTCTCCCCTTTATGCCTTTGACACACTAAACATTCAGCCACAAATTTTTGAGCATCACCCTTTAGCCCTTCCCAAAAGAAATCTTGCTTGACTCGATGATATGTCTTCAAAAACTCGAATGACCACCCAATCGAGACCTATGTAACTCCGTGGAGAATCTTTGATTTTAAGGTTGGAATTCTTGCAAAGATACAAACGATCTTTATACCAAAGAGTATCTCCCTTCCAAAAAAACTTATCTGAACTACTAGGATCACTTTTTAATTGCTTGATGAGATTACTTGTCGCAACATCATTTTTCCACACTGCTTTGGCTTCCTCCACCCAATTTTCTTGTAATATTGAAAGGGCACACAATAAGGCTTCATCTTTTCTCTATCCTTCCTTGGATAAAGCAGACCATGCATAATATTTCTTTTCTTTTTCCTTTTCTTATATACAACTTCAAAGTCATGCATCCCAACATCTTAGTGACCCATTTTTGTTGCTCTTCTAAGATAGTCAAGAATCTAAAAAAATATTTTAGGCTATCATGATCTGTCTTAACCTTGAAATGTCTACCCAATAGATAAGGCCACCATTGTTTCACTGCATGGAGTATTGCTAGCATTTCCTTCTCATAAATAGGTTTGAGTAGATTCTTACCTTTTAATTGACGACTCTCAAAAGCAATTGGTCGACCTTCTTGCATAAGCACTGCTCCTATCCCATTTCCAGAAGCATCACATTCCACAATGAATTCCTTGGTGAAGTCAGGAGTGGCAAGTACTGAGTTGTACACATAGCCTCCTTCAATCTCTCAAATGCTGTATTGGCAGACTCGTTCCAATGAAAAGAATCCTTCTTCATTAGGAGTGGTGAGGTGCTATACTACCATAATTTTTCACAAATCTTCTATAGTACTCTCATTAACTTGACAAACCCCGGCCCCAAACGCCACCAACCCTACCTTCTTCATATGTGTGAAACTATGTGTCCCAAATACTCCACCTCTGTAAGACCAAAAGCACACTTGGATGGCTTAGCATAGAGCTTATGATCTTCAAGTATTTGTAATGCTTGGTCCACATGTTGCAAATGTTCTTCCCAAGTCTTGCTATAAATCAATATATCATCAAAGAATACTAACACAAACTTTCTCAAGAACTTCTTAAAAATGGAATTCATCAAACTTTGGAATGTAGATGGTGCATTGGTAAGACCAAATGGCATCACCAAAAATTCATAATGAACCTCATGAGTCTGAAATGCTGTCTTACAAATATCTTCCTCCTTAATCCGAATTTGGTGATAACCAGATCTAAGATATAACTTGGTAAAGAACATAGCTCCATTTAATTCATCTAGCAAATCATCAATGACTGGAATTGAAAACTTATCTTTAATGGTGTACATGTTGAGCACTCTATAATCTGAATACATGCACCAAGTATCATTCTTCTTTCGCACTATCACCACTCCAGGAGTAAGCACTGGCTATGCCTAATGATTCCTCGCCTCTAGCATCTCTTCAACAATTTTTCTATCTCACTCTTTGTATGTGTGGATACCTCGTAGGCCCGAGACCGTGGTTGGCTCCCTGGAACAACCAGTGGCATCCTTTAGGCATATCTCAAAGAACAATTGAGTGACGATCAATTATAGCTTGCAAATCTGGATGAGTAGGAGTAATAGATTGAGAGACTTCTAATGAACATAGTTGGGCCACAAATCCATCCACTCCTTTCTTAAGCAACTTTTTCATTTGATGAGATCTTACCATTTTTGGGGATTTTTCCTTCAACCCCTTAGCTCTACTACCCTTCCTTCTGATTGAAATCTCATGAATAGTTCTTCGAAGTTCATCTCAATTGTTCTAATGCCAGTAAGCCATTGCACTTCAAAACAATATACTGCTGCACCCATGGATATCACATACATTGGGGTATAAGTTGATAATCTCCCATGGATAATTTAATGCTATGACACTTCCACTGAACAACTAAGCGTACCACCAATACGCAATCAAAACTTGAAACTTCATTTTGGATATATGGAAACAATTTAGGCAGTGGCTAACTTTTGTTGATGAAATTATGAGTACTACTGAGATAGAATCAACCTTTGTTACCTTGATTCTTCCAAGACCTCACCACCTTGAGAGTTTGTGGAGCACTAAAACCTGAGAGTGCATGACAAGAAATGATTGGTTGAGAATCATGTGATTCCTCATTTGACTCCCTTTCATATTCTAGTATGGGTTCCTCCTCTTCTTCCTCATTGGGACCTTCAATATAAAACAATTTCTTTTCACTACATTTATGTCCTCGACTATATTTGCTATCACAATTGAAACACAATCCTTTTGCTCTTTTCTCCTCAATTTGTTGTGGAGTCAACTTAGTAGGTTGTGTTGAATATCCTTTCTCTCTTGTCACATTAGCCCTTTGCTTCTTAGGAATCAAATATTTCTCCTTTGCCCTACGTGCTAAGATAAAAGACTCATTTATGGAATAGGGCTAAACATCATTACCTCATGTTGAATGTGATCTTGAGACCACCAAGAATAATTCATTCAAGTTTTTCCTCGTAATTGAATCTGCCAAGGATAGATTTTGGAATTGCTGAATATAATCCTTAACTTGATCATTTGTTGAAGTTTAGCTAGGCTGTTTGAAGAAGTTGTCTATGGCAGCTATTTCTATATTGTGCTTGGAGTTCCTCTGTAAAAATTGACCATGAGACGGTGAGCCCCTTTTTACCTCGATGAGTGCAAAGCCAACGATACCAAATTAATTGATCTGGTTCTAAATATAAGGAAGCCATTGTGACCTTTTGTCCATTTGGTATTTGGTGTACTTCAAAAAAATTCTCCATTTGGTTTATCCATGTTAGAGGATCCTTACCATCAAACTTGCACATATCCACCTTTGGAAATAAATTCCTAGATCCCATAGGAGTACTAAAGCTTGTGTTAGTAGTAGTTGACCTAGAATTCTCACCTTGGCTGCTTGAGAACTCCTTTCTTGATTCAGCTATGTAGGTGCTTAACATGTTTCGCATGTCCGACATATCTCCTCTTAGGTCACACACATCCATCTTAATTGAGGAAATTTCTTCCTTGACCTTATTGATTTCTTCATTATGAGTAATATCCTTGATTGTTTCACCATCCTTATCAGGAGTCTTCCCTGGAGTGACAGCATTCTTTTTACCCCTTGTTGCAGGCCCTGTCATGATGGAAACCACTAATGTTGAAATAAATCACACAAATGAAACTTAAATTATCTGAAATTTTTACTGTAATCTCCTTTGGTATGTATTCAAAAACCCAATAAAAATCAGACTTCAATTCAACAAGATGTACGCGATATGTAGACTCCAAAAAAATAGTGTGGAAACCCTAATTCTGCAATAATTCGCTTAATTTTGCTCCAATTCTTCTGAAATCTGGAATGTAGCTTCTTCAATATTTTCTTCAAAAACCCTTTAAAAATTAGAAAAAAATTCGCCAAAATCTGAAAGATATGCTCTTCCCAAAATCGCCTCCAAAATTGAGAAAAACCTTGCCTCTATGGTGCCAAGATCACGTTCTGATACCACTTGTTATGAAATAACTTGCACAATAGAAGAATATGATATGAAATATGCTGCAAATACTTGATAATAACTGAGAATAATAAGCCACTTCGAGGGGGAAAACCTCCAAATATCTCTAATGAGAACACACTTCACAACTTGATGATGAAATAAGACTCACAGCCTCCTATATATACCTATTTATGCCAAGGATATCACCTAGGCCGACTTAGACACACCTATATAAGACTTAGGCCGACCTAAACAACTAAATAACAATATACTAATGATAATATGGCTTAATAGAGAGTTAAGATAGCCACAAGCCGACTATTCATAACCCGATGTACAATAATATTAAAGAGATTGTATATCACAGTTTTGAAAGTTATAAATGTTTTACAATCTGACTATCAATCGGGGACTTTTGTCATAATTCTAGTAGAAAATAAATAATAATAATCTATTAAATTCAAAATAAAACATAATTTATATTGGAAAAAAGCTGAGAATCTCCTCTACAAACCCTTTTCATTTTATCAATTTTGGCTAAAAATAAAGTCATCAACCACATGGGCGAAGTCCGGAAAAACAAAGTAAGCTGTTAAACATGCTTTTTGTGTTGACACATGATTTCTTTGATTGAAAATAATTTCATACTCTATCACTTTCATCTGATATGTTGACATTCTCAAAATTACTCTTCAAATCAACAAGTTCTTTTGTTTCATCATCATGAAAGATTTCATCAATGCTAAACTCAACACCTATAAAAGAAGTAGGACCAATGACATCATAGCACTGCTGCTCACATGTATTCTTCAAACAAAATATTCAGTTCATATCCATCATCTTGTTCTTTTGAGCTTTCAAAAATGTTATCCAAACAAGAATGATTTCCAGCTAGTTGCAAAATTTCATCTACAACACCATTATTTTCATCATGAAGACATGAAATTTCAGAATCAACATGATCTTCAACTGTATATTCAAAGTCCAAAGAGGAGAAAATACTTTTAGTATCATCTGCATCATTGCAGCTCTCATCTAATATAGAAAATTTGCTTTCTATTTCTGTATTTTCAGAGCAAATAGAAGAAACTTCAGATGTTTCATCTATCTCTTCATGACCATTATGGCTGCAATCTTTATCTAGGTTTATTTATTCTGTAGGTTGTTAAAAAACAACTTCCTCATCACCTAATGATGCAACATTCTTTTCTTCTACTATCTAGTACCATCTTCATCTATTGGACTAAGTCTTGCAAAAGTACCATCACATAAGCTATGTAGGAGATTATTTCCATACTTCTCTATCATTTCTTCAAGTATTGTTAGCCATTGATATAAACATTTAAGACTAGGGGGCTTCAAATGAGTTGACATAGTACTCAAACCTAGCTCATAATTCTCACATAACAAATCAATGCAAAATAACTCATTAGGTCTTTTTGATTCAGGTATAGCAAATAGAAATTTCATGAATCTATCATGAAAATCATAGATGGATTCATCCTCAAATATTTCTATATCACACAGTGCATCAATATATGACACAGGTTCAACCTTCTTGTCAAATTTCTCTTCATATTCTTCTTGGGTATGAAAATTTATTTCTTTAGACAAGCATTCATTGTCTGTTGACTCTTCTTCAAAATAATCAATGAAATGCATTTTGAGTTCATTCCATGAATCTATGGAATGCATTGGTAAACTAGAGAACTAGTATTCAACAGTATCTTCTAAAGTTCTTACAAAAAACTTCATGACAATGTCTTTTTATACTATTTGACAATATTCCATTACATCAAGAAAAACTTGTACATGTTGTGATGTTGATTCTTCAAAACCTCCTATAAAATTAGAAAAATATTCATTAATTCTTCTTGGGACAAAATATGGGTAACCCTGAATTTTACCAAAATCCAAAGGGTCATATCTTTCACTAGTGAACACCTTTCTTTGAGGACATGGTTGAGTTCTAGGCATAATATTACAACTTGTAGAGGGAGAACTAAGACAACAATACATATTTGCAAATAAAATTCTGTTCCCTCTACTACTAATTTCTTCTCAAGCTATCTTTTCAGAATATCTTACTTTCTCATTTCCCTTTCTACTAGTATCTTGATATACTGAATAAGGGACGGTATTAACTAGAACTTTTTGTTGAAAACCTTCATACAAAGATATTACAATTGTAGAATACTTGAGAACTATTGCAATAAACTCTTCTGATGATGTAGAAACTTATGTAGAGTTGCCACCTCTTTGAAAGAGGAAAAGATCTTAAAGGACTAGAAAGCTTCTTCCAAGATCTATGTATTTCTGAGTTCTCTCCACCAGTAGAGCACTAGAATTCAAGAATACATTAGAAACATTGCAACAATCTCTTTCAAGTATGCAGGTCCTTGGATAATTTCTAAAAATCCAATGACTCTTTGACTGAATGGTCTGAAACTAAATATTTCTTGAAAGTTATCCCTAGTGGAGTTGCCAATTTGTTAGTTCCCAAATCAATAGATGCAATGAGTCCTAAAGAGTAGCCACTCTCTCATATTCAGATTCAATGGGTTGATATGGCCAATGAACGAGAGAGTGAATAAAATATCCCCTCTCTCCCCTGCACTTTAGGCTCTATTAAACCTGGGAGGGTGATCCCAACAGTATATTTATAGATACTTGTGTGCCAAACTATCATATACACTGTAAAGAAATTTTTCTCTTTTAGATGCTAAGTAGACACAATACTATAAAGGATTGGCTGATCTCTATAGTAATGCCTAATTTAAACATGAAAAATGTGACATAATGAGCTCAACACACAAAGAAACTAAGATTGATATTTTATTTGATTTAAAATTTGGATTAGCTGATGTATTAACTAACACATGTAACATGAATAGCACACTTAGATTAGTGCCCAATCCTTGGAACGAAGTCAACTCAAACACATACATAATCTGATCATAATTTTCACACCTGACAATATATGAAGCTCTGAAATGTTGCATTACAAAATTTCAGCATTATGTCTTAACTTTTACTTCTTACTAGCATCCTAGCACCCGACCTAACATAAACCATGAGCTTCACTCAAGCATTTACATACATTCTTTGAATGGACAAGCAAGAATAAAACTAAATATCCACTAGAATTCAATGGAGACGAATAAAATAATCCTTGATTATGTTATTCATAATTTATAAAACGAGTACATAGGAGAGTAAAATAGTCTCAAACTTGAATCATTCAACATTATGTTTCCATTATTGTAATCAAAATTACATAAGTATTGATAGACTCAGACCCTAAAACTTAGCTCTAAAAATGCTTTGTATTCACACTACAGTGTTCTCTGTGTTAAATTACAAAAGAGCCTCCCTTAGAATGAGGTAGAAAGATAACACTTAAGGAAAAAAAAACCCCTAAATGTTCATCAGAAGAAGACACTTGGCACATTCAACACCATAGATTTGTAACTGCCTTTGCTTGCTAAAGAAGTTTCAATTTTCCCTCTATTTTCTTGCTCCTCACTCCACTACCCTGCAACAAAAAAAATCCCCTTTTTTGAAGATTCATCATTCTCCTTCATTAAACCTTTTACCCACGTTGAAAATGCCTTGACTTGAAAATCCCGTGCAAACATTTTACCCTATTGTAAAGACTCACTTACTGGCTTTATTTCACTATGCAAGTGAAAAATATTAACTTTGGGTCAAAACCCATTGACCTAGGTAGTTAAAAATGCATTTGAAAGTTACATTTTAACCTTCGCTGTAGGTAAATTTTTTACCTATATGCTGAATATAATTTTTGGGTCATGAAAAAATAGTTTTCAACATTTTTTACCTTACTGACAGCCAGAAAATGTATAAAAATTTGGCCAAATTGCTTCCCAGGAAATAGAAATAGTTTGGGTAACTTTCTGGAGGCTGAGAGGACATTTTTCAGCTTGTACATGTGTTCAAAAATCTGCTCCAAGTCCAAAAACGTGATTGCATTCTTCATTTATAGCCATTAAAAAAAAACATTTTGAATTTCAGCAACCAAACACAAGCCATCACTAATTGCAAGAGAAAATAAATCTTACAATAGGGATGGGCGATGGAACTTTGAGCCATCTCTGATTTGATCTCATTCCTCCATCCCAAAATGGAGATGAACGATGAACAAATTTTATGAAAGTATGATGCGGGCACAACCCGAGACTTAGAAATAACCCACAAACAAGAGAATAATTTTATTATTCATAAAATAGAGCTTTTTACATGCGGAGGATCTCAAATCCCCAAGTTCTACAACACATGCAAGTTACAGAAAGCTATATAATAACCCTTTTGCAATATGCGAGCTTGTATCCAAAAAGTTACCCAAAAATTAGAAACCCGCCCATAAATAGAGCTCTTCATTAGTTTGGAGCCAAAAAAACATTCAAATTTGAGTTTAGGCGGTTTGGCGCCGAAAATTTACAACATGAAGTTCAAATTTCAAAAGAGAATTTGCAATTGTATCTTTTAGAAAGTGCGCCAACTTCCCGAGGCCATAACTTTTGATCCGGGACTTCGATTCGCGAATCGTTTGAACCGTTGGAAAGGTATCAAAGTCATAACGCGCTTGAAATTTGCTATGCCAATTTCGGCAAGTTTCAAGGCCAATCCAGGAGCTCTAAGTACCTCAAATCTAACTCGGAAGGTTTTCAGGTGCAAATCTTGGAAACTAAAACTACAATATCTTTCAACCCAGGAACTGAAAATAAAAACCGTAAATTGGGATTTTCATTATGATAAAAAGGGTATCCAAAAAAGTAAAAACATCTAAAAACCAAGAAACTTAAAATTTAACTATTTTTGGGTGATGCAAGATTGCCCTTACACCACTGGATGCTCCTACATCAGACACCCAGGGTAATTTGAGAAGTGACCCCGTCACGTCTCAGATGGTTGAGGAAAACCCAATCGGTCAATTTCAGCCTTAGATAGCCAGGATGAATCTTCCACATGCCTTTCTTCCATTTCACCAGATATTCTTCATATTTCCTGTTTCTGGTACTCCTTCCCACACGACTGTCCAACATTGCTTCAATATCCTCCCTTTTTGAAGTAGGTGCTGGAATGCCATACTGCCCTATTGCTGGTGCTTCCTCCATTCCATCTTCATGATATTCTATTAAATCTGAAATGTTGAACACAGGGGAATTGTTGATTCCATTAGGCAACTCTACCTCATATGCATTCCCTGAGTCATGCTTCTTCAAAATTTTACAGAGACCAAACTTCTTCATCTTCAATTTTTTATATGTTCCCACTAGAAACCTTTCTTTCCTCAAGTGGACCATCACTTCATCACCAATCTGAAACTCCTTATACCTCATCTTCTGATCTGCCTTAGCCTTATACTGCATATTCATCTTGTTTATACGCTCTCTTACCTTCTCATGTATATCCTTGATGTGCTCTACAAAATCTTCGGCTTCAGCACTTATTTTCTTCTCTTGGTCCATCTTCCTCAATTCTGGAGCTATTATGGGGCTACCTCCATACACAATCTGGAATGGTGATCTACCAGTGCTTCTGTTGACAAAATTGTTGTAAGAAAATTCTGCCTGGGGTAAGATCAAGTCCCATCCCTTGGGTTTATCTCCTACAAACATCTCGATGGAGTTACCAGGACTCCTGTTAACAACCTCACAATGCACGCCCATCTGTTTGTGGATGGTGTGCAGAACTGAACTTCAACTCTATCTTCTGCTTCTTCCACAAGGTCCTCCAAAAGTACCCCACAAATTTGGTGTCACGATCTGAAACAATACTCTTTGGTAGACCATGTAGCCTCACCATCTCTTTGAAGAACAAGTCGGCAATGTAGAATTTGCATCATGGGTCTTCGACATGGAATGAAATGTGCCATCTTGAAAACCTATCAACCACCACAAAAGGAACCGAATCATTTCCCTCGTTGTGTCAGCGG
>VDFB02000017.1:482767179-482916693 GCA_007258455.2 Sequoia sempervirens | reverse complement strand
GGGGTGGGAGGTAGGGAGAGGTAGAAAGGAGATAGAGGGGTGTGTGTGAGAGAGAGAGTGAAAGACAAGGGAGAGGGAGGAAAGGATAGAAAGGGAAGGAGAGGAGAGATAGAGAGTAGCGAGGGAAGGTGAGAGTGAGATAGAAAGATGATACAACTTGCTGACTACTAAATTTTGATCTCCTCATTATTGAAATTTGATATGTTGATTACCAAAAATTTTACTAAGTCAAAAAATTTATAAGTTCTTCCAAAACTAGAATTTGCATTATAACTCTAGGAGATTCGAAACCACGATCCAAAAATATTGAAAGTATATACATGGAATATAACTTAAAGTATAAGAAAGTAAATTTCCATATGTAAATGTCAACTTATACTTTAAATATTTATTTCATCTATGGACAGTTTCCTTGGTAGAGAAAGACAAAAAAAAAAGATTTCACAAAAATGCATTGCAAAAAGTCATTCTTCATATTTGGAAAACACCAAATTTGGCGCTAGCCAAATGGGGCACTTCATTTGGCTAGAACCAAATGTGGTGATAAAAAAATGATGAACTTCATTTGGCTAGCACCAAATTTGGCACTTACCAAATGATGAACATTATTTGGCTAGCACCAAATTTGGTGCTCACCAAATGATGAACTTCATTTGGTGAGCACCAAATTTGGTACTCACCAAATGATTTAAATTTTGAAATACTAAGCCTTAGGCTCAATCATCTAAGCCATTTGACAAGCACCAAATTTGGCACTTGCCAAATGGTCATTTCTAGTAAAAAATAAAAGTGGCACCTTTTTTGTGAAACAACATGGTACACTTTCCTAGAAAGGAGTACAATTTCGTACACTACATTTAGCCCGCACTTTAGCAGCCATATGACACTCCGTGCATTTGCAAGATAAAGTACCAAAAATGAAATTTCCCTTAAAAAAAAGATACTCATATGGATATTGTAATTCATTTATGAATGGGGAGAATGGAGCTCCCATTGTAGTCATCTGCAAAACCACAATGTTAGGAGTTGCATCCTACAAAATTGATTTGTAATCTTAGTTATTTAATTAATAAGAGAATAAAATGAATTTAACTATATAATAGGACATTATTTAATTAATTATAGGACCTAGGTGAATTATGCTAGAAATGGTGTTAATAAGAGAAATTAGGTGTGTGATATACAAAACATTTTTAGGTGGCTACATTTTCTATCAGTAGTACTAGAAATCATAAAGAGAGTTTCATCATTTAAATAATTCTCATCATCTTTAGAGGATCATCTTCCATCCTTAGAATACAAAATTATTTTCATCTTCTCTCTTTTGTTATCATCAGCTGATTCTTTATATGAACATTTGGATGTAAAATGACATACTCTTCTACAATTGAAACATTTGAATGGTAACTTATCTGTGTACTTGCCACTACCTTTCTTTATCCTTCTCACAAAGTTAGGTTCAATATCATCAAATTATTCATTCTAATTAGAATCCCCATATTCAATCCTTTTGTTGAATTTGAAGGTAGTTTCTCATTTTGGAACATCTTTATCAAATTCTCTCATCTCAAAGGCAGTAAGAGTACTAAACATTTCTTCAACTGAGTACTAATATATCTTTGGACTCATCAATAGAAGACACTTTATGACTGTAATATTTTGGGAGAGATCTCAAAACCTTCTTTACTACTTCACTTTCCTTCACTTCTCCACCAATACTAGTAATGCCACTAACAACTTCTTGAATTTGAAGCATATAGCTTGTACTATCTTCATCACCTATCTTTTGCATAGTCTCAAATATACTCTTGAAGATCTACATCTTTTATTTCTTCACTTTAGAATATCCTTCATAGATGCTACTAAGCTTCTCCCAAGAATATTTGGAAAAACTATAATTCATCACCTTCAACATCTTTGGATCAGCTAACCCACATAGAATAACATTCTTGGCCTTAGCATTACACTCATATAATTTGATCTTAGTAGGACCTATAATAGGAGTCGTAGGAGAAACATAACCACTTTTGAATGAATTTCAAATAGCAAAACCAAGAGATTTTAGGTGTCCTTCCATTCTCATTTTTTTAGTAAGAGTAATTAGTATGATCAAACCTAGGAACCTTGTATGAACCATCATGTGCTACCCCAAATCTTTACCTCAAGATGTTAAAATTTTTCAAAGGAACTTGGCTTTGATAAAAAAATTTGAACTCTTCCAAATATTGAGAGGGGAGTTGAATCAATCGACACAAAACTTAACCCCTTTTGAAAGTTAAAACTTTCAACACAACTCAAACTTCTTTAGTAGATAAAGATATAACTTTAAGCAATGTAGTAATAGAGAAAAATATAGCAATTTGAATATTTAACATCTTCAAAAAATTTACCAAATGAAATATATAGTAACTAGTCTTTAGATCAAGAAAAAAAAGAATGCAATGGAGAACACACACATGTACAAGGAGATGCTAGATTTATGTGGAAAACCCAATGAGGGAAAAACCATGGTGAGAGTCAACTTAAAATATAAGGCTCACTACTAAAAGACATGAAAGAAAGCTCGCTATCTTAGAGAAAGATATAAAATTGACTTACAAAATTGAATTACCAAACAACTCTAGGAGCAAGATATAGGGACCTGATGAGATTCACTATCTTAGAGAAAGAAACACTATGATTTATAAGAGAATTACAATGATTTCCAACACAAATATCTATTGAAAAAGACGTTATAGCATAATTGAGCCTTCCTTTAATAATATTTATCACTATTTCTATTGGATATTAAAAAGAACTCACACAAACACTTCTTTGCACTTGTACACTAGTGCATCCTTTTCCATCGAAAAAATATCTTTCATTTATATACACCACAACAATTTAATTCTTCAATTAGGTTGACAAGGAAGAGAATAAACAATGAATTCAATTGGTTGGCCAACAAAGCATAATGTGGTCATATCCCAATGATGGAGAGGACCAAAAACAATCTTAACACTTCTTTCAATGTGATTCAAAGTGATATACACATAGGCATACATCAACCTAAACTAACATCAAGGAAATGTGTGGATGAAACATTGAAGTACACACACCTAGTCAACCCACACTCTTTCAATGAAATTTACTTGATGTGGTCCCAAAAAAAATAGGTTAGGACATAAATCTATCATGACACATATTTGATTATTAGAACAACCTCGTAAGCACATATCACAAGCAAAGGAATGGGCCCTATTAGCTAGATATCCAAAAATAACCCAATCCAAAGCCTACTCTTGAGAGACAATACAACACCAAAGAAGATAATTAGCAACATGTGTACATCACATAGGGATGTTCCTTGAACATCAAAAATCACTTCCATTATTTCATACTATAATTCCATTGACAACCATTACAATCAAATAGGTACATAAAACTGTATTCAAGAAACACATAATAGATAATTTAATGATGTAACATTTGTAGAACAACTTGTGGACCGCTTCAACACTTGAAATTGAAGATGAGGAATTACACAAAAAATGTGAGCACATTCACCAAGCGATAGGAGCAGAGACATTAATGTGGAGGAATGCAGAGCATTTTTCAGACTAGTCTAGACAACTAGAAACACTACCAAGTTTTTGCAATCCATAGAACTCTCCTCGACAACATAGGTGACCTAAAAAAATAGGAGTGTAACATACATAGAGAATTGGCATTGAATACGAAACCACAAGACTAGAGCTATAATGGAGGAGGAATGTAGAGCATTCTCTTGGACATAATTCAATACAGCTTCCTAAACTAGAATCATTTGAGAAACTTGTGAACATCATAACTTCCTTTCAACAACACATATATTATCAGGAACAAGAGAGAGCATGAGACATACTGTATACCTTCAACAACACCTCTCCACTATTATTCAGTCTTCTAATCCTCATCTAAATAAATCATTATGAAATCAACTTTGGAAACAATAATGATGCATTATATGAACTTAAACAACTCCTCTTAAAAAAGGCATGACATCCAACCATGAACTACATCACTTCTTTCTTTGATAAGGCATGACATCCAACCATAAAATTCATCACTTATTTCTTTGATAAGTCATGACATCCAATTATGAACTTTATCAATTTTTTATTTGTTAAGGAATGACATCACATCTCTCTTTGATAAAGCATGACATCCAACCATGAACTTCATCATTTTTATCTTTGATAAAGGCATGACTTCTTCAACAACACATTATATGTAACAATGAAAGCATAAGTTGAATGTTTTCAACCAATGACAACCAATAATAATTTTTGAAATCAATAGCCAACAATCTCCTCAAGTGTTGACATCAATGACAACAACTGCCAATGAAAACTTGATAGAGAGTTTTCTCAATATCTCTTTTTTCCATGAACTTTATAGAACATGTATTTGGCACTAAGATTAAATGATTTATTCAAACTAGTACTAGGACTAATAAAATTATTGGATTTTTCAAAATTAGAACATGATCTTGATATTACATTATCACCTTTCAAAAAATTTGTGTATCGTAACATGTGCATCTTATATTACACACACATTATGTTTTGTAAAATGAGTCCTATTTTGAAGGTATTAATTTTATTCACTTTTTTATTCCCTAATTTCCTACACTTACCTAAGTTACTCAAGCCTCCTTTTTAGTATTTTTATTACCATTTAAGGAATACATTTTCCCCATGATAATGTCATGTTTACCCATAAAATTTAAGAGTTTATATGCAAAGGGAAGATAAACAGTGGCCATATTCATCACCTCATCGCTCCTTTACTTGATGAGGTGAACAATATGAAAGAAAATGGCATCATCAAGAGATTAGGCTTGTTCACTATAGCACAATATACATTCAAGTTACACACGACATAAAATAAAAATCATGAGTAATGTGAGAGATTATACATTGAAGTTACACACGACATAGAATAAAAATCATGAGTAATGTGAGAGATGACTTCATTACTCAAATATTCTTATTTATCTTTCACAATGCTTCCCACATTTTGTGTTTCTAATTTCTTCTATTGACATTATGTTTATATGTGTCCATGTTCTTATTTAGCATATGTATGACATAAACACTCTTAGTGAAACATGTTGATACAAGGGACTTTGAACATGTGATGTTCTATTTGTGTCACTTCTTAGTGCTTTATATTACCTCTATTTAAACCTTTTCCTTATGTCACATATGATGTTATTTTAATTTCGTAAACCTCCATTAAAAATGTTTACCTTGTACATTCATACACATTATGTCCTTTGATTATGTCATGTTTATATTATTTTATCTTCTATATTACACATCCTTTGTTTCCTCACATGAGAGACATCATTCCTATAATACTCCTATTTTTAGCTTTTATACATACCGAGATTATCTTGTAAATTTTCCTGCATATTAAGCCCATATTTTACCATCTTAGCTTCTTACATCATTGTTACATGTGCCTATGTGAGATTATCTTTTGATGGCACATTATTTATGACACTTTTGTTATCCTTATACTCCATGACTATGATTTCGTTTCATGTCATGATTACCTTTGTAATGTTTCTACTGATTTTATATACTTTCATATTGTTATTCCACGTTTATGAAATTTTGTCATATTCACATTTAATAGTTAACCGTCATAAGGACAGGGGTGCTGAATAGATGCTGCTTTCATTCTTCAATGAATGGAACATACACACTTCTTAGTCTCGCAAAATTATTGTTTCAATTCAAAGGAGGCAAAAATCAACTTTCACACAAAATGTATCTAAGATTGGTACTCTCGACGAAAAGTGTTTAATAGAGCACACATATGTTTGAGATGGTAAAAGTGAAGGCAAATTAATTAATAATAAGTCAGTAATGAAATGCCATGCATTGTTTAAATCTACTGTAGAAGAAATGTGAGAAAATAGTTAATGTTTTGAATAGAATCAAAATGGTATAAAAAATATAAATAAAAGAAGTTGAGCAAAACATTTTACAACAGTTTTTTCTAAACATTTTAGTTTGTCAAATAATTGTCAATGTAAATATTTGGAGAAGAATTTGAGAATTTTAAATTTTAAGTAAATAATTAGAGAGTGATTGGATGGTATAAATAAATTAGTAGGAATAAGAGAATTTATAGGTCAATTCAACAAAATTTTTGAAGAAAACTTTTAATCAGATTCATTCAAGAAAAATATAATCCCAATTTCATAAATAATTATAGAACACATATCCCTAAACCAAATTTTGACATCCACTCTACAAGAGCCTATATGTTAGATCTATCAAGAGATTTCTCTAAAATTCCCTTCTAGGTCTTCTACTATGAAGACATACAAAAGTACATTCACATAAATTGGGGAGAGATCAATCATGTTACAATGGAAGAAAAACTACTTCAAATGATGCAAGAATATCCAACCATTAGATTCACAAATTACAAACATAATTGTTAGATAATTGAAAGAATAGAGCTAGTTGTGTGGTGTCAATTTCCCAAATTCATCCTTGAAAATAAAATTATTGTGCTTTTATTAAGCAAAGTCCATTTCAACATATTTAACTTACATCAACCATCTATCTCATATTTAGTTCTTTTACATTCTATTATATTCTAGGTTTAGTGTGTGAATGCCATCCAAATATATTTGTTCTCTTTCTCCAAACATTCAAGCATTCAACAATTATTTTTCTAAAGATTTTTTTTAAATGTTAGAAGAGGCTCTAAATGATTTTCAACAACTATCTTCTCTAAAAAATTATACTCTTTCTACTTCCCCTATTTCTTATCATGACAATTCTAATAATTAAATCAATATAATTATTATTGTTGCAAGCATGTTCACTTGGTGTTGTCATTGATGTCAACTATATGAAAAAGAGTTTGTTGCAAGGATGTAAAGTTAGTATTGAGTTGTTGTTGTTGTCCCTGATGATGCTTTGATTAGTTTCATTATGTTGTCAATAGTAAGCTACTAGTGTCAACATCTAGTGTTGCCTTGATAAACTTCTTTTTATGGATGAATGGTTTAGTTATGCCATGTAGAAAAATGGCCCCGTGGCATTTTCATGGTCTTTTAGGCCTTTCTTCATGATGCTTGGTCTATTTTTCTTTGATTTAATGGTGTAATGTGGCTTGAACATTCACATTTAGGTCCTTAAAATTCAAATTATGGCATCTTGTGAAAGTTTTGTGAAGTGTTGTAATATATTTCTACACTCTTCTAGACTCTATTCATTACAATTCACCTGATAAACACCTTTTCATCACTTATCAAGTCCTATTTTTAAGTGTTGTAAAATCTTATAACAAGATTTCACACTTTTCTAAGCTTAATTTCAATATTTACACCTTTCTTATGCTTTATTTGACCCCTTTATACCATTATAAGGCTTAATTAAGTGTATTTTTTAATGTAAACCTAACAAATAACATAAATGTGACTTAATTCCCAACACCCACTTTTAGGTCCAAGGTGGGACCCATTCGCCATGGGTAGCGAATGAGTCCCCCTTGGCTCCAAATTCAAAAAAATTTAAATTTCCTTTCAGGTTTTTATTCAAAATTACTTGATTTTGGCCTGTGATGAGGTATCAATGGGTTACTAAGGAACAAGAATGTATAAATAAGTGTTTTTACATCCATTTTAACACCCCATTCATCAAGTTCACTAATTCACTCACTCATTCAAGCATTCAAGCACTTTGCATCATCAAATATAACATCAATCAACCATCTTGGAGTAGCCATTGACATAACTTCATATTTTCTTCAACAAGGGTTTGGTAAGTTGATAGCATTTGCATGTTATTTGTTTATCATTCTCTTACATTTCATTATTTCATTAAGGGTTTGACCAAGGAAAACCCCTATTCTCTAACCATCAACCATTTTTCCTCTCTTGCATGTTTATTTGTAGACTTTGGTATGTAGATTTAACAAGCATTGAGGTTTTGAAGAGTGGTCAACAAGTCAAAAAGGTGCTTCAAGTCAAATCAACCCTATTTCAAGCTTGGAGAAGCTATTCTATCCATTTTTTGCAGACAACCTTAGATCTGGTGTTGTAAAATTTTCCCCTGATTTCACAAAATTTTTGAATTGGACTGATTCGCCATTAGTGGAAAATCATTCCCACCTTAAGGCTAGAAATCTAGATTTTGTCAGATTCTAGATCCTGACACTCAGAAACTAGTTTCCAAAAGTTTTCGCTAGAAGTAGGACCGATTCGCCATCAATGGTGAATGAGTCCCACTGGTGATTTTTAGTGATTGAGCTGTTAGCATTCAAAATATTCCAGAATCTTCATCAGACCTCCAGGTGCACTCTAAATCATCCTCATTTTTTGTTTTGCATTTGTTCATACTTAGTTAATGTTTGTATATCACATTATGTTTTCAAACATTGCATAATTCTTATGTTTTGCATTCAAAATTAGTCAAATAGGTCATCCAATTGCACTTAGATCATTCCATTTAGTCTAAATAACATCATGCATTGCATAATTTGAGTGAACATAGCTAAACTTTTGAGTGGGGTTTATCTCTCTCCTTTTCGGTGAAACATCCTAAGAGCGCAAGAGTACCCTATAAACCCTACCCAAAATTCTACAGTTCATTTTGGTGAACCTATATATTGAGAACTTTAAATTTCTAATTTCAATTTCATCTTGCATCCTAGACTTCATTTGCATCAACATTCAATTCTAGGGTATTGTCTTATTTTTGCATCCTACAGTTTCTCAAATTGCATTAGTGAAAGACTCATTTAGATTTCATTTTTGCATTTCATATCATTGCAAATTTTGAAAATCTACATTTGCATCCTTCATCAACATCTGAAAATCATTACAATCACTTTAACCTTTTTGAAAAACATAAAAGGATCTCATAGTTGGACTCATTTTCCACCCTAGGCGAATCAATCCACTTGCACATTCAGAACGACATATTTAGGCATTTTCTGGGTATTTCTTGCATTACAGTTTTATATAGTTGCTTTCTATTTTAATTTCCAGAATCTCTATTTTCAGCTATTTCTTTCATCTTAGTTTACTTGCATTCATTGTCATCATGGAATTTTCTTTTAATAAGTTTTGGAATTCATTAAAATCCTTGGTAGACATGTCCAATTGTGTCTTTGGTTGTGACCCTAATGACCTTGAGCTTCCTCATGCTCCTTCAACTCCTCATGATTGTCCTCCTCATGATGTAGACATCATTGGAGGAGATGATGATAGCATGAACAAGTTCTTAATGAATGCCTTGATAACCTAGAAGCCAATGCAACATTTTACCCATCCATGAAGCCACAAGATCTTCCTACTATTGCACCTTCTAATCATTTTGCATATTTACATCCTGAAATCAATGAAGGACCTAAAGTTCCTCCATCAAGTGGACCTAGTTCCTCTCAACCAACACATCCTCACCCATTTTATGATCACAAAGTCACAAATACTCCCATAAACCTTGAAGAAACATATGGACAAGGCTTTACTATCCTAAGTAAACAAAGTTGTGACACAACACATGAACATGACACTCACCAACTTCTTGAACAAAAACCAATAGAAGAAAACACCACATGATTAGGATATCAAGATCCTCCTCCTCCTGATAGACCTCCTTTTGAATATTGGAGACTTCAAGATGATGGTACAATGATCTTTGATTCTCCTCTTGACTTAAACATTCTCCTTCAATGTGAACAACCATTATCTGATTCTAATGACAAGGATGCTAAGATCTGCATGGGTCCTCTTCCTCCTTTCATTCATGAAAAAGGAGAGTCTAGCAAATGAAAACGACCTTACAAATTGCAAAAACTCAAGTTTCCTACTTATCCTCCACCTGAATGTGAAAGGAGACCTCAACTATTTTTAAACAAACGTCTTATACTTTGACCACCTATGAATAGGTTGGTCATTCATCCTAAATATTCTAACACACCATTTTGCAAATATCATCATGTTCTTGGACATCAAATTGAAGAATGTCAAACACTGAAAGACATATTGGATAAGTATCACTTCATTGATACTGATTGCTTTCGTATTATCCCATAAAAACTAAATCCCTTTATCATGTCATAGTTGTAGAATTTTCTATTCTCACTATTGCATGATCCTTTCACACCACCCACCTTGGCTCATTCTTCCCCTACACTTTGTGGGG
Source organism: Sequoia sempervirens (assembly GCA_007258455.2). Taxonomy (NCBI): domain Eukaryota; kingdom Viridiplantae; phylum Streptophyta; class Pinopsida; order Cupressales; family Cupressaceae; genus Sequoia; species Sequoia sempervirens. The sequence goes on along the minus strand of VDFB02000017.1, from coordinate 482,906,494 downwards.
GGCAAGAATTTTTTAGCCTTGTCCTTGTAATGCACTTGTCTTTGTCTCTTAACTATGTTATTCCTTTTCCACTTTACTACTTAAGATTGAGAAACTAATAACTTAGTTAATGGTTGACTTACATTTGTCTTACTAGCCCCTTTCCATTTTTCATGTATGTGTGTCTCGTGTTCCCTCATATCATGTGTTTGTTGTTCTCTCTCTCTTTGTATAATTCCTCTATTTGTACTTTTATTCTTCTATATAGTCATGAATTATCCTTTTTACTTTTTGGTTTTGTGTTCTCCTTTTGGGGATGACGCAAAGCATAAAGACGCCCTATGTCTCTTCAATGTTGACCCAAAAGGTCCCCTTTTCCTTTTTACTTTGTCTTTTTCTTATGTTTTTCCTTTTGGGGATGACGCAAGGGATCAAGACTGAAATGTATCCTTCATGTTGACCCAAAATATTTTTCTTTTCTTTCACCTTTTCACTCATGTTTTCCTTTTGGGGATGATGTAAAGTGTTGAGACTGAAATGTATCTTCCATGTTGACCCAAAACAAACTATTTTTCTTTTATTTTCACTCTCTTTTTGTCATTCTTCAAGTTCTATGTGCTTTGGGGAATGATGATAGTTTTGATCTCTTTCATAAAAACATTGCTGCAATGAACATACTAACCCCAAATCCATAGTCCCTCATGTGTTTGGTGTGTTCCTTTATGGGGGGCAACTCCCTTTCTTTCTTTTTCCTTTTTGTTCACATGACGTAACATTACTTGGAAACATATGACTTGGCATAGGGATTTCTAAGTTGGCTCTCATGTATTTTTACATATTTCCTTCACTACTTTAAAGTAATTGCTCATAGAATGGTGTGTAGCAATTCCCTTAAAGTGGAGGGCTTACATTACCATAATTCATTTGCATTCTCAGTTCTTAGTGCAGCCTTGTTGTTTCATATGATGTGTTTATCACTTTGGGGATGACATTGGGTATGATGTCCTTCATAATTGTGATCTATCTTAGCATATTACATTCCTCTTAGTGGCCTTATGCGACACACTACATCCCATAAGTTTTGAATATTTTATTCTTTGACTGGTCCTCTCTTGGAGACATTAGATATAATGTTCCCTAAGTAACTGACCTTGCATGAACTTAACAAGACTCCTTTGAACATCTTTTCACATTTTACAGTTTACATTTTTAAATTTTGCATCATTTCCACCTTGCATAATGCAACTTGCATGCCTGTGATACCATCCTCTTTGTTCATGAGTTCTAAGCATATAGAGCTTTGCTGGACTCATGAAGCACGAACCAACATTTTCCTTTGTTTCTCCTTGTTAAAGTTATCAAGAGGTATAACTTTGATATGGTTGAGCAAAAATCCCATCTAGTGGCACGACTTTCCCCATAGTCACCTATGTGTTTGTGAATGCATACCAACTAGCGTATGTACTTCACCTTTTGAGCCTTCTCACCTAGTGGACTGCCACAAGTTCTGTCACTCTAGAGTGAGTATGCACTCTCTTTTTTGAACAAACAGCCTATATCTAATCCACAACTAGTTAGACAAACGATCGAAGCTTAATTCGATTCTCCCTTTTCTTCACATATGCATTCCTTTGTTATTATGTTTAGTTTTCCATGGGATCTTCATCCTGAGGGCTTGATCACCCCTCTTGATTCTTGTCATTCCGTCTTGCTAACATAAGTACATTTGAACCCTCCTCTCAATATCCATGACTACTTTAGTGTGAGTTTGAAGCAAGTTCATCCACTCACTAAAGTAGGGGCTAAATGCACTGTAGAAAAATGGCCCCTTGGCATTTTGATGGTGCTTTAGGCCTTTCTTCATGATGCTTGGTCTATTTTTCTCTGATTTAATGTTGTAATGTGGCTTGAACATTCACATTTAGGTCCTTAAAATTCAAATTATGGCACCTTATGAAGGTGTTGTGAGGTGTTGTAACACATTTCTACACTCTTCTAGAATCTATTCATTACAATTCACCTAAAAATCACCTTTTCATCACTTATCAAGTCCTATTTTGAAGTGTTGTAAAATCTTGTAACAAGATTTCACGCTTTTCTAGGCTTAATTTTACTATTTAAACCTTTCTTATGCTTTATTTGACACCTTTATGCCCTTATAAGGCATAATTAAGTGTATTTTTTCAATGTAAACCCGACAAATAACATTAAATGTGACTTAATTCCCAACACACAGTTTTAGGTCCAAGGTGGGACACATTCACCATGGGTGGTGAATGATTCCCTCTTGGCTCCAAATTCATTTTTTTTCAAATTTCCTTTCGGGATTTTATTCAAAATTACTTGATGTTCGCCTGTGATGAGGTATCAATGGGTTACTAAAGCACAAGAATGTATAAATAAGTATTTTTACATCCATTTTAACCCCCCATTTATCAATTTCACTAATTCACTCACTCATTCAAGCATTCAGACACTTTTCATCATCAAATCAAGCATCAATCAAGCATATTGGAGTAGCCATTTACATAACTTCATATTTTCTTCAACAAAGGTTTGGTAAGTTGACAACATCTGCATGTTATTTGTTTATAATTCTCTTACATTTCCTTATTTCATTAAGGGTTTGATTACCATTTAAGTAGGGTTTGTCCAAGGAAAACCCCTATTCTCTAACCCTCAACCATTTTTCCCCTCTTGCATGTGTATTTGTAGAATTTTGTATGTAGATTTAACAGGAATTTAGTCATTGAAGAGTGGTCAACAAGTTAACAAGGTGCTTCAAGTCAAATCAACCCTATTTCAAGCTTGGAGAAGACATTTTTGTTTGTTTCTTGCAGAATTAACTTTGTCAACCCAATAAGTAGAGAACCTCAAATCTAGTGTTGCAGAATTTTCCCTTGATTTCACATAATTTTTGAAGAGGATTGATTCACCATTAGTGGAAAATGAGTCCCACCTTAAGGCTATAAATCTATATTTTTTCAGATTTTGGATCCTGACACTCAAAAACCAGTTTCCAGAAGTTTTCACCAAAAATAGGACTAATTTGCCATCAGTGGCGATTTAGTCCCATCAGTGATTTTTAGTGATCTATGTCAGCATTCAGAATATTCCAAAATATTCATTAGACCTCCAGGTGCACTCTGAACCATCGTCCTTTTTTGCTTTGCATTTGTTCATACTTAGTTCATCTTTGCATATCACATTGTGTTTTCAAATATTGCATAATTCTTAGGTTTTGCATTCAAAATCAGTCAAATAGATAATCCAATTGCACTTATATAATTCCACTTAGTCTAAATAACATCATACATTGTATAATTTGAATGAACATAGCTATAATTTTGAATGGGGTTTATCTCTCTCCTTTTAGGTGAAACATCATGAGAGTGCAAGAGTAGCCCATAAGCCCTACCAAAAAATGTATGGTTCAAGTTACTATATTGTAATTTCCTTGTTGGCGAAGAGGAATTATTGAAAATGTTAGGGATGTTTCTCTTGTTCTTGGTTTCTGAGTAATATTTAGAAAATTGAATAAAAAAGAGGAAACAATGTGTTGCAGTGGTGTTCTATGTTGTATAGTAGTGTTCTTTTTTTCCTCCACATTTGTTCTAGGTTGAAGATATACTTATGTAGTTCAGATATGATGATTAGAGGTGTTCAAAGATATTGCATTCAAAAATTGGTGTGTTGGATTGCTATGCAGAGGAAGTGGTGTTCAACAATGTGTGAATTGTATATTATAGAGGTGTCCAGGAGAAATGTTCTTTCTCTATAGAATGGTCTCACATATTGCAATTCTAGAAGAAGGTTTGTAGTGTGTGTATCTTTCTTCAGATGAATTTATTTTTATGGTTTGGTGCTTTGGAAGTCAATTTCTTGAATTATAGTGGATGGCAGAGTTGTTTGAGTGTATTGAGTGTGTACATTCTTCAATTGAAAGTTTTTGCAAAAGAATTTGTTGGTTTTTAAGGTGTTCGTGGAATATTCTAGATTGTATTCAAGTGTTGTATGGTGTTAGTGAGTCATATTTTCATTTGAGGAAGCATGTACTTAAGTGTCAATGGTGTTAACATGGGTTTGGCCAACCTTGATTCTTTACATTCTAAAGTTTCTTTTATGTTTGTGGAACATGGTGTGGTATGTATGGGTGGATTTATAAGAAATAAAGAAATGAAAAAGAAACATTCCTATTAAAAATATAACAACATTAGACAAGTCTTACAAGTTATGATTATACTTTCCTGCACTCAATTTCCACTCATTCCACCTTTTGTGTCACAAAATGGTTGTTTTAATTCAAAGAAGAAACCATCTTCAGGGTAAACACAATCATTAAAGTCTTACAGAGGAATCATTATCCTCATAGCATTTTCTTTTGTCCTTTGCAACAATGGCGTCAGTGGGTAAATCAATTTAATCGATAATATGGAAATTTCTTTCTTAAAGTTTGCCTTGAAATTTCAGTAAGGCTCACCTGTTATGGAGGCAAAAGTTAAATTTCACACAAAATGTATCTAAGATTGGTACTCTCCATGAAATTTTTTCAATAGAGTACACATTTTTGAGATGGTGAAATTGAAAGTGAGTGAATTAATAAAAATTCAGTAATGAAATGCCATGCATTGTTTAAATCTAGTATAGAAGAAATGTGAGAAAATATTTAATGTGTTGAAAAAAATAAAAATGGTATAAAAAATATAAATAAAAGAGCCTAAATATTTAATGTGTTGAACTTTAATTGTGTTCATTCAAGGAAAATGCAATCTCAATTCCATAAATAATTATAGAACACATGTTCCTAAACCAACATCTGACATCCACTCTAGAAGAGCCTATATGTTAGATCTATCAAGAGATTTCTCTAAAATTCCTTTCTAAGTCTTCTACTATGAAGATGTAGAAAAGTACATTCACATAAATTGGGGAGAGATCAATCATGTTTTTGATAAAGGAGAAAATGGGTTTTACAAGGACCCGAAACCACAAAGTTTACAACTTAAAAAAGGAAAATACAAAAAATTCCAATGAATAAACCAGGCTACAACTAAAGAAAAAACCAGAAAAAACAATAGCCAGCCAAAAAAACCAGGAAGAACAACCAATGATCCAGCCGAAGCACAAACCAAAAAACCAGTAGTGACTAATCTAGAGTCTTTAGAACAATCTCTGTCTCGGCCTCCAAATCCTGCATATCCTGGACACCCTTCTTGAAAGTTTCAATCATCTGTAGCATGGGGGGTTCCTTCCTTTTCAGATTGGCCCTTGTTCTCTTTGAAATTCCTATATCCTCTTCCTGGTTTTTTTCTTTCACCTCTTCCAAATCAACAACCAAGGACCCTTGTTGAGCTTTATCCAATTTTTTAGTTATTGCATTGATAATGATAGTGTTATGTCTAGCCATTCTATTATTCTGTTCATTAATTATCTTCACAACATTTTTTATTTTTTCCAAATCCATATCTATCCTTTTGTCCTTCCATGCATTGTCCTAGATCCCTTTGCTAGTCATATTCTCATTACGCTCATCATCCTTCTTACATAATGCAGAAACCTTAGCTCCCATTTCTTCCAATTTACTCTAGAGGGCCCAATTTTTTATTTTTAGATCATTAATTTCATGAAAGACCCATTTTGACATTCTGTGATGGTCCTCAACATTATTCCTCGCAATCCCTAGGAAATCATTGGTTGGTTCCCTATCAAGATTGAAGCAACTTTTAGTAGGGTCAGAGGCTCCCAAGGGCCCAGGGGCCCAGTTCTAACATCTCTATCCGTCGACAGGACAAAAGAGGAAGAATTATTATTTGTGCCAGAATCCTTAGACTCAAGAGAATCTTCAGAATACGAAACAAGGTTTTCAACAGGGAGATTCTTTCCAGCACCTTTGGCTTTGGGAGTAGAACATCTAGGCTCAGAAGCAGGGTAGGCTTTACCAAGCTGGGGATTATGGAATTGGATTTTCATGCCAGTTTGGATAGAGGGCAGATCCAGGACTATCCTTACTAGACTCAAACTTGGTTTATTACCCGAACTACTAGGTTCAGTTTCATCGTCCTCTGACGCCGAAGAGGCATCTAAGTTAACAGGGGCCGACAAATTTTAGTAGTGTTCACACATTAATCTTATTAGACCAATATGTAATACTGGATATCTTTTAGGGTTTTTCTTGTGGTCTTCCATACTCTTCCTTAAGGAACAAAGTAAATAGTAGGGGAGAGAAACCCTTACCTTATAGCAAAAATGGTTGAGCAAGGAAAAATAATAGTTGTAGACCCTAGTGAACCGACCATCCAGAGTAATATACTCCATGATGATGCAAATAACTTTTATCCAGAGAGATTTAATGGTGTCGGCCTCAAATTAACTATTGGAAACTTTCACCAGTTTCATTATTTCCTTGTCTTTCTTTGGAAATGTGACCACTGCTTCATCACAAAAATTCCTGTCCCAAAAAAAATTGTGTCCTTTAGTGGACATACCAGTCACTTCAGCAATGAGATTTTCATCGAGCTTAACTTTCCTGCCAGAAAGGGTAATTTCCCCATTGTCCCAATTATTCTCAAAAAACTTCGTAGCTTCTTGATTAGGCCCATGGAGTTTTTCCAGAAAAAGGAGTAAACCCCCACTTATAACTTTATTCCACGCTTTAGTATTTCTTGTGTGCATCTCAAAGCTAAAAGCTATCCAACTCAACTCTTTTTCTTTCTCCTCCCATTTTAGCAAGCATTGTGATACAAACAGAAACAAAATCTTGGTTCGAAATGGTCCCACCAAACCTGTGACCCCACAAAGCATGCTGAGCTAGCTTACAAGACAAGCTAATTAGCTCGGCCCCATGAAATCTAATGATAGTGATGTACTTGCCCCATTCCATCATTATGATTGAAGTGACAAACATATTTCCCATGTGACACATCATAGTTCAATAAGGCTCGGACATCAACACCTAAATCACTGATATTCAGCCAGGTGCACTGACCTTTACTTTTAACCCCTTCATTCGCAAAAAAATTGCCACAACATTGGCTTCTCTATAGGCATGGGATATCTTTATATTATCAAACTTAGCTAAGGTCAAAATAGCATCATCAATCCAAGAATTTATGGTCCACAAGGGGGGGGCTACCTAGAAGACATTCAATAATATTTTTTGAGTCCGCTTCAAGCCAAAGGTTTTTAAAATTCAGCCTATGAGCCAAATTTATAACATGAAAAGCTCCGACAGCCTCAGCCAAGTGATTGGTTTGTGAGCCAAGGGGGACAACAACCACACCTAGAAAACTATGAAAATAATCTCTTATAACTCTGCCATATCTCACCCCATCAGGATTGCCTTTAGCCGCCCCATCAAAGTTGGCTTTGATCCACCCGTTAGGCGGAAAAATCCAGCAAACTCCCTCCATGTCCTTCTTAGCATGTTTAGGAGCACAAGTAATATCATAACTAATTTTCCATTCCTTAGCCATTGTTAAATCATAGGAAGAAAAAGCCACTTTCTAAATATTACAATCCAACTTAGGGATTGCATTGAAATTTTCTTTCATTAATCTGATTATTTTATCAAACACTATGATCTCTGAAGATTCCTTATCTCTGTAAATTCTATTGTTTCGTTCTTTCCATAGACCCCAAGCAACATGAGGAAAGGAAAAATCCCATAGCTTCTGTAGTGTTGGGTTCTGAGTTGGAGCTTTCCATTAGATGAAATGGTCTTCAATTAATGAGGGGAACACCCAAGATAAATGCCAATAAGAGAAGAGTTTTTCCCAAATTGAGGTAGCAAATGGGCAATGAAGAAAAAAATGACAAACTGACTTAGCCTCCATCTTGTAGAGATAACATCTATTGGGTATTTGAAAACATCTATTGCAGAGATTATCAACCATGAGAACTTTTATTTTAAGAAGGATCTAGAAGAAGATGTTGACTTTGGGAACAAGGTGTTTGATCTAGGCATTCAACCAAAAAGCAGGGGGGACTTGCGCTGAAGACAACTTGCAAAAAGCTGACGAAACAAAGTAGTTTCCCGAAGGTTCATCTTTCCAAACAAGACAGTCTTCCATCTGATCATGGAAAAGTCTAACAGCCAATAGGGAGGATTGAACAAGAGCAAGAACTTGACTAACAAGACCTAGATCCACCCATTTTCCATTCTTCCAAAAATCTTTAACATACAACCCAAAGAGGGCTCTACAAATCTTAGCCCACCCACAAAAGGGTTCAATTTTGGCAAGGGGCTCCTTGAACAACCATCTATCGTCCTAGAATCTAGTTTGGTTTCCACTCCTGACTTTTCAACCCACTCCTATATCAACCACTTTTCTGCCAACAATCAAGTTATTCCAATAGGTTGAGCCTCTGGGAAGAAGATGGGAATCCCTTATGATTATAAGAGATATGTTATTCTCCAAATATTTGCTTGTCAGAATTTTAGGCCATTCCCCTGAGGGAAAAAATAGTCTCCAAATTTGTTTAGCAAGAAGAGTCTTGTTAACCATCCTGATTTTTCTAAGACCTAAGCCACCGAACTTTTAGGTCTACATACTAGATCCCACCCTATTAAAGGCAACCTTTTTTTTCTTGAACACCCAACCAAAGAAATCATTTTTGAATCTTTTCAATAGCATCCACAAACTTGGCAGGGATTTTAAAAAGGCTTAATGCATAAATCCAAAAAGTTTCTTACTAAACCTCTCAACCAACGAAATCCACAAGGACTCTGGGGGTTTAAGGCTTAAAGGTAAGCCTAGATAGGTGGAAGGTAAAGACTCCACCCTGCACCCTAGGATTCTGGAAATTTTATTATGTCTGTGTTCAAGAGTATTAAAGAAGAAGAGAAAGCTTTTTTGTTTGTTAATCAGTTGGCTAGACGCCCTCCCATATGCATCCAACACATTTTTCAAATACTTTCCCTCCGAAACAGTAGATTTTCTCAAGAGGATGGTATCAAATACGAACTGTAGATGAGAATAGATCAAATTGCTAGAAGATGATTTAAGACCAACAAGGGATCTTTGATCTATCAGCCTTTTCAAGTTTCTTCCAAGAATTTTTTCCATAATAGTAAATAAAATAAGAGAAATAGGATCTCCTTGTCTTAGACCTCTGGAGCTTTGAAAGAAAATCGAGGGAGATCCATTAACCATAACATAGATTGAAGTTGTAGACACAAGCTGCTCCACCAACTGAAGAACCTTGTTGAATCCAAATGCCTTTAAAATTTTAAACAAGAATTTCCAGTCAACTCTATCATAGGCTTTCGATATATCGAGCTTTAAGAGGAAACCTTCAGTCTTTGACTCAACTAGGGAATGGATATTCTCATGTATAGTGACTATTGAATCAAGGATCTATCTGCCAGGGACAAATCCATTCTGTTGAGGTGAGATCAAAGTTGGCAATAAAATTAAAATTTTTGAAGTCATAACCTTCGAGATGATTTTTTAGGTAGAGTTACAAAGGTTGATAGGTCTGAAAGCATCAAAGTTCACCACGATAGGCTTCTTAGGAATAAGAACTAGAAAAGTATCATTTAACTCTTTTAGGAGACTTTTGGACCCAAATTTTTTTTTAACAGCGTTCACCACATCCTCTCCAACAATCTCCCAAAATTGTTGAAAGAACATAGGAAACCCATTAGGGCCAGAATCTCTACTCCCTTCGAAGGAAAAGATAGCCTTCCTAACTTCCTCACTAGATGGAATAGTAATCAACTTAGAGTTGCCTTCATGATTAATCACATTAGGTATAGCCTCTATCAAATGATCCTGATCATTTTGGCTAGTTTCCTCATTCTCATAATGAATATTTTTGAAGAAAATAGAAGCTTTCCTTCTAATGTCCTCCTCCTCAGGACTCATACCGGTTACCATTAGCTTCAATAAGAGAGATTCTGTTAACCGCCTTGTGTTTTGAGGCCAACAAGTGAAAGTACCTAGTATTTTTGTCACCTTTAGATAACCATAAAGCTCTAGATCTTTGTCTCTAGAACTCCTCTTCTTCAGAAATGATGTCATACATCTTAATAAGGATCTCATTCTCTTTTTCCTTAATATCATTCAAATATCCATTCTACTGGATTTTATTTTGGATTTCCCCCAACTCCATCTGAAGATCATTTTTAATCCTAAAAATGTTACCAAAAGACTCTTTTTTCCATTTTTTCAAATTGAATTTAACTTCCCTAAGTTTTTTGGCAACTCTAAACATAGCTGTCCTAGAGATATTAATGTTCCAACTATTCCTAATTTCCTCTTTAAAAAGAGGATGGGAAAGCCACATTTTTTCAACTCTGAAGGGGGTATTTTTCTTTATCTTTAAGGGATTTGCAACAAAACTTATGGGAAAGTGGTCAGATCCAATCCTTGAAAGGGTTTTAAGAGAACAATAATAGTTTAGAAACCATTGGTCAGAAATTAAATTCCTATCTAGTCTAACCTGAATCAGGTTCATACCTTTTCTATGATTCGAGCAGGTAGAGGAAGCACCCTGCAAATCTAGATCAATCAGTGCCTGGTTATTGATAAAATTCTGAAGATCCTCCTTACTTTGCGCATTGATCTGGGATCCTCCAATTTTTTCTTCATTCAGTAACGGGGTGTTAAAGTCTCCCATGACAACCCATGAATCACTGTAAAGAATCCTTCTGAAAGCGGCCAGCTCCAACCAAAAAAAATTTCTAATACCTTTTCCATTGGGAGCATAGATATTTGACTGAATCCAGCTGAAGTTGTCCCTAATGTGGGTGAATCTAGTAGCAATGTGGTTCGAGCCTTCCGAAATTGGACCCCCTTTGATTATGTGACTATTCCCGAAAGTGGCAATACCTCCTAAAGTAAAATTTGATTTATTGCCATGTATACTACAATACTAAAACAGTTTCATCTTTTCCACTTTTTCCTTCGACATTTTAGTTTCATGTATAAGGAGAATATCTGGCTTATGATCTCTAACAAAATTGCACAGTACATCCTGCTTGTGGGGATTATTAAGTCCCCTAATATTCCATGACATAATCTTCATGATTTTCTAGGGGAGTGGAGAAACTCCGGGATGGTTTTCTGGAAGCCATCCACAATATCCTGAAAACTGTTATGCTCTCTTGTCCATTTTGTAGATCTTTTTCCATGAGAGTTCTTAGATGCTCCACAGTCTGCCTTGGCTTCTAGCCTAGTGGAGATACCACTTGGAGTATTCCGTTTTTTATCTTTTTTCTTCTTTTTCTTGGATAAGACCTCCTCTCTATCAATATCTTCTTAATTTTCCATTTCTTTACTAGATTCCCACTCCTTATCTGTCAGAAAGCTTTACTCCTAGGGTAAAGTATCCATGAGGCCATTCAAATGAAAGGTTGAATAATCACTAGAAATTTTAGTAGCTTGGCCTTGATTATCATAGGAGTCCTTGACCATTTCTAGGGAGATAGGATCCGTAAAGGGATCAGTACCTGAGGGAAAATAACCTTCAGAGGAAGGGAGCAGAAGAGGAATATTCAGTTCCAATGATAGGCCCTGGATAGGTATGTCCTCCAAACCCGAATCCCCTTCAATATTCTCAGATGGACTCTTCTCTTGGCATAAATGACCTACATCCTGGGTCTACTTTTCTTCATCAACCACTTGCCCCGCACTTGCTTCTTTTTCCTTAGTTATCAAGGTTTCCTCAAACTCCTTATGCTGGGGTTCCTAGGGAACCACACACTTGTTACCCATATCACAACCAGCCTCTTTTAAGATACCATGAACAATAGAATCTTTATTCTCTAGGCACTCCCCTTCTAATTTCTTTCTCCATACAGATTTTGAAGTTCCAACTGGCTTCTCCTTTTCTTTTATAGCATTTAAAGGACATTTCTTGGCCCAGTGCCCAGATTTTTTGCATTTGAAGCAAGCAAAAGGAATAGTTTCAAGCTCAATAGCCTATGACTAGGATCCCAACTTTGAAAGAATCTCAACTGATGATGGAAGGTCAGCATTCTGAGAGACCCCCACACATATTCTTGCAAATACTAACCTCTTTCTAGCAGCTATCATAGAGTCAATAGAAAGAAGCTCTCCAAAAGAGTTTGCAATGCCATAAAAGACATCTTCATTCCAGTACTCTAGGGGGAGACCCGGGAGTCTGAACCACACTAGGAAATTCTCAGGAATAGAATCTGAAAGGTCCAGATTTGAAGACCATTTTTTAAGAGCTAGGGAAGATTTCCCTATTACCCATGGACCGCCACTTCTTACAGCCAAGATATCCTCCCTGCAGGTGAATTCGAATGCAAAAAATCCCTTAGGGAGTGCCGCTACTGAAAATTTTCCATAAGTTCTCCATTTGTTTTTCACAAAATCCCTTACCACTTTGATATTTGGTCTAGGGCCCATAAATTTACCCACCAGGATTCTTTCCATTAAAGCAATGTTATGATCAATTAACAGATCAGGAACAATGATTGCAAACTTACCTTTCTCTAGGATAGAGATATTTTGCACTAGAGGGAAGGTTGACTTTCTGTTTGGTTTAACCCCAAATAGAGAAGTCCAAGGTTTACGATTAGATATTCTTGGTTTTTCTCATCTCGAGTTTAACATAAATCTAGTATCTTTTTATGAATGTTGTTGATTTATTTTAGTTTTAGTTATTTTCTTCCACTAAAAATATCAGATCCTAGGTTCATACACTGGGAGCTCTATAAACATATGAGCCCATTATGTTGTCCTTGTTGCTTATACCCTTGAGACTATGTTTTCTCCCTTCTATTGTCCTTGCTTAGCAACCTGAGACTTGTCCTTTGGTGGTGTTGGTCTAATGGTGCAAAAAATCAATGGAAAGGATAGGACCCTCGGTGTAGCGCACAATGCACTAATATTCTTTCTATCGGGGATGCATTATGGACCCTTGTGTAGCTTTGTGATATGATTCCTCATGATGTGAATTTGTGTGTGTATGTGAATAATGTATGTTAAATCTAGAATTTGGTGCTTATGAAGTGATAAATTGTATTTTCTTTCTTCTAAAAAGGTGTAAAATTATGGTCTTTTGCTGAATATGTTGTGAGATTTAGTATTGAATAATGAATAAAGTGGAATGTCTTGCGTGTAAATGATGAATATTTGATAAAAAAATGTGTGTATTTTGTGCATAATTATCCTACGTTTTGTGGAAGTGTAGGATTTCGATGTAATCAACTTTGATGATTGATATGTAGCAGATGGTTTATGAGTTGATTTGATTACTAATTATTATTTTTGGATGTGTCTTGGTGAAAAGGACAGTGTCCCATTACTCATCCATGAGTACCTGCTACACTACAATTTCCTTTCACGGTGTGCTTGATTGTATGATTATATATATATGTTCGACTGTTTTGCTTGTTGTAGATTGTAGGTACCAGGCATCGAATCCACCTGGATTGACAGGTATAAGAATTCGTTAAACCCATTGGAAATTGTTGAACAAAGATAATGTACAGTCCCCTACCCTAGCCATCATCCTCAGAGAGGGTGAGTATCCAACCAGTTACCTCATCAATGTGTCTGTCATCTGTGGTCAATTGGTCCTGCTTCAAAATCTCAATTAAGATTTAGGTAATTGTTTGACATTTGGTTTGCTTGCTTTTTTAATTTTTTTTGTATTTACGTTAAAGGAAAGGTGAGTGTGGTATTATTTAATAAATTTTTGAACTAATGCGTGTATGTTTTATTCTAATCTTGCCACTTCTAGGAGTAAGTCAAATCTTTGGGGGGGAGGATGTAGTGCCCCTCCATGATTCACCCTTTCCTAATGTTCGATGAATGTTGTTTTGGGTTGTTTAGTTTAAGTTATTTGTTAAAAGTCAATATTGGTTAATTTATTAAATTAAATTATTAAGTTAAAAACTATTCAAGATATAACTAAATATAAATATATTTATGATGGGATTTTAATAAATTGGAAATGTGGGAAAATATTACAATATAAAATAGAATATTAAAATGGAATGTGATAAAGGATTAAAGCAAAAATAATATTAAAAGATAGAAATATTTTTATGCTACTCATGAGTAGCTTCGAACAAGTTGTCAAAAAGGAAACTTGATGTTTATTGGCGAGTTTAGAGATTTAATTAGATTTTCGGTTTCAAAAAGAGCAAAAAATGCCTCTTTCATCTCAAAAGATTAATCCAATGACAAAGGGATATATCTTGAAGGATTTCTCTTTCCGCCATCACCTAGCACAACCCTTGTACAATACTTTGCTTGCCTTGGTCATTTCAACAGCTATTTTATTCCGTCGCTCATGGCTAAGATCAATAGTCAGAAAACCTCCTTTTAGGTATGCAATGATTTGCTTCTCCTTCGTCTTTATGGGTAACATAAGCTTGGTATGATTTCACACCATAATTTTCCTTATTTTCACCACAAAACAACTCCATTTGAGTTCGACATGCTTTGTATTTAGCCATAGAAAATGAAAGTGATGCTAGGAGGATTCTTCCATGACATTCATTAACCACTGATTCATAATCACAACAACCCTTGCCTTGGAACAATAATATGGTTTATGATTTAAATACAAATTTAATTTTTTATCCTCAAATAAAATTTGATGCCTTTTGCTTAACTATTCCTTCCCTAGAATGAATTGGTTGCGTATTTTATACCTTTGTCTGTGTTTCATATATTTTTTATTGCATTCAATTCACCTTTGTGTTTGGTGTTGAATGGATACCTCCATTTTAATTTGACAATTTTCTCTTTGGTCTACCTTTTTCCTTGCATGTTGTTGGTAGGGCAATTTCATATTTGATAACTATTTCCATGCATGGAATCCTATAACGGATCTGTTTCCTTCTGTACTTGTTTCCTCTCATCAGAATAATTGTGTTTTCTATAATCGTTCTTCTCATCGGATCAATTTGGTTTGTCTATAACGGTTCGACCAGTAGTAATAGGGCGTAGGGTGTCCCCTTGATAGCCAGCTCAGTCATGAAAGTCAATCATGCGTGCCTACTGAACAATTAAATATGTAATGCATTAAGGAATATTGTTGTGTGTGGTATGCGCAGCCCTCATCCACTAAATCCGCGCAGCCTGCATGCATCTTGAACACAACCAAGCTTACAACATTTGGATGCGTTCCTGAGTACTTCGTTAATTCAAGGATTTTGAGCGCTCGTTACAAAAGTATGTTATTCTTACCATGCATGCCAGCCCCAAACACAGTGGCATTCACCTTTACATCAACCGATTGCTTTCGCTCGAAAGTTTCTAAGGCATCTAGTCAAACATTTCTCTTGCCTTGAGTACATTCTTACTCATTTTGCATGCATGACTTTTGTGTGTATTTTATAGTGTGAGCCTATTCTTCAGATTGTTTTATTTTGTTCCACCAATATTCTCCACAGGAATATCGAACCTATTTATTATTCTCTTCTCTTCTCAATTGATTGAAATTAATCTCCTTTGTCTCCATTCATTGAACTACGTAACAACAATATTTTTAGAAATATTGAAAGTGTTTTCATTATTTCACATGAGGAAATTTTCTTCTAGATCAACCCAATAAATGAGTACTAAATTCTTTTGAAGACAGTAGTCAATAGCCTTACAATGATGTCTTTAAATTTGTTACACCTTTCAAAGCACCAAATCTAAATGTGTTGCTACTTATTGCTCCTTTAATTATATAGGATGAGGAATGATGCTTGAGAGATCATTGACATGAAGTGAATGTAACTAAATTCCATTTTTAAATACTAGTACATAGCACTAAATCATGCACATACATGCTTTGTTGGTTCAAGGTAGGAATCTAAAGAAGGTGAACCTATCAAATTTTGAGCTCAAAGTTATAAAAGGGTTGTAGTCAAGCTTCTAATCATGAAAATGATTGTGGATAGGCAAACGGTTGAATCCATGTAGATATGATTATATTTGAGTAGATTAATAGATGAGTGTGATAAATACAAAGAAAAATAGATATATTAAAATATATGAATATAAAAACATGATGAATGCTAAATATGTTAGAATATATATAGAAAAAGACAAGTAATATCTAAAACAATAAAACAAACACTAAACAAAATTGTATAACTTATACACTAACTTGACCATTCCACTTAGGAATTGAACTATATGACATAAATACACTAATTTTACATTACACTTATATACTAGTAGTTGCATGTAGTGATATACAATGATGAGCCGATAGGTGGAGGGGAAGTCGAAATGGCAAGGATGTGTACACACATAGAAGGAATTAAGAATAGGATGCATACATATATGCATGCAAGAAATGATAAGCATTATTTAAAGTGTTATATAGAACATTGATGTCACCATTTGATCATAGTGACTAACAATTCCATGTGTAGGTTTTGATGTATGTCATAGTAGATGCAAACATTGATAAATATTGACACATTCTTGGAATAATAAGTCGTATTTTGAGTGTTATATGGAACATTGATGCCACCATTGTTCGTAGTGATGGATAATGTATTTCCCCTATGTGCAGATATGCATATATGTTATAGTAGATGTAAACATGATGATACATAGTAATCCATATGTGTTATATGGAACATTGATGCGACCATTGATCAAGATGGGAAAACCCACAAAACACAAAAAATCACAGTAACAAACCCATGCAAAACCATCACCACAAAATCTGAACCATAAATGTAGTAATATTGGTTTTAGCAAACAATAGTCTTTTCTTAACACCACCTTATCGAAGATTGAAATAATATAGCCTTTTCAACAGTACCTTATCTAAAATGAAACAATATAGTCTAAGCTAGAGAACAACAATCAACAATGCCTTATGAAAATCAACATAAAGTGTATAACATTAACTATTTTATTGCATTGCAAGCATAGCCACAAAACGGAAGTCATAAATCAAACAATATTGGTGTCAACAATGACCTAGATGGAAAAACCTACAAAACATAAAAAATCATAGTAACAAACCTATGCAAAAATAGTCTTTTATCAATAGCACATTAATGAAAATTGAAACAATATATCCTTTTCAACAGTACCATATCGAAAATGAAACAATATAGCCTAAGCTAGAGAACAACAATGAACAATGTGTTATGGAAATCAACAAAAACTATATAACATTAACTATTTTATTGTGTTGCAACCATAGTCACAAAATGAAAGCCACAAATAAAACAATATTGGTTTTGAAACAATGACCCAGATGGAAAAACCCACAAAACACAAAAATTCACAGTGACAAACCCATGCAAAAGCTGTATTTTAAGTGTTATATGGAACATTGATGTCACCATTGATCACAAAAGGACAATGTATGTTCTTGTTTGGTTGTTTTGCAAGAACATAGACTATAAACTGGTCGAAGGTAGTCTATATCCAAGCACAAGAAGGTGTGTAATAGCCAAGCATAGTAATGCCTGAGAGAGATCAAGTGACCATATGTAAAAATCCTCATGACATCATTTAATAACCCTTTTATGATACCATTATGCTAAGACAGTAGAGCATGGATGAGGTTGAGATAGATATACATTATCTCAAAAGGATAATACAATTATGTGAAAGCTTAGAAGATAATTCAAATGTCAAATAAGTGTATTTACATAAGTCATGCACAACCTTAAGAATAAAGAGATAATTGCATTCATAGAATTCTATTGAAGATTGATACAAAAATTTTAAACTATTTTTTAATTTTATTTCTAACTATTTTGACTGATTTTGCAGTCACTGATTATTCTCAAAGGTCATTTATAAGACATTACTTCCTTAGAATCCCCATCATGCGATTTGAAAACTCAACAATTTCAAGATTATAACAGAATGTCAAACCTTATCAATGTTGGGACTCTTGAAAACCGAAAATAGGAGTAGTTGATAGAGCCTAGATGAAAGCCTTGTGGCAAGGTTGACTTCATAGAAGATCTAATGTCATGATAAGATTGACATATTTCATGAATATATGTTGAGACGAAAGATCACTGACTAAGACATTACTAACTTATGTGAAACATGATTGTTTGTATTGAGTATGTTCTACAAAAATCAAAGGAAAATGTGAAGTTTAGTGCAGTGAACATGTGTCATTGGTAGAGAATATGTAAATTAGGAAATATAAAGAGTTCTATAATTATAACAAATAATATGCAATGCATGTGCAATAAAAGGGATTAAATAAATAAGACATAGGCATACCTTGTGGGTGCAATGGGATATAGTATGAACAATAAAAAAGAAGGTCTGATTTCCACCCTACCATATTGGGTCATGCAGCCTCATGGGCTATTTCCAAACCCTCGAGAAATAACATACAATGTCCACCAATATGATCAATGGTGAAACCAATGTTTCAACACCTAAGAATTTTCTTTAGTTGAAACCAGTGTTATACATTTTTAAAAGTATATTTACTTGTATCATTTATGACAAAGAATTTGACATGCAATTGTCAAATAATGGATGGAATAAAGGACATATAGTCTTACCTTCTATATAAATAGAATGTAGTTGTAGCTTGTACACCATGCCAAACATGTGATCGCAAAGCTATTTAGTATTGTGGAGATGTGTATTTACAGTTGAGAATGCTTGCAATCTAAAATGGTTGTAATCAAATATAGTTAGACACAAGGAAAATGTGAAGTTTAGTGCGGAAAACATGTGTCATTGGTAGACAATATCTAAATTAGGAAATATAAACAGTTCTATAGTTTATAAAAAATAATATGTAATGCATCTGCAATAGAATAGATCACATAAACAAGATGCAGGCATACCTTGTGCAAAGAGTGGGATACAATATGTTTACAATTATAATTTCCATATAATACTATTTTGGCACCTAAGAATTTTGTTCAGTTGAAATCAATGTTATTCATTTTTAAAAGTATATACAATTGTATCATTTGTAACAAAGAATTTGAGATTCAGTTGTCAAATAAGAGATGGAATAAAGGAGATATATCCTTACCTTGTATATAAATGGAATGTAGTTGCAACTCTACATCATGTGAAACTTGTGATTGCAAAGCTACTAAGCATTGTCAAGATCTACAGTTACAACTAAGAAATTTTGCAATATAAATTGGTTAGAATCTAATATAGTTAGACACAAATGGTTTGAAGGTGAGAGCACTAGTAGCGACATAATTTACCAAAGAAGAGGAAGGTATTTATAGAAAAATTAAATATAAATGTTATTTGGTCAACCAAAGAAGAGGAAGGAATCTAGGTTTGTCATTGGAGGAGACGAGAAGAATAATGCAATAATTGAATAGCAACTTCTCTTAGTAATCACCATAGAAGCAAAACTTTGGCTAGCTTGGCAGTAGTGATTGCAACTACATTATGGAGGGAACAACAAGGAAGCAAAATTAGAAATGGTGGGAATTCTAAATGCATTGAAATGAAGAGGGAAAGGATAAATGGTATGGTTACCATAAAGAATAGAAACATTTCATCATGATGGAAATGCACACAATTGTTGAAGGTAATCCTCTTCTTTGATTTAAAGTGCATTGTATTTGTTGGAATGTAATTTGGAGTATCTGTCAAAAGAGAAAGGTGGATCTAGATACACATTCCTATTATTGATTTTACACAGGAAAGAGTTGTGAACATTAATCTGTTTTTTTCTTTAGTTCCAATATATATTGTAGCTCTCTCTAGTGTCAAGCCTTGAGATTTATGTATTATTATTTCCCAACCCATTATCAAGGGAAGCTATCTTTGGCTGCCCCATATGATCAGGGGAATTGGGATGGATTTTGGGTTGCCTTGATCCCATGCTGGGCCAATGTAGTTTGGGATGTTGACAACAACATATTCAGGTAGTTGAGATAGTTGAGCACCCCTAGCATATACGAAAAACTTCACAAAACCCAATGATCTATTAACCAAGCCAGCTACTACCCAAATATTTGGTGTTAACATTACTTGTTCACCAATTGCAAGTAAGAGCTCTACTTGAAGTTTCTCATCATCACCATAATCAAGTGTGTTTTACTGAGTAGTTTCAACAGTACTAATTTCAATGGGAACATTTAAGTACAAAAGCATTTTTCTATTGTGCAAAGAAACCAACCTTTTTTCTGGGAATAAGTGAATAGTTGCATCAAAATCTTGGTTTTTCTTAGCTGAAAGTATGTAATTTGTTCAATTCATAAGAGTTTTCCAATAAAATTGAGATGCCCGACAATTTCTAATATTCAAAAGGAGTTTGCAGAATTGTTGTTATGTATTAGACAGTCCATGTTGGTAGAATATTGTGTCAAGCATGGCAACAACATTAAAAGTCTGCCAAAGTGCCAAGGTTATGGAGTGAGAAGCATAGATAGGCATGTCCAAAATAGATGGCAACGGTCCTAGGTCACCCATAAGTATAATAGAGGCACCACCAAATGATTGCATATGTCTAGCACAAAATGATTTCCACAATCAGCTATCTATTTTGAGTAACAACTTAGGCCCCAAAAAGCTCATTTCATCAATTAATATATACTTAATATGTTTGAAGTCCTCTTGAAATATGGTCAATGACTATCCTTTTAACAAATTCATATCTCTAATTGGTATTTGAAGAGTTGTATGCACTGTAAAGGTATGTATATTGTAAGTGGCCACCCCCATTGGCACCAAAGCAAGCAAAGGATCCATTCTCTAATTTGGCGATGCATTTAGTGTTCTTCTTGATGTTTTCTATAAGAAATGATTTACCTATACCAGCAATACCTTGAATAATCATATGCAATGGTGATGATGAAGATGGGCCAAGATGGTGTTGTTTAATGATATTTAGAGCAATCTTTTTCTTAGGAGATAGTTGATGACAAAGTTTAGGTGCATCCGATGGGCAAAGAGTATCATCAGCTATATGCAATTGACTTGTTGAGATGAACTCTAGAGAAAAATTATGTATATTTTCAGGAACATGGTGTACACTCCACATGTGATTTAAATCAAAGTCCTATCTACCCAATTGATAGTTGTAATTGGTCAAAGAAAATAGTGTTTGTAGCACCAAGGAAATAAAGTGAATCCCATTCGTATTCATCTATGGGAGGCAAAGACTAGGTGTTTTCATTATCACTATTACCTTCCTCTTCACTAGTCGGGGAGAAATAACTCTATTTACATGCCAAGGGTGATACCCAACAACATGAAAAAGCCTCCAATTCTATGTTATACTATCTCTAGTGAGGCCTCTGTCTACTTCAACATTTCAAAAAGGCTTGTATAGTAGCAATTCTGACCAACAAAATGTTTCAAAGGTATCACTATGCTCTGGGGGGGGAAGAATTGAATAGTGGGTAAAAAATGATGATAGGAAAGTGTGGTCGCAAACACCAACCCTCACCTTTGTGATTTTTTGATATGTATATAATTGTGCAAATTGAATAAGGGATGTATTCTCCATTTCAATTGGTCTTCGTATGTAACAATGAATATAACCACTTGCAATATCTTCACCATTATCAACTATTTTCAAATGGTGGAATGTTTTCCTACTCACGTTCAAAGACAAGAAATGTCATCTTGAGATGAGAAGGGGGAAATTTTTGCAGTATATGGCATGTTTCTTGTGCACTAATGCCATGATCTGCAACCAAGTTCATCATGGCTTTTTGATAGGAAAGAAATGCTTTATCCCAAGATGAATTTCTATTTGAAAGCCTCTGCAAGATATCAATATAGCTTTTAGACTTTTTTCAGACTGTGATGCATATTTGGAAATGTAGTTTAGCACAATTTGTCTTGACAAGACTGGCTAGCAATCAACATTTACTCACTAGATTGCAAGAATCTCAAGGTTTTGGATATGAACATTCTCATCATTTATTGTTGTCTTATAGGATTTATTCAATTCTTTATCAATTACCAGTGTCGATTATGGTTGTCCATTCCATAGAGCTCTGTAGCAACATTGTAATTGGTGGTCTTTTTCCATAAGGCAAGTGTATTGAGTACATTTGATATGCCTCTGCATCGTGTTCAGTAGCTATTCATAATCCACCATTGGATCCATGCAATAAATTTATAGACTATCAAGATAAAATGAGTCCTCCAAAGAAGAGTGGTGGACTCTTGATATTAGTTGTTTGAGGGAATGAGGATTCCATGCTGAAACATAGCAATCGAAGAATTTTTTTTCCTAATGAAGTTCATGTGGGTTGGACCAATCAAGCATTTCCATGTTTGGGGCACCTAGAAGCCACAAGAAACCATGGACATGTGTTGATCCACAATGTTGCCACTCATACCTATACCAGTAATCCTTTGTATCAAAAAGCCTCTCAATAACCTCTTCATAGAAAATGGTGAACCGCAAGTGCATGTACAAGTTTGTTATGTGAAGGTTATGGATGACATTGTCTGTGAAGCATCTTTGGGAGTATGGTATATGCGGATGGGCATGAGGATCAATTACCTTGTGCAAATCAGTCCATTTTGTGTCTATAGAGCTCAGAGTGAAGAAGAAAGTTGATGTGCCAGGCTACTAGATCATTATCATGAGCTCTTGCCAACACTTGCCCCAATATGATCATTTCCATCACAAGTATGCACCAAAGAAAATAAGTTGGTTTGCTATATGGGTTTCTGGTGCATCCCGAAGCAATTGTCGCAAAGAAACCACAAAATTTCAGATCCTTTCTTCCAAGTTTTCTTTCATTAAAATGGAAGCCAACTAGTATTGGCTTTGATGTCTCACTATCAAATTATAAAGGTAATATCTAAATCTGACATGCCTCCCAAATCTATTATCATAGTGTCTCATCAATTACAATGCATATTCATGTAACTAAATCTATATGCTTCTCGATTGTAGGGGCATCGTTGTTCCAATGGGGAACAATGTTGGAAAAGTCATGCTCAATAACCCTTCTGTATTGTATTCATTGATAGCATTAGAATTTATCTCAGGCCAAGGAAAAGTATCTTGACTAATATCTTCAATTTGCAAGGCATCTCTAATTTCCTACAATTCCTAGGGAGGGTTGGGCATCAATGGAATAAATGATGATGAGTCCTCAAGCTCAGCTTCCTCATCAACAACACTTTCTAGAGTTTCCACTGGTTCATCTATGTTATGTACTGGTTCTTTCATTGCATGTAGAAGATTGGAGATGTCCATACTTGTAGCAGAAAACAAGTTTAAAGCATCATAATCAATTGAAACATCATTGTAGTATGGATCATTCTCAATTTTGTATATTAATGCAGCCATGACATTATGTTTGTCAACATAGCAATCATAGTTCATCCCTTGAATGCTTGTTCTTCAAACAATCACCAGTTCAACATCATGTAGGCAACGTGGTAACAAAGTTGCAATGGTCATGATGTCTTGAGAGAATCTTATAATATGACCACTATATTTGTATTGGCCTCCTCTAGCATGGGTCACTTGCAAAACTAGAGCAACTCTAGCTATCAACATTTCTTCAACCTGAGTAAGCTTTGAAAGGACAAAAGGTTGTGGTATTGGATCTATCTTCTTCACTAAACTAAATCTATGGATGCCCTTTTCCGAAGCACAACACAGAAAAATGAAATCTGCATTGGATGCTTGCACTTTCATGTTGATATAGCTTTCCTTGCAAACACTACAAACTTTCAAATTAGATAAAGCATCATTGCATCGGTGGAAGGACTGCATTGCAACATGAAAAGAATCTCTAAAGATGTTGCTAAAGTGGTGGGGGGCTGATGACACGGATGACAAGCCTTTCCTAGCAAGGGTTTGTTGAGGTCTACAACCGCCCATTGTTGAGGCATCTTCACTGGGAAGGTTGTGTGCAAGCTAGAAAGGGATGAGGGGTGTGGGACTATAGAAGTGAGCATGTTCTTCCAATGAGGTCAATAGAAATTGCGGTGCGCTCACTTGATCAAGTGGGGCCAAGTAATGATGAACTATAGTGGCTCTTTGTTGCAAATATTTGGCTCGACGACTTGCACAAATCTGGTCTCTATGCCACACATAATAGAGTTGGTTTCTTTGGTTTTTTACTGCCTTTTTCGATCCACACTTGATGTAGGATTGAAACTTGAACAAGGATGAGGAGCCTACAACCATAATATGAGGGAAATAATAAAATGCTTTAAAACACCAACTTAAAGAACAATGGCATAACTAAAGAGGTCAAGCCAATTGAATATGAAACAGTATAGCCAATGCTAGAGAACAACACTCAACAATGCCCTATGGAAAACAACCTAAACTCTATAACAGTAACTATTTTACTACATTGCAACCATTGACAGAAAACAAAAGCCATAAATGAAATAATATTGGTTTCAATAGTGTCCCAGATGGAAAACCCACAAAATGGAAGAATCCATAGTAACAAAACCATGCGCAAAAAAAATAAAAATCCCACACATACATAAATTATTTTTTCAAGAGTTCCTTATGGAGAACAACCAAAGCATACATATATGCATATGTATATGTACATGTATTTATGCATATGCAATGCATTTTTTATGGAGAGTGTAATGAATGCAAGGTACAATGCATTTATTAAAGGAGAGTGTAATGCTACTATTGTTTATGCTTATGCCTTGTTCCTTCCTTCATTCCAGGGTATGTGTAGGATTATCATGGAAAAGCTAGGCCCTTAAGTGGCGAAAAATTCAGAAAAATCAGAGTTAGGCAACTTGACATAAAATTTTGAATAAGTTATCTATATTATTTGACAAATATGTAAGAATAGAATTTGTAGCAAATTGAATTTAGTTTCTAAACTACTAGGTTTATTTTAAAAAAAATCTATTTGGTGAAAGTTTGAAATTTCAATGCAATAGTACTTAAATTTTAGGGAAAAAATACGAAGTAGGTGTCTATCTGACCACCATAACCACAATAAAATGATAATATTTTTTTATAATATTTTAGATATAATTAGAAGACTCATGTCCCAATGTCATGCATATTTTTTTGTAATTTTTTTCCAAGTAAATAATTAATTACAATTTTTTTATTACAACTTTTAAAAAATATAGAAGCTCATATGTTTGACCACCTTAACTTGGTCAAAACTTTATGAAATTCAATTTTTTAATCCTATAGTATGCAAAGCATAGAATGTGATGCATGTTTCAGATTCAAAAACTGTGATACCATTTGAAAGCTATAGATTTTTTTCATTCAGCTTATCAATAAGGACTTTAGTCATAATTTAAATAGAAAATGAATAATAATTATTTTTTTATATTGGTGGAAATCTAAGAATCTTCTTTAAAAACCCTTTTTGTTTCATCAATTTTGGGTAAAAATAAGTCGTTAGTCGCATACCCATCATATTGCCATTTTTTGGCCCATCATGATCCTACACATACCCTCCACTCTCCATCTAAAAGAACTTCACTTTTTTGATTGCATGTGCATATATTATGATGAAGACAATAAAGTGCTTGCAAACACCAACTTAAGGAGAAATAGTGAAGCTAAAGAGAAGATAGGAAATATAAAATGAAACACAACAAAAGAAGGCTTGCTCTTCACCCTACTATATTGGTTCATGAATCCCCATGGGATCTCACCAAACCCCCGAGCAAGAATAGACATTGTCCACCACTTTGATCAATGATGAAACCAATGCTTCTTGTTACACTTAATATACAACCTATCATTCCAACAACTCCTTTTTGAGGCTGAAAGAAATAATAACTAAAAAGGTGCATCTAACTTCAAATACCTATATATTGGTGTACATTTTATTTTGCAAGAACATATGTAGGCATTGCATGCCTTGGATGCATTTGTAGGAATCTATTGTGAAAATATATATACACAAAAAGAATGTGTGGAAATGTATTTATATTGAATTACATACAAAGAATAGGTATTCTGTCTATCACTCTGACAAATATAGAGATCAATGTTTAATATTACACTTAATATACAACCTACCATAAATATGAATGTTATGTGCATCTAATCTCACAAACACACATAACTGTACATATAGAAATTAATATGAAACACTATATTCATATGTATATGTAAATGTATCTATGCATATGTAATGCATTTTCAATGGAGAGTGTATTGAACGGAAGGTATGATGCATTTTTTAAAGGAGAGTGTAATGCTATTGCTACTTATGCTTATGTATCACTCCTTCCTTCATTCCACTCTCCATCTAAAATAGCTTCACTTTTCTTATTGCATATACATATATACATATACATATACATATGTATATATTATGACAAAGACAATGAAGTGCTTGCAAACACCAACTTAAAGAGCAACAGTGTAGCTAAAGAGGAGATAGGAAATATGAAATGAAACCAAACAAAAGAAGTCCTTCTCTCCACCCTACCATATTGGGTCATGGAACATCATGGGCTTTCACCAAACCATCGAGCAAGAACATACATTGTCCACCACTTCGATCAATGGTGAAACTAGTGTTTCTTATTACACACAATATACAACCTAACATTCTAACAACTCCTTTTTGAGGTTGAAAGAAATAATAACTAAAATGGCGCATCTAAGTTCAAATACCTATATATCAGTGTACATTTTGTTTCGTAAGAACATATGTAGGCATTGCATGCCTTGAATGCATTTGTAGGAATCTATTACAAATATATATATATATACACACACACACACACAAAAAGAATGTGTGGGAATGTATGTATGTGGAATTACACATAGAGAATAGGTATATTATCTACCACTCTGATAAATATAGAGATCAATGTTTAATATTACACTTAATATATACAACCTACCATACATATGCATGTTATATGCATCTAATCTCACAAACATATATAATTGCACATACATAAAATAATATGAAACACACCAAAAGAAGGCTTGCTCTCCACCCTACCATTTTAGGTCATGGAGCCTCATGGGCTCTCACCAAACCCCTGAGGAAGAACATGCATTTTCCACCACTATGATCAATGGTGAAACCAATGTTGATTATTACACCTAATTTATAGAGCCTATCATTCTAGTAGTTCCTTTTTGAGGCTGAAAGGAATAATAGCCAAGCCTTGGAAACTAGCATCATGCATTGGATGCATATGTAGGAATTTACTACTTGGAAATATACACACCCAAAAATTATGTGTAGAAATGTATGTATGTGGCATTAGATGTAGACAATATACCTATATAGATGAATGGAAACTTATAGATATAAATACGTATTGATACATGCGTTGAATAGGGTGATCGAACTTCAACATTCAAAGAAGATTGCAATCCTGGCTTAGCTCTCACAACAAGTAAAGCCACAAAAGAATTCCCAACAATGCCTTATTGAAAATTGTGAAGAATTTGGCTACCTCTTCTGAGGTTTTAAATGGAAAGTGTTATTACAACCATCACCAATAGATGAAAACCATATAAAAATCAATGTTGATGCTAGGAGGGTGAGATTCTATCAAGGTGCAAGTCCGATCATCTATTGTGAAGTTTCTATGAAGGGGGTTGGAGGTTATTTTATGTTTTTTACATGGGGCAATGATTCCAAAAGCAATACAAAAGTCTTGGTAATGGCACAATTGATCAGAGTGATGGAAAATGTACGCCCCTATGTGTAGATATGTATGTATTTCATAATAGATGCAAACATCATTGATTCCATAAGGCATTGTTGATTGTTGTTCTCTAGCTTAGGGTATATTGTTTCATTTTTGATAAGGTACTGTTGAAAAGGCTAAATTGTTTCATTTTCGATAAGGTGTTGTTGATAAAAGACTATATTTTTGCATGGGTTTGTTATTGTGATTTTTTGTTTGATGCCACCATTGATCACAGTGATGGACAATGTATTTCCCTTATGTGCAGATATGTATGTATGTCATAGTAGATGCAAAAAAAATTGATACATAGTGAACCCTATGTTTATTTTGTTGGGACATTCTTGGAATGATAAGTTGTATTTTAAGTGTTATATGGAACATTGATGCCACAATTGATCTAACTTTAGGAACTCACATGTAGCAACAATATACTCTACACTTAGCCAACTAAAGAAGATTAAAACTACATAAATAAAATGAAAAAATTATGGAAACCTCCAGTTGTGTGGTTTTCCCCTAAATTGTGTGAAATTTGGCCATAATTTCCGTCAGCCTTCCCAGTTTTTAACCCTTCCTATGCCCAAACTCAAGTCAGGAAAAAGGTGGTGGATTTTTTTATTTTAAAATTAAAAGTGTTTGTCGCGTCGATAGAGAAGGCCATTGAAATTAAATATTGGTTGGCATCAACATTAACTATTATACATGGTTTCTCTGTGGTTACAAAGTTTACAAAATAATAAAATAGTCCATTTTCTTCTTGAAGGATAGTTGTTATGTGTCTAGACCTCAATAAGGATTTGTTAAAATGTGAGGTTGTATATTAAGTGTCAGATGAAACATTGGTGAAATCCTTATTGAGGCCATGACAAATAATAACTATCCTTGAAGCCATACAAAAGCAGCCAATAATGCCTTATGAAGAGGAACATGAACTATTTTATTACTTTGCAACCATTCCCACTCCACAAAAACCATAGATCAAATAATTTATTCAAGGCCATAAAACAACAATCAACAATGTTTTTATAGAGAATAGCATAAACTATTTTATTACTTCAACAAACAAGAACAATTTCAATAAATGCACTATGCTTCTCTCAAATAAGGAAACTGCAACCGTCAATTGAAACATATGTACCCATTCTTTTGTCAGTTGTTGCAACAATTTTGGATGAATGGACAGAGGGCCAAGCCATGCCAAGCAACAATAATTTTTTGTGAAGAAGTTTAAGTATAGGCCTAAAAAAAAAATAGTAATAATCTTATGAAAATAATAAGCATATAGGAAGGAGTATATATGAATGTTGACTGCATCTAATCTCACATGCATACATATCTGCACATAGGGATGAATGTTGTTCATCTCTAATTTCACAAACATACATATATACATATAGGGAAAGTAAAATGGACAACAACGAAAGAAGGCTTGCTCCCCACCTTTCCTTATTAGGTCATGGAGCCCCATAGGCTCTCACCAAACCCCTGAGAAAGAACATACATTGTCCACCACTATGATCAATGGTGAAACTAATATTTCTTATTACGCTTAGTATAAAGCATATTATTGTAAGGATGCCTCTTTGACAACGAAACAAATAACAACTATCTTCCTAAAACAATAAACATTGGGAGTATATATGAATGTTGTCTACATCTAATTTCACATACATACATATTTGCACACAAGAAAAGAAGAATGAAACACTACAAAAGAGACATACTTATTTGTGTGTATATATTTCCAAGCAACAGATTCCTACATATGCATCCAACACATGCAATACATAAATTTGCAGTTGCAAAACAAAACCTACATCGATATATATGTATCTGAAGTCAAATGCAGATATATACGTATTGTTGATTGTTGTTGAGTAGCTCCAAAAATATTATTTCATTTATGATTTCCATGTAGTGGCAATGGGTGGAAAGCAATAAAAGAGTCTACATATATTCTTAGAAAGGAAGATCTATACAGGTATATATGCATCTAGATTTATATGTAGACAACACACATATATATCCATAGGTGGACTTCAAACATATGAATGTTGTCTGTATCTAATGTCAGAAACATATAGATCTGCACATAGGAAATATAAAATGAAACACAATAAAATGAGGCCTACTCTCCACCCTACCATATTGGGTCATGGAGCCTCATGGGCTCTCACCAAACCCTCAAGAAAGAAAATGCATCATCCACCACTCTGATCAATGGTAAAATCACTATTCCTTATTACACTTTATATACAACCTATCATTCTAACAAATCCTTTTTTGAGGCTGAAAGAAATAAGAACTAAAAAGGTGCATTTAACTTCAGATTCCCCAAACAATAAACATGGTGAGTAGTATATATGAATTTTTTCTACATCTAATTTTACATACATACATATCTGCACATAGTAAAAGAGAAATGAAACACAACAAAAGAAACACATACTTTTTGTGTTTATATCTTTCCAACCAACGGATTCCTACATATGCATGCAATACATATATATGCAACTGCAAAACAAAAGCTACACTAATATATATATATCTAAAGTTAGATGCAAATATATACACATTGTTGATTGTTGCTGAATAGCTTAGAAAATATTATTTCATTTATGGTTTCCATGTAGTGGTGTTAGTTGCAAATAAAATAGTTCACATATACAACCACAATAAGCAATAAAATAGTCCACATATATGGCCACAATAATATTTAGCATTCTAAAGTTACCAAAGCAATTAAATAGTTTATGTTATTTTTAATAAGGCATTGTTGATTGAGCTATTCTATTGCTTTAGGTGCTATGAAGATTGTGAGCCACCACTGTGACAAGTGTTTTAAATGCAAATAGCATACATAGATATCCACAACTAAACTTGTCAATAGATGCAAGAACAAATATAGATAAGTTTAAATCTAGATATATATGTTTGTTTCCTAAGCAAAGGAAATAAACATCACTTGACACAGCTTGTGACGAAAAACATTGCTTCATGTATGGGCTGCATATATTGGCGATGGTTGCAATAATAGGTTGCATTCAGAGCTTAGTAGAGTAATTGAGCAATTTATGTTATTTTCAATAAGGCATTGTTTAGTGTTGAGCTATAGCTTAAGCTACACAACATACATAGAACTATCCACACCTATACTTGTTAATGCATGTGAGAATATATATATGTATAAGTTTAAATGTAGATATATATGTTTTTTGTATCCATCTTCATTTACATACATATATATGCGACATGGCTTTATGAATGGAGAGCCAAGACCAATATATTGAACATTCAACCAGCATTAGAAGATTAAAAGTGTAGTCATGAGATTGAAATAAGTATGGGTTCAAGGGAACAAACATTATAACCGGGAACCATATGATATCCATATGTATTATTAATTTATGAATGGGCATGCCAAAGCAATAGAGAGAACATTTAAGTAGCATTAGAATATTATAAAAGACATATATGAGAATATTCTATATTTAGCCATCAGGAGAAGTTTAAATCCATAGAATCAAATGTCAAAATTTTGATTACATTCTACATTTTAATCATGTACAATGACATATTTTAATAACATGGACTCAAGCTAAATCACAAAAGTATTGTGCAGCCAATAGACCACAATCATGTGATTGAATGTCGCATAGGAAATATTATAACAATTACATTCTATATTTTAACCATGTGCAACTATCAAACGCCAACATTATAGCCAACAACAATAATGGAGAGATAAAAGTATGTGGAAATTAGAATAGACAAGAAGCAAACACCTATACTAATATTTAAAACTAGACGTATTTATATATAGATAAACACATCACCTCATAGATACATGTGGAAAATGCATACACAGTGACACATACATAGAAACTATCAAATCTGCATGCACATACACATACAAATGCATTACAGACACATATACCCACATAGATCTATATCAAGATGTTGTATGCACTCATAAAACTATTGTCAAGGCAATAGTAAAATATATTTAAATCGATGCATTTTGTTACACTACATGTCCCTCGTAGGCCAACGGTAGACAATGCAAGATAAAGTGTGAAGACTCTGCAAAAAATATACTGTACTGCCCTAAATACTAGACAACCGTGGCTGATTGTGACTTTCATTATTTTTTGCAACTAAATATGGAAGTCCACATGGGTGATATTTGGGCTACTGCTTTTGATGAGGCTGCAACAAGCTTATCATATATACCAACAAAATAGCTTTATATGTTGCAATATGAGTCTTCTGGTGCAATGACTGCTTAGTATGTTAACAATCGTGTCACCTACACTTCTTTTGTTTTCACTAGAAAATTTTCTCAACTAATCCAAAGCAATGATATGTTGAGGACTATGACACGAATCCAGAAGAACATGACTCTAGAAGCAAAATCATAGGAAATAGGCAGCACAAAATGAACCAATTGTTGGCATCCAATATGTAGGCACATAGATAACTATGCATGGTTACAAGATCACACCGACTTCAAAAGTGCATACAATAGATGAATATGAAAGGAGGGAAAAGCCAAGCAAAAAGGAAACGAAATTAGATTTTTGATGAATATAAACAAGGAAGAACATGGAAATGTTGACACATATAAAAAATAGAACAATTTTTTTCCTAACACATAGGCTACTCCCAAATGGCTAGCTAACAAAAAGGAAACAAGGAACAAACTTACGGGATTGGTGCCCAAGGGTTGTCTAGCAGCTTGGGGAGAGATAGAGTCCACCGACATTGTTGGGGCTGCTCTTTAAAAAGGTGAGAGTTGCAATGTCAGTGACTGACTACAAGCTCTATGCCACAACAACACAAGGGCTAAATGTTCAATTAACGCAACAAATCTTGAAGAGCTCTATTCCCAATTTTTTATTTCAAAATTTCTATAGAGACATTAACAATATGAGGAAAAACAAATAATATAAAAAAGGAACATTTTGAAAACATTCTACATTCTTGGAAAACAAGTAGCCAAGAACATACATTGTCCATCACTATGATCAATGGTGGCATCAATGTTCCATATAACACTTAAAATATAGCTTATCATTCCAAGAATGTCCCAACAAAATAAACATAGAGATTAGTATGTATCAATGTTGTTTGCATCTACTATGACATACATACATATCTGCACATAGGGGAAATACATTGTCTATCACTATGATCAATGGTGGCATCAATGTTCCATATAAAATTTAAAATATAGCCTATCATTCCCTACATATAGATATGTATGTATCTATTATTTTATGGTGATGGTTGCAATGCAATAAAATAGTTAATTTTATATAGTCTATGTTGTTTTCCATAAGGCGTTGATTATTATTCTCTAGCTTTAGCTATATTGTTTCATTTTTGATAGGGTACTATTGGGAAAAGGAATTTATACATGTGCATGGGTTAGTTACTATGATTTTTTTTTTTTGTGTGCTTTTTCCACTTGGGTCACTATTGAAACCAATATTGTTTCATTTATGGTTCATGTTTTGCGAGAATTTACTATGAATTTCACTGTTGTCTATGACATTGTTGAAGTCAATATTGTTTCATTTATCATTTTCATGTGGTGTAGATTGTTTCTATATTAAGTGCAATAAGGAACGTTGGTTTTAATAATGATCACAATGGTGGAGAATGTATTTACTTGCTCAAGTGTTTGGTGACAACCTATTAGGCTCCATGACACAACATGCTAGTGTGGAGAGCAACCCTTCTTTTGTTCTATTTCATTTTTTGTGGGAAAAATTATTAGAGCTGAGACTTTTGTATTGCTTTTGCAACCATCACACCAAGCAAAAAAACAAAATAACCTCCAACCACCTTCACAGAATCTCAACAACGGGTGATCAAACTTGCACCTTCACAGAAGCTCACCATTGTGGCATCAATATTAATTGTTTCATGGTTTCCATATAGTGGGGATGGTTGTACAAAAGCTCACCATTGTGACATCAACATTGATTTTTGTATGGTTTCCATGTAGTAGCGATGGTTGTAATAACACCTACCATTTTAAACCTCAGAAAACATAGAAAAAGTCTACGCAATTTTAAATAAGGAATTGTTGGGTATTGTTATGTGGCTTTTCTAGCTATTAGGGTTGTGAGCCAAGATGGTGAGATTTTCTAAAGGTACAAGTTCGATCACTCTATTCAACACATGTATCAGTATTTGCAGCTATTCTTATATATACTTGTGGACATATTTTTTTCATGTATACATCTAGATATGCATATACATAAACATAAATGCATGCAATTGAATTTTTTGAGTGCATACAACATGTTCATACAAATGTGTGAAGATATATTTGTGTTTGTAATACATTTGTATACATATATGCATGAAGGTGTACTATTTCCAAACCCACAGGTAAACGACCAATAATGCCTTATCGAGAAGAATATGAATTATTTTCTTACTTTGGAACCATAACCACTACATAGAAACCATACAACAATTAATGTTGATTCCAACCATCATTTTAATTTCATTGGCCTTCTCTATTAGCTTGGAAAACTATATTAAGTGCAATAAGAAACATCGGTTTCACCATTGGTGACAGTGGTGGCCAGTGTATCTTGTTGCTTGGTTTGTGTTTGGTGGCGATGGATTTGCTTGGGTTTGTTACTATGATTTTTTTTTGTGGGTTTTTCCATCTTTCCCGTTGTTGTAACCAATATTGTTTCATTTATGGCCTTCATTTGGTGGTGATGGTTGCAATTCAATAAAATAGTTAATGTTATATAGTTTATGTTGTTTTCCCTTCTTTTGTTGTGTGTCATTTAATTTTCCCTATGTGCAGATATGTATATTTGTGAAATTAGATGCAGACAACATTCATAAGTATGACAACCTATATATGCAAGCCTGCCACAAAATAGCATAAACTATTTTAGTATTGTTTCATTTATGGCCTTTGTTTTGTGGTGATGATTGTAATGCAATAAAATAGTTAATGTTATACAGTTTATGTTGTTTTTCATTCTTTTATTGTATGTCATTGACTTTTCCCTATGTTCAAATATGTATATTTGTGAACTTAGATGCAGAGAACATTGATATGTACGATAGATTGTATATTAAGTGTAATAAAAAGCATTCATATCACCATTGAATACGCTAGTGGAGTATGTATGTAGGTCTACCACAAAATAACATAACCTATTTTATGACTTCGACAAGTTTTAAATGCAAGGTTTGGAAAACTATAATGAAACATATCAAACAACAAGAGAAATAGGTATGTACCTTTGAGTCATTATGTGGACACAAAAAATGTATCCCTTTTTGCTTGCTTCATTTGGCAATAATTAACAACAAATTGGACTTAATGACACATTGATTTGGTGTTGTGAGGTGTTTCTCACATCCACACTAGGTCTTGGACCCTTTCAAACTAAATAAAATGCATTTAACAATGTCTTGTGAAGGTGTTGTAAAGTGTTGTAAGAGACTTTCACGCCTCCCTCGACTTAATGGACCTATTTTTCCCCTATTTCAATGCTATAAAATATATTTAATGACATTCTCACATTAATCTTGAAGGCTTGTAAATTAAACCTAATTCTAATCTAGTGTTGTAATTATGTGTCTTACACATTCACATTGGATGTTGCACCTTTCTAGGCTATATGGACCTCATTTTAGTGTTGCAAAATTTATTTAATCACACTTTCACATTGAATTTTGTGTCCCAATCCCTAATTTCTCTTTACATCATCATTAATAGGCCCATATGGCCCCATATTGTGCATCCCAAGGCATAATTTGATCAAATACCCAAAGAAATCAACATAAGAACTAAATTTATTATTCCCCAACAATCCAGCTATCAAAAGGACCCCTTCTGGGACTAAGTCTCCCATCTGGAAAAATAAGTCCCTGCCAAGTGGGACTGAGTCACCCAAAGTGGTGAATTAGTCCCATTTGGGTTATTTTTTAGTTTTGAGTAGGAAATTTTGGATTTTAAGTTTTATTTTCCTTCATGTCGGCCTTGGGGATCTAATTAATAGGAAAATTAGGTGGATTTCCTATAAATACAAGCCTCTAAACCCTAATTCATGATCATCTTAACTCATCATCATTCATTCATTAGTTTTTCAAGACAAGCAAACTAGCGTTTTATCATTCCAAGTCATCAAGATAGCATTTTTTAGACATTCAAGGGTAGAATCTTCATCTAATGTTGCAAAAATTCAAGATTAATCATCATGTAAAGTATCTAACTCCATCATTTCATGCTTCATTACATTATGTCTCCATTTTGGTTTAATTACCTAAAAAGGGGTTTGACTAAGGCAAACCCCCATGCCCTAACATTCACCATTGCTTTCCCTTTCTTTCTGTGTTTGCAGATTTAAGTACTTTGAGGGTTTGAAAATCATTTAAGACTAGGTTGAAGACTTGTTGAAGACATCTCCTTTCTTGCAAAGCCAAAATATCCACTAAAAGTCACGTCCAAGCACAACATTTAGAGTTTTAGAAGCATACACCTATCAAGAACCAAAGTGCAGACTGAGGGCTTCCGTCTCCCCTTTTGAATTTTCAAAAATGTAGAAGTGGACTAATTCACCACTAATGGTGAATTAGTCTCACTGTACATGCCTTTTAGTGATTTCTACATATCCAGACACCCATTTGGCTAAAATGGGCTTTGTAGCTATTTTTCTAGATTTGGGACTAAGTTGCCCAGATTGGCACAAGTGTCCTAATCAACTTCTACATCATTTTTATCAGGATTCTATACCTTCATTCCATCCTTTTTTATCCTTTAGGTGCACACATTTTGTTTCATAACTTTATGTCTAGTTTTGTTTACATTTCTAGGTCATTTATCACATGTTTGCATATCACAATATGTTTTCAAACAACTTACATTTCTTAGGTTTTGCATTAATAACTCATTTCTTTTGTTAATTCATTGCATTAGGACATTGTATTTAGGCATATTTCATCCATCCATTACATTAATTTTGAGAGTAGAGATTATAGATTTTTGGTCCATTTCTCTCCTTTTAGGTGAAAAACCCTAGAAGAGTTAGAGAACCCTTGGATACCCAAAATCATTGTTCACATTTTGATGAACCCTCCTTTAGAATAATTTTCTTTTCTGATTTGAAGTCCTTCATCATCCTAGATCTAGCTTGCATTGACTTTGCATCAGGGTTTGCATTAGTTAATTTGTATGCTAGAGTTTCAAAATTTTGCTTTAGTGAAAGTGCATATAAGTTGCATTTTTGCATCCCAAATCATTAAAAATTTATGAGATTCTACATTTACACTTTACATCTGCATCATACAACACATAACACATCAAAATCACTCATAAATTTATAAAAATTCTTTAAAAAATTATCCCTATTTGGACTCATTCACCACCTTGGGAGACTTAGTCTGTTTTCACCCCTGAAACTACCTTTTATAGAGCTGAAAGCCCTATTTGTAAGCTTTTGTTTGCTTCCATTACCCATCTATATCAATTGGCTGAATTTTTGTCACATGCATTTCATTAGATCTAGCCTAAATCAGCTCATTTCATGCAATATTTAAATTTCAAGTTTGCATTCTCATATTGTTACATATCATAATAAGTCAATTTTCATCCTTAAAATCTACAAAATTGCATTCCTCTTTTGCATGTTTTTTTAAGAATGGTTACATTTCAAGTTTGTAGAATAATTATTACATCTATTTTCATTACAAAAATCTATAGCTATTGTATTTCATGTTCTATTTTTAGATCTTATTGTGTGTTGTAAGAAATTTTTGTTAGGTGCATATGAATATGAGGTCGTTTCCCCTCTCTTTTTGTTCGTCATCTATCCCTCTCCTAGTTTCCCTTCTATGGATGAGGTTAGTCTAGTGAAAGAAACCTTGGATAATCCTAACAATCAAAATTTTTCTTCTCCTATTATCTCTCCCTCCTATGAAGAAGAGATTATAGTGCTAGAAGAACGAATTGATGAGAGTTTTGAAAATTCGAGTTTCTCTCCTCTTACCTCTCCTATTAGACAAAACATTAATAAACAAGTTGACATAATGATAAGTAATCATGACGATCACACACCACAACAAGAGACTATTGAAACCTACCTATGTTCATCTCCTAACATCTTCTCCTCTTCTGATAGTGATGAGGACATGCTATTGGTAGATAAGAAAACTTTCAAGATCTATGATAACCCTATTTATGATCCTTGCCCTACCTCTCCTATTTTGGAAGACATTAGGGAACAAAGGAATGAAGTCATAAATGATCATGATAATCATACTTGTTTTTCTCCTAGTATGTCCCCTAGCTGGGTAAAAGTAAGAAGTTGGGTACACGAAGAGGGGAAGTTTTGGCCAAAAGAAAATTCTTGCAAAAAACGTGTATGCATTATTAAAAAAATGCATATGCATTATGCTTCGAGTACCTAAGCCTAAAAAATGAATATGCACTAAAAAACGAATACGCGTTATAATGTATACATGTTATACAACACATACACATTTTATAACATGTAAAAATTGATTATTTTAAAAAATAAATACTTTTTAAGAAATGGGTATGCGTTTTAAAATGCGTACGCATTTTGTGACACAAAACAGGTACCCATTTCTATTTTTTTTTTAAATAATCAAGAAAATAAAGAATGCATATGTGTTTTGTAACGCGTATGCATTTTTTTAAAACGCGTATGTGTTTTTAAAATTCTCAACCCACATGCTGCCTCGATTTTAGGCTTAAGAAAGGCTTGACAATCCGAGCCTTAGCATTTGACCTGCAACGAAAAAACTAAGGTAGATTGAAGAAGAATGTCCAACTTCGGCTATATGGCTGATGGACTTTTTTTTTTGAATCAATCTATAAAATTAAAACCCATTAGAGAACATGATGCCTACTTTCCAAATATATAATTTTTATTAATATTGGATTACGTTTTCTATTTTTTAATTAATTTCTAAGGAAACTAGTCCTTAAACTTGAAATATCAGGTTTTTTTGTTTTTTAATAACTTTTTTTTGGTTAAGTTTTTTGTAAAAACAATAATATGGCATCAAACTTCAGACAATTCTCTACATAATGAAAAAAAAAGATTAAAAAAATGTTTATTTTAGGTTCAATTATGTTATCCGTACACATTGATTTTTAAAAACAACAAAGGCCAATAAAAATTTAATAAAAAAAATATATTCAACCAAAAATTACAAAAAAATTTCAGACCAAACTTAATGTTGTTAGCTCTCTTTTCCCAAAAGAAATTAGAAAAATACTTTTATTTGGGTCAAAAAGTGTTGTCCGTACACGTGCTTGGTATAGTTAAAAAAGGGGACTTTTAAAAAGTGGTTTTTATAGATCCCTATTAGAATTTAATTTCTATAATCTAGGTATTTGAATAATTTACATATTTGGAAACTAGATTCAAAATCCTAAATTTCATATTAATGACTTTTTTAAGATTCATTGTGTAAGTGCCTCAAATTTTCAGTCCAAGTGTGACAAATTCTAGAAAACAACAAAAACACTTCCACTTTTTGAGTTTTTTGTGTACCCAACTTCTTGCATCAGTCCAATTGTAAGAAAGATTCTTTGATGTTAGAAAACACAACC
Organism: Sequoia sempervirens; assembly: GCA_007258455.2. Taxonomy (NCBI): domain Eukaryota; kingdom Viridiplantae; phylum Streptophyta; class Pinopsida; order Cupressales; family Cupressaceae; genus Sequoia; species Sequoia sempervirens. The sequence continues at coordinate 482,867,341 of VDFB02000017.1, read as the reverse complement.
AATGAGAGTGATAACAATCTTACTCATAGCCTTTCACCTAAGGCAACACTTATTGAGAAAAATAATTCAACCATTGATCATTCCCCTACTTGTGATGAAGTAATTTTAGAAGAACCAATCCATGAATGTCAAGAATATTTGATTCGTAGTTCTCCTAAAAACTCTCCTCCTAGGGGGAATGGGTATGTGCAGGATCATGATGGGTTAAAAGTGGTGGTATGATGGGTATGTGTAGGGTATGTGGTTGATGACTTCTTTTTTACCCAAAATTGATGAAATAAAAAGGGTTTTAAAAGGAGATTCTCAACTTTCCACCAATATAAATTATGTTTTACTTTGAATTTAATAAATAATTATTATTCATTTTCTATTTGAATTACGACTAAAATCTTGATTGATAAGGTGATTGAAAAACATCTATAGCTTTCAAATGGTATCACATTTTTTGAATCTGAAATATGTGTCACATTATATGCTTCACATACTATAAGATTTTTTTTTAAAAAAGAATTTAATGAGGTTTTGACCAAGTTAAGGAGGTCAGACATATGAGTTTTATATTTTTAAAAGTTGTAATAAAAAATCATAATTAATTATTTACTTTAAAAATTACAAAAATATACATCACATCGGTACATGAGTCCTCTACTTATATCTAAAATCTTATAAAAATAATTATCATTTTATTGTGGTTAGTGGTTTACACCTACTTATTTTTTCAAATTTAAGTACTCTGCATTGAAATTTCAAATTTTCACCAAATAGATTTTTTTAAAATAAACCTAGTAGTTTAGAAACTACATTCAATTTGCTACAGATTCTATTCTTACATATTTTTGAAATAATATAGATAACTTATTCAAATTTTTATGTCAAGTTGCCTAACTTTTATTTTTCTAAATTTTTCGCCACTTAAGGGCATATTTTTTCCATGATGATCCTGCACATACCCGAATATCATGGTCTTACAAAATGATAATAATAGTCATGTGTCTTCCTTAGCTCATGATAAAAAGGTGATTCTAGATTTACCTTTATTAGAGATACATCAAACCAAGACTGTTGAGGTTATGAATGCACAAGTGTCCATTAGATCCTCCTCGATCCTCATACATACCTCGTGGCCCATCCTAAGAACCCTCTAATTCTCTACCCACCTTCACACAAACAAGAAACTCAAAACCAACCTAAAATCATCCTTTATCCCCCATCACACAAACCTCACACTCATAACAAACCTAAACTTATCCTTTACCCACCTCAGAATAATGTGTCGCAACAACTGAGTCATAATACCATTGATCATACATTCAACACTAGAAACAATCTACAACCACAACACCCAACCCCATACTCTTTACCTTTTCCTAATTCTCTACTGCCTAGTGCTCCTCAATTATGGGAGTATGATCTTGTTGAACAACTTAAGAGCACTCCCGCAAAGATATCCCTATGGTATTTACTTTGACATAGTTCACCTAACTATCACACTATGCTTCAAACAACCTTACAAAAAATTCCTATCCCTTCTAATGTGTAACCAAATGACATAGAAGCCATAATTCAAGGATTGAGTGCTAACATTGTTTTCCACCAAAGTGAACTCCCCTCTTTAGAAGTGCAAAAAAAAATGAAGCTTTCATGATCATTTCTTAATACAATACAATAGGGATAGAGAAAATCCTTATTGAAAATGGCCCAGCCCTTAATGTGTAGCATAAACCTCTTGGATATGCTTTGCATGGATAGATAAAAAATTCCACCTAATTATTTATCTATTAAAGGATTTGAAAATGAAGAAAATAAACTGCATGGTGTGATCACTTTACCTATTACAGTTGGAGAAGTCACATTGAACACACCAATCTAGGTTATGCCCCATACTCTTTCATATAACCTTCTTCTAGGCAGACCATAGATTCATGAAATGAATGGTGTGCCTTCCACTCTTCACTGCAAAATGAAATACATCTACAACAACAAATTGTGCACACTTGATACTGATCATGAGCCTTATAGTGTCTTGCAACTTGAGAAAAACAAAGAGAACCCCTTAAACACATTAACACCAACCACACAAGTGGAACCTGTGCAACAAAATGACAAAGTAAATTTTTTTGACAAAGTCACAAAGCTATCAGAAGATGATTGGGGTTCCTTATATTTTGAACATACATTCATAGGTGAGTGGGTATGTGGAAGATCATAATGGGCCAAAAAGTGGCGATATGATGGGTATATGTAGGGTATGTGGCTGCCGACTTTTTTTTACCCAAAATTAATTAAATGAAAAGGGTTTTTAAAGGAGATTCTCATTTTTCCACCAATATAAATTATGCTTTACTTTGAACTTAATAAATAATTATTATTCCTTTTCTATTTGAATTATGACTCAAGTCCTCATTGATAGGCTGATTGAAAAAAATCTTTAGCTTTCAAACAGTATCACATTTTTTGAATCTGAAACATGCATCACATTCTATGCTTCATATACTATAGGATTAAAAAAAAAAGGAATTTCATGAAGTTTTGACCAAGTTAAGGTAGTTAGACGTACGAGTTTTTATATTTTTTAAAAGTTGTAATAAAAAAATCATAATTAATTATTTACTTGGAAAAAAAATTATAAAAAAATATGCATCAGATCGGGACATGAGTCCTCTACTTATGTCTAAAATCTTATAAAAAATTATTATTATTTTATTGTGGTTCTAAGGGTTGTCAGACAGACACCTACTTCTTATTTTTTCCCTGAAATTTAAGTACTACTACATTGAAATTTCAAAATTTCACCAAATAGATTTTGTTTTAAAAAAAATAAACCTAGTATTTTAGAAACTACATTCAATTTTCTACAAATTCCATTCTTACATTATTTTGAAATAATATAGATAACTTATTCAAATTTTTATGTCAAGATGCCTAACTCTAATTTTTCTGATTTTTTTGCCACTTAAGGGCTTGTTTTTTCCACGATGATCCTACACATACCTGAGTAGAATATCATAAACAAAGATTCTAATAAGGCACACAAAAAAGTAGGCATGTCAACACACAACTCAGAAGACCCTTTGAACGCATCCCCCTCAACCACTCTAGAACAAAAGCCAACATATTACACAACAAACTTTGACGAACTCAACAATGAACAACCACCTAATCCAAAAGCAATGAAAAATCTTTATGAACAAGGATATGAGATTATGAAACAACTTGGATATAGTGGAAAAGGATGTGGTGCTAACAAACAAGGTATCTGCAACCCTATAGATTCTATCAAACAAAAAACAACTTATGGTCTTGGGTATTGTCCTTTGATAGAGATTTCCAAGCCTTCACTCAACATCAACACTCTCACACAACATTCTCCTAAATCAACCTTAAAAATAGTACATCCTAAACTCATCGACACTAGTGGTCTTGAAAGTCATCCTTTACAAAACATGAAACAAACAATGAACCCTTCGCTTGATGTCAATGTCATCTCACAAAACACTAATGAATTGAATTCATTAGATTTTACACCCTCCTATAAAGGAGAGAACAAAATCTCACAATCTAAACAGTCTTGCATAGGTATGACTTCTTGTACATCTAAGCAAGAGGCATCTTTGTTGCAAACTACAGGAACCCCTTCTCCCATTGATCAAGAGGGTATCTTGTCAAGACTTCTCCAAGATCACTTGATCACCCTTCCTCCAAGAACTTGAAAGAAATTTTATTACAAGAATTCATTTTTTGCATATCATAGAGTTCATGGTCATTCGACTAATGAATGTAAGGCTTTGAGTAGTAAAATCCAACATTTTAAGGAGTTTGGTGTTCTTCCTTATGTGGGGGCACCTAATCCTTCTAATTGATACTAATTTTCACTCTTGCATGCATTTCATTAATCATTTTGGCTCACCCTTGTCCTGCACTTAGTGGGGGCAAGGGGTTATGTAGCCTTGTCCTCGTATGTCACTTGTCATTTTCCATTTTGGCTAGTCATTTTACCCTTCATGGACATATAAGAGTAGGCTTGGGATGTGGATGGCATACCTTAAGTTGGCTCGCATGTGACATACTACCTTTTTCTTGACATAGCTTATAGGAAACATATGACTTGGCATAGGGATTTCTAAGTGAGCTCTCATGTCCTCTTCTACTTTAAAGCAATTGTTCCCAGTGATGGTGTTAACAACCACTTTAAAGTGGGGGTATACATTGACACTCATCATGTTTCATTTTGTGATTTCTTTCTTCTTGCAATGTGTCCTTTTCTTGGTGGAGTCATTGGGCTTGATTCCCTCCAAGAGTGATAATTCTTTGACACATCGTCTCTTGGAAATAGTAGGTACAATGTTCCCTAAGATGAGACCATGCACAAACTAAGAAAAATCCCTTTGAAAATTCCTTACTCCATTTACAATGTCTATGAATGTCAAGCATACGAAGTTTTTCTTACCTTATAGAGCTCGAAGACCATTTTTAGTGTGGTTCCTTATTACAGTTATCATGAGGTATAACTTTGGTATGGTTGAGTGGGAAGCCCATTTTGAGGCATGAATTTTCCCCATAGCCACCTAAATGTGTGTGAGCACATATCGATCGTATGTGTCTCACCTTTTATGACTTCTCACTCGGTGAACAACCAAGAGTTTCATCGCGTCAGAGTGAGTATTCATTTTTGGAAAAACAACCTAGATCTGATCCACAATGTGTTGAAAAAATAGTCAAAGCTTGATCCACCTTTTTATTTTCACTCTTCTCTTCTTTCTAGTTCTTTCCATTGCATGATCAGGTATCTTGTTTTGTTGCAAATCATTCACCTTGTGCATGTCCTTTTGCACTCATGTTGGTTTGACTTAAGATCTTGGATCCTGGGGGCTTGACTGCTTCCTCGTCTTTATTATTCTAGACCATCCCCATTGGTATGATTTAACCCCTCTTGAATGTCTACTTTAGTGCACGAGTTTGAAGCAAGTTCATCATCTCACTAAAGTCGGGGCTAACTGTGGACATGGAAAAAGTATCCCTTTTTTCTTGCTTTATTTGAGAATAATTAACAAAAAAATTGGACTTAATGAGGCCTTGACTTTGTGTTGTCAGGTGTTTTTCACATCCACACTAGGTCTTAGACCCTTGCAAATTGAATAAAGTACATTTAACGATGTCTTGTGAAGGTGTTGTAAAGTGTTGTAAAAGACTTTCACTCCTCTCTAGACTTAATGGACTTATTTTCCCCCTAATTTAATGTTATAAAATATATTTAATGAAATTCTCACATTAATCTATAAGGCTTGTAAATTAAACCTAATTCTAATCTAGTGTTGTAATGTGTCTTACACATTCACATTGGATGTTCCTTTCTAGGCTATGTGGACCTCATTTTAGTGTTGTAAAGTGTATTTAATCATACTTTCACATTGAATTTTGTGTCTAAAGCCCTAATTTCTCTTTACATCATCATTAATAGGCCCCTATGGCCCCATATTGTGCATCCCAAGGCATAATTTGATCAAATACCCAAAGAAATCAACATAAGAACTAAAATTCCTCATTCCCCAACAATCCAACTGTCAAAAGGGCCCCTCTAGGACTGAGTTTCCCATCTAGGTGAATGAGGCCCTTCCAGGTGGGAGTAAGTCACCCAGAATGGCGAATTAGTCCCATTTGGGTTATTTTTGAGTTTTGAGAGGGAAATTTTGGATTTTATGTCTTATTTTCCTCCATGTGAGCCTTGGGGATCTAATTAATGGGAAAATTAGGTGGATTGACTATAAATACAAGCGTCTAAACCCAAAATCATGATCATCTTAACCCATCATCATTCATTCATCATTCATCATGTTCTCAAGTCAAGCAAGTTAGGGTTTTATCATTCCATGTCATCAAGATAACATTTTTCAAACATTCAAGGGCAGAACCTTCATCTAATGTTTAGAAATTTATGATCAATCATCATGGAAAGTATCTAAATCCATTTTTCATGCTTCATTATATTATTTCTCCATTTTTGTTTAATTACCTAAAAAGGGGTTTAACCAAGGAAAACCCCTATGCCCTAACATTCACCATTTCTTTCCCTTTCTTTGTGTGTTTAAAGATTTAGGTACTTTGAGGGTTTGATAATCATTGAAGATTAGATTGAAGACTTGTTGAAGAACTCTCCTTGCTTGCAAAGCCAAAATATCCACTAAAAGTCACTTTCAAGCCCAAAAATCAAAGTTTCAGAAGCAGACACCTGTCAAGAACCGAAATATAGACTAAGGGCTTTCGTCTCCCCTTTTGAATTTTTAGAAATACAGAACTAGACTAAGTCACCACTAATGGTGAATTAGTTCCACTGCACATGTCTTTTAGTGATTTCTACAGATTTAGACACCCATTTGGCTGAAATAGGCCCTAGAGTTGTTTTCCATATCTGGGACTAAGTTTCCCATATTGGCACAAGTGTCCTAGACAACTTTTGCATCTATTTTATCAGGATTCTAGACCACCATTCCATCCTTTTTTAGCCTCCAAGTGCACACATTCTATTTCATAACTTTATGTCTAGTTTTTTATTAAGGAAAAAGTAGGTTTTGGAGGGACCCAAAACCCTTTACAAACAGATTTTGAATGGATCTAGAACCCTCAACCAGAAAGCTATCTTAACATAAAGACCATGAAAGCACAAACAACCAAGGGTTAAAAAGGAAACCAAAGCCAAAGAACCACAACCAAAAACAAAGCTGCAAGAAAAACAACCTGCTACCAACCAAAACAAGCCCCCAAAGAAGAACCATCAAGATTTACATTTAGAGCTACTCTTGTGGGAGTAGAAAGAAGGATTAGAGGACTTTACTTTCTTTTTCTTTATAGAAATACAACCCTCTTCCACTTGTGCTACCTTATCAAGCCAAGTCAGTGCACCATTATCCTAAAAAAGAATGACTGTAGCGATTGTCTTAGAGATTTCATCAATATTCCTCCCTGTAGGCATGGCCTTATCAGGAGAGCCACCAAAAATGATATCCGGAGCGCTATCACCAGAAGTGGAAACCTTAGGCCCATTCTCTCTCTCTTTTGGGGTTTCAACACGGTAATCTTGCGCAGCATCAACAACCCCACCATTTGAGACATCCAGAGAGGATGCCGCAAGACCCTATGACTCCAAAGCAACCACCTTAGAAAAACTCCTATGTTGCTCAAATTTCTTCTCAACCATATAATGTTGTTGAGAAGCACCTATCCACCATGTAGCCGTCATTTTTTTTTCTCAAATCCACATTGTGCAGCAGCATGACCTATTTTAAAACATCTTCTACATCGGAAAAGAATCCCTTCATAGTCCAAAGATTGGATCCAAGAATCCTTAGAAGATTTAAGTAAAATCTCAATAGGCAACCCTTTTGAAACATCCATTTCAACCAATATGCAGGCAGAGGTGGAGTGAAAAATATTAGAGGATTCATCATCCACCAACAAAAATCCTCCAAGAGCATCACCCACTTCCTCTAAAAGAGGATCAGCCCATAAAAGGATGGGAAGATTAGGAAGCCGAACCAAAATTAGAATCTTATTAAAAAAATTAGAAGGGTTGAAATCAGCATGCCAAGGCTTAATCATCAACAAAAATTTGTCCTCCCAACTTAAAAAATGATCACATAAAATAAAAAAACCCCTTGGCCCTGGGGAAAATATGAACTTTACCAGTAATTAAAGGCTCCCATTCTTTTGAGATCCAGGAGTGTAGTTGATGGAGGCTAGGCCAAAAACTCCTAAACCAAAAAATCACCCTGTGTAAGGAGAGAACCAAATCATTATGATCAATCTCCTCTACCGTCTCAACTTTTAGATCAATGGAGATAGCATTTACAATAGGAATAAACCCACCATTCGACAGTATCCCATGTTGAAACCTTAGTGTTGTGGCTTTTTTGTTTTTGGTTCTCCCCATCCTTGCCACCAACACTTGCTCAAGCCCCTTGTCATTGGCCATTTTGGCCCTTTGGCCCTACGTTTTCTCTTCGGTCTTCTCTGGCCTGCTCTCTACAAATGACCTGCACCCAGCCTTGGCCGATTGCCACTGAGTTCTCCAACACCAGTTTATCATCTGGCTTATCCTGATATTATGGAATTAATCACATGTTTACACATGTTTACATATCACAATGTGTTTTCAAACAACTTATATTTCTTAGGTTGTCCATTAATAACTCATTTCTCTTGTCAATTCATTGCACTAGGACATTGTATTTAGGCATATTGCATCCATCCATTACATTAATTTTGAGTGTTTACATTATGCATTTTGGTTCCATTTCTCTCCTCTTAGGTGAAAAACCCTAGAAGAGTTAGAGAACCCTTGGAGACCCAAAATCAGTGTCCACACATTCTATTATGTAATAATTGAATTGTGAAAATATTATTATAAGTAAAACTAATAATATCTTTTTGATTAAACTTTATGGTCCTTATTCTCAAATTCCATGATTAAATCTTTGACCCTTAGCACCTTGTTATGCCAATTAAGTATCATATGAATCATGAAACATTATTTAGATAGGTAAACAAAACATTCACACTCAACAAGGTTTGGATTCTCTATATTTTATATCCTCACATCCCGTGTATGAGGGTTTCCCATTATAAAATGATGTATTTATGGTGTGTGGAATTTTTTCCAACTTGTACATCTTTATCAAAAATAGTAAAAGAAGAACATTAGGTCATCTTGTCTTCAAAACGAATAAATATTTTTTCTTAATGACCTTGGGAAGAAGAGTTCTTCATATATCAATAAATAGTGAGGGTAATGATGAACATTTTAAAATTGTTACTTTGTTGGAGTTAGACATGACATGGGATCACGTTTATTATTGGTTAGTTATTCACTAATACATTTGACTGCAAAATCCGACGAAACTATCTGACGAAATATATAAAATTCGATGTTCGTTGGGTGCTTGTAAAATTTGATGTTTAATTTCCAATTTTTTGAAAGTTTATCCCCGACGTTCGTTGAAATGTCGGCTATCATTTTTGTCGAATTTTTGACAAACATGAAAAATTAAAAAAAATCAAATTGTGGCTGACATAATGAAAAGTGAGTTTGCACCTGATTTATTGCGACAGTGTTTTGCTCTACTTCAGACAGTTTGTGGAGAACTAAGGATGATTTTCTTGGGAAAATTTTGAAAAAATTCAAGAAGATATCGCTAGGTTGAGGGTAGTCATTGTCTTTTTGCAGAATTCAGTTGTGAAGTCAGACTTGTAGTTCTAGGTTTTAAAATCATATTTTAAAGCAACATCTCATTAAATTTCATTTTTAGAGGTTAAGGGTTTTGAGAATTTCATGTCCAGATTTTGTTGTGTGGAATCACCATAAGATCACAACCGAGGAACAAATTCTTGTGACTGTAATTATGTGATCCATGGATAACTCTATTGGTCATGTGGCACAGTTGTGCTATAACAAATACATGATTCATTCATGTGTGACCCAAGTTTAATGTGGCTATGTTGTGATAGAAATGGAGGCACTCATATAATGTAGTTAATTCAGATTGTATAATGTAGGTGTCAATCATCATTGGGTGCATTTAGGTTGTCTCAAGTTTAACAGGTTAGGATGTAATTATAGCATGATTGAAGAGTGATTACCTCTTGCTGCAATAAAAAGCCTATAACTCTGGTTGATATGTAGAGTGGTTGTGTTATATCAATTATGTAGTGCATTCAAGCACAACCCATGTTTAATGGCCTATTCTAGAGAGTGATCAAGATTTTCTAAACCTTATGAATGTTACTTGACATATATTTGCATAATCTCAAATTCCTTCAGAGGCTTTTGAAGTATCAATGTATCCTATATAGGGGTTAGAATAATTTCTTTTAATTAAAAAAATAAATAAATGATGTATTTCCCTGTAATTAGATAATGTGGAGATCTCCTAAATTTTCCCTAGCACACTATCCTCTTTGGCACTGTATTCATTACTCCAGCTACCAGGGTTTTGCATGTGACATCTTTAATATCTTCATGACCGTGGCTTTTAAATAGATCTTAGTCTTTTCTTTAATCCTTTTCATGGTAACCCTTGAGTTCCATAATCCACCTTCAATCTCTTCTAAGAACGTTGTCTTAAGCTAGACTGCATAGTATGCATATAAAGCAAGTCCTTCATACCTGCCATTGTTCCAAACCACCACTCACTGCCTTGCTTAAAATGTTGCCTCCATAAGCACAATAGCATGTTTTAAAATCATGGTTGCCAGTGATTGACCATTAAGGTCACCACTTTCATCATGAAGATACAATGAGATTTTTGTCTTCAAACTCAAGGCATTATGGAAGATAACATTGTGAATTGTTTGTTGTGCACGATTCAATTTTCTTGCACATTTACTGCTAACTTCCTTTAAGATTGGGTATTGCACCCTCAGCTAGAATCTCAAACAACTCACTCACTATCACTTGAAGATTCCTTTCATGAGCATCCTTCTATAAAATCAAACTATGCCCTATAGATTGCCTACTTACTACTGGGGACTCATTGTTTCATGGTATTATAGTTCTTAAGATCCTTCAACCTTATTGAAACTACTTCACAGTCCACAAGGTATTATTCACTATTCTCCCATCTTTGGTGAGTCTCAAAACACTGCTCAAACATGCAATCCACTACCTCCATTATACAATATTAATGGCTAAGAAGAAACATTGAACCTATGATTACCATTGTTACTTAATTTGGACAGTCATTCCTTGATTGCATTTTCCTTGTCTAACACTATCAAAAGCATTTGAAAAACCCTTAAGGTCAGCAAGGGGGTAAGGAAATTCACTGTTAAAATCTCCACTTTACTATGCAAGGTTTGAGCTTTATTATCTTGTCACTGCTTAGCCTGTTTTTGACTGTTACATCTCAAGTGAATGTCATTCTTCTTACAATAGATTACATTTACAAATGTCACTAAGCTGCATAGTGTGCTTGTTATTGGCTACAATCTTTAGATAGCAAGATTTTGTTATTACCTACAATGTCTCAATCTTTCTGGTATTGCAACCTCACTAATCCACTATAGTTATTGTTTATGTTTCTATGGAGGCCTAGGGTTTGTACCCTAATCATGCTCTTACCAATGCTTATGTTGTTTTTTATTAGGGCTCTCAATGTTGAGGGCCCTAGGGATAAGCTTCGTCATAAGAAGTGACATTGCATCTTTAACTAAAAGGATAAATCTGTATTGACATTAGCAATGATGATTCCGACTTGTTGCTCCTTATGAATGGGTCACTTGCTCTTACTAGCTCGCTACCTCCATTGTTGTAGGAATTTTGTGATCAAGTTCAATATTAGATTTTAGGAATCTTAACGGTTGGAAATCATAGTAAAATCAGAATTTAATAAGTTTTGGAATTAGCATTTTAAAGTGTTTTTGGGGTCATTAACTTCAGACTATCTTCTCTTTTGCAGGGGTGGTTGCATGCCAAATTTTTTTGGTGTAAAATATCGACTATTAGATTATGTTACCTCGCTCATAACAAGTAATTATTTCGGTGAGTTTGATATTCTCTTTGAAGACCAAATATCAAGTTTCTTGGTAAAGAAACCACCATGTCGTTCAATATTGCCCAACGAAAACAGCAGATACCGATGACCGCAGGGCTGCAGTCAAGCGCGGCATGTAATTTTATTGTCCCATAATAATTGCAAGGGCTTAAAGATGAGATGACTTTTAATCACAACAGCTGAAAAACATTGTAAGCAGCATGGTCATGTTGAAGGGGGTATGATTATCGTCCATTGGTAAGTTGTTCATTATATGTGTTTATATTGATTGAATTTGTAAATGTTTTTTTTTTTGGGTGGTCCTTTTTTGGGCCCTGTTGTCTTTTGGTGCTGTTGTTTCCTTTTTGGGACAGCTGTCTAGTTGTTTGAACTTTTTCTGCTTATCTCTTGTTGTTTAAACTTTGTGATTTCAGGTCCCTGTAAAACCTATTTTTTCCTTTTCAAAAACATTATATATATATATAATCACTTGATTATGATCATGGTTTATTTGTGTCTATCATTATTATAAAGATGGGGTGCCCTAGGGAAGATAATATAGATTATCATGGCCCAGAGAATGTGGTTTTGCAAGCGGACGAACATGGAGCTGTGAATATCGAAGATGAAGTTAATGATCCTATGGAAGAAGGTGATCATGTTCCAGAATACACAGTTGAAGATGATGGTACGAATACATTGATCCATGCCACATTTAGTGGCAGAGCTGATCATGATGATCAAGATGACTTTGATGATGTTCATGATTTACCTGTACTTGACATGGAATACAAACCCCTTTATGAAGGCTCTGAAACAACTCTTGTTTATATTGTATTGATGTTGTTGAACTTGAAGGTTATGAATGGTTTATCAAACATAGCAATCTCATAGATGTTAAGGTATGTGATGTATGTCATCTATTTTCATCTATTTTAATTGTTGTTAGTTCATCACTAGTAAATAAAGGATGAAATATGTACCATTAATATTCTTTATATGAACAAATTATTTTTTGTTATAGATTGATTGGTGAATTTTTGTTACCACCATCAACATTTTACCTTTGCTCATACCGCGGATTTATGTGCCATTATGAAAGATATCTGAATGGAGCATCACAATGATGCGTCCCCAATGATCATGACATATATCATAAAACAACAGAAATTCTGCAATGACGTCTGCACGCCTGGCATCGGTAGATACCCAACGTGACGCACCAACAAAGCGCTCGCTGCCTTTTCATTTATTCTCACTATTCCATGTATGCAATCTATTATTTAGGGCGGAAAGCTAACAAGAATTGGATGGATTACCATGCACAAAATAGAAGTGGGAGATGACATTCTTTGAATGCATAGATGTTCCTACATTTAGGGGAGATGGAGAAAAATGGCCACACTTCTTTAAAGAAGAACTCCCGTAATCTCAAGCTATCGAGCCGGATGGTGTCAACCATTTGGAGAGTTGGAGATTCATTTACTCAAGTGGCCTCGTTATCACCAGCCAGCATTCCTCCATGATGTCACTACAGGGAGCACAATAATGTTGTCAATGATTGCTTCATGCATTTGTTTACATCAATTTTCTTTTAATGTAGTAGCATCTCATTTGTCTTATTTATACTGCATAATGACTTATATTTTTTTCATTCAATAGTCATGTACATTAATTTATATATATTGCAGTAAAATGGTTATAATAATTATGTAATGTTTATGTTCATTCAACTAGTTAAGTACCAAGTTAAAGATATGAATGTATATATTGAGCCTCTTAAAGACGAGTTACTAAAGTTATGGAATGGCGTCACTATGTATGACGTCTCCAGACCAATAGGACAAAAACAATTTCAATTCCATGCAATACTTGTATGGACAATTCATGATGCCTTAGGGCTAACACATTTTTGTGGTATGTTATAATGCTCAACTACACTTTAACAATATTTAATTTGATGAAGTAGATATCATGATTTTTTTTAAAATAATCTATTAATTATATATAATTATAAAAAATGGCATATTTAATCCAATTATATATCATCTTGCAGGTCTTCAAACAAAGGGAAAATTTGCATGTCCAATTTGTGGTCCAAAGATGAAATGTCGTCATTCAACAAGTTTAGGAAAGTAGGTGTTTGATGAGTATAGACACTTCTTCCATAGAAATCATAAGTATCTAACTACTGAAAAACATCTTTTCAATGGGAAAGAGAAGACTACATCAAAACCACGAAGAATGTCACCTCGCATATGGAAGTTGGAATATAATAGAATTAATCTTCAAGGTTATACATCAGATCAAATTGTTTATCTATCATATATGATATGTTTTGAATTTATATTTTTATATTGTGTTGTGTTTACTCATGTTGTAATTGACAATGATTTTCGTTAATTTGTTTAACTTATATGCTTCATGAAGGTCGTCAAGGCATTAATGGCCATCTTCCACAGGGATTGAAAAGTTATCCTAGACAATTTAGTAGGTTTCCCTACTATGAGCAACTACAAATTGTGCATTTGTTTGATACAATGCATATTGGAAAGAATATAACATAAACGTTATGGAAAATATTGGATGGAAGGCATGACAAAGAAAAAATTGTCAAAATTTGTAGTGACATTCAAGAAGCCAATCATGCAATGTAGAAAAATGTGTCATTCAATTAAATAGTGATGGAGACCAAATTAATATAAGTAACCTTCATCAAGTTATTAACAAGAGCAAAAGAAAGCAATGCTATAAAAGAAGTCACACAAAAAATTCAATTTCCCACGTGATTTGTTAAGCAACATAAACAATATAATAACAAAGAAAGGTGAATTTGGGTCAAAGGATGAAAATGCATGATTGGCATACCTCTCATCAAGGTATTATTCTCGCATATATTATATGCCAATTTTATAATGCATGTACTTTTCGCATTGCGGTTACTACTTTTGAAATAAATGAAAGATCATTTTATAATTGTTGGGTAAAGATGTTCCTACTCTATCTCCTGCACAACTTTGACAACAATGTCATAAGTTATATATGATCTTAGAAAATACACATGAGGTAAGTGTACAGATTTGTTCAATTGGCTAGTATACATCTTATAATTTCCATTTGTTTTACTTGTTATGTAATATATTGTATATTTTTGTTAAATATCGCTAATATATTTGTGCCCTGAATCACTTGTAGATGGCTATCATCTAAAGAAATCCATAAAGAAGATATAAATTATTGGAAGAGAAAAATTCCTTGTCTAATGTGTGAAATGCAAAAGTGTCTACCTTCAACATTTCTCAATGCACAAGAACACTACCTCATACACCAAGTTGAGGAGATTGAATTGTGTGGACCTGTACACACAAGGTCAATGTGGATGGTTGAGAGGCACTTGAAAATTTTGAAGGCTTTGGTTAGACAAAGAGCACATCCCGAGGGTTCTATGGTGGAGGAATATATGAAGTATGTACCAGACCATGGTGTACATTAGTGAATATCTTCCTAAGTTTGGTAAACAAAGATCCATTTAGATCACATTTGGGATCCAAAAAACTACTAACAACAAATTTTGAAGGGAGTACCCGCTGGGAAAGGTATTTAGGAAAGTGAGAGGTATCAAGCGATGGCCCATGGAGATTTCATAATTAAAACGCATTTTACAAATGGTTTGTGTATATTGTACTTATTTAATTTTAATCTTCAATATACATCACCATAAATTAAGGTTGCATACTTCTTGCATTTAACTGGTCATCTTGTGAATTTCAATTTATTTCAAATGGTACAGTTGGTTGAGAGTGGGATGCACTACATTTGTACATTGCCAACAATCTTGATTGAATGACAGTATGGATTGAATGATGTCAACAATCTGGTCATGCATTAACATGGGAAGGTGTGGCTTCATTGGTTAAAGCAGCTCATCGCAATGGAGATTCCAATGTTACACAAAGGGAAATTGATTTAGCATATGGTTTAAGAGATAAACATGTACGTATAAATATATTAATCACCCATATTATTTAATTATTTTCAAGTATATTGATGTATATATATATTGAGATTTTTTTCTTTGCATACATTCGGCCAAGAATAAATATATTTATCAACTGACGATATTGCAACAATTTTTACATGTTTGACATATTGCAGGTGAAACACCACAAGGCTATGTGGTGCAATGGTTGTAAATTTAGAATCAAAATGTTGGATGACATGAAGAAAACTTGTGATTCTAGTATAACTGTAGTCTTTCAGGTGACTAATGTTTCATCTAGAAGCGACATACATCCAGAAGTCTCAGAAAATTGATACTATGGGATTTTGGATGATATACTTGAGTGTGACTTTAAGTGCTTCAGATTAATTTTTTCGTCGTCCTATGGTACAAGCTACGATTGAATGAAAATGATCCTAAGAGAACTATTATTGAACATGATAATGGATTTACCATTGTTAATACAAGGTTGATCGAGCGAGCTGGAAATGAGCCCTATGTTCTTCCAAGCTAATGTGAGTAGGTATTTTACTCAGAGGTTCCAGGTAAACTGGGTTGGTCATTTGTTGTTAGACATGATCCAAGAGGAAGGCCGGTAAAGTATAATGTGGTGGAAGAAGAAGATACCGAAGAACTACAAGATGATGTAGATGATGATCAGGATCAACGGTTAGTTGATGATGTCCCTGACGAAGATGTCAAAGAGGAGGAATTAGATGACATGATGTAGGAGTTAATGCTCATGAAGATGACATTATTGAAACTGATATCGATGACGATGATGATGATATGACCAATCCTTACAATGTCGAATCTGGATCGGATGATACAGACAAAGAGTTGGATGAAGAAGAAGATCAATGACATTGAAATGTATAAGTTATGCGATTATATTATCTATTTGATATTAATTTCTTGATAGAATTATATTTGACTTATGTGGTTACATAATTAATTCATGATGTTTTTAATTTTTATACCATTACATAATTAATTTAATGATGTACTTTTTAATGTTTGAAAGGTCAAAAAATTAAAACATTTCAATAGTGATGTTAACAACCTTGAAATTAGTGTGTTTTATGTTTCATATGATCATAAAAGATAAAAAGTCAGTTGTAGAGGTGGTTGTTCCGTGGTTGATGTGTATGTTGGTTCTTTTTACAATGTAAACAGGTTTTTCTTCTAATATACCTATGGAATTTCCAATTCCAATCGAAGGAAACTCGAAGGACCTAGACCAATTGATGAGCACTTTAAAAGCCTCGTACACTTTGGGCTCTACAAGACCTGGGAGGGTGATCCCTTAATGTGTTTACAACCTCTACACCATTATTATAAACAAAATTAACAATAGCAGATGATCTCACTTAATAGCTCAACACGATAAGATAATATCAACTAGAATTGGCTGTTCATAGACAATATCAACTATCTGGAGCATGAGATAGCTAAAAACAATCCATTGTATAAGATAATCAATGATTTACAATTTGTAGCAAGCTCTAGGGAAAGACAAATAAATACTAAACCACACGAATAATTACAACTTAGATCAGTGTCATATATCCATTGCAGGAGTCAAATTCATAAGCATCTAGAGGTTTATAACAGATTTAATATATCACATATAAGATCCCTGACAATATTGCATTACAATTTCATTAGTATGCATTCTAACCCAGGACTACTTATCAAATCCTTATACAACACATATCCGCCTATAGTCCCATTCAAGGATTTTGATTAATTCCTTGAATTAAAGATAAAATAGAATCATACACACCACAATAGTGAGATGGATAAAACAACCCTTAGTTATTTCATTGAAAGTTCAAATACGCATGTACAATGGAGAGACATGAGCTCGAATTTTCATTTCAACTCAAATGCTAGTATTGTTATACAACATTAAATCTCTATGAACTCAAAACCTGTTATCATTACATATTTTTTTCCTCAGCTCAAATGGAGGAGCTGGCTTATTTTTATTTAATATTAAGTAGAATTGCAGTGTCATGTTCGAATGCGGTTTCACATCATTATCATTATGCATTGAATATCAGTTATGCATTTTAGTGAGGTGGAGTTGCAGAGTGCCATTCAGATGTTGCAGATTTAAAAGAAAGATAGAATTGAGTACATGTGCAAAATAGCATTTCATATGCTTTTATTCATTTCAAAAAGAACTCATATTTTTATAAGGCTTCATTTGATTTCACAATCAGAATAGTATTACAACATTGCATAAAATGCTTTTTCTTTTCAACTGAAAAGCAGAATTGAAATCAAAGATCCACACAACCCGTGGATGTAACTGTGACTGTGACAACACATTTCTAATAACACATTGCACTACTGAAGATGCGAAGGGAAAAACACATAAGTGGCAACATAGTCATCATTGCCTGATTATCGACGCTTGATGTTGAATGGTGCACCTCGTTGTCTCGAGCTTCATTGACTTGTAAGAGGAAAAGAGGGGTGTCAGTGGCTCTGACTATGATGTAACCTATATGATGCACCGACAGTAGTACAACATACTATTAACAATGCATCGAAACAATCAAAATCAATCAAGTACAGTATGAAGGAAGTAAGCTGAAGGAGAAATAGTAACAACATAATCATTGTGTTCCATTTTTATGCTAACACTATTTGTTTCCTTGTGCATGTATAGGTAAATATATGAAGCTAAACATTATTCGAAGACCAAGCATGTGGAGTAAAACGGGCTCCCACAAGGGTAGAGCCCGACATGCTGCCCTATTCATTAAATGGGCTGATTTTAAAAGATACTTCATTATATACATGGAATGAAATGAAATACAACTAAAGTATAAAACAAAGTTATCCACCAAGAAATGAAACCAACTGTTCATTCATAATGATCAGGGTTGCTTTTTGAAGGCTACAGGTGAACAGTGAGTTTAGTTCACTTAAGGAATTTAATAGAGTGCATTTGCATCAGAAATTGCTGAATTACTTCATTTTTTGTGTTGATTATAATCATATGTCATGTGAGTTTCAATTCATTATTTCTCTTTTGGATAGTGAACAGGCATACATATGCCTTATTGTTTTGTTCTAATTTTCATCATCAAAGAGAACAGTTTCTGAGAGGAGTTTGTGCAGTGAAATATAAAAATGCATGAAGAGTACCATGTTGCTCATAAGAATAGACACAGACAGTGCATTTGAAGTGTTGAATGAATCTCTAGTTCTGAGTTGACTGGTAAAGAAATATTGTATTATCAACAATCATAACAAGGAGATTATCCTAGAATAATATTGGAGGAATGAGTTTTCTTTCTAGAATGATTCTGAGTTACTAGTTATACATATAAACCGGTGAGTTGAGGAGGTTTGTACAGATGCAATGTTTCAATCCAAAAGAAAAAAGGGTAAAACCTCTACAAAATTTGAATATAGAAAGTGAAAGCTGATGTGTTAGGGTTAAAGGAGACATTGTTGTTTATACACACAATATACACGGGGAGTTGGAGTATTGAGCTAGTAATCTTCATAGACTGTCAAGGAAGGGGCGAACATTTTGTTTCTCAGAATGAAGGTTGGATGTTCTTTTTAAGGATATTTTATAGCTACATGTCAATGAGAGTTCTATGAATTGAGCTCAAGTATTATAACTATCAAAGAAAGTTACAGAAATTCCAAGATGGAAAACTAGGTATATGAGTCAGATGGATGTGAATTAACACACAGATTTTCATTATTCCCATAAAGTTATTTTCATATTTCTGAAAGCATATTAAAGTAAGCAGCAGGGAGGTTAAAAAATAAAGACAAATACCCATGACATTGTTTTGTTTCAGAAGTGTGGAATAGGCCATTGTTTATTTATAGCTCGATCCATATGAGGAACAACAGTTTCTTCATTTTTTCCAACTGCTTTCAAGATACAGGAAATGTATTAAATCTCAACGACCCATGTGAGTGTTTAACCAAAACATAAGTAAATCACAAGATATACAATTTTTCGCGCTAGGGTTAGCTTCAAAAGTGCAGAAAAAACAATAATAAAGATTTTCGGTATAACCTTTTTATCTACAAGAGGTCTCCCCAAAAGCACATTGTCTTGGTGACAGGAAAGGAAGTAGTAAAGAATTTCGACAAGGCACAAGCTCTCTACAAGAGGTCTCCCCGAAAGTGGTATGTCATGGCGACAGGAGTGAAAGCATGAGTTTTCGACAAGACACAAGCTCTCTACAAGAGGTCTCTGCGATGATGGTAAGTTATAGTGACGCTCATAAGATAGAAACCAGAGATTCATGAAGTTTTCAGGAACCAAGGGTTGAGCTCTCAAACTGATGGTCGAGCTTTAGAAGGACAGAAAATGTAATAATCTACAATACCCATTTTGGGTTTTACATTCAAAAGCAGTATGGCTACAAGTATGCAGATTTTTGTGCTAGGTCGAGCTTCAGAGATAAAGGAAATACAATTTTCTTTAGTGATTTCAAATACCCACATGTGGGTTTATTCTCAAAATATAGAAAAATGGAGTTTCCTTAAAAATTTCGAGTACCCATCTTTAGTTTGGCTTCAAAATGCAAAGGGGGATAGCTACAGAAATACCCATGTGATATCTTGATTTAAAAGGAAAAAATATACAACAAATGCGAGCTCCTAGATTTTAGTCGAAATATAGAAGATGCAGAATAAAGACATCAGAGTGTGTTCATCACGGCCTCAAGGCCAAAATAGAGGTTACAAAAACCATTAAATTAAGCTTACCTCTGAACAGTAAAGGAAAGCAAGTCAAAGCTTTCATGGAGTGGACTGTAGAAGTCGAGCTCGAACTCATGATGGCATGGAGGAGCAAAGGAAAGATCAGAATCAAAAAACAAACTCATGCAGGCCGCGACATTATTTCTTTTTGGTGTTCAAATAAGAAGTGGAAAGAGCTTCAATACTTTGAAGTCAGACTTACCCACTGAAGTTCAGTCAATTGGAGAGTAGAGAAAGATTACTGAAGCACACGAGCTTGAATCCAACACCATCATAGCGGTGTTGTTCATGTAGACAGAGTTTCTTTCTTTCCAAAGTCATGGGTGTGAAATGATGATAATTAGGGTTTGACCCTATTTTGATCAGAGCCCTAATTTGAGCCTTATGAAGTTCCAAAATGTTCATTCAAAATGCACATGTTGAATATCAAATGGTGGTTGAACCCATAATGCTTTCCTTATGATTTATTCAAACCTAAGTCTAAATCAATGATTATGTAAGGCCGAAATTCTATGCTAGGGTGATGTCTTAGGTATTGAAGACTTATTCTTTTGCCTTAGAGAAGTATGGGTTTATGCCTTAGGGTATTGTTTTAAATGAAGAGGCAATTAGGGGAGATTTATGAATGCCTTATGCTTAGTGCCATATTTTTAGGGTTTCTCATTTTAATTGGTTTTATGAGAAATCAATGAGAAGTTTTGATAAGAAGAAGATTATGTAACATGTTTTTATGATTTTTTTTGAGAAAAATCAATTATTGTAATGGAGAAATAAGGAGTTCTTTCTTTTTGCATCTTGTAAAAGTAGAAGCCTAAAAGCGATATTCTATAAATTGCTTTATGTTCTCTTGCTATTTTTAGCAGATCTTTGATTGACTTTTCCTCTTGGTCAGATTTCAGACTTGTCATGGAGAGATAAGGTGTTTTTTGTGCTTTTAAAGTAGATTCAGCCTATTTTCAGAGGCTTGACAGGTTCATCATAAAAGCATTGTGCTTTTTTCTGCTTTTAAGCAGTTTTTTGAGTTTGGTTGAAGCCTTTTTTCCTTGAGCTTTTTCTGAGCTCAGATTAGGGTTTCCTTGAGAGTTCTTTTGATACATTTAGTCTTTCAACTCTCCATTCTTAGCAGTTCAGATCAGAGTTTCTCACCCTTACTCATTTTGGGGAGCTTGTAAACCTTTTGATACTCAGTTTGGACAGATTGACACTTCTTCCAGTTTTAATAGAGCACCATATTTCTCCTTATTTTCTGTCTCAAAATTTCTAATGGAAATCTGATATACTTGTGTTTTCAAATTGGAATCCTTTTATGTCTTGTTGTTATAGGTTGTGTTTCAGAATTACATGTTTCAGGTTGCATGTTGTATTTTTTTTCCAGATCTTCATGTAAATCACTGATGGGATATGTGCCAATGAGATTGTGGGGATTACTACAATAAAGAAGTTGTTATGAGTGGTTAGGTCTGAATTATTATAAGTTTGGTGAATCATCTTTTAGAAATAGGTTTTTATGTTCGGTTATTCTTCATCTCTTTCCTTAGAAGCTATTTTAGAATAGAATTCATCATTCGGAGAACCAACTCACTCTGGAGATTCCTCTTTCACGTAGATCACCCACATCTGAAAGAGGTTTCCATGTTTCAATAGTTTTTTGAATACTGCATTCAGCAGGGTGTAAAACTATTGATAACAGTTACATAATGACTCAAAACCTAAATTGCATTTCTCTAAAACCATTGGACTTTACAATTCGCTCTGTAACTTCACCTAGACTCGACAAAAATTATCTAACTTGCTAACCCATACTTCTGGCCTTGAAATCCTTTTTATAGAAAATGAAGGAGCAAACAAGCACCAAGCCAGAAAGTACACCTGTCACCAGTCAATTGGAGCACCTGGTGATATTCCAAATTTGTTACAATAGCCACCACCTTGAAAAATATTCTTGTTCAAAAATCATTACAACAACAATCATCCTAGAGCATATTCTCATTCATCATGTCGGGGGAGGAAGGTTGATGCAATAACAAAAAACCACACAAAACCCACGCCAAGAAAGTCATCCATATAAAACTGGAAACACTGTAACCGCAACATCTGATTTTCCACCTATCGGTAGCCCACTCTTTTTACTCATCATCATTCAAATACTTAGCCTCCCACCTCTGGTATTCTTCATCAGTTGGCAAGTCAAAATTAATCACCTCTTTTACCTTTGTACTATAAGGCAAATACTTTACTGCTGCCTAATTAGCATCTCTTTCAAAAGATTCCAAAAATGAGCTGGTACCAATAATCTTATCCATACAATTTACCAACAAATCATAATCTGAGTCATCACAAATTATTTTAATTTGATTATTGATGGTTTTACTTGCTTGATCCTGCTATTGTTGGAGTGTTCTGATTTCCCCTGCTTATCAGTTATATTAGGTAACAGTGTGTTACCCCAATCATTGAAGTTCTTTACCAATTCCCTAATCTTCCTACTTAGATCATCTAGTAAGGTCTGAAAACCTTGCAATGATTTAACTAATATATAAGTAGGCTTCAATGATTGGGGCCTATTATTTACATCAAACCTTGAGGCTTTATTCATAACATCTAGATTATTTTCCTAGGGATCCAATTTTGAATTATTGGAATCACTATCCCCGATCCCTATCAATATTATTTATTGCTTCAAATAGCAAAGAATACAAAGAATGTATAGAGGGTAGTTTATTATCCACCTTTTCATTTAAATGCTCCAAAACAAGAGTAACAATTTCTTTTTCTTTTGAAAGAAAACCCTACTCTTTTACCCTTAGTGATGTCTATAATTGATCAATTTTTTGAATGAGCTGCCTCTTTGTTGGATCAACAGAGCACTCTGTTTCTTCATCAACTTGTTCTAAAGGAGGGGTAAAAGTAGGATTTTGAATGGGAGACCCTGGTGTAGAAACATTTGGAGAAGTAGGAGGCATTGACCCTGCTGTGGGAGGTGATGTGCTAGTTCCTGGAGCATTGGATGTTTCCCCAGTATGTCTATACTTGAACCTTTCTACTTCAGTTTGCAACTCAACATTCCTCTGTTGCATTTTACTATATTCTTCAATTAAAATTCTATACTTCTCCACTAGGCTCTTTCTTTCAGCCTCCTCCCTTTCAGCAGTCTTTTGGGCCAACTTGGCCACATTCATAGTTAAACTAGTGGCTTTAGTTGTTGTAGTCTCTAAATCCCTCTTTATTATTAATCCTCCTTTGAAATTTGGATTAATATCAGCAATGTTTGGCTTTCTTCCTTGTGGAGCCAATGCCCAAATTGCCAAGGTCTCATATTCTTCAGTGAAGGCAGAGTTTTGTAATGTTGCATTAACTTCTTCATAATTGTGAAAAGGATTCTTGGACTTTATAATGTCAATGAAAGCCATTGCATCTGCGATGTCCCATTCAGGAAAAATCAAAACACCAGCCTGATTCACTAGTTGTCTTCCTTCTTCAGGAGTAAATGTTTTTGAACTCTTCCATTAGTTCAGCTTTCACTTCATCATTCTCCTAATCTGACCTGTTAGGCCTTAGTTCTCTTCTCTCCTTGTATTTATTTTGATATTCCTCAAATTTCATCCTCCATGCCAATTGCAAGAATACATACATGAGTCTTTACAAATGCATTGTCATCTAAGAACTCCTTGCAAGCCTCCATTCTTGCATCCTACACACTCTTACCCTTCATATCCAAATCAGATAGAACTAATTAAGCTGATCTAGGAGGGGACGGCATACCAACCTGTATGTCTTAATCAGTAACAATAATTTCATCTATGAGATCCTCAGGTAGGTGATCAATTCTTTGCCTCTTAGGGCTTGGCTCAGGTGGTGGTGATGGGGGAATACACTCTGGTGAAGATTTTAATTCAATGATTTTAACAGCCCCAAGTACTTTGAATTTTGGGTCTGGTCGTGAAGGCGCCTTCATTATTTTATTCCCTTTTCTATCTACTTCTTCGTCATCATTAGTAGTATCCCTTTTCCTCCCATAGATGGGTTTCCTTTCTGTAGGCTGACATACTGGCCTTGTTTCAATTGGCATATCCAGACTTGGCCTTAAATTTATCTTTTTGGTTGTCAAGGTTTCCATTATCTCCTTGAAATTCTTCATTAAAAAATCAATTCTCTTGTGGTATGGAGTGAATTCCATCAATGGATCATACGTCGGATCCATTTCATGTACAATATCCAATAGCTTACTATAAGCTATCCACTTTTCCTTATTTAATTCCTATCTATTTAAATCAAATTCATTCCTGATAAGGTCCTCAGGGAAATTGAACTCATGTGCAA
The DNA here is from genome assembly GCA_007258455.2 of Sequoia sempervirens. Taxonomy (NCBI): domain Eukaryota; kingdom Viridiplantae; phylum Streptophyta; class Pinopsida; order Cupressales; family Cupressaceae; genus Sequoia; species Sequoia sempervirens. The sequence goes on along the minus strand of VDFB02000017.1, from coordinate 482,842,750 downwards.
ATTTTCCACCTTTCATTCTTTGTCTGAAAAGAGCAAAGAAACCTTCAGGATCATGTTGTCGCCTTGGACCAAATCTCAAATGGTAATCAACAAAGAATTTGTCAAAATGTGTCCAGCCTCCCTTTGAAAATGTAAAGTCAGACACTACTGTATAATTAGGGAATAATGTTCCCTTCCCCTTTCCAGTTAGGTTATTTTCATGAATACACCCCATCTGCCACATAACTTTTGCAAACCCTAGTCTTGGTGGCACATTGTATGGCAGTATGTGAGGGCTTCCTTGAAATCCATATATTCTCAGGACAATGCTGACTGGATATGGGATAATGTCACCCCAATTATGTAAAACCCTCAATTCTGGTTTCCTCTCCTTCGGCCTAAGGAAATCATGCACTTCCTCAGGGATCCTAGGTACATTTACCATCAATCTGGCCCTCAATCTTGTAGCAAAAAAATTATCAAATTGCACATAACTGGTGCTTTCCTTATTACAGGACAAATTTGCAGCCCATATCTGTATTGGAAATCTTTCTCCATTAACTGATTTTCTTAAGTTCGTCTTCTCAGCAAATAAATTAGCATTCCTAAACAAGAACATATGCATCAACATGGAATACCAAAAGAATTGAGTACCAGTATCACCATTCTACAGCTTCGACGGTCCTTCATCTATCCTCTCCACCCAAAAAGAAGCAAAGTAACATGTTACAAAGAAGTTAGGGTGTTGTATTTGCACCCCCATGAACATGTATGCAATTGGCATTACTGCACCAGGGCTGAAACCCAAAATATGACATAGTGAATAGAAAGTAGCTAGGAAAGGCTTTCCAAAACAATTCAATCTGAAGGGTTCCTGGTCACTAGGGCTGATGTGAAATTGTGAACTCCCTGCCTTAACCAAATGAGGTGGAAGCAGCTTAACCCTAAAAAGAGATTTCAATTTTGTATACTCCTGCTTCATTTCTTCAATATTAATAGGAACCAAGTCATGACTTGGCTCACTCAAATCAAAATTCTATTGGACAACATCTCTGTTAATTTCTAATAGAACCCCTCCATCATTATCTCTGATTACCCATGTGATAGGGTCATATCTTTTGGCCACTGCTCTAAGTAAGTCCACATTAGGGAATACATTTGGAACAACCAGCTTTCCCATGTCGTACATCCATCCATTTGAAAAAGGATGAGGCAAATTACTCTGTCCATACCATAATCTAAACATTTCTAAGCCTATGAGTGGAACCCTAGCATCAACAATGTTGGAATTATTACACACCAACCCCTCCCCTAGGATTTTCCCTCACATCAACACCAAAACTTTTCTTCTTTCGTTTGTTGATAATGGAAATTGATCTAGGAAATCATCATACAAGTTTCTTTTCAACTACTCAATGTCACCAGAGTGCTACTTGGTTGGCATCATTTTAGACAAACTAGGGCCTCACTACAATGTTACACTTCAAGTGTCTATAACTAAGCAGAGATAGAAAATTACAGAGTAAAAATACTGCAATTCCTCACAATTTATGATTAAAAAATAGCCCTAACAAAATATTTTAATGAACTCAGTGACAAGCATAGTAGACCCCCCCTTCCCAAATTTAGGTGCAGAATGACTGGGAAACAGAGAAAATTAACTCATGACTTTTTTCGCACAAACTCCAATTTCTGGCTGCAGCTGCTCACAATTTCACCTTTAGCTCTGAAACTGGTTCCACGAAATACTTGGATGCTTTGTGATACAAATGAGATGAGTAAATTGATTTTATGTCGATCAAATCTTGCTAGTAGATGTCTCATCCGACATTAAAGCCCACTCGCGAGCTACACGAGGGGCTCCAACCATAATTTGATACATATTTAAATTTGAGCCGCTGATCCTTCAGTTTGATCAAATCATCGACGACCATCTTCAAAACAGGCTGACATAATCGTCAACACGGTAATAAAGGGGGCCCACTATGTCATATGCCGCGAAGGAATGCCACGTGGTGGTTTCCCACGATATCGCAATCCTTTGATTTACCATCATGGGATGGCGAGCACCATTGATCTTTTTACCATAAATCTTGCTCCTTCAAAAATGGTCGTCGTCCTTTCCTTTAACTATCGAGCGGGTTTTCCCTTAAAATCATAACATCTGCGTTGAAATAAAACATGTGCATCTTACAAGCGCATTAGTAATCCACCCCGTAATACATTTAAACCTGGCTAATGCTTTCTTCACTCCTTAGGCTTCATTAGATTAGACACATGGTAGGAACCCATGACATCGTGATCCCAAAATTCCTAATCACGGGATGGTGAGCGCCATCAATCTTGATGAGATGGCTCATCAATGGTCACGCAGATTTCATCCTTTATGAAGGGCACGTGGCACCCGCCTGTGATATCATGATCCTTGTAATCCCTGATCGCGGGATAGCAGGAGTCGTTGATCTCATTCCTTTAACACAGTCACCAGCCATGTCGTTAACCTTTGAGCATCTTTTCCAGCAAGATTATAACATATCCATTGATTTAGAACATGTGCGTCTCGAGAACACTTTAGTAATCCACCCCTTAATACATTTAAAGTTGGCTAGTGTTTCCTTTACTCTTTAGGCTTGATCGGATGAGACATGTGGCACCTGCCCATGATTTCGCAATCAACCCAAGCACCATCGCGGGATGGCAGGGAATAGTTCAGATCAAATGGTAGTTGGTCAGCGATAGCTCAAATTTGATCCCTCGGATAGGACACATGGTGCCCGCCTGTGATTTTGCGATCCTTCAATTCCTGATCACGGGATGGTGGGCACCATTGATATCTATAGGAAATAGATCAATGACAACACTAAATCAACCCTTGCAAAATAAAACATTCATTAAAAGGAGAAGTGGGCATTACTAGGCGGATGACAAATAAAAAAATTATATTTATAGAAGAAAAATAAAATAAATTTACAATTTGTTTTATAATTTCACTTTTAACTTTAAATGTATGTTCACTCATTAAGTTGTATTTTTTTTACAATCATATTTTTATTTTAGATGTTTTTTATAAAATATAAAGATGCATTAAAAATATATTAGAAATATTTTTCTTTATATTATATAACATTCATAACATTAAATTAACATAGAATAATTTCACAATATCACTTAACCAATCAAGAAAAAATTAATCATTACTATGCAACATTATTCTCACATCAAACTAACAAATAAACATTGAAAACAAATTTATCTTTTTATATTATAACATTCATAACTTAAACCTTTTATACACAATATCAAGTTAATTATAAAAACACATAAAATTATTTATAAGTAGCTTAATTTTTTTAACAATTTAATAAAATATAATTTAATATAATTAAGAAAAGTTAAATAAGAATTATAGATAAATTTATGAAATATTGATTTACTTATCAAGAAAAAATCAATGATAAATTTACTTATTATAGATAAATTTACTTACCAATCTATTTTAACCATCAAGAAAAAATTAATCATTAGTGATTGCAACATTATTGGCACATCTTTTAAACTGAAAAATAAACATTGAAAACACATTTATTTTTTATATTATAACATTCATAACTGAAACCTTTTTATACATAATGTCAAGTTAACTATAAATTGTATAGAGTTTAGAATTTCCATATCTCTCATATATCAACATAGGTAAATTTGAAAATATTTTAAATTATATAATTTCAAAAAAAAATTGAATGAATTTATAGAAGATTATTTTTATTAAAGTGATAGAATCTAATAATAACATTAATTATACTCCTGCAACCATAACCCCAACCCAAAACCAACACTACACTAAGTGCTTCAAATGTAACTCCTAATTTTATATCAACCCTAAGCTTCAACTATGATTCTAAACAAGCATTAGTGAAGCCCTAATTGAACCATAACCCTAACCTAATGCCCAACCCCACTTACCCTGAATTGAACCTAACACTAACCCCAGAAGCTCTATCATAGAGACAGCCAATCTTTACTTTACAACCCCAACCCTAATCCTGGTGGATCCTATACCTAATTTTTCAATTAGAGATTCTACAACCCTATTTGAACCTTAAACTTGAAATTGAGACTCATGTTTAGGGTTAGGGTTTCATTCAGGACAGGTTGAATTATGGTTATGATTAGGGTCAAAATTCAAATAGGATTATGGTTGGAGTTTAATTAAAGTTGCTATTATGGAAATGGAGTTCAATTGTATTCAATTTGGGTTGAGATGAATAGGGTTATAATTCAATAAGGGTTTAATTAAGGTTAGGGTTAAGGTTAGTCTTAGATTAGGGCTAGAATTGGAGTTAGGGTTCAATTAAGGTAAGGGTTATTGTCTATATTAGGGTTAGGGTTCAATTAGAGTTCTCTAGGGTTTTGATACAATTAGGGTTAGGTTTCAAAAATACCTAGGGTTACGATTACAGTTCAATTAGTGTTAGAGTTAGGGTTATAATACAAGTTCAATTAGGTTAGGGTCAAGGTTTAATTAGTGTTAGAGTTAGGGTTGCAATAATAAAATTTTCCATAATGATATGGAAAGGAATTCAATTGGATTCATATACAAATGCACAAATAGAATTGATATTCAGAATTCTCTAGAACTAAAGTTATAACAACAAATACAATCCTTAGCTTAATCATTTGTTCTTTGTTAGGGTTGGGATAAGAATTTAACGGGGCCAACCGAGACTTAGGAAATAAAACCCTGCGGAGGAAATAAAGTATTAAAATAAAAGCTGGGTTTTAATTTTAATCTGGTGACGTAAGCCTAAGCCATTAACTCCAGTGGTCATGTCACTGATGACTTAGCCAAAGCCTTTCATTAAATACTAACCGTGCAATGTGTAAGTTTTCCAAATTCGAAGATATGGGAGAAGATCTCGATCGTACCCCACCAACTTGCAGACCTAAGGTGTCACCCTGTTATTTGGAACGAGGTTAGCAAAAGGTAGATGTATGTCCTATATGGAATGTGGGGCCCAATCTCCACTATTGAGCTCATAACCCATGGTTTTAGATCAACAACCAAGATCAAAAGCTAATGTAAATCTCTGTTGTTCCCTGCTAGCTCGCAGGAGGAAGATGAAGATTGGTGAAGCATTACTGAATTATTCCTTGCTTGTGTAGTCACGTCGATCTCAATCTGTGTGAAGATGTTGTTGTTGGCAATCATGAAGGGTGATCTTTGGATTCTCATCTAGCTCTAGTTAAACGGTGACAGTACATACGCCGCCAAATTGCCATGTTTGCACATGCATATTTACTAAGCATTGATGAAGGTTGCCATTACCTCGCACAATAAATACAATAGTGTCATTCTTGTAGCAGTTAGAGTGCTTTGTGGGCTGAGTCTAATCAACTTTGAGTGCTTGTCTGAGAAGAGAAAATGAGTAAGTCAGTAAGGAGGTCTATTCGTTTGAGCTCACAAAAGCTCTGTCCTGCTATTCAGGAAGGTGCTTTGGTTGAGCAGCAATGTCCTAGAATTGCAACCTTCTACTGCTTTGGTTGCAGTAGAAGGTTGCAATTCCAGGACATTGTTGCTCAACTGGTAGATGACAAAGGCAAGCAATCGGTGTGCTCTAGATGTGGCCAACACTTGCCCATTGACCTTACGAGCAACACTTTTGATGATGTAACCGAGACCGACTCAGACTACTATCGGTATTTAAGTCGCTTCAATCATGGTCTGCCCTCTGATGAGGAAATGATATTTATGGGCACATCAACTGTTAAAACCCCAAGCGAACAGACTAGAACTGTATTGGGCAAGGACAAGAAAGAAGAGGAGGCTGAGGGTCTACCATATTGAGCAACAACTAGAAGTGGGCGTGTATACCAGGGTCTGAGTGTTGGTAAGGGTAGGGTGGCAGGTAAACAAGAAGTTGTTGTGGTGTGCCTTCGTGGCAATTTGGTTGCCTGGTTTTTTTGCGTGGCCTAGCGACAAGGGGATTTTGATGACAATTTGTGTTCCCTATTCTTTTAGCTTTCCCCAGTTCGTGCGCCACTATTTTTTGTAGATTCAACGTGTGGGAAGTTTTGAAATGAAAGTCAAATGCAATGGATTATTTTTTCAAATGAAAATTTGTGGTGAAATTACATTTGAGCCCAAAGCTTGTTTCTCTCTTGTCATATAAAAGGGAATTCAAGGCTCAATTATAGGGAGAGAACGTATGAAAGCTCTAGCTAGGTTTTGAGTTGAATATATGGGTAGAAAGATATATGTCCTCTGATGAGGAAGTGATAAATGTGGTGCCATTGGCTGTTAAAACCCCAAGCAGACGAAATAGAATAGATAGACTATTTTGAGTTTTGGATGAATATATGCAAATTATCTTAAATGGTATGCAGATATGACTTATAAGCATGAATAAACATATAATTATAATATATTTTCTCTCCTTATGTGGATTTGAGTGAATTTTGAATGAAATGTTAATGATGTTGTCATTCTTCTTTTGAGAATTTGTTCAGTGTGTGTCTATGTTTTGGGTGAATTCAATTTTAAAATGTTGAGGTTTCATATTTATGTGTGAGATTGATCTAATATTCTAGAAAATGAATGTTAAAATATCATGAAAAAATGGGCATAGAATGAATGTAGAAGTAAAATTATATTTGCATATATTCATAAAATAAGATCTAATAAACCAAAAATATATGCAATTAAAAATAAAGGAAAAATAATTCAATCCAAATTTAGATAAGAGAGATAATTAGATTATATGATAACTTTAAGGCTAGGGTTAGGGTTTGATTAGGATTAGTGTTAGCTTAGGGCTATGATTAGAGTTATGAATCTACAATTAGGGTTCAATTAATGTTCACTTAGGGTTTCTTTCTTGGGAGAAGTTTATTGAATGGTAAGTGTATTTTATAAAATTAATATGTCAAGAATTAATTTTAGATAATACTACATGTGGTTTTCATATGGTATTAAATTGTAGATTAAAATTGATAATAGATTTACTTCCTTCTTTAGCATTGTAAGCTACCATAATATATGGCCTTAAAATCCTATTCATATTTTGAGCTTTTCTAAACTATACAACACGACATCCAACAAAAAAAATTTGTTATGCATTTTTTCCAAGGACAAATCCTTAGAATTCTTAATGTGCTACTTAGGTTCAATTCTTTATTGCAATAAATAAATACGTGCACTAATATATATACTATGGATTTGAGGGAAAATATTAAAATATTTATATATATAGAAAAATTTAAATGCAAGGGATTCAAGTACATACCTTTGCTTTTTTTAATGTTGATGAAGATACAAATCTTGATGAAGTGCCAAATTTGATGACATGATATAAAAAACTGGAATATCTTTGCTCTATGTGGCACTTGAAATTTTGTACAAAATTATAACTAACTCTACGTCAAATTTGTGACTTTGGACCCATTTTGCATCAATAAATATGAGCTTTGACACATGCCTCCTAATCTAGCATACAATATGTACTTAAATGCTCAAAATAGTTGGGAGTAGTGTTGAGATTGGTGGATCTTTGGGAAGGTCCAATGCTTTGCCTTTGTATCTCTCCCTATAGATAGAGGTAGAGATGAGATATAGAATGAGAGGGATAAAAATAGATGAGAGATATATAGAGAGAGATGAGGGAGAAATAAATATATATAGAGATAGGGAGATATATATATATATATATATATATACTCCCTTATATATCTCTCTATATATATATATATATATATATAGAGAGAGAGAGAGAGAGATGGCAAGATAGAGATATAAGGAGATATAGAGGGAAGAGAGAGAGAGATAGAGTAGAAGAGACAAATAGAGATGGGAGGGAGATAGAAATAGGGAGATAGAGAGAGAGAAAGAGAGAGGGAGAGATAGATAAATGGGAAGAGAGAAATACATAGATGTAGTATATAGGAAGATAAAAAAAAGGGACAAATAGGTTGAGATATGAAGATAGATAGGGTATAGGGAGGGGAGCAAGAGGTCAGGGGGAGAGAGATGGGGAGAGATAGAGAGGAGGGAGAAAGGGAGAGAGATATGTAGAGGGAGGGAGAGATAGAAAGATGGAGGGAGATATGTAGAGAGGGGATGAGAGGGGGCAGAGAGGGGGAGGGATATTATTTAGTTTAAATTTAAAATATTTAATAAATAATAATGTAAAATATTATAAGAATTATATAATTTGTATTTTAAATTACACACTATATTTTATTTTTTGAAAAAAATGTAAATTTTTAACCATTTTCCTATATATTTAGTATTAAGATTTTACATCTTTTAACAATTCAATATATAATATAAATAAAATATAGTTAATAATTTAATTAACTAGCATACCTATATTAATTAATAATATATATATGTAAAACACGTTGAGAGTTATCTTTACCAAGATGCCTATTGACTTGAAAAAATGCTTACATTTTCATGAATATGAATTTGGAAAGCAATCAATTTGATTTCATTATTGTATGTGTCATTGTTTATCCCAATTCCCATACATAGGGGTACACATTGAAATTTGAAATCATACCAACTTGTCTATAACAACAATCAACCAAGAACAATAAATTTAAAAGTAGAAATGTTCATCAATCATTAGATTTAGTATTGACAGCATCAAAGAAGTATATCATGACAAAATGAAATTAACTAACTTAGATATATCCACTATTTTTTTTTTCAAATGTTTGAATACATTGTTAACATTATATACATTCAAGCATAATTTGAATGTTATGAAACCTACAGCTTTGCAATTGAGTCTAATAAAGCTTTTCTCTCCCGGATGATAATCAAACTTTGTTATTTTGCCAGGCTGCATTTGCATTTAATCCTTTGAACAAGTATGTGTCCTACTTACTTGAAGTTTAAATATGTATCTGTTGAAAAGGACCTTTTGTATAATGTGTGAAATTTAACATCATCTTGTTTTTCTTCAAAATTTTCAATTCTTTTATTTGTTACACCCCATAATTTCATTACCCCTTCCAAAGTTGTAATCAAGTGAATGAAGTATGGTCTTGCACTTTGCATTGGAAGTATATATTTATAATCCATTCACCAGGGAAGTTTTATCACATCTTCCACAATACCACTGACCGTTTTCATTAGTGTTTACCTTCTTTTTGCAATGCCTATCTCTAATTTTCAAGGGGCATGTTGTATAACAAAAAAATTCTACCTTAATGAAAGATAAGGTAGCTTTTGGGTAAGTGCACCAAGATTGTTCCTAAAAAGGGGGCTTAAGGGAGGGAGGGAGGGAAAAAGGGAGAGAGTGGGAGAGGGTGGCAGAGAATGGGAGAGGGTGGGAGAGAGGGTGGCAAAGAGTGGGAGAGAGTTGGGGAGAGAGGCATGAAGAGAGTGGGAGAGAGTGGGATAGATTGAGAGAGGGATGGAGAGAGTAAGAGGGAGTGGGAGAGAGTGGGGGAGAGGGAGGGTGGGAGAGAGGGTGGGGAGAGAGAGTGGGAGAGGGAGGAGAGGTAGGGAGAGAGAATGGAAGAGAGTGGGAGGGAGGTAGGAAGAAGGTGGGAGAGTGGGAGAAGGTCTTGAGAATGGGAGAGAGTGGGAGAGTGGGAGATAGGGAGGGATAGAGTAGGAGAGAGAGAGTGGGAGAGGGAGTCTTTGAGAGAGTGAGAGAGTGGGAGAGAGGGGAGTGTGGGAGAGTGGGAGAGAGTGAAAGTGTGGCTACATAGGGTTTCTATACATAGTATTTGTAGGAGAATGGTATCTCTATTTTTGAATTATTCTAAACCTTGTTTCTATGTAGTAGTTTTTAAATTAATTTTGTTGTTATACTCTATAATTAATAGTTTATATATTGTACTCTCTATACATGATTTTTAGCAAGATTGGGGACACTAATAGAACCTTCATTTAAAAAAAAAAAAAGATTAAGAAATGTATGAAAATTTGACAACATGAAAGCCATGAAAATAAAAGTGAAAATAAAAATTTAACATAGTAAAAATGGCCAATCATGTGCCAAAAATGAAAAGAACCATTTGTTGTTACTCTAATATTTCAACCACATACTAAATTACCAAGTGCATTTTATAAATGTATCATGCAAGGAGCACAATATTGGGGAATCAATGTGAATGATTCTCATCAAGAATTAGACAAGCTTTGAGATTGAAGGACCCAAGCTCTTTGGGTTTTCAATGAAGATTTAATTATACTAATAGGAACAATAAGAAAATAGATAAATGTGAAAATAAAATCCTAATCTCTAAAAGGATGTTGTGCTAAAATTACATACACATCTCATAAATTTCAATAGAGACATGAGACACATTTATAGAAATAAAAGAGGAAAGAAATAGCTATTTAGATAGTTATTAATCTACAAAAGATTAGGACCTACGTACTTCAAGAAATTAATAAAAATAAGTTTTTATTTATAATTTTTAAGTTTGATAATTTTGAAATTATCATAGATGTAAAGTAAAGATAAAATATTTTTCAACAAAACAAATAAAAATAACAAACAAATAATGTGATTAATCAAGATTAACACGATATTGCAAAAAATATAATAAATAAAAAGAATATGCATAATTGTACATAAGCCATCAAAAGTCTAAATATACCTATCTTTATAAAAAAATAAAAATCTTTAAAATGACTAAAAATTATTAAAACTTATTAAGCTCCATGACAAAACACTACCTTCCATATAAAGAGTATACAACATGATACTTATAGAAAACAAATTATGTAGGATACCAAAAAATTGTTAAAAAGATAAGATAAGATAAAATTATATATGAAATTAGTCATATTAATTTCATAGTTAAAAGATAATTCTATGGATCTTTAAATATACATATATAATAATCTTTAAATCTTTATTTAAAAAAATATATAGTATATTTTATAAACTTATACATTAAATTTTTTAATATTTAAGTTATACTAAAATATAAGATGTTCAATATTCATTATTATTTTTAAATTATAATATTTATTAAAGATACATAATTATATTTATAAGATTTAAATTCAATAATGAACTTAGAAAATATTAAATCAATCAAAATTGTTTCTATTATCCAAAATACTATATAAGTAATTATAAACTATTATAATATAATATTTAAATTTTCTATTTCAAATGTTAGAAATTTTTATAATTATAAACTTACTTTTTAATATGTTAGTAATTTTTTTTTAATTAAAAATTAGTTTTAAAATATATTAACATACTAGATATATTCTTTTTAAAATCTATTATCTATTATTGATTATGTAATTTTGTATGTATAATATATTTTTTTTTTTAAAATAAAAATATATTTTTGAAAAAAAATATATATATTTAAAAAATTAAATAATATATTTTTTAAATTAGAAATATATTATAAATATTTTGAATGTATTCAACTATAAAAATATGATTTTTTTTTAATATACCATTAAAATCACTAGTTGCCCTAATTTCTTCGCTTTTGCTAATTTTTAATGAATTTCCCCCTGGCCTTGTCAAATATTTCATTTTAAATGTTTTCCTTTGGAAGCAATGAAACATTTAAAATATATCGCACAAAAAATTCCTCAGGCCCCACCTTGTACAGACCATGTGGAAGCCACCCGTGATTTCGCAATCAACCAAAGCACCATCGCGGGATGGCGGGGAACGGCTCAGATCATAGTACAGTTGATGGACAGTTGCACAAATTTGATCACCAGATGGGACACATGTCGCCTGCCCGTGATATCGCCAACCTACAATTTCCAATCACGAGATGGTGGGCAATCATAGATCTTGAAGGCATTTTGATCGACGGCAATGCGAATTTCATCCTTCTAAAAAATAAAACATTCATTAAAGGGAAAGGGGACATTACTAGGTGGATGGAAAACAACGACATAAGTTTTTTTTAAACCGTTCAGTATAGGGCCAACTAGGACTTAGGAAAATAAAATCCGAGGAGGAAATAAAATATTAAGACCAAAGGGACCAAGCCTAGACAGAACGATGGGGCATAAGATGTTTTTAAAACCCTTCAAAAAAGGTAACGGCAAAATAGATCCCAACCAAGGCATTAGGTAAACACAAGGGTTTAAGATGAAGACAAAGCTAATACCCTAGCCCTAATAAATTTTCCAACACCATGAAAGACCACTGACATAAGGCAGGGCATGAGTGAAACATTAGGAACAAAATTTGAAGTTCCATCAGTACAAGCATTGGATAATTTTATATTAATAGTTTGTCCTATCACAAATATAAAAGGTGAGCACAATAAATAATATGTATTTTCCCATTAAATGTGAAGGATTTTCAAAAAGTTTTAGTGTTCAACTATTGGTCCATTTTTGTTCAATATAAGTTGTATTTTAAAACATTATGTGTTGTTTTAATAACAACAAATAGATTTTTGTGTTCAACTATTAGTCCATATGTGTTGTTTTTATAAAATAGAACACAAGAACAAAATTACCCCGAAGTTCCATCCACTTTCTGACCATAACCTAAACCTAAACCAGTAACCCTTAACCCTTAAACCCCAAGAGCCCTTAAACCTCTACCCTCTCTCTCCTCTCAGAGTCTCTCCCCACCCCTCTCCCTCTCTTGGGGTGCTCTCGCTCTTAACTCCCTCTCTTAGGTCTTTCTCTCACTCACTCCTCCTCTATCTCTCCCTTCACCCTTAACCCCTAAACCCTTAAACCATCTACCTTGTACCCTTAACCCTCCCTCCCTCTCTCTCTCTCAAGTATCTTCAATATCCTACCCCCTCTCCCTCCCTTAGGTCTCTCTCTCTCTCACTCACTCCCTCTATCTCTATCCCTCCACCCTTAACTTTAAACCCTTAAACCATCTACCCTCTACCCTTAACATTAGGAATGAAATTTGAAGTTCCATCAGTACAAGCATTGGATAATTTTATATTAATAGTTTGTCCTATCACAAATATAAAATGTGAGCACAATAAATAACATGTATTTTCCTATTAAATGTGAAGGATTTTCAAAAAAAATTAGTGTTCAACTATTGGTCCATTTTTGTTCAGTATAAGTTGTATTTTAAATCATTATGTGTTGTTTTTATAACAATAAATAGATTTTTTGTGTTCAACTATTAGTCCATATGTGTTGAATATAAAAGGTAGAGATATCAAAGATTTATGGTTATCAATAAGTATTCTCTCTCTCTCTCTCTCTCACTCACTCACTCACTCCCTCATCTCTCTTCACTCTACCCTAAACCCTAAACCCTAAACCCTTAAACCCTCTACCTTCTACCCTTAACCCTCCCTTCCTTTATCTCTCTCCCACTCCCTCCCTCTCTCTCTCTCTCTAGTATCTCCCTCCTACCTCAACCATAAACCCTTAAACCTTCTATCCTCTACGCTCAACACTCTTCCCCTCCACCTCCCCCCTCCTATTTCTCTCTCTCTCTCTCTCTCTCTCTCTCTCTCTCTCTCTCTCTCTCTCTCTCTCTCTCTACCTCTCCCCTTCTTCGCCTCTTCCCCTCTCCCTTCCGCCTCCTAATTCTTTCTCTATATATATCTCTCTCTCCCTCTCTTAGGTCTTTCTCTCACTCACTCACTCCCTCTATCTCTCTCCCCTCCACCCTTAACCCTAAACCCTTAAACCATCTACCCTATACCCTTAACCCTCCCTCCCTCGATCTGTCTCCCACTCCCTCCCTCTCTCTCTCTCTCCACCTCCTAATTACTCTCGAGTATATAGAGAGGAGTAAGAGGGAGATAAAAAGAGAAATAGAGATAGAGATATAGAGTAGGAGAGATGGAGGGAGAGATGGAGTGAATGAGAGAGAAAGGGGGGAGAGGGAGAGATAGCTCAATAGATAGAGGGGGGAAGAGGGAGTGACATAGATAGTGGGAGATATAGAGATATAGACATGGAGAGATATATCAATCACCCTCCCTATATCTCTATCTATTCATCCTTATCTCTTTATCTCTCTACCCCTCTCTATCTCTTTGTCTCCCTTTCTATTTGTATGTTTGTCATTATCTCCCTCTCTCTCTATATTTTCTTCCCTATATTTATCTTTGTCTCCTTAAGTGTGCAATGGGTACATTGAAGAGGTCTTAAAGGAGAACTATCATATCTTTAATCAAATGGCATGCTACCTTGAGCATAACTCCCCAAGGACACATGCCATCCTTGGATTGTTGACATGAAACAACCAATCAAAATTTAGTTTCTCTCTCTCATATTAATATATATTACTATTATATTAAATATATATTATATTAATTATATTTTGTATTATATAAAAATATACTTATTATTAATTATTAATTATAATAATTTTATAAGTATTTAATAATTTTGTTAAAGAATATAATATCTAATTATAATAAGTTGAATAATTATATTATTTATTATGTAAAATATAGCTAATATATACTTAACTATATTGTAGAATATTAAAACCTAGCTAAATGGCGCCAAAATTTTGAAGTTAATTAACATACTATAAAAGCTAACAAAACCAAGTTGTAGCTTGTCGAATTGGAGAAGTGAAAGGTCAATACCAATGCCAAGGAAGAGTTTGGAGTAGTGAAAACAAGGTCAATGCCAGCACCGAGGAAGAGTTTGGAGGAGTGAAAACAAGATCAATACCAGTGCCGAGGAAGAGTTTGGAGTTAAAACAAGATCAATACCAACGCTGACGAAGAGTTTGGAGGAGTGAAAACAAGGTCAATATCATCGCTGAGGAAGAGTTTGGAGGAGTGAAAACAAGGTCAATACCAGCGCCAAGGACGTGGTTGAGGGCACTCATGGAAAATTGATGACCAAGGGGTAGTGAGTATTGTAAGTTTGGCACCCCCATTCTCTTTAACCTTCAATTTCCATGCCTAGTTTCCAAAGATCTTCTCGTACATTGGCACCCCCATTCTCGTAAAATTGTATAAGATAAAACAAAACAAATAAAATAGCTTATATAGAACATATCCACCTACAATCCCATTCAAGCATTTTAATTAATTCCTTGAATTAAACCTAAAACAAGAATCATACACACCACAATAGTGAGATGAACGAAAAAACCCTTGATCATTTTATTCAAAATTGAGATATGCTTGTACAATGGAGAGACATGAGTTTGAATTAATCATATCAATTCAAATGCCAGTACTGGACCATAAAACATCAAATCCCCATGAATTCAAAACCTACTACAGAATGACTCAAAACCTAAATTGCATTTTCCCTAAAACCATCAGAGTTTACAATTTTCTCTGCAACTTCATCTAGACTCGACCAAAAATATCTAACTTGCTAACCTGTACTTCTGGCCTTGAAATCCTTCTTATAGAAAAAGGAGGAGCAAACAAGCATCGGGCCAGAAAGCACACATGTCACCAGCCAATTGGACCACCTTGTACTCTTCATCAATTGGCCAATCAAAATTGATCACCTCATTCACCTTGACACTATAAGGTTTGTACTTAATTGCCACCTGATT
The DNA here is from genome assembly GCA_007258455.2 of Sequoia sempervirens. Classification (NCBI taxonomy): domain Eukaryota; kingdom Viridiplantae; phylum Streptophyta; class Pinopsida; order Cupressales; family Cupressaceae; genus Sequoia; species Sequoia sempervirens. Next base: position 482,827,298 of record VDFB02000017.1, on the reverse strand, counting down.
CGCTTCTCTTTCAAAAGACTCCAAGAATGAGTTGGTGCTAATGATTTTTTCCATACAGCTCACCAATAAATCATAATCTGAGTTACCCTGTTTTTCACGGTTTTGTAGTCCAAAAATGATATAAAGTGGCTCTTACACTTTTTGTGATTACTTACATAGCTTGTGTAAGAGGCCCCATGGATACTGTTGTAATTGTAGGATGCATGAATAGGGCATAGGATGAGAAATAAAGAAGGTATAGTTACTGTCCTCAATAGTTTTGTGAAGAAAAGCATGTGAAATGAGAGGTTCAAGCCTAGGTTTCAACAAAACATGTATGGGAGATCTGATTTTATGAATTTTTATCCATGTGCAGACCTAATGGGTTGTTTCTGAACATTGAATATAAATGATATACATACACACACACACACATATATATGTATGTATATGTATTTTTAAATGTAAATGTAAATACAATTACTAGATGCTCTCCTAGAATAATAAATGTAACATATCATTAAAGAAATCTATATCTATGTATATAAATGTGTATTTCTAAATGCAAGTGTAAGTGCAAAGAGCATATGGTTTTGTAGTGTTATAGATACAACATATCCATAAATTAATGTAATTGAAATTCTAAAGTCTTCAACACATATAATATGAAATTGATCAAACTATTAAACTACATGAGAAATAAATGAAAACAATAAATGCATATGTATGTGTATTTGTAAATGTAGGTGTAAAATAAATAAGAATAATGAAAATTATAAAAGAATACAAGGAAAGGTCTCCTCCATTCTTGGTAGTGATAACCTCCTCCACACACAACCCTTAAAAATTATAAATAGAGGAATATAATCTTTGAAGAACTCAAAGTTGATTCTCTCCTACCTGATGCAATTAGTCATTTTATCCTTACAAACATTTATAGTGATTACTAGAGGCACATAGACCAGTTCTTCATAATAGAAGAATTTGATCATACTTTTCCAATGATGGCATTATGAGAAAACCTTAGGTTAAATGAATAATTCCTGGCCAAGTTCTTTAAATCATGTCCAACTGTATAAGAGAAGACCGCTGCTATGTGTACCTGGATACCATACCAAAAATCTCCTAGAAATTAGACACAGAAAGATTTAATATGACTTAAAAAAAAATTATTGCCAAAGCGTAAACTTATGATGACTTAACCAAGCCTAGTACACACTCCCTCCTCGTTAACCACTTAGACATATGGAAATTAAATGTTAATTTTCTTCTATTTTTAGTCATGTAGGTGTCCACTAAACCACTTGGTGGTGTTTCCCTTCAAGTTTATTTACTTGAATGAAGAGAAAAATTCCTTTGATATACAATTAGAGAATACATTTGAGGCCTTGGTTGTGTAACTGGTGGACCATAGTCACATTTAACACTTGTTACAAAGTTTGGGAGTTAAAAGCGTTAAGTAGATTTGATTTGTGATGGACACATTTGGACGGTAGTAACAATAGCTTGCAATCTATCAAGACTTGATTACCTTATAACCTTGAAATTCTAGCGATGAAATGATAGATTAATGATAATGTCACCTTGGGATCACATCACCATGAAAGAACTTCATCCAACATCCTTATGAGTGCAGGTACCACCAAATAGGTATTTTCAGATCTGTCTTCCTCGAGCGAGGGAAATTCAAGGAGAAGAGGAAAGTGAGACATGTAGTATGTCTAAAAGAGGGAGATCAACTAGAGGTCAAAAGATTAGAAGAAAATTCCGTAAACACATGTAATTTTTTCTTGCTAAAGGGGGTCATGTTCTTATGATGATGAGAGCATAGGCGACGTCGAGGTGCCCTTGAGGTACAAACATCTATGGAAACAATGGGTACCCAAGGAACTTCCTCCAATAAACACCGATTTTTGTGTCAACGAGAGGATATATCACATAGCACCATCGTCATTACATGGTTTGGGCCTATTTTGCATGGATGGCATAAAGGTCTGTTACGAAAAAGTTACTGAATTGATGAAATATTATGGACCCTGTTACAGTTACTAAGATTGGATGCAACTGGTTCGATATACACGGAGTATGTGTAGGTATGCATTGTCAGCAAATTATATACAACTAAAAGATAAGGGTCAAAATAAAGGAGTGTCTATGTACATTGACGGAAAGCTAAAAGCATCAGGGAATATTGTAGGGTTTATAAACAGTACAGACCTAGGTCAACAGATAAGCAACCCAATTACATATTCGAGGCATGCGAGGGAAACCGTGTATTCGTATGTGCGATAAAATCAATAACTGCAAGGGAAGAGTTTCTAATCAATTACAATTTGAATCGCTTAGTTATAAACATAGTTACTATGGGGGTGGTACGTACTATGTACCATTTTACCCAACCTCCAATTAATGACTCCAATATACCATTTTATTCTTATGTTTTTTTTCATAAGTCTATTGGTTTCATTTTGGTAATGTTTTTTTATATTTAATTTTTGTCACAGGGGGACATTGATCGAATGGAGAAGGCTTTGGCCCAGAGAAAAGATCGCGATGTATCTTTAGGCACTTCTACCCGACAGGTTTACCTCATTGTAATTGTACAAATTAGATACAAGCAAAATGTTTTATTATTATGTTTTTTTCATAAGTTTTTTGGGTTAATTTCGATAATGTTTTTAATATTCTTGTTGCAGTTGACTGATCGGGGAAAGGCACCAGCAGTAGAGGAGAGCATCCATAGTGAGGTGCAGTCAATATTTTGTGATGATGACATGGCTTATTCAGAAAACCCTTTTGATACTATAAAGAAGCTCATGAAAAAATGCAATGAAGAAATGACTAAGTTGATGTTCAAAATGCCTCAAACAGATGAGATAAGAGAGAGGGTTAAAGTATTGACATAGAGATTACAAAACTTGCAAGTAAGCTGTCATGAGGTCTTTAATTATAACAGAAGTTCATTCATGGTTTTATATTCTGTACTCTTTTATGTCATGAACTAAAATATGTGTTGTTTTTACAGGGTTACTTGCCTCCTCATGATGCTCCTGGCCATGATAAGGGTACTGCAAGTGCTTCCCGAGGAGTAAGGGTTGGTACAAGTGTCCATCCTGATCTTCGTATGCATACATCACATTATCTGACCCCATCATCCGTGCCTATATTGTCGTCTTAAATTTCGGCAACACATACCATGCAGGCATCCGTTAATGCACCCTCTAGCAGCAAACACATACCAGAACATGCGTTAGGACATGTACCTAGGGATGCAGAGGCCACTAGTACTGGTGATGTTTTAGCATCATTTCCTAGATCTTCCCGTATTACTAGTATGGGAACATTGCCGGTCACACTTGTGGTGATCGAGGATTTCGTTCCCATAAAGATAGAGAAGGTCCCAGGTACTTTAAAATGTTTTAATTATTATTCTATATAATCCAATTGAAATTTACTTATTGATCACTCTTTTTAGACTATTGATCCCATGATCATTTTACAGGAAATGATGTTTTTTTATAAACATCTAAGTGATATTACATTGGAGCTCTTCGGGCCCACCATACGTACACGGTGGAATTCCCAAAATGAAAATTTAAAAGATGAGATCATTAACCATTTAGTTGTTTTTTTTTATGATAAAACATTCAACTGAACTAAGGTCCTTAAGAAAGCCGGTACCTATCTAAAGTATGTGAGGGACCAATATAGGTCACATTTAGAGAAGAACAAAAAGTACGAGCATCTCCCCATGATTCCAGAGAGAGATTGGAAGGACCTAGTGTCTGATGGAAATGAGAAGGCTAAAAGGAAAAAAACAAAGATGCCACCGAGCCAAGGAAGGTATGTGATATAGAAGCATAAATCTGCAAAAAGTCCCGATTAATCGCAATTTTTAAAAAAACTGTAGGCTAGACAATTTTTTCCCTCATTTTTTGAAACAATCATTGACTTTTTGGTGAATGATTTTTTTCTGTTTCAAACTGCAAAATTGCCAAAAAAACATGTTTAAAATCTGCAAAAAAATGTGAATAAAATCAAGCTGATTTTCACGCAAAAAAAACCATGAGACCATGGCTTGTTGCTTACTATTATGCTTTGATAGATTTTTTCCAAGCATCCATAGCTTGTTTGAAAGCACCTATTTTAGGATTTTAGCCATAGTAACAAGGCAATGAACTATTTGATAAAATGCTTTGGTAGACATGTATGAAAAATGTAGTAGCATAGACAAGGCAGTGAACTACTTGAAAAAATGTCTCAAAGAAATGTAGTCTCATGGTGATGGAATGCCATGATGAATTCCATGACAAGAAAATTGATATGGATTTTCATGGAATTCCATCACCCTGAGACTGCATTTCTTTTAGGCATTTTTTCAAACAATTCACTCCCTTGTCTATGTCATTGCTTACTATTATGCTTTGGTAGATTTTTCCAAGCATCCATAGCTTGTTCAAAAGCACCTATTTGAGGTTTTTACTTTTTAGCCATAGCATGAAGGCGTTGAACTGTTTGATAAAATTATTTGGTAGACATGTATGAAAAATGTGGTAGCATAGAAAAGGTAGTGAACTATTTGAAAAAATGCTTCAAAAAATGTGGTCTCATGGTGATGGAATGCCATAACGAATGCCGACAAGCAAATTGCTATGGATTGTCATGGCATTCCATCACCATGAGACCACATTTCTTTGAGGCATTTTTGAAATAGTTCATTGCCTTGTCTATGCTATTGCTTACTATTATGATTTGATAGATTTTTTCCAAGAATCCATAGCTTGTTTGAAAGCACCTATTTTAGGCTTTTAGCCATAGCAAAGGCGTGAACTATTTGATAAAATGCTTTGGTAGACATGTATGAAAAATGTGGTAGCATAGACAACTATCACCATCGATATTTATGTAGTTGTAGTATGTTTTGTGCAATGTAATCAGCGATATGAATATAACCAACAAAAATCTATTTTCTATAATTCATGGATTGAACTCTGTATTTTATATGCTCTCAATGTCTATATGCTATGGAAATGCCATTAATTTTTTTAAAAAGTAGTATGCTATGTGTGATACTATCAACAATGTAATTATATACTGATTACTCTTTCTTTTTACATAATCTAACGTATTTCAAACTTTTCATAGGCTGCCCAACACATCGAAGGCAACAAAGGAAAGACTAGAAAAGCACGGGCAACACAAACTTGGATTTGGTGGTTATATGAAATTAGCCGCATGAATCGTAAGTATCAATAAATGAAATATTGCATCCAAATTATAATAAATTGAAAACAATTTTGGTTTTATCACACCATAGAAGTAAAATTCATGATCTTCTACAAAAATGTAGGGCTCTGAATTCAATAGAGTTCCCACAGAAGAGGACCTGAAGATTGCCTTCCAGCAAGACTATGGATTCGTGGCTAAACGCCTAAGAGTCTTGACTGGGCAAACACAATCTTCCATTGCATCTAACATGTAGGTAAATAAACGCAATAAAGTTTATTTAAAATTGAATACTTGTGCAATCTATTCAATATTAATTTCCACCATAAGGTAATTACATGCCTATTTGTTTTAAACATTCAAGCAATGATAATACTGCACATGACATTGGAATGCAGCCTGGTGAGGGTGGAGTAGAATGTGCAGATGAAGGTCATTGTGTGCATCCCGGTACTTTAGAGAATGTAGAGCGTGATCAACATGTTGAGCATGATCAGGCTAGAGAAGATCAGGAATATGATGTGGACCCATCAGGTAAAGAGGGCCACTCTAAAGTTCTTTTAAACATATTTAATTGCAATTGGTGTATTAATTAATGTAACCTTTGTGTTTCAACTTTAGAGCATGTAGAGCATGATCAACGTGTTGAGCATGATTAGGCTAGAGAAGATTAGGAACATGATGTGGCCCCATCAGGTAAAGAGGACCACCCTCATGTTCTCTTAAACATATTTAATTTCAATTGGTGTATTAATTAATGTAACCTTTCATGTTTCAACTGCAGATCGATTTAGAGGGTGTTCAACATGTTGAGCATGAGTCTATAACAAAAGTTCGGAACATGATGTGGACCCATCAGGTAAAGAGAACCACTCTAATGTTCTTTTAATTAATGAAATACGTGTAACAATAATAATAAAACATATCAGTTTAACATTTCTTTCTTATTGCAGTAGATCCCCCTTGAAGTGGCATCCACGTCATGAGCAGATGACTACGTGTACATTAAGATCACAAGTAGAGGGAAGAAAAAATAAAGGGGGGACAAATATTGATTTAGAAAACGATACTTCACTTCAGCTTTATGTAGCTTTAAAAAAGAAACAAAAAAAAATGTGATTGTAATCATATCATGACAACCATATTTTTGATAATATGTAAAAAGTGAAAGAATGAATATTATATGTTAATGAATGAATGTAAATATGTTAATTAATGAATGTTATATGTTAATGAATGAATGTTATATGTTATTAATGGATGAATGAATGATTAATGTTATATGATTGGGTATGGAGAATTGAGAGTGATGTGAGGGGGGGGAGGGGCCAAATGAGCTTCCACCGTCATGTGGTTGGCCCTGTTAAGTAGAGAATATTAAACTATTCTCGATACAAAGAGAAGCTCAATAAGGTAATGCACTTTTCAATAAAAGAAATGCATCGTTTGAAGCATCAAACCAATATGCAGTCTGTATGTATGATCAGTCGCCAGTCTTCACAATGGTACATTTCCACGAATATTTTTTTTTTTAAAATTGATGCTTCGTCGCAATTTCGACGACAACCACCAACTAATCAACAGAAAGGATTGACAAAGTTGTTGTAGTTGCGACGAAGGTTTCGTCGTAACTCTTTTCCCATTTCATCACAATTTCGACGAGCTTTCGGCGTTGTTACCACGCTACTCCTTGCCCATTTCATCGCACTTTCGATGAACTTTTGGTGTTCTTCCAACGCTACTCCTTGCTAATTTCATCGCAAATTTGACAAACTCTTGGTGTTGTTTAGAAGCTACTACTTTCCTATTTCGTCGCACGTTCGACGAACTTTTGGTGTTGTTTCGACGCTACTCCTTTCCCATTTCGTCGCAATGGTGACAAACGTCTACTATTGTTTTGACGCTACTACTTGCCCATTTCGTCAAACTAGTGACAAACTTGTGGTGTAATTCATTGGTGGATACACGAAGTTTTTGTCGATATTCCGATGAAAGTTCGAGGCATTTTACGATGCCATCGACCGGTGATTCTTCGCCGTTATTTCAACGTTTAATTCGTCATTGGCCTTTCAACGAAAAAATAGTGACAAAAATATTTTCACCATTTTGTCGCTCTTCCAACAAACATTTGTTGAATGACCGATGAACGACCGTCAGAAAATTGTGTCAAATTCAGTAGTGATTGATTGTGATGAAGTTATTGTGAATTAATTTTTGGTTTATTGGTCCATAACCATGCTATTATATCTTGAAGTTCATATACATGCCTCAGTCAATATGTTCAATTAAATTCAAAGGTATGATGCATTCAGGTGTTAAATTTTCTTGCACGTGGTCACAATTAGTCACAATAGAAAAAAATTAACATATTAATTTCTATAATGCATTAGTTCATGCATAAATTTGGACAAGAGGTTTTATTCTAATGAATTTGTGCCCAAGAAAAATACAAGAAGCCTGCAACACAACAATTTTTTTAAAATAGTGGATTAGAGGGGCATAACCACAAAAGAAAAGAATTCCATCAACAAACACATGCAAGGGGGCAAAGAAACAATCCTGACAACATAATCTATTAAATTTCCTTGCAACCATCAACACCACATGGAAAGCATAAATGAAACAATATTGGTTTCAACGCCTTATCGAAAATGAAACAATATAGCCAAAGCTACAAAACAACAATTGACAATGTCTTACAGATAACAACATAAACTCTATAACATGCACTATTTAATTGCATACAAAAATGAAACAATATAGCCAAAGCTAGAGAACAATAGTCAACAATTCCTTATGGAAAATAACAAAAACTATATAGTGAACATTGCAACCATCACCACAAATGGAAGCCTTTAATGAAACAATAATGGTTTCAACATCAACCTAGAAAATTATTTGTTGAACAACACCTTATCAAAAATGACCATATACACACATACACACCCACACATACATATAAACATTCAAAGTAGCGAACAACAATTGTGGAGTTTTAAGAGTATGTGGAAATCGAACCAAACAAGAAGCAAATAACTATATTGATATTAAAAATTGGACATATCTATATATAGAAAAATGCATGACCTCAAAGATACATGTAGAAAATGCATATATAGACATACACACTCACACCTTAAATGAAACAATAATGGTTTCAACAACAACCTAGGAAATTATTTTTTCAACAGCACCTTATCAGAAAGGAAACAATATAGCCAATGTTATAGACCAACAGTCAACAATTCCTTACAGATAACAGTATAAAATCTATAACATTTACTATTGTATTTTGAATCGAATATGAAAAAATATAGCCAAAGCTAGAGAAAAACACTCAACAATGCCCTAGATGGAAAATAGTATAAACTCTATAACATTAACTATTTTACTGTGTTGCAACCATTGACACAAAACGAAATCCATAAATGAAACAATATAGCCTAAGCTAGAGAACAACAATCTTCTTGTGGTTTGTTTTCCAAGCTTCATGTGGATGTGGTGGGGCTTGTGGTCTTCTTGTGTGGGCTGTTGTGGGCAACTATGGATTGGTGGATGTGGAGTTTGTGACTCTGCTTGGTGGTCTAGGTGGGGCTTCATAGGGTGGGGCTCCCTCTGAAATGACACAAAACTCTATAGTTTGTGGTCCTAAGCCATAAATGACACAAAAATATTCTTGTGGTCCTAAGCCATAAATGACACAACAATCCTCCTGTGGTCCTAAGCCATAAATGAAACAAAAATTTATGGTCCATTTTCCAAGCTTCTTGTGGACACGACCTGCGTGTCACTTTTGGTTGGGCATGGTGGGGGCTCTAGTCTTCCTGTGTGGGCTATTCTAGGCAACTGTGGACTACTGGATGTGGAGTCTGTGACTCTTCCTAGTGGTCTAGGTAGGGCTTTCGAGGGTGGGGCTCCCCTTATTCTCGAAGTGTCTGATGTTTCTCTAGTCATGACTAGTCTTCCAACTGGGGGTTTGGGCGAGGGTTCCTCCTTTGTCCCTATTGTTGAGAATGCGAAGGGATTTTTCCATGCTTCTTTTATGTGAAGGGATGTCCCAAATTCTCTGGTTGTTGGGGCTTCTTCAAGTCGGTTGAAGTCTTTCTCCAAAGCTGCTAAAGGGAGTGCTAGGCCTCCTGCTCAATCTCGTTCTCATTCTCTGCCCTGTGCTAGGGACTCCCCTATTGTGGTATGTGGTTCAGAAGTTGTTGAGAATGAGGAGTATTATTTGAAGCAAGGGGTGGTCTACAGGTTTAATGGCACGTGGCCCTCTCTTCCTGATCTCCATAACTAAGTTTTCGCCTCCTAGAAGCGAGTGGTCTCTAGGTAGATTGAGCTCTATTCCAGTGCTCAGGGTTTCTTTTTAGCAACCTTTTCCTCTTCCATGGAGTGTGACCGTGTGTTGGATAGGGGGTGGATGTGGGGGATTCATTCTTTGTCAATCCGCCCTTGGTCTCGATCTTTCAATTCCCTTACGGAGCCATTGAGCACCAAACCTATTTAGGTCCGTCTACCGAATCTCCCTCTCTAGTTTTGGGAGGATTCTTGTTATGAAGCTATTGGCAACTCCATTGGATTCCTTTTAATGATCGACTCTGCGACTCGGGAACTTGGGCATATGACAGTTGCATGCATTTTAGTTGATTTTGACATCTCCAAACCTCTCCATGGCACGATGTAGTCTTATTAGTGGAGGAAAGACCTTGGAAGCAGCTCTTGGACTATGAGGGCCTCCCCTTTCAGTGTAGGAGTTGCTTCTTTGTGGGTCATTTGGCCTCTAATTTCCCACAATCCTGCCACAAGGGTGCTACTACTTGGTGGAAGGATGCTCGCTCAAATCACCTAATGGTGCGTTCTCCTCCTTCAAAATTTTCTTCTGAGGTTGATGACCTGATTGTTTCTTCTTGGGAACCTATGTCTTCTCCTATTCTAGCTAACCTTTATGTGGAGCCATTATTGGCTCAATCCGCTAATGTTGTTTTGTCAGAGTCGGCCCGAACTTCATTGATTGTTGTTGATGATCCTTTGCTTGTTCATATTTCCTCCCTTGCATAGCCACCTCCCTTATTGTGTGGTGGCTCTCTGCCCTTGGTGGCTTCGTTTCATTCGCTTCTCTTGCCTCGATCAGTGGACTTGGACTCTGAGTCTTCTTGGTTTGTTGTGTTGAGAAAGAAGAAGGGACTCCCTCGATTTGTCACATCCTCATGACCTCGGGTTAAGGGAGTCAGATTGATTCCCTCTGATTTTGTGGTTGTCTAAAGCTTGGTCTGTATTCCTACAGCTGTCTGTCAGCTATTTCTGTGTGTGGTTTGTCCTCTTTTCCTAGTTCATTCATAGTTTGAACTTGTCTCTTTTTTTGGCCCTTTGGGCTTTCTATGTAAAGGGTACAACAGCCTATAAATTTTTCTTATCTTATAAAAAACAATCAACAATTCCTTATAAAAAACAACATGAATTGCATAACATTAACTATTTTATTTCATTGCAACCATTGCCACAAAATGAAAGCCATAAATGAAATATTATTGGTATCAATAGTGACCTAGACGGAAAAATCCACAAAACATAAAAAATTCACAATAACAAACCCATGCAAAACCATTGCCACAAAAGGAAAACCATAAATCAAATAGGGTATGTGCAGGATCATGATGGGAAAAAAAGTGGCAATATGATGGGTATATGTAGGGTATGTGGCTAATGACTTTATTTTTACCCAAAAATAATGAAATGAAAAGGGTTTTTAAAGGAGATTCACAGCTTTCCACCAATTTAAATTATGCTTTACTTTCAATTTAATAAATAATTATTATTCATTTTCTATTTGAATTACAACTAAAGTCCTGATTGATAGGCTAATTGAAAATCATCTACAACTTTCAAATAGTAGCACATTTTTTCAATCTGAAACATGCATCACATTCTATGCTTCACATACTATAGGATTAAAAAAATAAAATGAATTTCATGAAGTTTTGACCAAGTTAAGGTGGTCAAACATACGAGTTTTTATATTTTTTAAAAGTTGTAATAAAAAATTCATAATTAATTATTTACTTGGAAAAAAATTACAAAAAAATATGCATCACATTGGGACATGAGTCCTCTACTTATATCTAAAATCTTATAAGAAAATATTATCATTTTATTGTGGTTAGGGTGGTGACAGACACCTACTTCTTATTTTTTCCCTGAAATTTAATTACTACTACATTGAAATTTTAAATTTTCACCAAATAGATTTTAAAAAATAAAAAATAAACCTAGCAGTTTAGAAACTCCATTCAATTTGTTACAGATTATGTTCTTACATATTTTTGAAATAATATAGATAACTTATTCAAAATTTTATGTCAAAATTCCCAACTCTGATTTTTCTGAATTTTTTGCCACTTAAGGGCCTATTTTTTCCACGATGATCTTGCACATACCCAACAATATTGGTTTCAACAAACTATATAGTCTTCTTTCAACAACACCTTATCAAAAAACAATATAGCCTAGCTAGAGAACAACAATCAACACTGCCTTATGTAAAACAACATTAACTATTTCATTGGGTTGCAACCATTGCCACAAAATGAAAACCATAAATGAAACAATATTAACTAAGCTAGAGAACAACAATAAAAAATTCCTTATGGAAAAAAAAACATAAACTATATAACATGATGGCACTCTTAAATTTTGCAAATTTGAAGTGCCCATTTTGAAAATTTTCCTCTGCACTTTCAAAAGTGTACTTGAAGAATCTACCTAAGTGACCCACTTTGGAGGGTCATAATTTGAAGCCAATTGATTTTCAAGAAAAACACATTTTCAAGCCCACTCATGTGTCCTATGTGAGTATGCATGTCAATTTTTAGCTTCCCATAATGAGTTTTGTCAAGGTTTTGAAAAGCGAAGTTGGAGGACTTTTGCACTTTTTTGTTGTTTGCAAACTTTCAGTTTTGCAAAGTAGCCCCCCGTTTGAGCTTGCACTTTGGAACTTGATGATCATCATGCAAAAATGGTAGTAACTCTACATTCTCCATGCAAAGATGAGCTCACATGTCAGGTTTCAGAGCTTTATGAGTTGATTTTCTATTTTTAACAAATCAAAACCAAATGGAATTTATTCATTTTTGCATATGCATTTCCATAAACCTTTTTGAGAGGTCGACTTTGACCTTCAATATCTTTTTCTCAATGATGATTCAAGCTAAGCCCTCTTGCACACATGTTCACTGCACCAAAATTATCTATTGTGTCCAATGGCAGCTCGCTAGGATTTGATTTGTTATTTTTTCAATGAGGTGATCTTGTGAGTTTTAATTGGTTCTAAATAGGCCGTTGTTGCTGAAAGTTCGAGTAAGCAACTTTGACAACGAATATCTTTCACCTCGTGTCTCTTTTTTCTGATATGTTTGTTGCATTCAATTCTTAGGACATATGTCTACAAGCTTGCAAGTTTTTATGACTCCAGGAGGTCGTTTGACCAGTTTCCCAGGCCGATTTTGAAGCTAACTTAGCCAATTTTTCTAATTTTTCAAATGTGCCAAAAAACATATTTTAATGCAAACTCATTTCATGTTTTCACTCCAAATGCACTAAGATGATGTGACAAATCAATTCAAGAGGAAAAGTTGTATGAAAACAAAATTTCTTTTAGTTGGGTCCACTTGGGGACCCGTCATGCTCTTGTTGATCATGTCAACACTATGGTCCATGAAATGTGTAACACACAAAAGTTGGGCTATGCAAAGTAACATGCTATAGCAACAATCATTGTTCTTCATTACTTCACAATGTTTATTTCAACCATTGAACAACTCTGAGTAAGTTCCCACCAAGCACCAATGTAGGGAAAGCTTCAGGGTAGTTTGAATCAACAACTTGAGTTACATAAGATAAAGCTACAATACCACTTAATCTTGCTAGAATGCTTGAATAGGATACTTGATGAGGAGAGAGTAATATTTTGTATAGGGCCAACATTATTCAAAATCCCTTGATTATGGGAATGCACTTATAATGAATATAAATTCACCAAAATGCTTCATGAATGCTTGTAATACAAGATTAGAAGATAAATGTTCTCAAGAATGAGGAATGAAATTTATCACATCTAGCATGTGTGCTTACCAATGTGGAACTAAGAACAGTTGGTTATTTTAAAGCAGAATAGACTTTTCAAAGGTTGCACCCAACAAATTAGATGCATATAGGTGTGTGATGTTCACTTGGAGATAAAATTTGTTCTCAAGTTCTCTGCAACTACACGAAGCCACATGACAACAGGACGAATTTAAGAATGAATCAATACATCTTGAAAAAATCGAGCCATGTATGGTGGAGTGTTCAAGCATAGAAACTAAAAGGGTTTATGTTACAGATTGAGGTCATCATTATGCTACTTGAGACAAGGGCTATGAAGGGAGTTGAAGGAAGATGAAGCTCAACGCAGATTTCAAAGGGAAATCTACGTGCCTAAAATGAAATGCATCAGCACAACATGTGGACAGAATGAATCCATTGAAATTCTTCAAAACTTTAAGCAAATGTATTTGGCTTATGTAAGGCTAAACCCTAGAGCCTTAGCCACCACACTAGATGGAAGAATGTGTGCACTGGAAGCATAGGAAAGATACACACATCTATCAAAGACTGAAAGGCACACAACATACACATGATGGAGTTGTTGAATATTCCTTAGAAACTCTCTGACAAATGTAGAGAATGAAGGGAGCGACTTAGAACAGGGATCTGAACTCTTTGTTGAGTTCGACATAGAATAAAATGTATGCAAAATGGAATGCATGCTTGAAATATGGAGCAACCAAGACACAACCGACAGTGTGAAAGGATATCAAAGCATTGAGGCAACTTGAAACACCATGAGGAGGCCGATACGCACTAGTTGAGGACATATTGGAATTGGAAATGGTAATAAATCTTTTGAAAAGACTTCAAAATTTCTACAATTGCAGTGAGCGCACCATCAAATAAAATTATTGAAAATGCTTTTAAAAGAAAACTTTGATGAAAATGTGTTTGGCCTAGACACTATTGAAACAATCCAGCCACTGCACCAAGAGGAGGAGCAAACACATCAATGAATGGAATGCCAAAAACTTTAGAAGATTTCGATCAAATGCAATCTCATAGAATGCCATTGAGGCTCAATGGAGAAATGAGGGGCAACCAACATGACAAGGCATGTGAGCCCATTTCTCATACAAAACCTTGAAACAAATGTGATTGGAACCTTCTAGAATGCCGCACATGGCATACGTCTAAATGAATTTGTTGAAAAGGCTTTAGTAACTTTTAGCTAAATAGAGCAAGGGCAACACACTTGTAGGATATGTGCATTCAAGCATGAAGGGTAAAAGCCAATGCCAATAGAAACATGATTGCAGAGTATGTTCAAATGTATTTGTTGAAACGTCCTCAAACAACTCTCAAGGAAAAACCCCAAAATGAATGTGGTTAGAGGGAATGCCAAAGAAACAGTGTATAAAGAGGAGTGGCTGAGAATCTTCTAAAAATCTTAAACAAATGCATTCGAAATATGCACAAAATCGAGTTTGTTGAAAGTGGTTGCTTGAAATTCTCAAAAGGGGCCAACCCACATTGCAATCTAGCCTCTGCACTAGATGAATGAAGGGATGTGAATGCAACGAGTAGTATATTAAAAGAGAAGGCTTGATGATTGCAAAATACTACCACCATTGTCTTGCAGAGCAATGTGAATGAAAAGTTAGGGCAACGAAAAACAAAACAGAGTCTGAAGTTGATCCAATGGTGGAGAAAAGAAGATGGATGCATCCAAATCTAACCATTGCTTGCTGGCTCGCACAGACAAACTGCTCACTCGAAAAGGCTGCAGGGTGAGCAAGAGAAAAGCACGTAGATGTGTGTCCGGGAAAATGAAAGGTTGGAGAAAATAAAACAATTTCCTGATGATTTTAATATTTGAGGGGGTGGTCCCAACCATTATCTCTCAAGTAAAGGCCCAATGGAAATATTACAAGATTTCTAGCTTCGCGAGCCTAAGGTGCTTGCTCATTAATTCTTGCAAGAGCGCGAGGTAAAGTGGTGGACCCATAATTTTGAAGGAAAAAATATTAAATGTGGTGAGCGGATAAAGTTGTGCCCAAGGAATTTTAAAGGGATGTTTTTAATATTAAAAGGCGAGCTCTTAAATATTTAAAGTGGTCCCAAGAGAAAGTTTTGCACGAGTAATATTTTTTTTACAAGAGCCCAATAAAATAAAAGAAAAACATGGAAGTGTTAATGTTATAAAATGAGCCCAGTGAAATACCCAATATTTCAGTATATGATGAAATATAAGGGTAAAGTGTGATAAGGAGTTAGGTGAATATTTTATGTTGGGTTCATTGAAGTGATAATAGGGGTAATATATTTTTCTCGTGAAAATGGTGAAAATCAATTTTTTCAAAGGGGTTGCAAAATATGTGCACCAGGGATGATTTTGTGAAGGAAATTAAATATTCACCATGTAAGAAAATATTATTATTTGCTAGAAGGTAAAGTGTACATAAGTGAAAATATATGAAATAATGAGCAGAAATGTGAATATTTTCATGGACAAATATATTTTCTCCCAGTAGCTGGGTGAATGAGTGAAATTCAACACATGGAAAAATTTTCTATTACAAATTGGTTTTCAAAGGTAGATTGAGAGGAAAAAAAAATTTGCAAAGAGAGGAGAGAGGCTTTGCAAGTTTGTGAATCAACAGGATAGGAGCTTCCAGATGGCATTTCAGATCATTCTTCTGGAGCTTTCCTTTCTCTTATTTCTTATCTTCTCTTCTCATTGTTTGGGGTTTTGAATTCTTGTATGGGGCTGGGTATATAGAAATTGCTAAGTCTGAGTCATATTTTGGGTCTAGAAGCTGTAAATTATAATTTCATGAGCAAATATTAGCTAGTTTGTGTAGATAAATCATGAATGTCTTCAAATTGTCTCCATATCTATATATTCCCAGTCATTTGAATTCAATAATACTAAGTATCTTTGAGTTTGGAATTTCAATTTCATGAGATTGTTTTTTCTATTCATTGTTCTATTTCAATGAAATGGTTAAAATGCTTTGAGTAGATAATTGTGATTGAAGTGTGCAAGTTGGATATGATAAGCAAAATTTGATTGACAACATGAGAGGATATGTTAATGTAATACATTGACAATTATGAATCCACTGGTTGAAGTCTGTTTGTTGATGAATTCCTTTTATGAATTTGACTCCATGGCCTAGAATTAGGCACTAATCTATCATTTAGCTTTGTGCATCTCAAGAACATGTTTAAATTTAAATCATCTTTAAATCCTTGTTGTTTGGTTGAAGTTTTGTGTTCTACTTCCCAATTGTTGAGTTAGTGTTGATTATACCAATATTTTAGCCAGATTTGAGGTTGGCAATGCTTTCCTTAGTGTGTTTTCATTAGGAATTATCTGCTATAAAAAGCAACGTCTCTGTGCAAGTGAATTAAGTTTTGGGCATTGTATAGGTTGACCCACCTTGGTTTTGTAGAGCCAGAAGTGTAGAAGATCTCAGTCTTTGATTGAATCTTGTTAGCTTGCCAAATCAACCTTTGAGTCTAAGCATAAGACATTGGCTAAGTCTTTAGGATTCAATTGATTTGTTGATATTTGGAACACCAGCAGAATGGCGACTCTATTGTGGATGCACTTAGAAATTTGGTTGCAAATTGTTAATCACAGAGTCATATCATTTGCATAAGATTCATATTATTGTTTTCCATTTTGAGTTTAGTTCAAATACTTAAGGATTTCAAGCCTAGAGAAAGAATTGTTGCAGTGAACTTGAAGATTTCAAGATTTGTGGTGCTCTGCTAGTGAAAGGAACTCAGAAATAAATTTACATGTGAAAGAACTTCATATTGCTTGAAGCTCAGTCCTCTATGAAGAGAGGTGGCGACTCTGTCAGAAGAACTTGTTGAAGAGGTGATTATAGTTGCAGATCTACAATATTTCCAAAAAAATTGTAGCAGCTACAACATTTCCAAGTACATTTCACATGTTTGAACTCCTTAGGAAAGAACTTTGGTTCCCTTATTTAGTGATATTAAGCACTGTAATCAAGGGAGATTGAATATTGTAATTGTATAGTTGTAGGGGGAATAATTCTCATTTGCAAAATGCATTGTTGTCCTAATTCTCCCTCTACAAGTTATAATATCATGCTTAGAACACAACCTTGTCCTCAAAGGAAGGTGTTCGATAATGAAAGATACAACCCTTTAGATTCTAGTAAAATACAAGGTTACCCACATTCTATCCCAAAAAGGATTAATGAATATTTTCCTAAGTTTAGAGATGATTTTGAAAAATCACCATCAAGATATGTACAATGTTTCATTGATGTGATGGAAGATTATTAGATTGAAGAAGATGTTATCATGAAATTTTTTGTAAGAAATTTGTAAGGTATGGCTGAAGTTTGGTTTACTTGCTTACCAATGCATTCCATAGATTCATGGCATGAGCTCAGAGCATGTTTCCTTGATAATTTTAAAGATGATCCAATAGTGAATCATGAATACTTGTCTAAATATTTTGAAGTAGAATTATAGGTTCCTTGTATAAGTTCCTCGGGGTTGTTACCATAGGTCTCGTGAGAAGAATTTCTTTTAACATTACTGCATGTATCCAGTAATGGATTTTCCTAGTGGTATAATTTATTAGAGATGTAGTGTGTACTACAGTATGTGCAGGATCATCATGGAAAACATAGGCCGTTAAGTGGCAAAAAAATCAAAAAAATTAGAGTTAGGCAACTTGACGTAAAAATTTGAATAAGTTATCTATATTATTTCAAAAATATGTAAGAATAAAATTTGTAGCAAATTGAATGTAGTTTCTAAACTACTAGGTCTTTTTAAAAAATAATCTATTTGGTGAAAATTTGAAATTTCAATGCAGAGTACTTAAATTTCAGGGAAAAAAGAAGTAGTGTCTGTCTGACCACCTAACCACAATAAAATGATAATATTTTTTATTAGATTTTAGATATAAGTAGAGGACTCATGTCTCGATGTGATGCATATTTTTTGTCATTTTTTCCAAGTAAATAATTAATTATGAATTTTTATTACAAATTTCAAAATTACAAAAACTCGTATGTCGACCACCTTAATTTGGTCAAAACTTCATGAAATTCAATTTTTTATTTTTTTAATCATATAGTATGCAAAGCATTGAATGTGACACATGTTTTGGATTCAAAAACGTTTGAAAGCTATAGATTTTTTCAATCAGTCTATCAATCAAGACTTTAGTCATAATTTGAATAGAAAATGAATAATAATTACTAACTAAATTCAAAGTAAAGAATAATTTATATTGGTGGAAATCTAAGAATCTCCTTTAAAAACCCTTTTTGTTTCATCAATTTTGGGTAAAAAAAAGTCATCAGCCACATACCCATCATATTGCCACTTTTTGGCCCATCATGATCCTACACATACCAGTGTGTATTATTTATTTATTATTGAGAATCATATATTTTGAATATTAGTAGGTGAGCTAGTTGGCTCATCTATAGATGTAGCAATAGACAAAATTAAATAGTGTCTTCATGATGTGTAAGCAATGTTGAATATGATAATCCTATCCTAGTGGTGTAAAATATTGTTACAAGTGATATAGAAACTCCTCCTTATGCAATGCATTTTTATAAAGCTTGAGACGGTGCCCATTTAGCATCAAAGAGAATCCGACCAAATCAATTTTATTTAAGTATACTGCTCCATTATGAAATACTTTATTTATTTCATAAGGAACTAACCACCATGTGTAACTTACCCTTGTGGTCCTTATACCATGAATCATATAGAAATACCCAATCTTCATGAAGTTCTTTAGTTTTGATGAACTAGTCATTCTATTTGATTCTCTACTTTTACATTATTTATGTATGATGGACTACTTCCATTCTTAACTCATCTAGAGAATTTATATTGTGTATTCTATCCTTCTAAGCTTCAGAGAGATCCATTCCAAGTTGCACTATTGTTTTGAGTGTTTCATGTTCAAACTCTATGGGATGGACAACCTTCTTCTCATATACCAATTCATATGGCATAAATCTTGTGGTAGTTTTCCAAGTTATCTTATATGCCCAGACGGCTTCTAGCAACCTTGTTGCCCAGTCCTTCTGATGTAATTGGATTATCTTTGATAGTATGAATTCAATTTCCCTATTTTTAACCTCAACCTACCCATTTTATTGTGGTGGGTAGGGATTTCAATTCTTATGTCTAATCTCATATTCTTTGACCAAATGGGCAATCAAATCTAAAGTAAATTATGGTCCTTGATCTATGACTATCTCCTTGGGAACTCCATACCTTGTGGAAACCTTGATATATCTATCAAATTGCAATGATTTAACCTCCACCCATTTGGTTAGATAGTTAATAAGGAATAGTACATATACTCCTTATTGTTGTAAGTGGGAGTTATTGGTCTAATGAAATCAAGACCCCATTTATCAAATGGTGTAATGACCAATTGTGGTGGCAAGGGAATCTCATCACTCCTAGGTCTTCCTATCCTTTGACAATGATCACACATTCATATATACTTAACTACATATTTATGCAGTGTTGACCAATAATAGTTAGTATTTAGGATCTTAAGGGTTGTCCTCTTGGCTAAAAATTGTCCTCCATAAGGCCCATCATGAAAATCCTTTAAAATATCATAAACTTCATCTTCCCTCATTCACCTTCTCATTATATTATCAAGTCTTGTGTATAATAGATTGTCATCCACTCAAGAATAAGGTAATTTATGTTCAACTAAATGGTACCTTTCTCTTGGTAAGAGATGTGGGGGTGTCCCACCTACAACCAAGTAGTTAGCTATAACTGCATACCAAGGTGTGTGCATTATTAAGGAAAATAGGTGTTCCTATGGAAAATAGTCATCCATAATTTTTATTCTTCTATTTTGATATGTAGGCCCTAGGGATAAAATCAGCTAGCATTTTTGGTTTACCCAATTTATCCATAGTAGTTATATCAAACTCCAACAACAATAATAACTACCTAACAAGGCATCCACCAACCACTAGGTTTTCATAAAGTATCTTATTTTTGTATGATCAGTATGAACAAAGATAAGATAACCAATGATATAGTGTCTGAATTTATTAATTTCATAAGATAACCAATGATATAGTGTCTGAATTTATTAATTTCATAGACTAATACTAATATTTCCTTCTCTTTAATAGTGTAATTGAGTTGTGCAACTTGCATTTTTTTACTTATATAATAAATGCCATACTACAAATTACATTCCCTCTATCGTAAAACAACACTGATGACAAAGTTAGAAGCATCTATATGTATTTGGAAAGGAACTATCATGTTAGGTCCACTCAAAACAAGTTTCCTTGTGAGAGATATTTTAAGAGCTTCAAAAGCTTCTTGGAAAGCAGTGATCCATTCAAACTCAATTCCCTTAGATAAGAGGAAAAATAGGAGAGTTGCTATTTTACTAAAATCCTTAATAAATATCCTATAGTACCCTACATGTCCAAGAAAACTTCTCACATTTGTTTGCTTCTAGGGGGTATGTAGAGTGGAGACCACTTCTATCTTATTAGGATCCACTTGAATCCACCTTCTTGATACAAAGTGTCCCAAAACCACTCCAATCATCATCATGAAACATTTCTCATCACTAAGAGAGATATTTTGATATTCACACCTTTGAAGGACCTTCTCCAAGTTTTCTAATGCTTCTTCATAAGAGTTTCCATAGGTGGTGAAGTCATCTATATATATATTTCCATAGAGTCATGGGAAAAATATAAAAATATGCTCAAAACAATCCTTTGGAATGTTGTAGGTGCATTACATATCCCAAATGGAAAAAATGAGTAGGAATATGTACCCCATGGACATGTAAAGGTGATTTTATCCTCATCTTCAAAAGCTCTTTTTATCTAATTGTAGCTATTAAACCCATCTAGGAAAGAAAATATTTCTTCCCTACTAATGAATCTAGCACATGATCAATAAAGAAAAGAAGGAAATGATCCTTGTGGTTGTATTTAATTATTTTTAGTATACACATACCCACCACTTGCCTCCTTTCTTAGGTACTACCACCAATGGGGAGGCCCATTGACTATCTGATATTGGATATATGAAAACTACATCTAATTGTTTTTGAAACTCTATTTTCACTATATCTTAGATAGCTAGGTTCATTCTTCATTGTGGTTTCCTTAATAGTTTGTATCACTCATTGATGTAGATTGTGTGAACATAAAGATTAGGATATATTCCCTTCATGTCATGGTATTCCTAGGAAAATTTTGTTGTGTGGGCTTACAATATTTTAAGCAATTCAAACTATTAGGAAACTATCAATTTATTGTTGACATTGAGTGTTCTATCAAGTGTTATTTCCATTAGTATGGTAGAATTCATGACAAAAGAAGCATCTAGCTCTTATAGATTAAGATTAAAATTGTGTGGAAATAGTGTATGAAATAATTGTGTGGTAGACTCAGAGGTAATTGTAGGTATAATATTGAGCGATGAGAAATTCAAACAAGCGAGACATTGGTCTTGATGTGGGTCCATCCCATAAGATTTATGTATGATATTGGAAATAATTTTATCCACATCTTCAATATTTACCATTAGGTTTTGTTCAATGGTCATGAGTTTCTAGAGAGATATTGGTCATCATCTTGTAGGTTTAGTTAGATAGACTATTCTGATTCTGCATGAGATTGTGTAGGTTGATAGAGGACCAATTTTTTGTCATGTTCCCATTAGAAATGTTCATGTTTCCATATGCACATCCCATAGATACATCTATTATGGCTAACCATGGTAGGATTAATGGGTATCCTCCTAGGTTGGCCTTAGGTTGTAAGACCATGAAATCTGTTAGATATTCCCATGAGACGAATTAGATGAATAAATATTCAATGATACCCTCTCGTTTAATTATTGACCTGTCTACCAGTTGTAAAATTGTGGGTGTAGGTCTTAAGTCCATTAGTTGAATATTTTTAATCATTTCTCTTCTCATCACATTGATTGTTGCTCCTAAATCAATTAGAGTATTCTTGATGAGTGTGCCATTAATCTACACATCTACAATAGGACTACCAAGGCATGCATAATTTTTGACAACTAATTTTCCCAACATAATATCAACCAAGTGTCTTATAACATGGACATTCTATGGGTCCTTTTTTTCCTTCCTATATTTTTGAGTCACATTTCCCTCATAGTATTTCTGTAGATGGGTATTTCCATGATATGTTGAATCAAAGGAATATTGACACAAACATTCTTCAACTAACTCAAGAAGTCAAATTCTTGTTTAGATTGAAAATTTTGAGTGTTCAACCTCTTTCGGAATGGTGGTTCCTCATTTGTGACTTTTGTATGTTGTTTGTTTTTTTTAGGTTGTGCATTTGAATGGTCATTAGTTTGAATTATTGTTTCATCATTACAAAGTTCTATAATATTAGATTAAGGCCCAACACACATTTTTCCTGAATGTAGGTGGACATCACTAACCTCAACTAGATAGGTTAGGTATTGGATGGGTTTGTTAGTATAGACCTATTGAATATAATTATTGTTAGAGTTTGGTGTGGGTTGAGCAGTAAATTGTGGTGCTTGTGGTTGTCTTGGGGAAAGTATAGCTAGGTTGGGCATAATGGTTTGCTTTTGTTACAAATATTGTTGTGGCTATGAGTAGCTTACATTTGGGTTTTGACACTATTCGTTTCCACACCATTGTGGTGGCCATGGGTTTTGAGAGGATTATTATTGTGGACTATAATTTTGGGATTGATATGGTTGTTGCCACATTCCCCATTGTAGAATCAAATTATATAATTGAACATTGGGCCATTGTTGATTTAGTATATTATTCCAAGGTGGATTGTTCCTATTAAGGAAATTTGAATTGACCCCAAGAAAAGAAACATTAAAAGACAAAGGTTCTTGAGGCATAACTTTTTTCTAATTCCATGGTTTGCATCAGGAAATATATAATACTTGGTCTTCCTCATCTTATAGGGTACAAAATTTAGGTTTTCCTTGCTTCTCAAAAATGTTGGCAATCTTTTTGTTCTTATAATTAACCCTTTTCTAATGGTTGTGTGAATAATATTCCACGAGAGCAACCTCTGCTTCTTCTTATTTCTTTTTGATGTGTAGAGTGTCTAGTTGGGTTGCCAAATGGATGATTATATCTCCTTCATATTTGACTGAAGTTTGTTGAGTTCCAGCCTAGAAACCCTTGTGGATGTTTTGGTGGAAGAAAAGGCTTTAGTGCCTCTTGTCTTCTTTATAGTTGATCTTTAATAGTTTCTACATATTTGAAAAATTTATTCAAAATGCAATTTAGAAATATCCCATCCTCCAATGAGGTTCAATGTATCCAAATAATCTTCATTAAATTCTCATAGTGTATACACCTAAAAATGGTCTAGAGAATATAATTAATTAAATATGATTTATTTGATTAATTAATCCTAAATTCATCTACTTAGTAAATAAAAAGAAAAATTTATTTATGTTAAGTTCACTATTAATTCTTCTATTTTATCATATTTAAATAAACAAAATTAAATACTTTGTTTTATTTAATTATTATCATTATTATTTCTTCTATACTTTATCCATTGACTTTATCTTAAATTAAATACACAACTTCAATAATTTGTGTAATTTAATTATCTTATCATATTTCCTCTTAATTAAATAAGTAAATATCAAATATTTATTTTATTTAATTAAATCTTCCTATTTTGCTAAATTTGAATAAAAATAAAAAATATTCAAATAAAGGCATAAAACAAATATTCCTCTATTCACTAACCAATAAAATTAGATTTTTCAATCAAATATTAATTTGTGTCCGAGAAAATGAAAGGTTGGAGAAAATAAAACAATTGCCCAATGATTTTAATATTTGAGGGGGTAGGCCCGACCTTTATCTCTCAAGTAAATGCTCGATGGAAATATTAAAAGATTTCCAGCTTCCTCACCAGCTCGTGGGCCTAAGGTGCTTGCTCATTAATTCTTGCAAAAGCGCAGGGTAGAGTGCTGGACCCAAAATTTTGAAGGAAAAAATATTAAATGTGGTGAGCAGATAAAGTTGTGCCCGAGGCATTTTAAAGGGATGTTTTTAATATTAAAAGGCGAGCTCTTAAATATTTAAGGTGGGCCCGGGAGAAATTTTTGGACGGGTAATATTTTTTTTATGGGAGCCCAATAAAATGAAAGCAAAACATGGAAGTGTTAATGTTATAAAATGAGCCCAGTGAAATACCCAATATTTCACTATATGATGAAATATAAGGGTAAAGTGTGATAAGGAGCTAGGTGAAGATTTTATGTTGGGTTCATTGAAGTGATAATAGGGGTAATTTATATTTTTCCCGTGAAAATGGTGTAAATAAATTTTTTCAAATGGGTTGCAAAATACATGCACCGAGGATGATTTTGTGAAGGAAATTAAATATTCACCTTGTAAGGAAATATTATTATTATCTAGGAGGTAAAGTGTGCATAAGTGCAAATATATGAAATAATGAGCAAAAATGTGAATATTTTCACAGGCAAAGATATTTTCTCCTAGCAGCTGGGCAAATGAGTGAAATTCATCACATGGAAAAAATTTTTGTTGCAAATTGGTTTGCAAAGACAGATTGAGAGGCAAAAGTTTGTTGTAGAGAGAGGAGAGAGGCTTTGCAAGTTTGTGAATAAATGAGAATGGAGCTTCCAGATGGCCTTTTCAGACCATTCTTCTAGAGCTTTCCTTTCTCTTATTTTTTCTCTTCTCTTCTCATTTTTCGGGGTTTTGAATTCTTGTATGGGGCTGGGTGGATAGAAATTGCTAAGTCTGAGTCATATTTTCGGTCTATAAGCTATAAATTATGATTTCATGAGCAAATATCAGCTAGTTTGTGTAGATAAATCATGAATGTCTTCAAAGTGTTTCCACATTCATGAATTTCTTCAAATTGTCTCTAGATCTGTATATTCTCAGTTATTTGAATTCAATAATTCTAAGTATCTTTGAGTTTGGCATCTCAATTTCATGAGATTGTTTTGTCTGTTTATTGTTCTATTTCAATGAAATGGTTAAAATACTTTGAGCAAATAATTGTGATTGAAGTGTGTAGGTTGGATATGATAAGAAGAGTTTGATTGATAACATGAGAGGATATGTTAATGTACTACATTGACAATTATGAATCCACTGGTTGAAGTCTATTTGCTGATGAATTGTTTTTATGAATTTGACTCCATCCCCAAAATTAGGCACTAATCTATCATTTAGTTTTGTGTGTCTCAGAAACATGTTTAAATTTAAAATCATTTTTAAATCCCTATTGTTTCGTTGAAGTTTTGTCTTATGCTTCCCAATTGTTAAGCTAGTGTTGATTATACCAAGAGTTTAGCCAGATTTGAGGTTGTCAATGATTTCCTTAGTATGTTTTCATTGGTAATTATTTGTTAATAAAATTAATGTATGTGTGCAAGTGAATTAAGTTTTGGGCATTGTATAGGTTGACCCACCTTGGTTCTGTAGAGCCAGAAGTGCAGAAGATCTTAGTATTTGACTAAATATTGTTAGTTGGCCAAATCAACCTTTGAGTCTGAGCATAAGACATTGGCTATGTCTTTAGGATTTAATTGATCTGTTGATATTTGGAACACCAACATAACATTAACTATTTTATTGTGTTACAACTATCACCACAAAATGAAAGTCATAAATGAAACAATATTGGTTTCAATAGTGAGACAGATGGAAAAACCCACAAAATGCAAAAAACTCACAATAACAAATTGATTCAAAACCTTCACCACAAAATGTGAACCATAAATAAAACAATATTGGTTTGAATAGTGACCCAGATGAAAAACTCACAAAACACAAGAATTCATAATAAAAAACCAACGCAAAAAAAAACAATATTGCTTTCAAACCATTGCGGCTACATGAAAACCATAAATGAAACAATATAGCCTAAGCTAAAGAACAAAAATTAACAATGCCCTTTGGAAAATAACATAAATTGTTTTTGAAATTCCATTTAAAGAATAGCGATGGAGGCACACGAGCACGGGCACGGGTGGGAAAAGAAGAATTTTGAAAAATCAAGCAATAGAAATGGAGGCAGGGCAGGATCTAAGAAATCACAGGCGAAATCAGCGCTGGGATCAAGTAAGAAGCAAGGTGAGGCTGATCCAGATGATGCGGATTCTGGAAACAAAATCTTGGTGGATCCGGGAGGAAAGGATATTTCGGCAGCTAATCCTGTGGGCTCCCCTGCTGGTCAAAAAACAAAAAATCCAATGGTGTGGTGGGGACCACTGGCAACATTGGAGGCAATCGCAAACTTTGGACCTCTCTTTTTGGGGTAAAACCAAATGGAAAGTCATCTTTCCCTCTGGTGCAAAATATCTCTAACCCTGATAAAGGTAAGTTTGCAATTTATGTGCCAGATCTGTTAATTGATCATAATATTGCTTTAATGGAAAGAACCCTGGTGGGGAAATTTATGGGTCCTAGACCAAACATTGAAGTGGTCAGGGATTTTTTCAAAAAAAAATGGAGAACTAATGGAAAAGTTTCAGTACTAGCACTCCCAAAGGGTTTTTTCACATTTCAGTTCACTTGCAGAGAGGATATCTTGGCAGTTAGAAGTGGTGGTCCATGGGTTATAGGGAAATCATCCCTGGTTCTAAAGAAATGGTCTTCTAATCTAGACCTCTCAGACTCTATTTTTGAGAATGTCCCAGTATGGGTCAGACTCCCGATCCTTCCCCTATAATATTGGAACGAGGATGTCTTTTATGGTATTGTGAGCTCCTTTGGAGAGCTCTTGTCTATTGATTCTATGACAGCTGCTAGAAAGAGGTTGGTATTTGCAAGAATATGTGTACGGGTCTCTCAGAATGCTGACCTTCCCTCATCAATCGAGATTCAGTCGAAGCTGGGATCCTAGTCGTAGGATATAGAGTTTGAAACTATCACTTTTTCTTGTTTCAAATGCAGAAAATCTAGGCATTGGGCTAAGAAATGTCCTTTAAATGCCACCAAAGAGAAAGAGAAACCAGTTGGTTCTTTGAAATCTGTATGGCGAAAGAAATCAGAAGGAGAAATCCTTGAGAATAAAGAATCTAATGTTCAAAGCAATTCAAATAAGGCTAATAGTGATATGGGAAATGATGGTGAGGTTCCATAGGAACTCTAGCATAAGGATTTTGAGAATACCTTAACAACTAAGGAAAAAGAAGCTAGTGTGGATCAGACGGTTGGTGAAGAAAAGCAGAGTCAGGAAGCTAGCCCCTTATCCCACAAGCTGAGCCCAGTTGAGAAAATAGATGGGAACCCTGGTTTGGAGGATATTCCTATCCAGGGGTTGTCCTTGGATCTGAACATCCCTCTTCTTCTCCCTTCCTCTGAAGGTTTTTTTCCTTCGGGTGTAAATCACTTTACGGGTCCTAATTCCTCAGAATTAGTTAAGGACTCCTACGATAATCAGGACCATTCTACTAAACTTTCTAGCAACTATTCAACTTTTCATTTGAATAGAATCATGGAGACATTACCCTGGGAGCAAAGACTCCTTACTGATAAGGAATGGGAATCAAGTAAAGAGATGGATAGTCAAGAAGAGACTGAAAAAGAAGAGGTTTTATCAAAGAAAAATAAAAATAGAAAACAAACAATGGAAGACTCCAAGTGGAATTTCTACCGGATCAAAAGCAAAGGAAAACTATGGAGCATCAAATAACTCTCGATGGAAAAAGACTACTAAATGGACAAGAGAGCATAATAGTTTTTAGGATATTACAGATGGTTTTCAAAAAACCATCCTGGAGTGCCTCAACTCCACTGGTAACTCATGAAGATCATGTCTTGGAATATCAGGGGACTTAATAATCCCCACAAATAGGATGTTCTGCGCAATTTTGTTATAGATCACAAGCCTGATATTCTCCTTATTCAGGAAACTAAAATGTTAAAGGAAAAAATGGAAAAGATGAAACTGTTTCAGCATTGTAGTACTCATGGAAACAAATCGAATGGTGCTTCAGGAGGTATTGTTACCTTCTGGAATAGTCACATAATCAAAGGGGATTCGATTTTGGAAGGTACGAACCATATTGCTACTAGATTCACCCATGTTAGGGATAATTTTAGTTGGATCCAATCAAATATCTAGGCCCCCAATGGAAAAGGTCTCAGAAAATCCTTCTGGATGGAGTTGGCCACCTTTAGGAGGATTTTTGATAAAGAGTCTTGGGTTGTTATGCGATACTTTAATACTCCCTTACTGAATGAAGAAAAATTTGGAGGTTCCCAGATCAATGCAGAGAGTAAAGAGGATCTTTAGAGCTTCATCAACAACCAGGCGCTGATTGATCTGGATTTGCAAGGAGCTTCCTATACCTGGTCGAATCGCAGAAAGGGTATGGATCTTATCCAGGTTAGATTAGATAGATCTTTAATCTCTAATCATTGGTTCTTTAACTATTACTGTTCTCTTAAAGCCCTCTCTAGGATTGGATCTGACCACTTCCCTATTAGTTTTGTTGCAGAGCCTTTAAAGAAGAAGAAAAATATCCCATTCAGAGTTGAAAAAAAGTGGCTTTCTCATCCTTCTTTTAAACAAGAATTAGGAAATGGTGGAATATAAGTATCTCTAGCACAGCTATGTTTAGAGTGGCTAAAAAATTAAGGGAAGTTAAATTCAACCTAAAAAAATGGAAAAAGGAGTCAGTTGGGAACATTTTCAGGATTAAATTTATTCTTCAGATGGATCTAGGGGAGATTAAAAAAAAAATCCAGAAGGAAGGGTATTTGAATGATATTAAGGAAAAAGAGAATGATCTCCTTATAAAGATGCATGATATTATTGGAAAAGAGGAGTTTTGGAGACAAAGATCTAGAGCTTTATGGTTATCTGTAGGTGACAAAAATACTAGGTACTTTCATTTGTCGGCCTCAAAACACAGGGCGGTCAACAAAATTTCTCAAATTGAAGTGGATGGTATTAGGCATGAGGAGGAGGAGGACATCAAAAAGCATGTTGTTTTATTCTTTAAAGATCTTCTTTCTGAGAATGATGAAAATAACCAAAATGATCAGGATCATTTAATAGAGGCTATACCTAATGTGATCAATTAGAAAAATAACTCTATGATGTCTACTATTCCTACCAATGAGGAAGTTAAGAAGGTTGTTCTCTCCTTTGAAGGGAGAAAAGCTCTGGGTCTAGATGGGTTCCCTATGTTTTTCTTCCAATGGTTCTGAGAGATTGTTGGAGAAGATGTGGTGAATGTTGTTAAAGAATTTTTTGGATCCCGAAGTCTCCTAAAAGAGTTGAATGCTACTTTTCTAGTTATAATCCCTGAGAAGCCTGGAGCGGTGAACTTTGAGGCTTTCAGACCCATAAGCCTCTGCAACTCAATCTATAAAATCATCTCGAAGGTTTTGACTTCTAGACTCTTAATTCTCTTGCCCGCTTTGATTTCACCTCAATAGAATGGATCTGTCCCTGGTCGATAGATCCTTGATTCTATTGTCACAGTGCATGAGAATATCCATTCCTTGGTTGAATCTAAGACTGAAGGCTTTCTGTTAAAGCTTGATATCTCAAAAGCCTATGACAGATTTGAATGGAAATTCTTGTTTAAAATTTTTAAGGTGTTTGGGTTTTGCAACAGTGTTCTTCAAATGGTGGAACAACTTGTGTCTACTGCTTCTATATCTGTAATGGTTAATGGATCTCCCACGAATTTCTTCCAAAGTTCCAAAGGTCTAAGACAAGGAGATCCTATTTCTCCTATTTTATTCACTATTTTAGCTGAAAGTCTTGGAAGAAATTTGAAAAGGTTGATTGATAATAGATCCCTTCTTGGTCTTAAACCGTCCTCAAGCAATCTGATTTGTTCTCATCAACAATTTTTTGATGATACCATGCTCTTGGGAAAATATTCTATCTCGGAGGGAAAAAATTTGAAGTCTCTGCTGGATGAGTATGGAAGGGCATTAGGATAGTTGATTAATAAACATAAAAACTCTCTTTTCTTCTTCAACACTCTTGTTCACAGACAAAATAAAATTGTCAGAATTCTTGGTTGGAGGGTGAAATCCTTGCCTGCCACCTATCTTGGCTTATCCTTATGCCTTAAACCCCCAAAATCCTTTTGGATTTCCTTGGTTGAGAGGTTCAGTAAGAAGCTTGCTGGATGGAAAGGAGCTATGTTAAGCCAAGCAGGTAAACTACAACTCCTCAAAGTTACTCTTCAGAATTTTCCAATTTATGCTCCGAGCCTCTTCAAAATCCCTGCTAAGTTTGCGGATGCTATTAAAAAGATTCAAAAAATATTTCTTTGGTCAGTTGTTGAAGAAAAAAAAGACTGTATTTAATAGGATGGGATCTGGTGTGCAGACTGAAAAAGGCCGGAGGTTTAGGTCTTAGAAGAATCAGAATGGTTAACAAGATACTTCTAACTAAACAAATTTGGAGAATATTTTCATCCTCAGGGGAATGGACTGATATCCTAGCAAGCAAATATTTCGAGAGTAATACATCTTTTATAATTACATGAAGGAATCCCATCTTCTATCCAAAGGATCAACTTGTTGGAATAATTTGATTAACGAAAGAAAAGTTTTTGAATATGGAGTGGGTTGGCAAGTTAGAAGTGAAAACCAAACAAGATTCTAGCAGGATAGATGGTTGTTTAATGAGCCCCTTATAAAAATTGATTCCTTTTGCGGGTGGGCTAAGAATTGCAAAGATCTTTTTGGCTCATATGTGAAAGACTATCGTGTGGATGGAAAATGGGTGGATCTGTGCCTTGTCAGTCAGGCTCTTGCTCCTATTTAGTCTTCTTTACTGGCTGTCAGACTCTACCCTGATTAGATGGAAGATCGTCTTGTTTGGAGTGATGAACCCTCCGACAATTATTTTGTTTCATCTACTTTTGCTAGGCTTACTTCTTTCCAAGCTTCTCCTCCCTTCTGGTCGAAGGCTTGGTTCAAACATTTGGTCCCTCAAATCAATATCTTTTTTTGGATCCTTCTCCAAAATAAGGTGCTCACGATTGATAACCTCTGCAAGTGTGGCTTTCAAATACCTAATAGATGTTTTATCTGCAAGATGGAGGCAGAGTTAGTGCATCATCTATTTCTTCACTATCCTTTTGTTGCCTTGATTTGGGAAAAGATAATCTGTTACTAGAAACTATCTTGGGTTTTTCCCTTGTCTATTGAATATTTCTTCATTCAATGGAAAGCCCCAACTCACAATCCTATTCTCCAGTACTTGTGGGATTTCTCTTTCCCTCATGTTACTTGGGGTCTTTGGAAAGAACGAAACAATAGAATTTACAGAGATAAAGAAGCACCAGTGGATTTTTTTTTTGATAAAATAATTAGATTTCTGAAAGAATATGTCAATGCTATCTCCTAGAAGGTTAGCAACTCCAAGAAAGTGGCTCACTCGTCCTATGATCTTAAGGTTGCTAAGGAATGGAATATAAGTCTTGATTTACCCTATGCCCCTAAACAAGCTAAGAAGGATAGAGAGGGTGTTTGCTGGTCTTTTCCGCCTAATGGATGGGTCAAAACCAACTTCGATAGAGCGGCTAAAGGTAATCCTAGGGTGGCGGGTTGCAATGGAGTCATAAGGGATTCCTTTGGCAACTTTCTAGGTGTGACTGCCACTCCCCTTGGATCTCAAACCAATCACCTAGCTGAGGTTGCCGGAGCTTTTCATATTATAAATTTGGCCCATAGTCTAAATTTTAAAAACCTTTGGCTTGAAGGGGATTCCAAAATATTATTGATTGTCTTTTAGGTAGGTTCCCCCCCCTTCGTGGACAATTAAGTCTTGGATTGATGATGCTATCTTGACCTTAGCCAAGTTTGATAATATAAAGATTTCACATGCCTATAGAGAAGCCAATGCTGTGGCGGATTTTTTTGTGAATGAAGGGGTTAGGAGCAAAGGATAGTGCACTTGGCTAAATATTAGTGAATTAAGTGTTAATGTCTAGGCCTTATTGAACTATGATGTGTCACATGGGAAAGAAGCATGTCACCTCATTAATGATGATAGGATAGGGTAATTACATCACAATCATTAGATTGTATGCAACCGAGCTTAGTTGCTTAATCTATAAGATTGCCTGGCATGCTTTGTGGGCTCTTAGATTTGGTGGGACCATTTCAAGTAAAGATTTTGCCTCTGTCTGCCCCACTGTGCTTGCCAAAATGGGTGGAGACAGGAAAAGAGTTGAGCTGGACAGCTTTGAGATGCATACAAGAAATACTAAAGTGTGGAACAAAGTAAAAAGTGGGGGCTTACTCCCTTTTCTGGAAAAACTCCATGGGTCTAATCAGGAGGCTACTGAGCATTTTGAGAAGAATTGGAAAAATGGGGAACTTACCCTTTTTGGTAGGAAAGTTGAGCTCGATGAAAATCTTATAGCTGAAGTGACTGGAATGTCCACTGATGGACACAAATTTTTTAGGGACAGGGTTTTCTCTAATGAAGTTGTCATCAGATTTCAGAAGAAAGAGAAGGAAAGACTAAATCTAGTGAAAATTTCTAGCATCTACTTCGAAGTCGATACCATAAAAGCTCTCTGGAGAAAAGTTATTCGTGTTATCATGGAGTACAAATGTTACTTTGGATAGTTCCTTCACTAGGGTCTACGGATATCACTTTTCCCTACTCAACCATTTCCGCTACAAGGTCAGGGTTTCTATTCCCTACTATCTTCTCTATTCTTTGAGAAAAAGTCTGGATGATCACAAGAAAAACCCAAAAAGATATCCTATCTTGCATACTAGTTTGATTAGGTTAATTGTTGAACATTACCAAAAACTGCCTGCCCTTGCTAATTTGGATGCCCCTCCTGATTCTGAGGAGGATGATACCGAACCCAGTTGCTCGAGGAATTTTCCTAATTTGAGTCCAGTTAGGATGGTCCTTAGCCCGTCCTCTGTCCAAATTGGTAAGAAAAACCCTAAACCCCATTCTATGAAAGTTTGCACTGTGCCTAAGCCAAGAAGTTCTACCCTTAAAACCAAAAGTGTTGGTAAGAATCTACTAGCTAAAAACCTAGTGTCGTACTCTGAAGACTCCTGATTTTGAGGATTCTGGTGCTAATAATACTCCGTCCTTTGCAGCCCCGTCGTTGGACAAAGATGCTAGAATTGGTTCCCTTGTAACCCCGACCCTGCTAAAACTTGCTTCAACCTAGAAAGGGAAACCACTGTGGATGTCTTGGGTTTAGCTAGGAATAATGTTGCTGACCATTTCAGAATTTCGAAATGGATCTTCCATGAAATCAACGAGCTAAAAATAAAAAATTGGGCCCTTCAAAGTAAGCTAAAAGAAATGGGAGCCAAGGTTACGACACTTGGCAAGAAAGAGGCGGAGCAAAAAGATCATGGTGCCAGTAAAGAAACCCAGAACCAAGCAAGCATAGACAGAAGGGTTGAAATCGAGTTGGATAAAATGAAAAATATTGTTAAAATTATAGCCGAGCAAAACAATAGGATGGCAAGACACAACGCCATCATCCTCAATGCCATGACTGAAAAATTGGACAAAGCTCAACAGGGGTCTTTGGTGGTTGATCTGGAAGAGGTCAATGATAAAAACCAGGATGAGGATATTGGTATTTCAAAGAGAACCAGGGATAATTTGAAGAGGAAGGCTCCTCTTACGCCGCAGATGGTTCAAACCTTCAAGAAGGGTGTTCAGGACATGCAAAACTTGGAGGCTGAGATCGAGTCTGTTCTGAAGACTCTGGTTTAGTTGCGGCTAGTCTTTTTATTTTCTTTTCGGTTGGTTTTTTGTGTGACCCTCCTGGTCTTTTGCGGGTGGCTACTGCTTGTTCCTGTTTTTTCCTTTTGTGCAGCCTATTTCTTCTGTTGGATTTTTTAGTCCTTTCTCTTTTGTTGTAAACCTGGTGGTTTTGGGTCCCTATAAAACCCGTTTTTCCCTTTATCAAAAACATAAATTGTTTTCGAAATACTTTAGAAAGGGTTTTTTCAATATGCATCTCTTTTCGCTTGCTTTCTCTCCACTCCCTTCTTCCTCCAGCGCTTGCAAAAAAGGGGCAAATAATGATCACAACTGACACTTTTGTATTGCTTTTGCAACCATCGCCTTATAGAAAAAACACAAAATAACTTCCAACCACCTTCATAGAAATTTCACAAAGGATAATCACACTTGCAACTTCACAGAAGCTTGCCCTTGCCACTCACAACTTTGATAGAAGGTAAAGCCATAAAACGACAACCAATAACGCCTTATTGAAAATTGCGCAAACATTCGCTATGTTTTCCGAGGTTTTAAATGGTAGGTGTTACTTACAACCATCGCCACTACACGAAAACCATACAACAATTAATGTTGATGTCATCTAGCGTTTAATTTCGCTAGCCTTCTTTATTGACGTGCTAAAAGCTTTTAATTAAAAAATCAAAAAATATCTGCCACCTTTTCTTTGACCGGTAGCCTGACGTTAGAACAGTTAAAAACCGGGAAGACTGACAAAAATTCTGACCAAAATTCACACAAATAGCCTATTAGCTAATTAAAGTGATATATTCTTAAACGACTATCATTTTAAAAAAAAATAAAAAAAATAGTAAAACTAGAGAGAAGCTGACTAATTTGACTTACATGTTTAGCCTTTCACACTAGGATACCTTTTTCTTTAAATTAAAGCAATAATACGGCAGTGGAAACTGTGTGTGAAGTTTCCCCGTTTCCCAGAGCAATCAATAGTGATTAACGCTGAATAGGCAGCAGGTTTCAAATCCATTTACCATGTACGTATTGAAATAGACTGCCCTTCCAAGATAATTCCCATGCTTGTACCAGAATTTCTTCGTCTATAAATTCACCGTACCTTGTTTACAAGGAGCCGCTAAATATATCTATCAATCCACAAATCCCTTCGTATCACTTGCTTGGAGCCCTGCAACTTCTTGTCCAGTTGTCTCATTTTACTATTGTTTACGAGATTGTAAAGAATGGCCGAATTCACCAAGTTCAGTCCATGCTCAGGGAAAATTCGTTTCTCAGATTACAAGTATCATGTTTTCCTTAGTTTTAGAGGACCGGATGTCCGAAAGTCTTTTGTGGATCATCTTTTCAATGCTCTGACAACCGCTGGGTTTCATGTTTTTCTCGACAATGAAAGACTTGAGAAAGGCGAGAATATTGGATTGAGCTTAGAGAAGGCGATCGAGAACAGTGCCATTCTATTCCCATCTTTTCAAAAGGTTTCGCAGTCTCTGCTTGGTGTCTGCAAGAGGTGACACAAATGTGGCAGTGCAGATCCAGAACCTCTAGATTAATTATACCTCTCTTTTATGATGTGGATCCCTCAGATGTCCGCCATCCTCTAAAAGTTAACGGCGAATATGCAGAGGCGTTGAATAATCATTGCAGTAAAGGTAGATTTGAGTCCCACAAAATTGATGAATGGAAGAATGCTCTCCGAGAAGTCTCGTCCTTATCTGGATGGTCACTTGACATGACCGCAGGGTACGCATTTATTATAACGCTGTGTTCTTGTCCTCCACTAATTGTTTTTTAAAAATTTAGCCATAACTTTTCCAATTTTGCAGGTATGAAGCGAAATTGGTGAAGCAAGTTGTGTCTGACATCACTACATTGAATTGTTTACCCCAACCAGTGCCAAAAGTTGTGTCTGACATCACCGAACCAAACTGCCCACTTCGACCAGTCCCTCCAATTGGACTTGAACATCATTTGGGAAAGGTTAAGGAGTTATTAACTCTACATCTCACTGACAGAGTAGTTATAGCGGGCATTTTGGGCATCGGGGGCATTGGTAAGACCACTCTGGCCCAGGCTATTTTTAATGATCTCTCTTCAACCTTCGAAGCTTCTTGCTTTCTTTCAGATATTAGGGGTGCTCAGGACCGTGGTGGTATCATGGGTTTACAGACACAAATGCTAAAGGATTTGTCCAAAATCGATGTCAATGTAAATGACATTAATATGGGCAAATCGCTTCTGCAATTTCATTTGCCTTTCTTACGTTCCCTTATAGTACTAGATAATGTTGACCATTGGAGGCAATTCGACAGCTTTAGGCTAGATCGCTGTGGACCTGGTAGCAGAGTAATTGTAACCGGTCGTGACTACCGTATCCTAAAATCAAGGATGCCCCCTAATAACATTTACGAATTGCAAGGTCTTCGGGAGGATGAAGCTTTAGAGTTATTTAGTTGGCATGTGTTTAAGCAAGCACATCCATATAGCTCTTACCAAGATCTATCCACAAAGATCGTCAAGGCTTCTCGTGGGGTCCCGCTTACATTAGAGGTTCTGGGTGCATTTTTGTCTGGAAATGAGACCAGTGATAAATGGTGGATAGAAGCACTTAGAATGCTTGAGGATCTAGATGACCCAGATATTTTTCAACCCTTGAAGATCAGTTATGACTCTCTTCTTCCATCGGAGAAAGAGATATTCCTAGACATTGCCTGTTTTTTCATTGATCAAGATAGAGAAGAGCCATCTATCTTCTGGAAAGAATTGGGATTAGATATAGATATAGATACAGCCCTTGACAAACTTCAGCATAAATTGCTCATAAAGATTGATATTGACAATAAATTCAGAATGCATGATCTCTTAAGAGATTTAGGGAGACGTATAGTGGCAGATGAATATCGTACAGATCCCGGAAAGCGAAGCAGACTGTGGAAGCAGACGGATGTGCAAAGAGTAATTAAGGACAAACGGGTAAGAGATTTTCCTTTAGACAAATTTACTTTAAATTTGCCAAATCGAGGGATGGAATGTGATAATGATATTTGATAAATCTTGTGTTTCACCTGGTTAGGGTACCGAGAATGTTAAGTATCTCCTACACGCACAGGAAGGAGAAGGAAGCAGATTGGAAAAGAATAGTTTGGCTTTAATGAATGGTCTTCGGTACCTTTGTTTCAAAGATACAATAATAATGGAAGATGATCTCAGTAAATTATCACCTGATTTGAAATGGTTAGAGTGGAAACGGTGTTCACTGGAAGTCTTGCCGCAGCAATGGAACCTTGACCAGCTAGCTATTCTTGATTTGAGCTCTACAAGCATTTCCCATGGCAGTGAATTACAATTCTCTCTCAAGCAGTTGTGGAATGAACAGTCATATCTGATGGTAAGTAGCCTATTTAGCCACAAGTGTTGTCTGAACTGCACAAGAGCTTGAATTAATTAATTCCATGAATTATATGTAAGCATTAACCAATAACTCCATATGTGTCGCAGATGCCCGAAAATCTGAGAGTTCTTCGGGTGAACTGGTGTCCAAATTTACAGAGGCTTCCAGCTCTCTCAAGTAAGAAATCTTTGTTAAAGATAGATTTGACAGGGTGCTCCCTAATCACCGAACTACCAGATTCTCTTGGGCTTCAGCCACAGCTCTACTACTTGGAACTCTCATGTTGTTCTAGTTTAGAGAAACTACCAGACTCCATAGGTA
Organism: Sequoia sempervirens; assembly: GCA_007258455.2. Taxonomy (NCBI): domain Eukaryota; kingdom Viridiplantae; phylum Streptophyta; class Pinopsida; order Cupressales; family Cupressaceae; genus Sequoia; species Sequoia sempervirens. Next base: position 482,789,498 of record VDFB02000017.1, on the reverse strand, counting down.
ACCTGTTGGAACTGAAATATTTAGGCTTGGCAGAATGCTCCTCTCTCAAGGCTTTACCTTATTCCATAGGTTATCTGAAAAATCTCCAGCATTTGAATCTCTCTTACTGCTCGAGTGTTAACAAGCTTCCAGACAGCCTTGAAGGGCTCAGATCTCTCCAAATATTGGAACTTAAAGATGTCTTTGATATAATAGATTTGCCTCGCTCTATTGGCAGCCTGTCTCGGTTAGAGAAACTGGATCTAGAGCGTTGTATGATGGTTACTTTACCTCCATCAGTTTGTCATCTCAAACACTTGCGCTGCCTCAATATGAATCACTGTGATTTTTTATGTGGTCTTCCAGATGAAATTGGTGGCCTTGAATCTTTGGAGGAATTCTTACTCAACAGATGTGAAAACTTAACGACGATCCCTTCGAGTATTTCCGAACTTCAATCTTTGGTGAGATTCGAGGCAGGATCTTGTGATTTAAAGTCCATTGCAGAGACTTTCGGAGAATTGTCATCCTTGAAAATTCTCCATCTGCAACATAATAAGTTTTCCACATTGCCTTTAAGCTCTGCTCTGCTCTCACCATTAGCTGAATTAGTCCTCTGTGCATGTACGGAGCTTCTTGAGTTGCCAATTCTTCCTGAAGGTCTGGTAAAGCTGGATATTGACGGTTGTACAAAGCTGAAAATCGTACCCAAGATGGGACATTTGAAAAGAATGCAAATGCTAAGATTTGCAAGATGTTCTACGACTGTTCAGCGAAAAATCCTGTGGGAAATTAGAGCGCTCACAACGTTGCAAATCACATTTGGGCAGGAGAGCGATGAAACACTAAGGCTTACTGGAGCTGATCTATGGAATGAACGTTTTCTAGAAGATTTTGAGGTTAGTACTCGTTGCTGCTAGGAAAATTATGAATCCTTTAATTTTAATTTTTTCTGTAAATAAAATTTAAATGGCAATAAAAGATTTTTAAATCAGATTATAATAATTATATTTAATAAAAAAAATAAAAAAATAAAAATGAAGTTATATAGACATAAAAATATTTAAGGCAGAGGTATATATAATTTTAACTTTCTAATTTATTTTTTCACTTATATGAAATTGCTTTTAAAATAATAAGAAAACATTTTTTGTAAATTCATAACAACACATCCTTAGTGATTTGAAAGTTTGCTTATGTAGGTATTTCAAAATCTTCACTATTATCATGCGTTGAAGTGAAAATATAATGAATATTTTAGAAATGTTAGCCCAAACGGGTAGTAGAGTTGGCTTGGGCAGTGGGTTTGCTCTCCATTTGTCTCGGATTTGACTCTGCTCCGGGGTTTAAGAGGTGGGACTTCTTGCGGGCGGGGGATCTCACCCGTAGGGGACTTGTCTTGCCCTAGTACAAAGTACACAAGCCTCAATTAGTAGGGTCTCTATATTATGTTTGATCAACATCTTTTTTTTAATCTCCCTTCTTTTGTTAGGCTTTCCTCTTCAAACAAGATAGTCATAGAGTCAACATTTAAAATATCAATGTAATTGATCTAGATGTACTTATAAGTTGGACATTCTATGAAGTAATTCTATTTTGTTTCCTTTAACTCTAAAGTGAAAAACAAACATATTATATCCACCCACTCTTCTTTAGGTATTGTCCACCTTCCAAACCTAAACCTAGAATAATGTGAGCTAGTTCTTAGCTATGTTATTAAAAAAAAACTTTCCACTTTATTTCTACTCCCGAAAAGTTATTTTTCTAATGCGTACATGTAAAATATTTTTCTCCCAAGTTGCATCATGCACACGGTTGCTTTGACTTTCTCTCTCATCTATCCTTTTATTTCACATTGGTGTTTGGACACTCTTACATGCCAATATCTTATTTACTCATCCAATTGGTATTTTTTTTCATCCAAATCTTCTTCCTTCTAATTATCATTTTCTATGAACTTAAATTTGGAGCAATGTTGATGCCACCAATGAAAAACTATTTGCAATACCTAAAATAATCCCATATGGAATACAAAAATTTAGTTTGAAAATTCTTATGATTAGACATTCTTGTAACCTCTCTTTTTTCCCCACTTCAATGTTGAGATATACCCCAAATATCACACCCATATAACAACACTATCATTACAATAAAATCAACACTATCATTACAATAAAATCATTAGGGCTTTTTTTGTTTTCCAATCCCATAATTTGTCTTTTTTGCATCTATTTTTTAATTAGCCCATAGGCTATCTATTTCAAATTTCCACTGGGATTTTTGCCAGCCCAGCCATGAATAAAACTTTTCAGCACCGGACGAGTTTCCCAGTGTGGTTGCCTGTGTTTGCTCACGTGAAGGTTAATTTATCCTAGCGTTGTTGTACAATAGCACAGGAGGAAGTAAATGCAATGTTTTTTCTGTGAAAAGTGGCTCATCGTTAATATTTGTAGAAAACTCGCAAATTACTGCTCATCTGCCCCGATTTTCCCGACAACTTTGTCAGCACCTAATTATTCACTATTATGGGGTGAGAATTATTTGCAAATGGCTGGCATGGAAACGACGATCTCCAGGCAGAAGAATGTGCGAGCTGTGGTTTTTGTATTGGGGTTTTTTTACGTGTTTAGTGCTGGATTGGCGATGTGGATTTGTAGCGAGTGGCCCGGGGATTTGGTGTTTCCTGCCCCCATTATTGCTATTTCTGCTGGGGTGCGTATTGCTTGGGTGTTTGGTGGTGGCAATGCGCAGGCAGTCACTGCAAGCACAATTCTCAGAGAACAGATAGACAATTTTGTTGTTGACAATGTTGTTCGACATGAGTGCCGGGTATGGATACTCAAGTTTGAGGTTGTAGAGTTCTCATTGTTTTGTAATGTTTGAAATTTTTTGCTTGTGAGATAACCTTTAGCTTTGATGTTTTGAATTTTTAAAATTCTTATTGTTCTGTAATGTTTGGAATATTTTTGCTCGTTGGACAATTTTTAGCTTGGATGTAATGATTGAGACGTATTCTTTTTTTTTTCTGTTATAGTTACTTGGAACTTACACCCTGCCCTCATCCATAATTTCAACAATTTATTATTTGGTCCTTAGATTTTAATCCGGGCACCCACTATTATGTATCCTTGGATGCCTCATTAAATTCAATTTCGATGCTTATATCATCTCTCACGAGGATTTGAACATTGAACTACACTGTGAAATCCCAGTATGTTGTATTTCACTTAATTTTAACACTTCATTATCTCTTACGAGAATTTGAACCTGGGGGTACACTATGAAACCTCCATTATGGAATCCCCGTATGCTTTATTTCACCTAATTTCAGCACTTATCATCTCTTATGTGCGTTTAAGTCGGGTGGCTTGCTTTGAAAAATCTTGGAATGCCATTTTATCAAATTCCAACACTCTGTCATTTCTCCTAGGCTTTGGTATGAGATCCCCTAATGTTACATTTTACTAAATTTCAACACTCTATCATCATAGATGGGTATTTGAACCTGGTTCCCTTCTTTGAAAGTCTCGAATTCCATACTTCACCCAATTTCAAGACTCTATCATCTCTTCTTGGCACTTGAACCTGGAAATCTGCTACAAAAGCCCAGAGCACCGTGGGATTTCAACACTTATTCCTTTATGAAATCCTTGAATACTGCATTTTACCCAATTTCAACACTTTATCATCTCTCTTGGAGCTCCACTCTCAAACCCCCCAGCTGTACTACTTGAGCTCATCCTACTCTACAAGAGTTTTATTGTTTCTATTAAATACATTTTGAAAGATTACTGAGGTCTCTATGACTTCACTGTCTAAGACAAGTAAAATTCATAACAATTCAACACATTTGAATACTCTTAAATTCAGCCTATCCTTAGTTTTGATTTAAAAGGTTTTTACTTCTTTCATTAGGTATGTTTTTTTTTCTAATTCTATGAAAGACACATGGATTTTTATCGTGTTACATAATTGGAGTTACATTAGTATATTTTAAAGAAATACTAAAGTTTCTGCGTGGAAAAGGCCGCTGTGCATTAACAAAAAGATAACAACTTTTGATCCAATATTTTTTTGTCTTACGTGAGTGTCACTAGAATAGATACTTACCTCTAGGGTTGAGATTAAATGTCTGCCCTTAGCCATCAATCGAATTTTTTGTGATGGCTAAACATTTTTAGTACTTGTCATGTCACATGTTTATATTATTTTGGTCTGCAAGTTGCTTATGCACCTTGCAAAATTTATTCCAGGAGGATAGTTTTGTAGTTTCTCTAATTAAATTTGTTTTCTTAAGAAATCTGGGTTTATGCAATGATCTATCAAATTTCCAGGTATGACAAATGAAGCCTTTGAAGACTGAAATAGTTCTTTCTTTAACTAAAATTTTCTCCACACTAAAATGAAACATAGCTTTCTCAAAATAGAGCAGGTACTTGCTACCTAATTTTGAAAGAAAACTGAAAATACAATTATTTATATAGGAGTTGAGGCAATTCATCATTAATTTTGGAGTAAATGCAATAAGTTTTTTCTTTTGCTACATAAATTGTGGGATTGGGCCTACTCTCATATCAATATATATCAAAATATAGGAAAACTAGAGATGTTGATTTGGCAGAGCTTCAAAGGGAACAAATAATCCTGACAAGGTAGACACTACAAGCACCAATAAACCCATCATAGGGCTAACCTAGCTATGGCTCACAAATATACTATTATGTGCAAATAGATACAAAGCCACAAAAAAATCCTTTTGTAGCAACTAAAAGAATGCCTATTCTCCTACAAACCTCTACCCACCTTTCTTAACATGGAAGTGGACAGTCATGGGACACAAATCTTTAGCCTTGTTTGAGGAAGATTTTCTCTTTTTCTTTTAATTGGAGTCCAATCATTTGAACACAAACATTTAGAGACTTCAATAGCATTCTTAGAAGCCATCCTCAAAACTTTCAAAGAGAGAGGGTCCTCTACCTTGGAGCCAAAAGGAGGGAGAGCTATCTCATTTATTTTCTTGGTGACCTCTATCATTGAAAGAGAAGAGAATATGACTAGAGAAGAGTGAGCTTTAGGAACATTTAAAAGATGGTCTAGAGTAATAAATTAGTGGCTTAAATCTTCCCCTTTCCATCAAGTGGCCTATTTTGTTGACTTGATCCTTTTATCTTCACAGGATAATTTTGGAGAGAGAACCACCAAATGAGTAGTGCCAAAACATAATCTACACCAGAATGAAATTCCTTTATGGTTCAATAGTTGCTTCCATATTCGAGTACCCACCCTGAGCCAAATGTTTTTAGGAAATTCTTGGAAAGATCTAATTCCACAAGAATTCAAGCATATGTGAAATGAGAATGAAGCTGTGAGATATCTGGAACCACAAGAAGTTTCCCAATAGAATTTCCAATGGAGGAGAGGCTAGCCAAACCCCAAACTTGCAGGGGAAGATTAGGCAACCTCACCTAAACTGGAGTAATAGAAAAGGTTTCAGTGAGGGGGTTGAATTTTGAATACCATGGTTTCAAGCATGGGCATGAGTTGTCCCATGATCACTTCCCCTCCTGGAGAAGCATATCCTTGTCCATAGAAGAAACACAAATAATAAAGAAAAAATACTTCATGTAGGGACAAATAAAAATTTCTTCTTTCAAACAAGGCTTTCAAGTGTTCATAATCCACTAGTTCAAATTCACCAAGATTGGCCAAAGGCCCAAAGATTATGAAACCTATAAATTAAGGTAATTTTCTTGTGTTTGTTTTCGATTTCCAAAATTTCCTCCTCAATATCTGCAATTGGAATTAACTTAGGGAACTAAATACCTTTCTAAATTTATATTGTTGTGAGTTATAATCTTTACTCTACACAATAAAAATTAAGGGATCACTAGAATTTAACTAATTTATAATAAGATATTTAGAAAGGTCTTTTTGTTACCAACATTTCTTAAAATTAGAACAATATCGTGATAGCATCGATTGTGACAACTTGTGTTGTAATGGTGACCTTCAAAGCTGGATTTTGCTCATTTTTTTTCCATAGTAATGAAAAATGGTCATTATTCCCTCGCATACGGTTCATCTTTATGGGCTATTTAGTATTAATGAGAGAGGAGGATGGGTATTGAAGTTTTAGCACATAAAAGTCACAACAATATAGAAGTGTGAAAAACATAGCAGAGTGGAAAACATAGTAGAGCATTTCATTGGCAATACTTGTGTATAAATTATTGTAATAGTAATATAGGTATTCTAGGAATTACTATTGAAGTTGATGCCAATCATTGGTTGCATCATTTGTGGTGGACCCCTGTCGGTTGATCGTTGCATGCTTCTGCATGCAACTGCTAGTAGTTATCAAGCTTTCAAATCTCCTTGTATCGGTTTTTTCTTATAAGTCTCCTAAATGAGTATGATGTAAAAATTATGGATAAGATATTTATATTGATTTAAAACTTCCAAGGGGCTTCCTTAAAATACAGGGTTTAATTATTTCTTCATTCTTCTCAAGGTTGATATCACAACCTTAACTTTGTAGTTTGTTGATATTGAGTTTTATCCCTACCTCCAAACAAAACAATTCTAGATGCCTCATGTGCTCTCTCCAATCATGCATTATGCTTTAATTAAGACAAGTTCATATGCATATAGAAATAATGTTGTTACATAGCTACCCAAGTGAACACATGCATCCACTCCTCTAACTTGTGAATGTATAGACCAAACAAATTAGGGCATAATACACATCCTTGTTTGAACTAATTGTCTCTCCCATTTTTCTTGAATACTTTCCTTATTCTACTTTTTGGCCTAACCTTGATCATATGGTCTACAAATAAATGATCTCTGTACATCTATCAAATTCTCAATTTTTCCATTATACGCTAGAGTTTACTTCAAGGGGTTAGTGTTAAATTCCTTCCAAAAATCAATGAAACCAAAAAAATTCCATCACCTTTTTTTTTCATACCTTATAGATCATGTGTATTAACAGTATTGTAATTGTCAATTTTAGTGTGTTTTGGCCAAAACCCACTAGCCTTTTCACCTCATTTCCTTCCAATTCTTCCATGTTGATAATTTTATTCTCTAACACACTCCATAGAGTTTTCAAATAATAAGATTCATCATTATAATATGGTAATTGATTAGTTTTTGGAATCTTCACTTTTGAGGAGAAAACGATGAAATTCATTTTCCAATTTGATAATAAAAAATTATGAATAACCCCATTGAATGTCCTTTTAATTTCTAATTTGACAAAAAACCATTATAAATGGCCTCATTCAATATCTTTTAATGTGTGTTGTGAGGGATTCCAATAACCATTTTAGGTATTCTACCTATAACTCATCTATGTCATAAATTTTATCCACTAGTAGTTTTTAACTCCAACAATTTTAAATTCCAAAATTTCAAACCACAAACAATTTTACCATACCAAAAGGACAATAAAACCCCTAATTATAAAAAAATTACGTACATTTTTTTGGGGAAACCAATTGAAGACACATTTTAAGAACTCATTGAACCAAACCTAACAAAATTTCCATGCACTATATCCTTTGATGAGAGTAAATTCAAACCTACATGATACAGAGAAAATGACTATTTTGAGTACCATCACATCAAAGGCCACATAATTTTGAGATGCATGCAACTCAAAATATTACATAAAAGATCTCATCAATCATGGTGAGGTTGAACTAGAAATTGATACAACCCACTCATGTAATGAAAAAGTAGGCATATAACAATATCCTTTCCAAAGAATGGTAAAAGCAATTCATCTATGTATAGCAATGCATCAACCCAAATAAAGCATATTAATAACATTGATAACAATAACATATCTCCCTCATATAATTAAATATTAAGTCATATTGAATAAAATTATCCACAAGCACCCTCTATATCTCCTTAAAATCATTCATCATTTGCAATAATCACTTCACTAAATGGGTAGACATAAAGGCCTTATAGTTTGCCAGAGATGACAATGTGGCTAAATTTTTATATGAGGATATATTTACTAGGTATGAAGTACATAGAGAAATAGTCACTGATCAAGTTCCATACTTTACTTTTGACCTCATCACCAAATTGGTTGAAGAATACCAAATTAGACACAAGAAGTCCACACCTTACCACCCTCAAGCTAAAGGTTAGGTGGAAATCACTAATAGGGAAATTAAAAGTATTCTCACCCAGACAGTGCAACTACATAAGAAAGATTAGGTTGCAAGGTTACCAAAAGCATTATGGGCATATAGAACAACCTAAAAATAACAACTTACTTTACACCCCATGAGCTAGTGTAAAGGGTGTGTGTGGGATCATCATGGATAAAGTAGGCCTTTAAGTGGTGAAAAATTCAGAAAAATCAGAGTTAGGCAATTTGAAATAAAAATTTGAATAAGTTATCTATATTATTTCAAAAATATGTAAGAATAGAATATGTAGCAAATTGAATGTAGTTTCTAAACTACTAGGTTTATTTTAAAAAAAATCTATTTGGTGACAATTTGAAATTTCAATGCAGTAGTACTTAAATTTTAGGGAAAAAATAAGAAGTAGGTGTTTGTCTGACCACCCTAACCACAATAAAATGATAATATTTTTTTATAAGATTTTAGATATAAATAGAGGACTCATGTCCGAATGTGATGCATATTTTTTGTAATTATTTTCCAAGTAAATAATTAATTATGATTTTCTTATTACAAATTTTTAAAAATATAAAAAACTTGTATGTCTGACCACCTTAACTTGGTAAAAACTTCGTGAAATTCATTTTTTTTAATCTTATAGCATGCAAAGCATAGAATGTGACACATGTTTCAAATTCAAAAAATGTGATACCATTTGAAGCTATAGATGTTTTTCAATCAGCCTATCAATCAAGACTTTAGCCGTAATTCAAATAGAAAATGAATAATAATTATTTATTAAATTCAAAGTAAAGCATAATTTATATTGGTGGAAAACTAAGAATCTCATTTAAAAACTCTTTTTGTTTCATCAATTTTGGGTAAAAAAATATTTGTCGGTCACACCCTACACATACCCATCATATCACCACTTTTTGGCCCATTATGATCCTGCACATACTCTATGGTAAAAAAAATAGTTCTTCCAATTGAGTTTGAATATAAAAGATTAAGGACAATAGTGGAACTAGAAATTGATCTAATAGAAGCTCAAAAAAGAAAGGATACATAACTTAAATGGTCTAGATGAGATTAGAATGGAGGATTCCATCATACTGAGATAGTACAACAAAGGATGAAGTGGCATCATCAATACATTAAAACAAAGGATTTCAATGTAGGGGAGTCTCGGGCACACTTATATGATTCAAGTTATGAATACTTCAAGGGGAAACTCCAATCAGATGGTTGGGCCCCTATAAAATTAGTCAAGTTTATCTTAATGGAGCATTCAAGCTACATACCATAGATGTAGTCAGATTTTCTCTTCTTTTAAATAGCCATAGATTGAAGCTATATGAGAAGCCATCATAGAAAGATGATTTTATATTTTCCTTGTTTCAATAATATGGTGCTTGCAATGAACTAGATACAAAATCTGACACACATAATGATATTTCAATAACATGTGATATACTAGGAACTTCTAGTGACCCAGTGATTGAGTTGCTCAGTTCAATCCCTAAAATCACTTAGGTTTAATCTCTTACTTTATGTCACAAGCACACACAACACAGTTCTAATGAGAATTATAATTTCTCCAATGGGACATATTTTTCAACCATATTCAGAAGGGTCCTAATGCCATAAGGACTTGTAGCAATAGATGTCAAAATTTAGAAAGGGTCTTGTTGCTGATAGTACTCGTAGTGTCACCTAGTAGAGAAAAAAATTCAAAAATTTTTGTGCCACATTAATTGTAGTTCATGTACATTCATCTCACCACTTTTGCATGCAATACCTATCATTTTAAAATAAGTACTCGTAGCATGAATCTTTCATTCCTTGCTACCACTTCTTATTTGAACCACTCAAGCTATGACATCACTAGCTAATAAACACCAAATTTGTCCATCCATTTGCATTCACCACCTCACAATCCATTTACATGCAATTAATATCAGTTACATCTATACAAAATCTAGATACAAGATTTTTAGTTTACATGCATGGCGATCAATTATCTTTTCAAGCTGGTATGCAAGGTACGCTATCCTCATTGGCATAAATTTCAATAAACTTTTATGATATATTTCATATTAATTCATACATATAAAAAGTTCTTACCATTAATTTCCTTACTTATTAATCATACCCAATAGCAAGTTGAAGTGTGGTCACTTCAACCATTAAGTTGGATGGGGTACAACTTAGCTCACTTTTTTTGAAATCCTCCACCTAAATCAAATTCAATAGACATGCATGACATGCAAAACCCTCCTAAATTACATCTTATTTTTGTTGCCATCAATTTCAAACCCTAAGCACTTGAGCTTAGTCTAAACCAAATTTGAACCTAGAACCTATTTGTGAGCTAAAATTGAGTTAGTACTTAGAATCTAAAAGTTGGAGTTGTGGTATGGTAGTAGAAGTATATAAAGAAATGGCAAAAAGAAGGGTTTTGAGGGTGGTAGAGTGGATTGAGCTCAATTATCAAGATTGAATTTGATATATTGAGTAGAGAAAAGAAGGTCATAATGGGAGGAGATGTTATTAGGCCGAAGTTGGCAACTCATAAGAAAATTTTGGAGGATTCAATGGTTCTACCTATTTTTACCAGGGTTGGCTTGCCTTATTATTTCTTGAAATTAACAAAATTTGGTGATGATATGAGAAGAAATTTTGTATCTGTGCTTGACTATCATGAAGCAATGGTGAAGGGACTGTCAATAGATGCATATGAGACTGCCATTGCACAAGTCACTAGGTTACCAAGAACTGGGGTAGAGTTTCTAGCACACGCTGATGTAGTTGGAGAAAGGAAGGAATTTTGTGAATGAGCAGAGGAATTAGACTCATAGTCACAAGGTACGAAGAGACTCCTCTCTTCCCTAGTTATGGGATAATTATGCTTCTTACATTGTTAGATTTATCACTTGTGATGGTAGGAAAAACCTCTTATATTCAAATCATTTCTAATTACTCAGTCAACTTCAACATAATAAGTTAGTGAATGTATCAAACCTTATTTATAATTTCTTGAAACAGATGGAATCAAAATACCAAAGTAAATAAAGTGACACTTCTCTATCTCACCATTGTTTAATTTCTTTACTAATAAAGATAAGTTTGATAATTTAGTATCCACAAGTGAATTGGGAATATTTTAAGGTGTACAAATATTAACAGTTTGTTCAAGATGCACCTATGACACCTGAGAATGTAGAACCCAAAGATGAACCTTTAAGGGAAATCTCTCATGTGTCTCCCCTACCCCTTCACCTACCTATAGCCCAGGTGAGCATGAGGAACCTAATGAACCAGAGTCTAGGTCACCTATAATTGAGGAAATTCTATATTCTTCAAAATCACAAGGACCTAAGAGTAGGAGAGGCAATACATCCACATCCTCCACACTGTCTAAAAAAAAAGAAAAGAAGAGGGATACTCAAAAGAAGAAAGATGATGTTCGAAAGAAGATGGGTGTTCAAAAGGAGAAGAAGAAAGTTGGGAAAGAGATACTCACACCTAGACGTTTAGGTAGATTAAAGAGACAAGGTTCCATGAGAGGAAATGTAAAGAAACCTAAAGAAGAAGAAAAGAACAAAGAACATTAGCAAGAAGATTCATATTGGTAGAAATGAACTTTGAAGGAAATGGAGATATCCCTGGTAACATGAGTATACAAGTGAAAAGGAAGAGATATGTGCTAACAACTTTTGATTCAGAATCAAAAGATATGTTTACTGCTAAGAAAATACAAACAGAAACCATGGGCGTTCATGAAGAGTATGAAGGGGAAGGTAATGAGTAGTTTGTGGATACAAAGGAGATGTATATAGAGGAAAGAGATGTTAGGAAGGAGCTCCAAGAAGCCTTGGATAGGATCAACCACTTGGAAGAGTTAGTACAGATCTATGAACAAAAGGACAAGGAGAGGGAAACAAAAATACATGAAATCGAGGATAAGTTGCAAACATATGGCCACAATAATAAGCTTGATTTATTGGCACAATTGGCCATAACTAAGACTAGGGATGGAGAACTGGTTGTACTAGATTAGAAACCTCCTTCCATTAGGACTACAATCTACCATACCATGTTTTCACTTGCTCATCAACTATGGAAAATGATTGAGGATTTTTATAGGTAAAGGAAAAATTGAAAAAGGAAAAACAAATTTTGATTGAAGAGCATACAAAGTAACTTGAAAAGAAAGGGATGGAGTTAAGCATATCAATAGTTAGGTTGGAGGAAGTAATAGATAAGCTACATAGATAATCAGATGTCGACCACTAGCAAGGACATACACATTTTTTTTATAGGAAATATTTCTATGGTTTTTAGTTTAGTAGATTAATTAGTAAATGGTGAGTTGGTATGTGTAGAATCTTTGAGTTTCATAATAGTTTTCTTGATTCCATGCCTGAGAATCAAGATCAGTTGTGTGAATATTATTTACAAAATTATGTAGTGCTACATGAGATAGAGTGGAATCATTTGATTTTTATAGGGGATCTCCAAGTAAGAGCACTTGCATCCTATATAGAAATGAACAACTCAGGGGTGAAATAATGGAAGAGTATGAGGAGAGAGAGAAATCAATTACTCTCCCCATAGGAAAAGAAGTTAAAAACCTTGATGCAGTCATTGATGAATGGTTGAAGCTCATTGATCATAAGGCTATGGGAAAGAAAATTAGGAAACTCAAGAAGGAAGATTATGAAAGAATGCAAAAACTAGTTTTAGGTCTAGGACAACAATTCTATAGACATGTGCAAAGAAAATGAAATATGCTAACTCTGAAATTATAGAAAAGGAACCTTATTCAATGTATAATTTCACTATCATGCTTCAAAGGGTACACATGTATATAAAAAATGGTGTTAACAAAGGGATTTATTAGGTAACACTTACCTTTTATCCACCTATCCTATTTTATCCAATTTCATATTGGACTGGGGAGAAAAGTGAGGAATGTGAGAGAGTTGGAAATATTAGAATGAGTCAACTTGCATAATACATAATTTTTTGCATGAAACAGATCAATGGAGTTGATTTTGTTATGGACTTGAGGCAGATCACCTTGTAATATAATTAGCACCCCTAGTGTTTTGTTTGGGGACAAGAAAAATTCTAGTTGGGGGAGTGATGGGTCTCGTTATTAGCTTGTTTTTTGTTACTTTCATGCCTACTTTCAGATACTTTTAGATATACTTTTCAGATAATACTCCTATATTATGCTACCTTTTCATACTTATTATGTAGACTTTCAAACCTAAAATATAATCATTGAAATATGGTTATGACATAATAGTATTGCATGGTTTATATGATGGAATGCATAAAATCTGGATGAAATTATATGTTTTAATTATGGTAGTTAGTCTTGTGTACATTATTTGTGAATTAACCTTTTTGCAGTCAAGGAGGAACTTTAGCACATAGCAATTGCAAGTTAAACCCACAATAGAAGGAAGACTAGAACAAAAAAACAAGGGAGTTCCAAATTAAGCTAAAATGTAATAACTATTGTTGAAGACACCTACAAGAGATGGAATGTGCATCATTATGAAAAGTTAATAAGTGCTAGAAAAGGACTCCTTTATTGATAGGATTTTGACAAATGTTTGTGTGTTTTACATGCAATCATATTTTACAAAGTTTTAGTCCTATTAGGTTTTTTCTTTCTTTTCAGTTATGGTTTGAACATTTTAGTTTTAAATATATGCTTTGATATTTAGGAGTGGAATTTAATGGTTGTAATTAGTTGTTGCTTTGAATAAGATTACCTCAAGCTTGTATATAGCTAATGGTTGAATCTGTAGATAAGTTAGTTGGTTTTTAGCTCTTCATTATTAGTTATTTTTAGGTTCAACACATGATAGATACTCAGAAAGATTGAATACAATTTGTGAATTAGATCTTATGTAGTCTTTCATGATATGTAATGAATGAAGTCAATTTTACAAGATGTGTAGAATCTGTTAGTTAGATTTGGTTTTAGTTAAGTGAGAACAACCACTTAAGCAGGCCACTCAAGGTAATTGTTCTTCACTTCATTTTCTAGTTGTTTATTTTTGTTTAAATAGTTATTTTTTGTTTATTATTACTTCATGAACTAGATGCAAGTTAAGCTAGAATCTCATGCTTTGCTTATTGGTAATGAATGTTCATGAGTATGCATGTAATGGTTAACTAGTCGTAAGTTCCAAAGGTTTAATTAGCTGAGTTGTTAGCTTTGATCTTTTTTGAGTCAATATAGTAATATTTCATTAGTGGTAGTTCATATACAATTTCAGTTGTAGGTACCTGTAGCCATTAGTTCTAGCTTATTAATTCATTGTTATGAAATTTTTTAATTTCCAACAAGTAGAATAACTTAAATAGGATAGATTAGGTAGTTTTGAGTCTCTGAAGGCATATACAATGTTGTACCATCACGAGTTTATAAACCCTGGGTTGACATTTTAATGTAATCTATACAATGTTGAGTGAACTATTCAACCAGATAAACCTTTGAATTGTGTAGGTTTTACCAAGTTTGCAACACATTAGTTTAGACTATAAAATGTGTAAAATTGATTATCTATGTGCACCATTCTAGCTGGAAGAATTTCATATCATCTATCACACTATTTTATCATGGCATCACCACCCATATAATCCATCTCATTTTCATCCATCTTCCTTTTTGCTGATTAAATTTTATCAGAAATTGACTTTGAAATTCCCAATTAGTTTAGACTCTAAAATGTGTAAAATTGATTATCTATGTGCACCATTCTAGTTGGAAGCATATCATATCATCTATCACACTATTTATCATGGCATCACCACCCATATAATCCATCTCATTTTCATCCATCTTCCTTTTCCCTGATTAAATTTTATCAGAAATTGACTTTGAAATTCCACTTATGGTTTGAACCCCTTTTGGAAGAAGTGGGTGATGACCTAGGTGGTTTTTTGTTGGTAGATGATGCTACTTCTGACATACTTCATTCCACCTTTGCCCGTATTTTGGTTGAAATGGATGTTTCAAAAGGGCTGCCTGCTGAGATTTTAATTAAAACTTTTAAGGGTTCTTGGGTCCAATATTTGGACTATGAAGGGATTCCCTTCTGTTGTAGAAGATATTTTAAAATAGGTCACACTACTGCACAATGTGGATTTGAGGAAAAAACATCGACATCATGGTGGGAAGGTGCCTCTCAACAACATTATACAGTTGAGAAGAATGTTGATCAACATAGGAGCTTTTCTGAGGTGGTTGCATCAGAATCACAGGCTCGTGAGACATCCCCTCCGAATGCCTCAATTGGTGGAGTTGCTGAAGTTGAACATCATGTTGAAGCCACTAAAGATCATGAGATTGGGTCTTTTTTTTCCATTTCTGGTGGCTTCTCTGATTCGTCAATGCCTGCACTAAAGAATAATGATATCGCTAAGACTGTGGGTGCAAGCATTCATTTTTAGGAAAATAGTATGTTGTCTTGGCATGATAAGGTAGTGCAAGTGGAAGAAAGATGGATTACAGTTAACAGAAAGAAAGAAAAATTCTCTAGGCCTTCTTTTGACATGACTCTTCACTCCCACAAGAGTAGTTCTAAATGTAAATCTTAACAGGTTTTGTTTGGGGGCTGGTGTTTGGTTGGTTGCAAGTTTTTTATGTGCAACCTTTTTTTGATTGTAAAGGGTTTTGGGTCCCTTCAAAACCCGTTTATACCTCTATCAAAAACAAATACCATTAGTTGGAGAAGGTATTATTGATTAATATATTTCATCTTAATTTTAGAGCTATAGCTCCCTATTGTGATGGAATTTTAAATTTTCAAGTGATTCTTTTAATGAGAAAGTAGGCAAGGGAAAGATTGACACTAGTAAAAGGAAACCCTAAAATTTAAAAATAAAACTATAACTTAAGGGATTTCAAGTATACATAAGTCATTTAACTTAAGGGTTGTGGTTATTCTTTCTAAAAAAATATTTAACATGTAATGAAGATAAATCTTGAAATAAATTTTCTACTTCATAGACCAACATAAGTCATTCTAATTTAAACCTAAATTACATAAGTTTAAATAATAAAATGAGATGCAACTTGTTATGAATAATGAACACTTCAAATAACTACCACATCAACATTACTAGATAGAATGGCATAATAAATTTATCATAAGCACATGAGGTAGGGTATGTATAGGATCATCATGGAAAAAATAGGCCCTTAAGTGGCAAAAAATTCAGAAAAATCAGAGTTAAACAACTTGACGTAAAAATTTGAATAAGTTATCTATATTATTTCTAAAATATGTAAGAATAGAATCTATAGAAAATTGAATGTAGCTTCTAGACTACTAGCTTTGTTTTAAAAAAAAAAATCTATTTGGTGAAAATTTGAAATTTCAATGCAATGGTACTTAAATTTCGGAAAATAAGAAGTAGGTGTCCTGACCACCATAACCACAATAAAATGATAATATTTTTTATAATATTTTAGATATAAGTAGAGGACTCATGCCTCGATGTGATGCATTTTTTTTGTAATTTTTTTCCTAGTAAATAATTAATTATGATTTTTTATTAATTTTTTTTAAAATATAGAAACTCATATGTCTGACCACCTTAACTTGGTCAAAACTTTATGAAATTCATTTTTTATTTTTTTTAATCCTATAATATGCAAAACATAGAATGTGACACATGTTTTGGATTCAAAAAATGTGATACCATTTGAAAGCTATAGACGTTTTTCAATCAGTCTATCAATCAAGAATTTAGTTGTAATTTGAATAGAAAATGAATAATAATTACTTATTAAATTCAAATTAAAGCATAATTTATATCGGTGTAGAGCTGAGAATCTCCTTTAAAAACCCTTTTCATTTTATCAATTTTGGGTAAAAAAATAG
The DNA here is from genome assembly GCA_007258455.2 of Sequoia sempervirens. Taxonomy (NCBI): domain Eukaryota; kingdom Viridiplantae; phylum Streptophyta; class Pinopsida; order Cupressales; family Cupressaceae; genus Sequoia; species Sequoia sempervirens. The sequence goes on along the minus strand of VDFB02000017.1, from coordinate 482,772,454 downwards.
TCGTCAGCCACATACCCATCATATTGCCACTTTTTGGCCCATCATGATCTTGCACATACTCGGTAAAAAAAAAATTCTTTATTTGAATCTCCAAAAATAAAGAGCACATAGACTCTTCAACTTCCATACAAAATCATATCTAGTGTATCGAGTGTTTCCTCCAAATTTTAACTAAATTACAAAATGTTAACAAATAGATTTCTTGTTTACAATTGGCAACACATATCTAGTTATTTAAGTTGGAAATGATTCTTTAAATTAAAAACAAATAAAAAGGTTAAAGTTTCCTTAATATTTTTAAAAACGTGAACACTTTTATAAATTTTAAAATTTCATAGAAAGTAGACTAAGTATCAAGCTCCAAAGGAAAAATTTATTCTTTTATATCCTCTTTACCCCTTTCTAGAGATAATTTTTTTGTTGGAGATTGTTGTTCTTGATAGAAACCATGATCTTATAAAATTGAAAGGATTTTATGGTTGGCCTAATATTCTTGTGATTTTGGATGAAGAAATTATGTGTTCTAAGTCTCCCTATAGAACCTTTCTATTTTAGAAATTCTCTAAATTGTTTTGAAACATCATCCAAGGTGTGCAACATAGAAAACAAGAGAAGTATCAAAGTTGATTAGTTTTGTTATTGACTCTACACTAAAAATCTATTTATTGAAGAATTCATTTTTTATAATCAATTTGAAATTTTGATTGATAGAGTTGGCATCAACAAAATGAGAATTATCCTTTATCTTAGAATTATTTGATTTGTTGGACAAAAAGTTAATTCATATATCCATATTTAACTTATGAAAATCTCTCAACAACTTAGTTTTATTTTGAATATTTTTTTTTATAGCTATAATTTTCCATTTTATAATTTTCATCCATAAGAGGCATTGATTCTCATTAGCATTGAGAAACACTTTTTTTGGAATGAGTGTGTCACTAATTATTTTGGTAATTTCTTTTATATTTTTATCAATATTGATCCATATGGACTATTCTTTCTTAGAAAATTTATTGTTTCTTCAATTTTCTTTCTTCTAGAATTAATTTCATCATATATTTTCTTTATTGAACTTTAATAAATCTTGACCCCTTAGTTGTTATTTATTCAACATATTTTTCAAACACTTTTCCATAAGACTAGTATTTTCATCTTTTCAATAACCTCTATTCCTTTTTGAAATAGGATCAAAACGGATCATGTATTCTGTCGAATGGTTGGGTCAAAGTATCAAGAATTGATTTGAGATAGGAAGTCAAAATTGTTGGTTATTTTTGAATTGGTCCTTCAAATGCTTATCCTTCTCTATTTCTTCTACCAATTTGGTAGTTGAGACTTGGAAGTTGTGGATATCTCCTTCATCGGAGGAATGACCAAGATTAAATTGAGTGAAATTGAAGTTTGTTTCAACAATCTTGCTAATAGTATTTTTTATAGTAGGTTGAGCTACTTCCACATATACATTTCTAGAGGTAAAATCCTTCATTAGCCTACAAGTCATTTTAGCCTTCTTTGGCTGAGGTGACTTCTAAAGTAAACTCAGAATAACATAAAATTATGGAATAATGGATTGAGTTACCATTACCTTTCTTGATAATTTTTTTTGTAACAAACAAGAGGAGTGACTAGATAGGTTACTAATAACATTTGTGAAAAACTATGGTGGACTCATCGGTGGAGCTATACTGAATGGAAGTAAAATCACTATAAAAATGGCACATTAGATGAGTAGGGTGGAGAAGGTTTAGGTTTAATAGGAAGTGTTTGGAGGAAATATGTAGGTGAATATGCTAGTGATCTGAATGAGTTGAGGGAGATGAAGTACTTTCCTAAAAGGGGGATGAGTTGATATTGACAATATCTTATTCATCTTCATCCTCATAAAGAGCATCTAGCTAGTTCACCTACAACTTTCTTTCTTTTCCTCTAGGAATATAACTACATTATTTCTTAGTCCTCTTCTTTGAGGGATCCTCATCATCATCTCCTCCTTCGCTAATATTTTGGGAGTTAGTTGAAGATGAAAGATGAGAGGGAGCAGGTTTTTCCTTATTTTCCTCTTTCTCCTTCAAGATACATTTCTTGTAAGAATATTTTATACTTTATATTTTTTATTATTTTCCTCCTTACCCATTCCTCTATTCTATTGAGGACCACATGTGTTCTCTAATTTAGAGAATTTACTTCTCTATTGGCCCACTTGATTAGTAGAAGTTGTGTTGGAATCCTCTAAAAATAAATAGGGTTAATTAGGTATGATTCATCATCATCCTCAACACCTTGGATATCCCATTCAATCCTAAAATCTTTGATTTTTTGTAACATCAATCTCATCCAATATCTTTTCTTCACTTCATAGTCATTCTCACAACTTTTTCTAGTAATATTGAATTTTAGGATGTTTAACCTAGAAAAATATAGGCTCACCCCCAAAATGGTAGTAAAAGGGAATGAATGGGGGTATGTGTAGGATCATGATGGGCCAAAAAGTGGCAATATGATGGGTATGTGGCTGACGAATTTTTTTTAACCCAAAATTGATGAAACAAAAAGGGTTTTTAAAGGAGATTATCAGATTTCCACCAATATAAGTTATGTTTTACTTTGAATTTAATAAGTAATTATTATTCATTTTCTATTTGAATTACGAGTAAAGTCTTGATTGATAGGTTGATTGAAAAAAAATTATAACTTTCAAATGATATCACATTTTTTGAATCCAAAACATGCGTCACATTCTATGCTTTGCATACTATAGGATTAAAAAGAAAAAAATGAATTTCATGAAGTTTTGAAGTTAAGGTGGTTAGACATACTAGTTTTTTTTATATTTTTAAAATTTGTAATATAAAAATCATAATTAATTATTTACTTGGGAAAAAATTTAAAAAAAAATGCATCACATCGGGACAAGAGTCCTCTACTTATATCTAAATATTATAAAATATTATCATTTTATTGTGGTTAGGGTGGTCAGACAAACTCCTACTTTTTTTTCCCCTAAGATTTAAGTACAACTGCATTGAAATTTCAAATTTTCACCATATAGTTTTTTTTTTTTTAAACAAACCTAGTAGTTTAGAAACTAAATTCAATTTTCTACAAATTCAATTTTTACATATTTTTGAAATAATATAGATAACTTATTCAAATTTTTACGTCACGTTGTCTAACTCTAATTTTTCTAAATTTTTTGCCACTTGAGGGCTTGTTTTTTCCACGATGATCGTGCACATACTCATGGACCTATTCTTCTATTTTAATTCAAGGAGACCCTAGAGATCTCAATCCAAGGATGGAATGGGGGAAAGAGACCTACTAGAAGGGTGTGCTTGGGTCAACATGATTAAAGTCAAAAGGGGGATTACCACCAAGAAGAGGCTTGGCAAGAAGGAAATGAAAGAAATGTGAAAATATAGCTATGAAACCTAGAGAATTAATAACATGAAATCAAACTAATAAAAGGGAATAAAATAGAAAGGTACCTGGAAGGAAGATGTGGTCAAAACAGGCTCCAAAACCCTAAAATTCTCACTTTTGATGCTCATTGGGACTCATACGTCAAATTGGGTGATTTGGTCCCAATATAGGGTTTCTAGGCATGGTTTGGAACCTAATAATGATGGTTTTGGATCTGCTAAAGACTAGAAAAAAGCAATACTAGGACTCATATTTCTAGACTATTGCAAAGTGTCCCATTTTGTCACAAAGTGTCCCAAGAGCAGAATTTTGAAGCAAAATGTTGTGAGCCTTTGGGTATGGATTAGATAAGCACTTTCCCACTAGTTTCATGCAAATAAGTTGGATATTTTTCTGTGGATCTAAGTTTCCATGAACTTTGACAACTTTTCATGACAACTTTTTCAACTTTTGCAACTTTGCAATCTTGATACTTTTGAAGACTTCATATCCACTTTTTCTTCAATCTATAAACCTACAATCACACAAAGAGAGGGAAAAGGTGTTGTTTTGTTAGGAAATAGGGGTTTTCCTTGGGAAAACCCCATTTTGGTAATCAAACCCTAATGAGAAATGAAACATGAATGAAATGAGATATGATACATAAGATGAAACAATAAAACCTTATTTGAAACCTTGTAGATCTACAAACAAGCATAGAGTGGCCTCAATGGATTTATATCTTTACCATGGTTCTTGATGAAGGATAATTCATTTGAATGCTTTCAAGAATTGATCTTGAACAATACATCACAAGATAAGCTCAAAACTAAATACATGATGCATCAAGCCTTTGACATGATAATGGATCTTGAATTGTTGCAATAATCTTCTACAAATCTTCCCTTGAATGCCCTTGAAATGCTCATGAATACCTTATAATACTCTTGTGAAGTCTTAGGATGCTTGAATCTTGATTTCTTAGTGAAATAATGATTTGAAACCTTGTTTATATAGGAACTCCATCTACTTTACCTTTTATTAGATCCCAAATGTTGACATTTATAAAAGAAAATTCAATTCAAAACCTTGATTTTTTGCTCAAAACCCTAAAAATGCCCCAAATGGGACTCATACGTCGAAGGTGGCATATGGGTCCCACCTAGGGTAACTCATATGCACAAGGTGGTACATGAGTCCCACCGTAGTTTCTAGGATGAAGAAATGTCGATGGGTTAGAAAATTAAGTGTATTTGATGACTATGTCAAGATTTCGGTTGAAATAAGCTCTGGGATGCATAATAAAGGGTATTAGGGGCCTATTAATGATGATTTAAAGGTCATTAAAGCAAGAGGTCTAGAAATTTAGTGTACAAATATAAATAAATACATTTTACAACACTAAATTAAGGCAAAATTAGGTCTATTTGGCTTAAAAGGGCCCTAAAGTTAATGTGAATGTGTAAAACACATTAGAAAACTAAATCAAGGCCACATTAGGTTCATTTTAATATTTATCATTCCCAAATTAAGTGTGATAAAGCGATACTTTTTCCTAGACTACATTTATCCCCCACTTTAGTAAGAGGAGGAACTTTCTTCAAATGGACACTAAAGAAGGCATTCAAGAGGGGTTTGAGTGTACCAACATGGATGAAATAGGATGAAAAACACCAAAGGAGATAGCCAAGCTCCTAGGTTCCAAGATCCTACATCAAACCAACATAAACACAAAATGAAATGCACAAGGTGTAGGATATGCAACATCAAGATACACAAACATGTGATGTCAAAGACATAAAGATGAAAGAAAAAGAAAGACAATGTGGATCAAGCTTTGACCATTTGTCCCGCATGTTGTGAATCAAATCTA
>VDFB02000017.1:482736469-482767079 GCA_007258455.2 Sequoia sempervirens | reverse complement strand
TTGTGTAACATTGAATCTCCATTATGATGAGCTTCTTTAACCAATGAAGCCACACCTTCCCATGTTAATGCACAACTAGATTGTTGACATCGTTCAATCCATACTATCATCCAATCAATATTGTTTGCAACATACAAATGTAGTGCATCCCACTCTCGACCAACTGTATCAAAAAAATTTGAAATTCACAAATGACGTATAATTAGTTAAATACCACAATATACAACCTTAATTTATAATTGATGTATATTGAAGATTAAAAATTAAATAAGTACAATATACATAAAAACCATTTGTAAAATGTATTCCAATTAATCTCTATGGCCATCTTATAATTACCTCTCACTTTCCTCAATCTACCTTTCCCCATTAGGTACTCCCCTTTGAATTTGTTAATGGATTTAGGATCCCAAATGCGATCTAAAATGGATCTTTGTTGCAAACTTAGGAAGATATTCACTAATGTACACCATGGTCCTGGTATACCATATATCCCTCCACCATAGAACCCTCGATGCTCTTTTTCTAAACTTTCAAAGCCTTCAAAAATTTCAAGTGCCTCTCAACTATCCATTGACCTTGTGTGTACAAGTCCACACAGCTCAATCTCCCCAACTTGGTGTATGAGGTAGTGTTCTTGTGCATTGAAAAATGTTGAAGGTAGACACTTTTGCATTTCACACATTAGACAAGGAATCTTTCTCTTCCAATAATTTATATCTTCTTTATGGATTTCTTTATATGATAGCCATCTACAAGTGATTCAAGGCACAAATATATTAACGATATTTAACAAAAATATACAATATATTACATAACAAGTAAAACAAATGGCAATTATAAGATGTATACAGCAAATTGAACAAATCTCGCTACTTACCTCATGTATTTTCCAAGATCATATATAACTTGCTTCACATTGTTGTCAAAGTTGTCCGGGAGAGATAGAGGTAGAACGTACTGCAACAATTATAAAATGATCTTTTCATTATTTTTCCAAAAGTAGTAAACACAATAATACTGAAAAGTACATGCATTATACAAGTGTATATAATATACCAGAATAAACCTTAATGAAGGTATGCCAATCATGCATTTTCATCCCCGACCCAAATTCACCTTTCTTTGTTATTATATTGTTTATGTTCTAAATAAATCGTGGGGAAATTGAATTTTTGTGTGACTTCTTTTATAGCATTGCTTTTGCTGCCTGTTAATAACCAAGGAAGGACACTTATATTAATTTGGTCTCCATCACTATTTAATTGAATGACATTTTTCATTGCATGATTGGCTTCTTGAATGTCACTACAAATTTTGACAATTTTTTCTTTGTCATGCCTTCCATCCAATATTTTCCATAACGTTTATGTTATATTCTTTCCAATATGCATTGTATCAAACAAATGCACAATTTGTAGTTGCTCATAGTAGGGAAACCTACTAAATTGTCTAGGATAACTTTTCAATCCCTGTGGAAGATGGCCATTAATGCCTTGACGACCTTCATGAAGCATATAAGTTAAACAAATTAACGAAAATCATTGTCAATTACAACATGAGTAAACACAACACAATATAAAAATATAAATTCAAAACATATCATATATGATAGATAAACAATTTGATCTGATGTATAACCTTGAAGATTAATTCTATTATATTCCAACTTCCATATGCGAGGTGACATTCTTCGTGGTTTTGATGTAGTCTTCTCTTTCCCATTGAAAAGATGTTTTTCAGTAGTTAGATACTTATGATTTCTATGGAAGAAGTGTCTATACTCATCAAACACCTACTTTCCTAAACTTGTTGAATGACGACATTTCATCTTTGGACCACAAATTGGACATGCAAATTTTCCCTTTGTTTGAAGACCTGCAAGATGATATATAATTGGATTAAATATGCCATTTTTTATAATTATATATAATTAATAGATTATTTTAAAAAAAATCATGATATCTACTTCATCAAATTAAATATTGTTAAAGTGTAGTTGAGCATTATAACATACCACAAAAATGTGTTAGCCCTAAGGCATCATGAATTGTCCATACAAGTATTGCATGGAATTGAAATTGTTTTTGTCCTATTGGTCTGGAGACGTCATACATAGTGACGCCATTCCATAACTTTAGTAACTCGTCTTTAAGAGGCTCAATATATACATTCATATCTTTAACTTGGTACTTAACTAGTTGAATGAACATAAACATTACATAATTATTATAACCATTTTACTGCAATATATATAAATTAATGTACATGACTATTGAATGAAAAAAATATAAGTCATTATGCAACAAATAAGACAAATGAGATGCTACTACATTAAAGAAAATTGATGTAAACAAATACATGAAACAATCATTGACAACATTGTGTGCTCCCTCTTTATTGACATCCATGGAGGAATGCTATTGTTGATAACAAAAACAGGCCACACTGAGTAAATAGATCTCAACTCTCCAAATGGATTGACACCATCCGCTCCCAATGAAAGCTTGAGATTACGAGGTTCTTCTTTAAAGTGTGGCCATTTTTCCTCCATCTCCCTAAATGTAGAACCATCTATATGCATTCAAAGAATGTCATCTCCACTTCTATTTTGTGCATGGTAATCCATCAATTGCGCTAAGCTTTCACGCCTAAATAATCGTTGCATACATGGAATAATCAGAATATAATGAAGAACCTTGAGAGGCACCTTTTTTGTTAGTTGATCTGTTCGATATCTACCGATATGACATTCTGGGCATTCTGTTGCAAATTCCTGTTGTTTATGATATATAATATGATCATTGGGACATGCATCTATTGCTTGATACTCCATTCCGATATCTTTCATAATGGCACATAAATCACGGTATGAGCAAGGTAAAATATTTGATGGTGGTAACAAAAATTCACCAATCAATCTATAACAAAAAATAATTTGTTCATATAAAGAATATTAATGGTACATATTTCATCCTTTATTTACTAGTGATGAACTAACAACAATTAAAATAGATGAAAATAGATGACATACATCACATACCTTAACATCTATGAGATTGCTATGTTTGATAAACCATTCATAACCTTCAAGTTCAACAACATCAATACAATATAAACAAGAGTTGTTTCAGAGCCTTCATAAAGGGGTTTGTATTCCATGTCAAGTACAGGTAAATCATGAACATCATCAAAGTCATCTTGATCATCATGATCAGCTCTGCCACTAAATGTGGCATGGATCAATGTATTCGTACCATCATCTTCAACTGTGTATTCTGGAACATGATCACCTTCTTCCATAGGATCATTAACTTCATCTTCGATATTCACAGCTCCATGTTCGTCCGCTTGCAAAACCACATTCTCTGGGCCATGATAATCTATATTATCTTCCCTAGGGCACCCCATCTTTATAATAATGATAGACACAAATAAACCATGATCATAATCAAGTGATTATATATATATATAATGTTTTTGAAAAGGAAAAAATAGGTTTTACAGGGACCTGAAATCACAAAGTTTAAACAACAAGAGATAAGCAGAAAAAGTTCAAACAACTAGACAGCTGTCCCAAAAAGGAAACAACAGCACCAAAAGACAGGGGGCCAAAAGGACCCACCCCAAAAAACATTTACAAATTCAATCAATATAAACACATATAATGAACAACTTACCAATGAATGATAATCATGCCCCCCTTCAATGTGACCATGCTGCCTACAATGTTTCTCAGCTATTGTGATTAAAAGCCGTCTCATCTTTAAGCCCTTGCAATTATTGTAAGGACAATAAATTTCCCATCACCCTTTCTTTTCAGCCTAACTACAATCTATCAAGTGTCTCTTCATTTTTGTTCTGGACTAATATTATCTAACATGATTTTTCTTTACCAAGCTTGACTATTTAGATCTTCAAAAAATATCAAACTCACACTCCAATAATTTTTATTCATAGACAAGTAACATAATCTAATAATTGATATTTTACCAAAAATTTGGCATGCAACCACCCACACAAAGAAGATAGGTGGAAGTTAGTGACCTAAAAAAGCACTACAATGCTAATTCCAAAAACTTATTAAATTCTGATTTTATGATTTCCAACCGTTAAGACTCCTAAAATGGATATTGAACTTCGATCACAAAGTTACAACAATGGAGGTGGCGAATTTAGTAAGAACGACCCATTCATAAAGAACAACAAGTGGAATCATCATTGCTAATGTGTCAATACAGATTTATCCTTTTAGTTAAAAGATGCAATGTGTCACTTCTTATGACGAGCTTATCCCTAGGGCCCTCAACATTGAAACCCTAATAAAAAAACAACAAACATTGGTAAGAGCATGATTAGGGGTACAAACCCTAGGCCTCCATAGAAGTATAAACAATAACTATAGTGGATTAGTGAGGTTGCAATACCAGAAAGATTGAGACATTGTAGGTAATAAAAAAATCTTGCAATCTAAAATTGTAGCCAATAACAAGCACACTATGTAGCTTAGTGACATTTATAAATGCAATCTACGGTAAGAAGAATGACATTCACTTGAGATGTGACAGTCAAAAACAGGCTAAGCAGTGACAAGATAACAAAGCTCAAACCTTGCATAGTAAAGTGGAGATTTTAATAGTGAGTTTCCTTACCCCTAGCGACCTTGGGGTTTTCACTTTTGATAGTGTTGAACAAGAAAATGCAATCAAAGAATGTCCAAATTAAGTAAACAATGGTAATCATAGGTTCAATGTTTCTTCTTAGCCATTAATATTGTATAATGGAGGTAGTGGATTGCATGTTTGAGCAGTGTTTTGAGACTCACCAAAGATGGGAGAATAGTGAATAATACCTTGTGGACTGTGAAGTAGTTTCAATAAGGTTGAAGGATCTTAAGAACTATAATACCATGAAACAATGAGTCCCCAGTAGTAAGTAGGCAATCTATAGGGCATAGTTTGATTTTATAGAAGGATGCTCATGAAAGGAATCTTCAAGTGATAGTGAGTGAGTTGTTTGAGATTCTAGCTGAGGGTGCAATGCAATCTTAAAGGAAGTTAGCAAAGAAGTAAATGTGCAAGAAAATTGAATCGTACACAACAAACAATTCACAATGTTGTCTTCCATAATGCCTTGAGTTTGAAGACAAAAATCTCATTGTATCTTCATGATGAAAGTGGTGACCTTAATAGTCAATCACTGGCAACCATGATTTTAAAACATGCTATTGTGCTTATGGAGGCAACATTTAAGCAAGGCAGTGAGTGGTGGTTTGGAACAATGGCAGGTATGAAGGACTTTCTTTATATGCATACTATGCAGTCTAGTTTAAGACATCATTCTTAGAAGAGAGATTGAAGGTGGATTATGGAACTCAGGGTTACCATGAAAAGGATTAAAGCAAAGACTGAGATCTATTTAAAAGCCACGGTCATGAAGATATTAAAGATGTCACATGCAAAAACCTAGTAGCTGGAGTAATGAATACAGTGCCAAAGAGGATAGTGTGTTGTGACAGATTTAGGAGATCTCCACATTATCTAATTACAGGGGAATACATCATTTATTTATTTTTTTAATTAAAAGAAATCATTCTAAACCCTATATAGAATACATTGATACTTCAAAAGCCTCTAAAGGAATTTGAGATTATGCAAATATATGTCAAGTAACATTCATAAGGTTTAGAAAATCTTGATCACTCTCTAGAATAGCCCATTAAACATGGGTTGTGCTTGAATGTACTACATAATTGATATAACACAACCACTCTGCATATCAACCAGAGTTATAGGCTCTTTATTGCAGCAAGAGGTAATCACTCTTTGATCATGCTATAATTACATCCTAACCTGTTAAACTTGAGACAACCTGAATGCACTTAATGATGATTGACACCTACATTATACAACCTAAATTAACTACATTATATGAGTGCCTCCATTTCTATCACAACATAGCCACATTAAACTTGGGTACATGAATGCATCATGTATTTGTTATAGCACAAGCGTACCCACATGACCAATAGAGTTATGGATCACATAATTCTGATCACAAGAATTTGTTCACCGGTTGTGATCTTGATGATTCCACACAACAAAAATCACAAAATGAAATTCTCCAAAACCCTTAACCTCTAAAATGAAATGCGATGAGATGTTGCTTTAAAATATGATTTTCAAACCTGGAACTACAAATCTGACTTCACAACTGAATTCTGCAAAAAGAAAATGACTACCCTCAACCTGGTGATATCTTCTTGAATTTTTTCTAATTTTCCCAAGAAAATCGTCCCTTGGATTCTCTAAAATTGTCTCCAAGTAGAGCAAAACATTGTCCTGTCATCGAGGCATGAACTCACTTTTATGTAAACACAATTTGATTTTTTAATTTTTTCATGTTTGTCAAAAATTTGATGAAACTGATAGCCGACATTTTGACGAACCCCAGGATTTCGACGAACGTCGGGGATAAACTTTAAAAAAATTGGAAATTACACATCAAATTTTACAAGCACTCGATGAACATCGAATTTTACATATTTCGTCAGACAGTTTCATCGTATTTTGTAGTCAAATGTATTAGTGGCTCATCATACACGACTCTAATATCCTTCAACATTTGTTTCATCCACAACACTTGAGTACAATTATTAGCAACAACAATGTATTTGACCTCTGCAGTAGATAAAGAAATGACATTCTACTTTTTGCTTAACCATGAAATCAACTTCTTTCCCTAGAAAAATGCTCCACCACTAGTACTTTTCCTGTCATTCACATCTCCTGCCCAATCAACATTAGTAAAGGCACTCAAAGTAAGATCATCATCTTTAGGATACCATAAACCAAAATCAACTGTCCCCTTCAAGTATCTGAAAATTCTCTTCACAACAGTCACATGAGATTCTTTAGGATCAACTTGAAATCTAGCAACAATACATACAACATTCATGATATCAGGCCTAGTTTAAGTCAAATAAAGAAATCCACCAATCATTGATCTGTATCTAGTCTAAATTACCTTCGAAGAATCATCATCAGTTGTCAAGTTGCATCCAGTCACCATGGGTGTACCAATAGACTTTGAATCTTTCATACCAAATTTCTTCAGCAAGTCTTTCACATACTTGGACTGAGATATAAATATCCCTTTATCTAACTAAGTAATTTGCAATCCCAAGAAGAATTTCATCTCTCCAATCATTGACATCTCAAACTCATTCAATAAACTTCATACACAAGCTGTCATCTCCTCCAAATATGATATCATCAACAAAAAATTCCACAATAAAATCTTTATCATTATTCTTGAAATATAGATTACTATCAGCAGTACCTTTGTTAAATCCAAGCTTCATCAAGTACTTATCTAATCTGGCATACCATGCTCTAGGGGTTTTTTTGAGTCCATATAATTCTTTCTTCAATCAGAAAACCATATCTCCCTAATTAGTAAACTGGAATCCATCAGGTTGTTCAACATACAATTCTTCCAATTTACCATTTAGAAAAGAAAACTTGACATCCATTTGATAAACTTTGTAGTCTTTGTAAGCAGCATAAGAAAGAAACAATCACATAGCTTCAATTCTAGCAACAGGGGAAAAGGTTTCTTCAAAATCAATACCTTCCATCTGCGAATATCCCTTACATACCAGTCCTGCTTTGTTTCTAACCACTTCACCTTGTTCATTTAATTTGTTTCTAAAGACCCATTTAGTTCCAATTACATTCTTATCCTTAGGTCTAGGAACAAGAATCCATGTATCATTCTTTTCAATTTGTTGTAGTTCCTCTTTCATTTCTTCAACCCAGTGCTCATCTTTGCATGCTTCATTCACACTAGTAGGCTCAGTCTTGGAAATCAAACAATATTATTCTGTAATTCTTCTCCTTGTCTGGACACCTTTGTTCTTATCACCTATGATATGATCCTTTGAATGATTCAATCTTACATACCTTGGAGTCCTCTTATAATATTCTTCAACTTCAGGCTCTTTTGATCTCTCTTTTGTTCTTCCACCAGTTTCTCCTTCCTCTCAATCTTCTTGATTCACCAGAATGATTTGCACTTGATTTGAGTTTTGACCTTGCTTTCCTTTTTTTGTATTGTCATTCTAATCATCAAAATCATATCCACAGGTTCTAGATAGTGCACCAAAGTCTTCATCAACCTTAACATTTGCACTTTCAACCATTTTCTTCAATCTTTTATTGTAACACCGGTAGGTCTTACTCTTAGTAGCATAACCTAGAAAGATTCCTTCATCAGTCCTAGCATCAAAATTTCCTATATCTTCATCTCTTATGATATAACACTTGCTTCCAAAGATCTTGAAATATCTAATAGTAGGTTTTTGACCAGTCCATAGCTCAAAAGGAGTCTTACCAGTATCACCTTTGATTTGTACCCGGTTAAGTGTGTACACAACAGTACTCATAGCTTCTCTCTAGTAGACATTAGGTACATTTCCTTCCAACATCATGGTTCTAGTAACATCTAGAATTGTTTTATTCTTCCTTTCCACAACTCCATTTTGTTGAGGGGTCCACGGTGCAGATAACTGTCTCTTTATTCCATGCTCTTCACAAAAAGAATTAAACTCACTGGAAGTGAATTCACCATCTCTATCTGATCTCAGAAATTTAATCTTCAGACCTATCTTTGTCTCAACCATAGCCTTAAAGATCTTGAACTTTTCTAGAGCTTCAAATTTCTCCCTTAAGAAAGTAGCCCACATCATCCTTGAATAGTCATCAATAAGCAACATGAAGTATCTGCATCCTTATAAACTTCTAGTTCTAGTAGGACCACACAAATCAGTATGAACAAGATCCAACAATCCATTTGAATTTTGTTGTTTACTCTGAAATGAAATTCTTTTTTTCTTTCCTAACTAACATTATTTGCATATGGCATTAGTAGGTTTCAACAGCTTAGAAAGATCTCTCACAACCTTAGTGGAACTTATCTTGACAATATTATCAAATTTAACATGACACATTCTCCTATGCCATAACCAACTTTCAACAATTTGAGCAATCAAACAACTTTTACTAGCAGCACTTAGGTGGAAAATATTTCCTTTTGTTTTTGTACCTGATGCAATCACATTTCTAGAATTTCCCAATATTTTTCACTTTCCATCCATGAATTGAAGATTGTATCCCTTATCAACTATCTATCCAACACTTAAAATATTATGCTTCAAACCTTCAACATACAATACATCATCAGTGTTATGCTTACCATCAAGAGAAATTCATCCTCTTCCATGGATCACACCAGTTGTATTATCTCCAAATCTCACAACACCGCCATCAAACTTTTCCAAATTCACAAACTTACTTTTATCTCCTTTCATATGATGAGAACAACCACTGTCAATCACCCATTCATCTTTCTCTTCAACTTGAGCAGCTAGGGATTTCTCCACATTTGTACAACTAGCAGATTCAGTAGACACAGGATTATTTTCCTTGATAGCAATAAACACAAATTCATCTTCACTTGCATTTCCTTTTTTAGATTCATCATCTATCACACCTTTATCGATATCATAGTAACACTTCTTTTGGAATTTAGGCTTGTTATATCTTGGCTTGGAAACTCTCTCAAAACAACTTGATGCAAAATGACCTATCCTATTGCAAGAGAAACATTTAATAGGTAACTTTACTTTATACTTACCTTGTCCTCTGGCTTCTCTTTTCACAATCAATGCTTCAAGTTCTTCAAGTTCTCTTTCTTCTTCATCGAGTTGTCTCATTTCATCCTCATACTTGAATGTATTTCTAGATGAACTTTCACCTGGATCATATCTCTGTCTATCTCATCCAAAAGTAGTGGCCTTGAATGAAAATTCAACCTTAGGAAGTGCATCACCGAATTCACTCAACTCAAAAGCAGTAAGCTTACCAATCAACATGTCTCTGGTAACATTTGTCACAATTCAGAGCTCTTTAATAGCACTAGCCTTGACTTTGTAAGAATTAGGCAAGGATATAAGCACTTTAGCAACAATTTATGATTCATCTATCTGTCCACCAGCACATCTGATACCACACACAAGTTCATTCACTCTTTGCATGAAAGTAGTAACATTTTCATCATCACCCATTTTCAACTTTTCATATTTCCCTTTCTGACTTTGTAGCTTAGAAATCTTCACATTAGCATCACCTTCATACAAGGTCTCCAACTTTTTCTAGATCTCATAAGAAGACTTCAAAGCACTCAACAACGCCTCCTTAGCCTTGATATTATATTCAACATCCCTGATCTCTGCAAAAATAGTAGGACCATTATGTGGAACAACATATATTATTTTTGTAATGCTCTAGTATGATTCACCAATCCATCTCAGATGGCACTCCATTCAATTCTTCCATAAAGAATAATTTGTTCCATCAAATATAGGACTATCCTTCTTATAAGTTGCCATCTCGGATCACCTCAAGCTATTAAACTTCTTCCAAGGAACCACAAGCTCTGATAGAAATTGTTGGCAACACAAGGGTAGACAACTAAGAGGGGGGTGAATCAGTTGTCACCGAATTTCAAACTTATTCACTTTATTAAACTTATTCTCAAATTTGATCATTAATCATGAAAGCATAAAAGAACAACATATTAGAATCACACATAACACCAATATTTTTTATGTGGAAGCCCTGTTAGGGGAAAAACCATGGTGGAGGTCAGTCCACAAGATTATACCCTATTAAAAGTATAAGAGAATATGAATGGGGAATGCACATGCATTCAGGCTCATTACTCAAATACATAATAGGCTTACTGCCCAAAGGAAGACACACTATCTTGAAAAAAGGTTATGATTAAATCCATTAGACTTTGAACTAATAAAATAGTATATGCTAATGCCTAGTTACAGTTTTGGTTAAGCACATGAACACTTTTTCACTCTTCTTCACTCTTCTTCTCTACCTTCAAATGATATAAACTTTATTTTCACATAGGACTCATACACTTCACACACTCACTCCTATCTCATTCCAAAATGATAAAACAATTGTTCTTATATATCCGCAACAAGAAAATCAATCACTATAGGTTGGCTCCAAAGAGATAATAAAATAATTACAAACAGTCAACCCAAAACAAATAAAGATTAATCATATGAATCAACCATAGTCAGCCACAACACAGTGAAGACCAAAAATAACATCCTCAAACATTAACCACTTCAATTAATTACTCCTTGAAGATCCACAACACGCTTCAACACCTTGTCAGCCAAGAACATGAAAAACATGAACATGCAAGAGAAAATATTACATCACGAGCATAACGATCAATGCAGATGTGCAACATAGATAGAGAAAAAAATAGAAACATCCACAAGCATCATGAAACATTAGAGAAGCATACACAACAATTGAACTTACTGAAATCACATGATCTTCATTCAAGAACACAAATTGAAGTAACAAAAAAATTGTCAAAATAAAAATCTTCATAACTTGATCAAATCTTCATGCTGATCTCTGAAACCTAATGTGGATAAACTAGATATACTCCAAAAGAAACCATTTAGTCCACAACCTCTGAACAATAATGAACTGAACACACCGACAGAAAGAAATTCACTTCAGCTTTGACAACCTGTAGCACTTCTTATTACAATTTTCTCAATATCCTCAACATATACAACTTCTAATGCAACAATTCTAATAGTGTTGACATCAATGACAACCACATATCAACAACATACCACAAAATCCAACAGGTTTTTGGTGTCCCACACTATTTAAAGATGCACCAAAACTAGTAAGGGCATGTGATGCATGCCAAAAATTTGTTGGCAAGTTGAAATTTTTAAGCAACTTACCCCTTAGACCAGTTTTAGTGCAAGCACCATTTCAACAATGGGGTATTGACTTCATTGGTGAGATTGCAAAAAAATCAAGTGGTGGGAACTCATGGATATTAATAGCCATTTCCTACTTCACAAAATGGATAGAGGCCATTCCAACAAAGAGGGCCACAAGTAAATTAGTCACTGATTTCTTAATGAGTAAAATTCTAACTAGATTTGGGGTACCTGAGAAGCTGGTACTTGATAATTCTAGGTGTTTTCAAAAAATATTTTCCTCCCAAGTATAGGTGTTTTCTTTTCATATAGCTAGGGTTTGGTCTCAGGGTTAAAACCCTCTTAAAACCCTCATTTATACAAAATCCCCAGTATTATTTTAATTTTTCACTAGCCTTATGTTCAATTTTTGAGTCACTTAAGTTATGACTTGAAGTCATTATGTCATCGACCCCATCTTCCTAGTGATATTTGTTCATGCACCCCTTTTAAATATTTTCCCCATGGTCTATAGTTTGAGTGGGTCAAGAATATTAACATTTCAATCTTTACTTTAGGCAGGGGGAAATATTCCTTCTAAATGCTTAAGTCTAATGTGCACCCTCTAGGAAGTCCCCTTTTTAAGTTACAACTCATAGCACATGTTATTAAAATTTCTTAAGGAAGTGCTCAGGTCCCATAGTTTTAATCTAGATCATTCCCTGATATCCCTCACTGATTTGGTGATGTCATGAAAAATCACAAGGGATAGTGGGTGTGTGCCACGTGTATCATCTCTCAGGTGGACCACGACAGTTTGTAAGGTAGTAATGATGGTGAGTCCAAGATCTGAGGGATACAATTGATCGTTGAAATTTAATCTTGGTTGTTCCCTGCTACCTCGCTCTGAAATGTTGATGTCATGAAATATTACGAGGGATAGCGGGCAGTTGTTGCGTAGCATAATGTACAGTGCTCAAGGAACTAATGTAAAGGAGAAATATTTCAAATGAAACTACAAAGGTTTAAAGCTCAAGCTACTAAAGAGGTTTTCAATGCACGTGGATAAAAGGAGGCTCAAGAAGTTTTAATCTCGGGCATCCATCTAATAAAGGTACTATGCATATGGGAATAAGCCGAGGGACTAACTGGTGCACATGTCAAGTTGTACTGGGATAATTTGAGTTGTTCCCCACTATCCCAAGGTCATCAATCAATATTCGAAAAATCGTAGTGGGATAGCGGGTTGGCAACACATCGATATCTCATGGATTTTAAGCTATGGTGGAGCTCGCGGTGACACTAAAGAAAGGAAAACACATGGCGATGTCTGATTAGTCAAATGTTGAAGTTTGCAAAAATAATCAATTTAAACTTTTATGACTCCATCTAATATGTTCATTGATCCAACTCATTGGGAGATCAAATGCTATGATTTAAACTTGCAAACAAAGCTGATCGAGCTATTTTGGTTTGAACGAGCGAACAATAATGGTGGAAGTGATGTTCAATGACCAAATTAAAGGACTATTTTTCCATAAAATCTACAATGAAAGATCTATTTGATTTATCTAAGTGTTTTAAAGCATCCAAGGATTTGCAACAATTTTTTCTAAGTTTTTCACATCTGGAAGTAGGTTTTCCAAGTGTCACATACCAGTAATTAAACCTTTCTCATTCATGTGCTGAATTTCAATTGAATTTGTGTGCATGTGTTATTTTTCCTTGTCATATTACAAATTAGGATTCTCTTAGGGTTTGAAGTTCATTGAACTGCACTTTGGTAGTTTTGAATTTGTCTGGTTTTCTTGCATTAATTTCAATCCCTAGTTGCACTTAGAAAAACCTAGCCTACATTTCTTTTATTACAATGGCACCCATGGTCTGAGCTTCTAGTTCTGAGACCCCAACGCACCCTTGTTCTAAGACTTACTTGACCAATTGAAACCCTCAACCAATCATAAGAAATTTTTCCAAAGAATGTTTCAAGACCTTAGAATGTAGGATGGCATTGTCAACAAACAACATGCCATCAGAGATGCCACCTTACTGGTCACTAGATCGATCTTGTTCAAAAATTGGTTTGGAAAGAGGTTCCCAAGTATTCCCTTGTACAATGGTTGGAGCCTAGATATGGGTAAACTGGTTGTACCTAATATATACTTGGATGTGGATCTATTGAAGGCCATAGAAGCCAATTATGACCCTACTGTTAGGGTTGTAAGAACACACTTTGGGATGAAAATGGTAGAGGATACTAGGGAAGGACTTATGGAGGTTTTCAAATTGAGCCCTTATGATTCTAAGATGGTGAGAATTGACCAAAACAAGTTGAAATAAGAGTATGATAAGGTGATATTAACCTTTAGGGTGTCTGTATTAACTATCTTCATGGCTATGAGGAAAGGGGGAAGCAAAATTGCACTTAACTCCTCTGATAAGGAGCCTTTTGAATCAAGTTTTTTGAGCACTATTTTAGAGGACTTTCTACACCCTATGCTAGATTTTGGGGTATGAACCAAGATAAATGATGTCGTTAGATCTTGTGTATATGGCTTCTAACATCCAACATGGAATTTTTGGCCCATTTGATGATTTTTTTCGCTATCTATCAGAGGAAATACATAAGGCTGTAGTGGCTCTTAAAAATGGTGAGAAGGGTGTTAGGTTTTGGTGGTACTCCTTGTTTATGCACATGTTCTTGTACATGGGAGCTAGTTATTTTGGTGAGGATATTAATTTGGATAAGTAGAATGAGCATGGAAAGGATATGCATGTTCAAATGTGGACTTCAATCTTGGACAAGGATGATCAACACTCTAGTTACGTTGTGTTTTCAATTTTTTTTCCTCCAAGTTGATGAGAGTTTTTGTTAGAATTGGCTATGGCTGCCAAGATCTTAAGACCAAATGAAAAACACAAAGAGAGAGAATAGAATGTTACAAGAATAAGTTGTATTATTATCAATATGATTCAATGATATGATGATGATGTACAATGTAGAATAAACCCCTTGGTTATATAGCCAAGGTGAGATACAAGATTCCATAGGATTATGACAAGTGTCTTAATCATATGACATGAGACAACTAATCACACTTACCTAGGTTCACATGTGTTACAAGTCAAAAGATAAGATAACAACTAATGAAAACTAACACCTTCTAGAGAGATTCCTTCCTATGACCTAAGTAAACTTAACATGTGTAAATAAGTCCCCTAGTAATGAATTAACTAGGTACAAGACTTTATTTACACCAACACCCCCTTAAGTGCAACTTAGGGAGTAGCAGATTATTATGAAAATTATAGAAAGATACAAGGATGGGTCCTGGATACTAGGCTGTGTTAGGTACCCATGTACATATGCAAATGAAATGACAAAGAAATCTCTCACAAATGGAGAAAAGGAGAAAACCCAGTGGGACAAAACTCATCCCCAAAAGAGAGAGGAAATAAAAAAAATATATATGAAATACTCTCAATGATGCAAGAGAAGGCCAAAATCCCATGTGAGAAAAAATACCCCCCATAAGAGAGAAGAAGAAGAGAGACAAGGCAACCCCCCCTCAATGTTGAGTTTCCTGCAATGATGGTAGAAGCTCGACATTGAATGTTGAAGATGATCCAATCTCGCCGAACAACATTCCTCCCCTTAGGAAGAAACAAAACCATGGATGTATGCATGATTTTAGGAAGATGGATGGTGTATGATGATGTCTCTAAAGCATGCTCAAGTGTCTGCATGTCGATGCCAAAAGCTGACACTCCAAACAGGCGTTCTAGACCACACTGTTGAAGAGGACAATCCAGAATCTAGTAGAGATAAATGTAGAACATGATCCAAAGACAAGGATATCCCCTCTGAAGAAAAAGAAGCCTCCTCCAAATTTTTTCCAAAAGTATCCACACTCATTCCAAACTATGAATAATGATCATGTATAGAATGAACAAAAGGGTCAAAGTGTTCCCTCACAACAACTAAGGAAGGAGCATCTTCATCAAAGAGAAGATGAATGCTATCAATGGTGTCCTCCAAAACTACAAGATGAGACTCTATTAAAAGAATGAAGAATGGCTAACTATAAAATTTTTGTGTTGTCATTGATGTCACCATGTTATATGAGTTGTGATTTCAAGACTAAGTCATTGTTTGATTTAGTATTTTGGTCTAGTATTTGAACCGATATACAGTCTACATCCTCCAGTATTTTGGTCTACAATCCTTCACAGTTGATAGTTGTTGCTTGTAGTTTTGGGAAATAGTTTATGGATATTGAAAGCATGTATGTTCAAAATCTCTCATGCTCTGGTGCATGTATGGTGTATCAACATTATTCTATTGATCACATTTTTCTAGTAAGCCTATCTCTAGCCAACCTCATGGATAATTGGTGGTATGGTGAAATTAATTTTGTTATGCAAATATGTGTGTGACCTATCCTAGGTCTATGTCGATACGATGTAGTGTGCTACATGTTTTAATTTATTGTTTAAAAAGAATTTCTGAATGCTTGAGGCCAATAGTTGGTATTTTTAGTAAACAAGGATTGCATCTAATTAGGTTGACCTAATTGATGCTTGTGAATGGATTAGATATATATGTCAGAAAATTTTGAAGATTGAAGAGAATGAGGAATGACGTTGATGTGAATGTGAAGAAGTATGAAAATGATGAAGTTTGTTAAGTTAGTCTATTGAGCATCACTGGAACTATATCAACAATTGTTAGGTGCACTCTCATCAGTTCATTTCAGATGTGAAGCCAATTTTGTTTTGTAATAATTTTTGTAGGAAGTGAGCCTCCTTGTGTAAGTAGTGAGCTTTTGTATCCAAATAGTAAGTCCTATTCTAGGAAGTGAGCCCTTTGGTAGTGAGCCTTATATATTTAGTTTTTGCTATTACTTTATATTGTGAGTTAATCTGTACCACATTTTTCCCTTAATAGGTTTTCCACATAAAATCTAGCGTTCATTGTGTTGATTTTCCTTTCTGTTATTTTCATTTCATGTTCATACTTAATAATAGAATAGTGTGGTTGTGAAGTTGATAAGTGTTTGAAGTTTTGTGTTTAAATTTGGTGACAATTGATTCATCCCCCCGCTATCAGTTGTCCCATGCCTTTTAACAATTGGTATCAGAGCTTTGGTTCCATGGTGAAAAGCTTAATTGTTTGAGGAGGATCCTGAAGGTTGATCGAATTGATGATAAAGAAGAACTCTGGGCTGCACTTGAAGATATTGATAAGGCTAAAAATGAAAACAAAGATTTGAAATAAAATATTGATGAGGCAAATGAATGTCTCTAAAAATTGAAAGAGAAATTGAAGAAATTCAAAGAAAGACATAGAGAAGTGAGTGAGTAGAAAAAACAAGAGATCATCGGATTGAAAGTGCTAGTAGAAGAAAATAAGAGAATTAAAGAATGTCTTAATACAATGGTGCAGAGTAAGACTGATGAATGCACTAGACTTGAAAAAGAGGTAGTGAACTTGAAAGTAGAACTGGAGAAAGCAAAAGTTTGTGAAAACAATTTCAAATCTAGCTCTGACAAGCTGATGAGTTGATTGTAGGACAAGAACCAAGTAAAGACAAAGGTGGTTTGGGAAATGAAATAGGTGAAAGCTCAAAGGATAATCAAAAGAATCAAGACAAAGGGAAGCATAAAAGAAATTCAAGAAAAATTTCTAGAAGACCGCCTGTGAGATAACCTAATGCTCAAAGGTATCCCTCTTACAATGTTGTCTACTTTTCTTGTAACAAATTTGGTCATAGGGAAATTGAGTGCAAAAGTAAAATGAATAAGTTTTTTGCTTCCTTCTCTGGAAAATGTTTTTCATGCAAGAAATTTGGACATAAATCCACTGAATGAAAATCTTAGGTAAGAATGATTAGTCAAGTCATGATGAATAGGTTTAATGGTGGTAGAATGAATCAATCCTTTAATGGCTACTGCTATACTTGTAACAAATTTGGACACAAAGAAAATCAATGTAGATCAAGGGTTAATGGAGATCAGACAAATTAGAAAAGTGTTGTCTACTATAACTACAACAAACCCAGACATATCTCAAAATTTTGTAGAAGTAAGAAGGGAAAGTAGTCTGCTCCAGTAGAGAAGAACGAGCTAGTGAAGAAAATTGAAAAAGATGAGGTGAAGCAAGAGATGAATAAGATATGAAGGAAGAAAGAAGAAGAGCTAGAGATAATAGATGTGTCTGTGACCTCATTCGTTATAGAAAATTCCTTTGGGAATTAGACCTATCATGGTCTTAGGGGGAGCATTAACAAAAAACTGTACAAACCCCTTGGATGAATGGCGTGTCGAAAGTTGGCACAGGGATATATTGTAAAGAATGAGTAAACAGAGGTTATGGAAAAGAAACCGGAAGAAAAGTTGCAAGAATGTTCTTTTGCACATTGATTTAGGGTTTACAGTTAAGAGAAATAAGGGTTTTATCAGCTTTTTGAAGTATGCTGCATTTAATCCAAATTAGGGAAAACTGATGGTGTATAAAGTAAAATTCATAAGTCTTTTTGATCACTTGTGCACTTGAAGAGTTTGAAAGAAGACTTGGAGAAATATTGAAGCAATCTCAAAGTGATTTGAAGAAATTCTGAGGAATTATTACAAATAATGAGGAGTTATTTCTCAGTTTACAAAGGGGAAGAAGGGAAAAGGAAGAATTTTTGATTGAACAATAATGAATTCAAGAAAGATAAGTAGGACAATGGATAGGGGATCAAGTGGAAATATTCCACTGAAGTTGAAGGGTGTTGAATTGGAAGAATTTGATCATAGGAAGATGAAGAAAATAGAGCTAGGGATGAAGACAAATGAATTGCAAAGCGTAAAAACCCTAGGTATGGATTTATGGGGAGAATTTCCCTGGTTTGTAGACAAAGAATCTATCTTGTTCTTGTTAAGTTGATTCAAGAACCTACAACATTATGTTGGAAAAACCCTATCTGATCATGAAGGAGGCAATTGAAACTATTATTGGTTTATGTAGTGTTGGGGACCTCCTTGGGAAGAAAATCATGAAATACAAAGATGTGGAGGAACTTACTGGTATTGACAAAGACCCTCGAGCTCTATTGATAAATACTATTACTAATTCTACTGTAAGGTATGTTGTGTATGACATCTCTTATAAAATCTATTTCAGAAATTGTGAAGGTTCGATTTTGGCTATTGTTGTATGTCTTGCACACATGATGGTTAAGGAAAACAAACAATTTGATTTGTGTAGCCTATTACTAGAAAACCTAATTGATAATTTCATAATGTATTTGGTCGAGGGCTATCCTTTTTAGTTTGGGTCTTTGCTCATATGTTTAATATTTTACTTTCTGAGCTCGCTACCAAGAAGAGAGAATGTTGAGTGGGAATCTGGTATTCCTATCGAAAAGCAAGTTTACAGGTATTTGGAATCGATGGAGGAAAAATTAAGTGTTTGCAAAAGCTATTTCATATCCCTGAAGATGAATTTGTACTCCACTATGTCATTTCTTAGTCAGTTTGAAGTGGGTTCCTCCTTTGGTAAGAAAGAGTTGGAAGTATCATTGGTGAGTCCCCTCCAGAATCTAAAAGGAGAAAAACTATCACAAAAGATGTTATCACTATCTTGGAGGAAAAGAAGAATGAAGAATAATTTATGTTTGGATCTGACTCCTTTGATCTAGAGGATAGATGGATGATGTTAGATGAAGGTGATATAAAGAACTTTGGTGAAATGTGGAGTGCATGCTCTCTAATTGAGAGACTTAAAATTGATGATGTACTGATTGATTATTTTCTCAATAGGGGTATCTTAGTTTCAGATGTGTCTAACTCATTATCAGATGATCTAGTAGAGGTTATTGAAGAAAGAACATTGTTGGAAGGACCTGAAGGTCATAAGTTCGAAGCTATGATTGAGAGAAGATGTACCAAATCCAAACAAATGCTATCTAAACACATTAATGAGACAAAAGAATGCATCAAAGAAATGTATGACATCTACAAGTATTGTCTCTGGTGTCCGACAACAGTTGACAATTTTAGAAGCAGAATTGAAGCCATTGAAAATGAGATGAATTGTATTGGAAATAGTTTTGATTTCTTCAAAGACAAGAATGGAAAAAAGAGAATAAGAGTTGGTGAATTGCAAGTGGAGTTGCTGATTGCTCAGAGACAAAGAGAAGACTTGGTTAAAACCTTCTGGTTGGTTAAAGAAATTGTTGAGGTTCGGTTGGATCATCTCTCTAGAATACACTCTGACGTAGAAGATTGTGAACAACAATGTTTGTCTTTGGACAAGACATCCTCTTTTACGTAGTTGTCTTTATTGGATGGTATGAGTGCAAGGATGAATTCGACTGTGCTTTCTTGGAAAAGGATTCTTCTGATCATAAGAGACAGGTACAAGAAAATCTTTCATGTAAAAAGTGTCATTTTCACTTGAATGTTTGAAATGGGGAGTTGGAATTCCTTTGTCTATACAATATTACCATGTACATACACATCCTATTTTTGGTCGCCCTTTGCCATTGATGTCAAAGGGGGAGAGAGGAGTAAAAAGGGAAAGGACAATGATGACAAGGGGAAATAATGTTGCTTTGTAAATTTTGGCACATGTTGCCATCAATGACAAAGGGGGAGATTGTTGGAAGAATGAAGAAGAATGGATAACTATACAATTTTTTGTGTTGTCATTGATGTCACCATGTTATACGAGTTGTGACTACAAGGCTAAGTCATTGTTTGATCCGGTATTTTGGTTTGGTATATGAATTGGTATATAGTTTACATCCTCCAGTATTTTGGTCTACAATCCTCCACAGTTGATAGTTGTTGCTTGCGGTTTTGGGAAATAGTTTATGGATATTGAAAGAATGTATGTTTAGAATCTCTCATGCTCTGGTGCATGTATGGTGTATCAACATTATTCTGTTGATTGCATTTTTCTATTAAGCCTATCTATGGCCGACCTGATGGATAATTGGTGGTATGGTGAAATTAATTTTGTTATGCAAATATGTGTGTGACCTATCCTAAGTCTATGCTAACACGATGTAGTGTGCTACATGTTTTAATTTATTGTTTGAAAAGACTTTGTGAATGCTTGAGGCCGACATTTGGTATTTTTGGTAAACAAGGATTACATCTAATTAGTCTGACCTAATTGATGCTTGTGAATGGATCAGATATATATGTCAGACAATTTTGAAGATTAAAGAGAATGAGGAATGACATTGATGCGAATGTGAAGAAGTGTGAAAATGATGAATTGTGTTAAGTCGGTCTATTGAGCATCACTGGAACTATATCAACACTTGTTAGGTGCACTCTCATCATTTCATTTTGGCTGTGAGTCTTATTTATTCAATTTTTGCTATTACTTTATATTGCGAGTTAATCCTCACCATGGTTTTTCCCTTATTGGGTTTTACACGTAAAATTTGGTGCTCATTGTGTTTATTTTCCTTTATGTTATCTACATTTCATGTTCATACGTAATAACAAAATAGTGTGTTTGTGAAGTTGATAAGTGTTTGAAGTTTTGTGTTTGAATTTGGTGAAAAATAATTCACCCCCCTCTCAGTTGTCCTACACCTTTAACAGACTCCACAAACAAGTCTAAAATACCTATCAAGAAGTCATCACAAGTATCCAAATCTGGAAGATGATAAATATCCTACTGCACTGAATCACAATGAGCCAAAATTGTTGAATCACAAGTGTCCTTAGGTACAACAGTAGATGATTCTACCAATGTTAGATTACAAGAGTCCTCAGGCTCAAGATGTTGACTCATAGATGAAGAAGATGAACCCTCTAAATCTGGATTAGGAGCCATAGAAACTGAAGCCTCAATAGATGTCTCTGTAGGAGGAGAAGGAGAAGGCTCTGCATCATCAAAGATACCATACCTTTCCCAATCAGCAAGAGTTTTAGTTGTTTTATCATCAACAGGTCAAAACTCTACAAATGGAACAAGACAATCCACAACAGGATCCTCTAGGAATGGAGGTTCATTCAAGTCTCCAACATCTCCCAAATTTTGGTCACAAAGTCATGAGGGATCTCAATACCATCATTGGCCATTTGTGTATCAATATCACAACTACAACCAATTACTTCCAGGATATGTTCTGTATTTATGTCCCATACAACTCTCTTCCATTTTGATGAAGGTTTATGAACTAGTCCATAGAGATATGGCAAAAGATTAAGCCACCTACAATGTGTTAGGATTCCATCTTGCCAAGACTTAAAGTTCCATCGATTTAACCTTATTGTAGTAGGATGCTTTTTGATGCCCATATTAAACTCCTCAACTTAGTCAAACAATAGACCAATTAAGAGACATAAGCCAATAAAGGCAAAAGATTACCCCCCCAAATTACTCAATCATGAAACACCCCAATCAGTATTTGATTTGGAACTTTATATTTAGTGTGTTTATAGTTGCCACTTGCCAAAATAGTGAAGTGGACTTTGATCTTAGTGCTTACAGATTCCAAAATAGGCCACAAAATTATGTACAATTTTTGGTACAAAATGAGATCAATCTGATTATACCATTGAGAAGTACAGAAAAAATTATGCACTTTAAAAAAATTGCACCAAATGTTACCATAGGAGCAAGATATGAGCTCCCAAAGTTCCCAAAATGAGGACGAAGTAGAAAAACCTATGAGAATCTACAATTTTTGAAAAAAATAGATACCAAAACCAAAATATGATTACACCACCATGAAGAGTGTGAAAAATTATCCCAAATCAAAACAAATTGCTCGAAAAATGGAGGTCGTGAGCACAAGTTATGATCATTTGAAGTTGGACTGCAAAACTAAAAAGCTCATCCATGAGGGGGGAATAATCTTTTAGAAAATGATGATGTGGCACTGACGTCAAGAACTTAGTGGCTTAAAATTGACAGTCACGTGGGCATCAAAAAGGAATATGCTCCTCCCTTGTCAAAATATTCTCTAGATCAAAATATGCCTTCGGAATATTCCTTTGATAACTGATGATGGATTCTTGGTTGGAATATTCTGGGCTAGTACACTGATGTGACAGATTGATTTTATATCACCAATTTTTTATTGAGAATGAGTCCGCCAGTTGAAAGAAGACTTTGATGCTGATTCAAAAAATGATAGCCACTTTTTATGAGTCCCAACTGCCGCTACTTAATGTAGTTGTTGGATTTTGTAAAGACTGCTGAATGATGGAATGTGAGGCCGCGCTTGGCGAGGGAGGTACCACCACATGGCGAGTGATGGGTGGCAGGGTACCTTCCTAGTACTGACCAGTATGCTTTGCGGACTATGCAGTCTGCATACGTACAAACTCTTTTTTAATTTATTTTTTAAAAAAGAAATACTTTTCAAATAACTTTTACAAGAAAATTTAATCGAGAGAATTAAATTTTTAGGAAAAAAATTTCCAAAAATTTTCAGTGGATTTTAATTTTTAATTTTTTGAAAAAATTGTACCAACTGTAATAATGATGACTTGGGGGTCGTACAACTCTTTGGGAAATTTTTTTTTGCCTCACTGGACAACTACTCTTATTTGGACGATTTGGTAGTCGATCTTAGGGTTTTTGGACCTTCTGGATGCAATGGAAGGGTCAGATTTGACCCAAAATGCTCCAAAAATGTAGCTACCTTCTAGATTTGGCAACCACTCTTCAACTTCAAACCCTCATAGATTTGGCCTTGTATGTCCAATTTGGATGAAACAAAAGGAAATATCGACTTTCTCGAACCTTCTAGATACAATGGCGAGCTTAGATTTGCACCAACAAGCTCTGATTTGAACTTGTAATAAAGAGCCACAAATGGAACCCTTACAAATCTAGTATTTCTTTCAAACTTTTTTGATTCTACAAATCATCATACGATTCAAGAGAAGAGCATACTCAACTTTTCAAGATTTACCACCTCTCTTCAGAAAAAAGACTATCTAATGGCACCCAACCCACTTTGATACCATGTTAGAATTGGCTATGGCTACCAAGATCTTGAGACCAAATGGAAAGCACAAAGAGAGAGAATGGAATGTGACAAGAATAAACTGTATTCTTATCAATATGATTCAATGATACGATGATGATGTACAATGTAGAAGAAACCCTTTGGTTATATAGCCAAGGTGAGATACAAGATGTCATAGGATTATGACAAGTGTCTTAATCATATGACATGATACAACGAATCACACTTACCTAGGTTCACATGTGTTACAATTCAAAAGATAAGATAACAACTAATGACAACTAACACCTTCTATAAATATTCCTTCCTATGACCTAAGTAAACTTAACATGTGTAAATAAGTCCCCTAGTAATGAATTAACTAGGTACAAGACTTTATTTACACCAATAGTTTTGGTGATGAATCCTCCTAGGATTCCTGTGGAGATTCTTAATTTCTTGAGACCTAGGGAGAGGAGGCTTGAGCTAGGCATTGAGCATAACTAGGGAGACATAATCCCATATTCAGATTGCACCATCCTTAGAGTGTATGGCACATGAAAGAAACCTCATGTGCTTCCCAGAGATGTACCTTTGACAATCAATTTCTTGGATGTTATGTGGCAATTGGGGGATGTGGAAGACAATCATCTGGTGGGAATGAGGAAGGGAATCTCTTCCCAATGTATACAGTGTTTGAATACTTTGTTATGATGAAGGATGGGTGGAAGAATATCATGCCTAAGCTTAATCCCTTGAAGATGAAATGTTGTAGAATGAGGAACCATGACCTGAAGGGTGTCATGGTTGCTTTGAAGAATAGAATCAAAGGGGACAGGTTTTATCATAAGTTCTATTTCCCAAAAGATGTAATCAAAAATATTTTTTATTACAAATTGCAAGAAGATAGAAAGATGAAATGGCTAGCTTTTGATAGATTGGAAAAGGAAATGTAGGAGAAAGATCTAGATTATAAATCTCTTCCAAACATAAAGGATGAAATAATTATGGTTAGATTAATGTTTCAAATTTTTGATAAGGTGGTAGGGTGGCTAAAAGAGGAAAGGGTTATGTAGAATAGAGGGAAGGATAAGGTGACATATGATCAAGATAAGGGGAAAGCCCCCATGGAGGTAGTAGAACTGACACCTCAAGCCCCTAAGAAATTGTATGTATTTGCAAGGAGAAAGAGTACTAGAAAGAAATAGCAAACTATTTCCAGCACTACTCAATCAGAGGGGTCAAGGGCATCCTTACCTACACCAGAACTACCACCACTATCACCCCCAAGGTCAATTGCACCCTAGGTCATTGAATCGGATTCTCCTATTAGAGAATCACCACAAATAAGGCCACCTTCACCAAAGAGATGGATGATTGATTCAACTTGTATTGTAGATTATGTTACTAATTCTGAAGATGAGATTATTATGATTGAGGATGAGATGAGGTAGGGCATGCATTCACCTCCAAGATAAATCACTCTACAATCTATGAGCCTAAGATTGAGCAAAGTGGATTTGAGTGGATCGAATAATACTGATGATGTTAGGGAGGAGGCCTACAATAAGTTTATGGAGGATGACTCCTTTGTAAAAACCAATGCTTTGAAGAGTTTTTTTGGAGATCTAAGAGGGATGAATTTGATGAGAACATCAAAATTGGGATGGTGAACAACCCAGAGCTCCCTAGATAGGTCATCGAACATAGGGTACTTGAAAAAATGAGGGAAAAGTACCATAATATTACACTTGATGAGGGTAGGGAATTAGCAAGAAAAAGTAGTGTACTTTTGCTGCCAGAATGGGACTTGGCTTCAACCATTTCTTTTGACACTATCAGGAGGCATGATTCCCAAATTTTTGCTATAGAGGAAGAGGATAAAAATGCCTTGCAAGGATAAAATTTTAGCCCCTAATGGGACACCTTAGCAATTTTGACATTGGCCCCCAATATAATAAAATCAATAGTTGAAGAGCCTGCATCTGACCTTAGGGGAGGATAAATAATAAAGAGGGTGTTAGATACATCTTTTGTAGAGGCAACCACATTTAATGCAAATGTTCCTCAATTTACTAAAGCAATTGAAGAGTCTATATAAGAAAAGTATGAGACCAAGAATAAGGAATACAATGATTTGGTAGTAGATTATATAATAAGGACAAGCAAACAATTGAAGAAGTCCAACTTGAGAATGCACTTTTGAAGGAGCAATTGCAAGAATTGCAATTAGGGTCTGTCGGAACTATAAAATTTTCAAAATTTTATAATAATTTGCACTTATAAATTTCCCAAAGAAATCCATATCTTGAGTGTAAAATTGACATAATCTCCTCTGCATATCATAATTACTAGTGATCACATTAGTTTTGACCATTTGATACCTTAAAATTCCCCTATGCAAAAACATTTGAATAAATAATCTATATTGGCATGAGTTGGTGCAGGTCCCTCTGATCCATAAGCTATTACATTCCAATGTAGGTGTTTTGGGCATATCGGCAAGAGGTCAAGATTGTAACACCGATCAAATTACCTGGGAGGATACATATCAAGAAGGGACAACTCGTGGTCTCGTCGATGAAGAAATTCATCGGCAAGACAAACACTATCAGAGTGAGATCTATATGTCAACTCGAGCATACATGTCTTGTCGATGAAATACCATTGGTGAGATACCAATCCTATCTCATCGACGAAGCACAAGGAAATATATCGGCAAGACAAATGTTATTGGAGTAAGTTTGGAATACCTTCCCAACTCTCTATGTCACGTCGATGGAAGTTGCATCAGAAAAAGTCTTGCTGACTTACTCAAAATGAAAGAAATGTACATCGGGGAGACTTATAATGTCGGGTAAAATTTTAAATGTCTCAGTGATACTTGTTCTCTTTCCGATAAAGATACAAATAGATCAAAAAGTTCATCGGGGTGATACTTGGTGATATCTATGACATTTTGAAGGTGGTATGGATTAAAAGGATTAACAATGTGATATTAGTGGGAATGATATGATGTCTTTTCGACCAACAGGGTGTTCAGTGAACGTTGGCTTAACCCGAATAAAAAGGATCGCCCAGAGTTTCAAATTGTCTTGCTGATAAAATCATTTGATGTGACAGTGGGAAATTCGAAAAATATGTTGCACCCGTGCTCAAAGCTAGGACTTTAATGGTAGAAAAAAAACCCAATGCATAGATAATTCCCTGAATTGAAAAGGAGTAATTGAAGGAAATTTTGTAGAATTGGCAGCATGAGAAACGAGACAGTGAATGAAGGGCCAGAGGATTTTGCAACCGAATATCTTCAAACAAAACTTGTAAGTTCTCTGCAATTATATTTTCGGTTTTGTAATCTTAAGAAAGTAAAATGGAAAGTACCAGCTTAGGAAAATCAAAAGGTAGGAGGTAGGGTGAAAGTAGTCGTCCTAAAGGGAAAAACCAAAAAAATTAAAGTGAGAATGAGCTAGAGGTAGCTGAGAGGAAACTAAATCAAGACCTCATTGATCAGCTGCCCGACTCAGGACCTAAAGCTAGGTGCTATGCGTAGCTCAGGACAGAGGTAGAGAAATTGGAGGATAAATGTAAGCGCATAGGTGATATATGGACCTCAATTAGGGGATACAAGCTATTTACTTTTCACTATCATCAGAGGAGTCGATTTTATCCGGTGTGTAATCCTTGGAAATTTATTCTAGAAAAAATAGTCTACCTAGATGTGTTTGTGGATGTAGAATTGGTGAAAAAGTTAGCTCCCACTATAACCCAAAGCTCAAATCCATTTGTGATCCATCAGGAAATCCACTCATACATGTGTCAGAAGCAATAATATGTGAAATTTTTAACCTGGAAGGGGCATGTAATGAAAAAATTGTGCATGAAGAGTTAGAGAGAGAGTTTTGGAGGATGGACACCATATTTAAGGGTTGGAGGCTACCATTGCACAAACTTAAGAAGGATGGAAATTCAATTCCACTAGAAGATAGTGATGGACCCCCATTTCATATTGATTTGTTCGACCCCTAAATGAAATATACATATTTCTTAGCATGCTAGGTGTTAGGGATGGAGGCCCCTGAGTACATGTCAATTGTGCCAATGGTGATTGCAATAGATGTTCAGTGTCATAATTCTAGACCTTTTGATTATGCCTCATATATCTTCAGAGGGCTTGGTTCAGGATTGATGGCAATAAAAAATGGATCTCCTGTTTTACATTTCCAACATTATTCAGTCTTTATGCACATGATACTATATTATGGACAAGAATTGGGGATATAGCCTAAAAAGTTGAGGGTTTCACAGTTTGATAGGAAAGGTAAGTTATTACCAATTCAATTATGGATTGCTATCTAGGATAGCAAGTTTTCCAACTCTTTTTTTGTACATTTTCAGGAGTATTTTTTGAAACCATTGTATAGGTTCTATAATCATCCTTGTGAATATTCATTATCTAATGAGATAAAAACATTTCTCAGACCCAAAGACTTCAATGGGCCTATCAACCAAAATTGGGGAGATTGGTATTGTTTAGAAGATGCAACCATGATTAGAGTATATGGATTCAAAGATACACCTTTTATCTTGCCTAGAATGGTGCCTAACAAAATTGCTTATTTGGAGATTGTTAGGCAAATGGATTATTCAAGTGTCATCAATTTAGGTTCTTTTGGAAAACAAGCATTCATGCCCAACACACTGTGTTTTAGTGATTTCACTGTGTTATCAAAAGATGGATATGATATGATTCTTGATAAATTTTTGCAATATAATATGAAGAGAGGTCCACCACGAAAGGGTTTTGATCAAGAGGGGTACATTCATTTTTCTAGACAAAAAATGAATTTAGGCGGGTATGATCATATACCCTATCAATTTGATGATTTAATCAGAAATTTGGAGGAAGAAGAAGCATAAAGGGTAGTTGATGAATACAACAGGGGACTGCAAGATGTAGAATTGTTATCTTCTAGAGAAGAGACATCTAGTGATGATAGGCCTAAAAGCCCAGCTAACAAAATCTCTAGACTAAGAACTCAGGATTACAAGTTTCCTCCTAGAGAAATAGATACTGAAGAAAATTCAGATGCAGACACAAGCAAAATGGCATACAGATCATTTGTGGCTAATGATGAATTTGTGAACTCTCCAGAATTCAAGGCTTTCTTATACAAACAAAAAGGAAAATAAATAAGGGAGTCAGTTGAAAATATAACATCGAGTAATGAAAGATAGTTACTGAACAATATAAAGTCAAGTGTGGAGAGAGAGATGGAATATATGACCCCTAAGAAAGGAAGAAAACTGTTGGAAGATGCGGGTGTTATGATTTTTCCATGGTTGGATCTGAATTTTGGTTTGGTTTTTGATAGTTTCTTGAAAAATAATAATGCCACACATAGGCTCGGCCCTGAAGGGGTAACAAAGGTATATGCAGGATCCAAATATAATCTAGATGAAGGATCACTTATGATATGGGCCCTATATTCGCCACACAAATTTTTATTATTATTGATACTGAAAAATATTTTGGGCATGTTATCACATTAAAAGTTGGAGAAGTTGATCCCATGGCTATAACAAAGATTTGCATCAATGTTTCCAAGTTGAATAACACCCAAATCCAAATGTTAATTAAGGAGAAGGAAATGTACAAAATGAATAATGAAAGAATACTTAGAGAAAATGATCATCTGAAGGATACGATGGGAATCACATTGTGATCCACTAAGAAGCTAACTCATGGTGAGATCTCTCAAACAAAAGATCAATGGGAGGGATTAGATGCATATGCTCAGGGTAAATATGATACACTTGCTGTAGTGATCAGAAAGAGACAGGCCAACTTGATGACTTGGTTGAACAAACTTTGGGGAACACATTCAAAGAATTACAATGCGGGGCAAGAGAATAGGAGAATTGATGGTAGAATCCAAGAGAAGTTCCAAGAAGTAAATAAGAGGGATGTTCCTGACAATGGAGCTATTGATACTGCTAACCATATGATAAAGAAACATAGAGACTTCCAAGAATAATTGTGGGGGGATGAACAAGGACTAATTGATGCCACGAAAAAGGGACTACCAACATTATTTGAAGATGGAGGAGACATGAAAGAAAATACCAAATGGATTGAGGAATGTGAGTTGATGCTACAGAAGATTCTGGAAATGATTATATGAAAAGACTCAATGTTGGACAAGGCCTATGAACTGAACGAGAAGATAGTGAAAATGGAGATATCAATCTGGAATGCGCTAGGAGATGCCGCCACTCATGAGCAACAAGATTAATTGGAACATTTGTCAAAAGTTCATTTGTGGCCAAATAGAGCCTAATTGTCTGTTTTAATTATTGTTTGTTATTATTAGCAAAAGACATTTCTAAAGGGACGTGTCCCTTCACAATTTTGATGTATATATATTTGTTTCATAGTGACAAAACAAATATAGGCAAATAGGAGAAGTATACAGTAGATAATTTTCAATGATGTTTACGTTTCAAGAGACTATGATGCATGTATAAAACTTTGGAGGAATTAATGGAAGTTATCTTATTTTTGTGGCGTATTTTTGGTATCAGTTGTTTGTTGGATTAATTAAAAATATTTTAAAGTTGTCTCCAAGGTTGATAATTCTATATTATTTAAATTGAAATATTAAGTATATAATCAATTTATCAATGCACATTTTTTGCATCTGTGTGGTATGATTTGCTAGTTCTTTCAAGTAAGGATTAAACCCTTCAAGTTAGTCATAGTAATTTAGAAGTATCATTTGGATTATTAAGAATAACTTGGTAATTAAATTCGTGCATGTTTATA
>VDFB02000017.1:482708178-482736369 GCA_007258455.2 Sequoia sempervirens | reverse complement strand
GGGTAGGAGGGAGAGGGTTGAGAGAGAAAGAGAGACCTAACAAAGGGAGAGGGAGTAGGAGGGAGAGGGTTGACCAACTCTCTCCCTCTCTCTCCCACCCTCTCCCACCCTCTCCAACCATTTCCCACCCTCTCTCACCCTCTCACACCCTCTCCAACATTCTCCCACCCTCTCCAACCCTCTCCCACCTTCTCCAACCCTCTCCCACCTTCTCCCTGTTATCTCTCAAAAATGCAGGTTTGAACCAAAAAAGGTTGCCAAGCTTTCACAAAGTTTCAGGGTAACAGACAAGGCCAAATGAATTGAACCTTCTACTCTTCATGTGCTACCAAACCTAGGCGGGTGTACCTATATGAGTGAGATAGACTTGACTTGTGCTTATCTCTCTTGAAATGTTTTTCCCACAATGGAAGATGGGAGTGAACAAATAAAACTGGAATTTGGTATAAATTATATAACAACATTAAAATTAAAACCTAATATGTTCAGTTAACAAATGTAAAAAATGAATGAAACTAAATGATAAAAATGAAGAGACTAGTGCCTTATTGGGTATGTGGAGTCAAATGAAATCTTAAATGAATAATTTTTTTTTGTAGAAACTCATTTTTTTTTTCATATGTTTTAGTTTATAACTTGTATAAATATGCAACACTGTGACTACCAAGTTCTTCTTAATGATCCAGATGAATCTCCCTGATTACTGTGATCCATTAAAAGGATTTAATCTTTTCTTGAAAGAGCCAATCAATCAACCACACAGATACAACAAATGTGCACTGATAAACCGAATATAAACTTGTTACATCAATTTAAATAACCATAAAGCATCAATCTTTGAGACAACTTTAGTAATAATTTCAATGAGCACAACAGATAATTGAAACCAGAAAAATGTCATCACATCAGAAATTCAATTGAAATCTCCATTGCTTTTCAATCATGCATCATAGTCTCAAAAAATTTTGTATCCTACTGTATTTTTTTTACTTTTTCTCTGCTTTTCGCTGCTATCAAAAATGGGTTTTATATATCAGCCACATGAAAAGTTGCATCCATTTGCATTCACATCCAAGCAGTTATTTCATTCAAGCCTTTACAATTGTTCATCGGACTCCCACGAAGACATTACATAGTCTTACCGATGTTCAATGTCTCACTGACAGTTATTCCTTCAATTGTAAGTATATCGCTAAAAATCTCATCAATGAAAACCATCACTGTGACTTATGGAGTCGGTAGGATGTCCCACAGCTCACTTCATGTCTTACCGAAACATCTCCTTAAGTTCACTATCTGATCGCCATGGCATAGCAATTTTCCTGCCGATGAACCTTCATTCGGTATGATTCACATAGCTCTCATTGAAGAAGCCAGTCTCACCGAATGTATCTCCAAGTTTTAATCTTGTCGCTGTGACATAGGAGTCGGTAAGACTTCATGACTTCATTCCAATGGCAATGACGGGACCCACCTTCAATAGTATCGGTGAGACCAAACAGATGCTACATGACATTTCACCGATTGCTTAAGTCTAGCCGATGTAACCCTTTGTATCCCAATCGATAAGACTCTTATGTGTTTGATATGACTCTCCTCGATAATTATTGTCTCAGTGATAAGTTCACTTTGATTTTTGATCGGTATGACCTACAATGACTCGCTATGACATATAGCGATAACCACTATCTTGCCGATAGATATCCCTTTATCTTATGTTTCGCTATGAATTTTGGAGTCGGGGAGAGGTTTCATAGAATACTTTGTCTTACCAAGATACACCCCGTGGTATGTTTTCCAGTCGATGAAATGTATTTACCCTCTCGCCAATGAAACACTTTGGTCAGACATATGAGTTGGCAAGACTACATAACCTCATCCCAAGAGTCATTTGATATAATCCCCTTATGATTTGTCCACAAGACTGGGTGCATTCGATGAGACTTTATTCCGATAACCTTTAGTCTGGCCGATACATCATTCTGTGAGCTAGTCAGTGAAACATAATACATTCGGCAAGACCTCACTCTGAAGACTTTTGGTTTGGCCGAAATGTTTGCTCGGGCACCGATCGGTAAAACAATATGATTTCGCTATGACTCATCTTGATGAAAGATTTCTCACTGATATGTCATTCTGTTGCTGAAACAATGAACTATGTCCTACCGATGGGTGTTTGCATATGAATTATGATCGGTGTGACATCTCTAAAGTCTTGTCGATAGACCTACAATAGATGTATATTAGCAAAAAAAACATTATGGATCGTGGAGACCCTCACCATCTCTTACTGATATGGATTATATAGTGAAATATTCATGACTCGATGGATTCTACAGGACGACATGGAAAAATATGGGCAAAATGTTATGAAGAGAGGATTTTTGTGTCTATGGTAAGGACTCATTCAGAAACTCATGGGTATGAACAACTTGTAAAATTTTCAGAATTTTACAGTTCCAACACTCCCACCCTCTCTCCCACCTTCTCCTACCATCTCCCACTCTCTCCCACCTCCCACACTCTCCAAAATTCTCTCACTCTCTCCCACACTCTCCCACCCTCTCCCACTCTCTCTCCACCCTCTTCCACTCTGTCCCACTCTCTACCACCCTCTCCCACTCTCTCACACCCTCTCCAAATCTCTCCCACCCTCTTCCACTCTCTCCCACTCTATCCCATCATTTCCCACCCTCTCCCACACTCTCCCACTCTCTTCACCATGCTCAGGTCATAAAAGAGTTGCTATGTTATGTCTTTTTGACAAAAACAACACCAATTTGTGTACATCCCTCTGTTGAACCCCTTAATCTCAACCATTTTAAAAATAAATTAGTAGTTTAGAAAGTAGACTCAGAGCACTTCGATCCTTGTTTTTGTTCCATCTCAAGATTTTGAGTGTAACTATCCTCAATTTCACGTCCAAGGTCAACATTTCCTAATTTCAGAAAAAAAGTGGGCACTTAAGCCCCCTTTTTGGGAACCATCTTGGCACACTTACCCAAAAGCTACCTTATCTTTCATTAAGGTAGAAAATTTTTGTTATACAACATGCCCCTTGAAAATTGGAGATAGGCACTGCAAAAAGAAGGTAAACACTAATGAAAATGGTCAGTGGTATTATGGAAGATGTAATAAAACTTTCCCTGAATGTGATTATAAATATATACTTCAATGCAAAGTGCAAGACCATACTTCATTCACTTGGATTACAACTTTTGAAGAAGTGGAAGAAGAAATTATGGTTGTAACAACAAAAGAATTGAACATTTTGAAGCATGAAAAACAAGATGATGTTAAGTTTTCACAAATTATACAAAAGGTCCTTTTCAATAGATACATATTTAAACTTCAAGTGAAAAAAAGACTTATATACTTGAACAAAGGATTAAATGCATAGTCATAAAAACAACAAAGTTTGATTATTCATCTGAGAGCAAAGCTTTATTAGACTCAATTGCAAAGCTATAGGTTTCATAACATTCAAATTCTTGAATGTATATAATGTTAACAATGTATTAAAACATTTGAAAAAAAAAAATAGTGGATATATCTAAGTTATTTAATGCCATTTTGTCATGATATACTTCTTTGATGTTGTCAATACTAAATCTAATGATTGATGAACATTTTTTCTTTTAAATTTATTGTTCTTGGTTGATTGTTGTTATAGACAAGTTGGTATATATGATTTCAAATTTCAATGCGTACCCTTATATATGGGAATTGAGATAAACAATGACACAAACAACAATGAAATCAAATTGATTGCTTTCCAAATTCATATTCATGAAAATGTAAACATTTTTTCAAGTCAATAGGCATCTTGATAAAGATAACTCTCGGTGTGTTTTACATATATTATTAATTAATATAGGTATTCTAGTTAATTAAATTATTAACTATATTTTATTTGTATTATATATTGAATTGTTAAAAGATGTAAAAATCTTAATACTAAATATATAGGAAAATGGTTAAAAAATTACATATTTTTCAAAAAATAAAATATAATGTGTAATTTAAAATACAAATTATATAATTCTTATAATATTTATATTATTATTTATTGAATATTTTATAGAATTTAAACTAAAAAATTAGCCCCCTCTCGCTCTCCCTCTCTCCCCTCTCTACATATATCTCCCTCTTCCCCATCTTCTATCTCTCCTCCTCTACATATCTCTCTCCCTTTCTCCTTCCCTCTCTCTATATCTCCCCATCTCTTGCTCCCTCCCTATACCCCTATCTATCTTCATATCTCAACCTATTTGTCCCTTTATCTTCCCATATATCTCTATATATATGTCTTTCTCTTCCCATTTATCTATCTCTCCCTCTCTCTTTATCTCTCTCTATGTCCCCCTATTTCTATCTCCCTCTCCATCTCTATTTGTCTTTCTCTACTTATCTCTCTCTCTCTCTCTCTCTCTCTCTCTCTCTCTCTCTCTCTCTCTCTCTCTTCTCTCTACATCTCATATATCTCTATCTTGCCATCTCTCTCCTCTCTCTCTCTCTATATATATATATCCCTATCTCTCTATATTTATCTCTCCCTCTATCTCTCTCTATATCTCTATCTATTTTATCCCTTTTCCTCTCTCATTCTATATTCATCTCTACCTCTATCTATAGGGAGAGATACAAAGGTGAAGAATTGGACCTTCCCAAAGATCCACCAATCTCAACACTACTCCCAACTATTTTGAGCATTTAAGTACATATTGTATGCTCGATTAGGAGGCATGTGTCAAAGCTCATATTTATTGATGTAAAATAGGTCCAAAGTCACAAATTTGACGTAGAGTTAGTTATAGTTTTGTACAAAATTTCAAGTGCCACATAGAGCAAAGATATTCCAATTTTTTATATCATGTCGTCAAATTTGGCACTTCATCAAGATTTGTATCTTCATCAACATTAACAAAAGCAAAGGTATGTACTTGAATCCCTTTCATTTAAATTTTTCTATATATATAAATATTTTAATATTTTCCCTCAAATCCATAATATATATATTAGTGTGTATTTATTTATTGAAATAAAGAATTAACCTAAGTAACACATTAAGAATTCTAAGGATTTGTGCTTGGAAAAAATGCATAATTTTTATTTTTTGTTGGATGTCGTGTTGTATAGTTTAGAAAAGCTCAAAATATGAATAGGATTTTAAGGCCATATATTATGGTAGCTTACAATGCAAAATAAAGAAGGAAATATATTATCAATTTTAATCTACAATTTAATACCATATGAAAAACCACACGTAGTATTATCTAAAATTAATTCTTGACATATTAATTTTATAAAATACACATACCATTCAATAAACTTCTCCCAAGAAAGAAACCCTAAGTGAACATTAATTGAACCCTAATTGTAGATTCATAACACTAATCATAACCCTAAGCGAACACTAATCCTAATCAAAATTTTAAAATTGAATTCTACCCAAAACATAGACACACAATTGAACAAATTCTTAAAAGAAGAATGGCAACATCATTAACATTTCATTCAAAATTCACTCAAATCCACATAAGGAGAGAAAATATATTAGAATTATACTTTTATTCATGCTTATAAGTCATATTTGCATTATCTGCATACAATTTAAGATAATTTGCATAGATTTATCCAAAACTCAAAACAGGCTATCTATTCTATTCCATCTGGTTGGGGTTTTAACAGTCAATGGCACCACAGATATCACTTCCTCATCAGAGGACATATATCTTTCTACCCATATATTCAACTCAAAACCTAGCTAGAGCTTTCATCAGTTCTCTCCCTACAAATGAGTCTTGAATTCCCTTTTATATGACAAGGGAGCAACAAGCTTCAAGCTCAAATGTAATTTCACCACAAATTTTCATTTGAAAAAAATCTCCATTGCATTTGACTTTCATTACAAAACTTCCCACATGTTGAATCTGCAAAACATATATAGTGCATGAATTGGGGAAATGTAAAAGAAAAGGGAAGACAAATTTTCATCACAATCCCCTTTGTATCCATGAAAAAAACCAGGCAACCAAATTGCCACTAAGGCACCATAGAAACTTCTTATTTACCCCTCACCCTGCCCTTACTAGCACTCAGACCCTCGTATACACGCCTGCTTCTAGTTGTTTCCCAATATGGTAGACCCTTAGCCT
The DNA here is from genome assembly GCA_007258455.2 of Sequoia sempervirens. Classification (NCBI taxonomy): domain Eukaryota; kingdom Viridiplantae; phylum Streptophyta; class Pinopsida; order Cupressales; family Cupressaceae; genus Sequoia; species Sequoia sempervirens. The sequence continues at coordinate 482,730,211 of VDFB02000017.1, read as the reverse complement.
CCTCTTCTTTCTTGTCCTTGCCCAATATGGTTCTAGTCCTTCCACTTGGGGTTTTAATAGCCAATGGAACCATAGATATCACTTCCTCATCAGAGGACAAATATTTTTCTACCCATATATTCAACTCAAAACCTATCTAGAGCTTTCATCAGTTCTCTCCCTACAAATGAGCCTTGAATTCCCTTTTATATGACAAGGGAGCAACAAGCTTCCGGCTCAAATGTAATTTCACCACAAATTTTCATTTGAACAAAATCTCCATTACATTTGACTTTCATTTCAAAACTTCCCACATGTTGAATTTGCAAAACATAGTGGTGCACGAACTGGGGAAAACTAAAAGAAAAGGGAACACAAATTGTCATCAAAATCCCCTTGTCGCTATCCCCGCAAAAAAACTAGGCAACCAAATTTCCACGAAGGCACCACAATAACTTCTTATTTACCTGCCACCCTGCCCTTACCAACACTCAGACCCTGGTATACACGCCCATTTCTAGTTGTTGCCCAATACGGTAGACCCTCAGCCTCCTCTTCTTTCTTGTCCTTTCCCAATACGGTTCTAGTCCATCCGCTTGGGGTTTTAACAACCAATGGCACCACATATATCACTTCCTCATTAGAGGGAAGATCATGATTGAAGCGATGTAAATACCAACATTAGTCAGAGTCATTCTCAGTTACATCATCAGAAGTGAGTGTTGGCATCCAGATAAGGAGCCATGCCCATACCTTATTTTCCTACTGACACTAGTAATAGAGAACACCACCGACTGCTTGCATTTGTCATCTACCAATTGAGTAGCAACGTCCTAGAATTGCAACCTTCTACTGCATCTAGTGGGCACAAGCCCGGGCTTGTCAACCAAAGCACCTTCCTGAATAGCGGGACTGATCTTTTGTGAGCTCAAACGAACAGACCTCCTTAATGACTTACTCATTTTCTCTTCTCAGACAAGCACTCAAACTTGATTAGACTCATTCCACAAAGTGTTATAACTGCTACAAGAATGACACTATTAGTAGTTAATTCTTCTTGTATTTATTGTGCGAGGTAATGGAAACCTTCATCAATGATTAGTAAAAATACATGTGCAAACATGGCAATTTGGCGACGTATGTATTGTCACCATTTAACTAGAGCTGCATGAGAATCAAAAGATCACCCTTCATGATTTCCCACAACATTTTCACATAGATTGAGATCGATGTGACTACACAAGCAAGGAATAATTCATTAATGCTTCACCAGTTGTACAATAAAATGACCACCATGTGTTGTTTTCCAACTTTGAATACTACCTGTTGATCTCCTAAAGAGTTGGCAGATCAAACAGTAATCCATATAGGACACACATCTGCCTTTTTCTAACCTTGCGCCAAATAACAGGGCGACACCTTAGGTCTATGAGTTGGCAGGGTACAATCGAGATCTTCTCCCATATCTTCGAATCTGAAAAACCTACACATTGCATGGTTAGTATTTAATGAAAGGCTTTGGATAAGTTGTCGACGACATGACCACTAGGGTTAATGGCTTAGGCTTATGTCACCAGATTAAAATTAAAACCCAACTTTGATTTTAATACTTTATTTCCTCTGCAGGGTTTTATTTCCTAAGTCTCGGTTGGCCCCGTTAAATTCTTATCCCAACCCTAACAAAGAACAAATTATTAAGCTAAGGATTGTATTTGTTGTTATAACTTTAGTTCTAGAGAATTCTTAATTACCAATTCTTATTTGTGCATTTGTATATGAATCCAATTGAATACATTTCCATATCATTATGGAAAATTTTATTATTGCAACCCTAACTCTAACACTAATTAAACCTTGACCCTAACCTGATTGAACTCGTATTATAACCCTAACTCTTACACTAATTGATCTGTAACCGTAACCCTAGGTATTGTTGAAACCTAACCCTAATTGTATCAAAACCCTAGAGAACTCTAATTGAACCCTAACCCTAAAATAGACAATAACCCTTACCTTAATTGAACCCTAACTCCAATCCTAGCCCTAATTTAAGACTAACCTTAACCCTGACCTTAATTAAACCCTTATTGAATTATAACCCTAATTGATCCCTAACCCAAATTGAATACTAATTGAACCTTAACCCTAAGTGAATAGCAACCTTAATTAAACTCCAACCATAATCCTATTTGAATTTTGGCCCTAATCATAACCATAATTCAACCCTAACCTTAATTGAACCCTAACCCTAAACATGAGTTCAATTAAGTTTAAGGTTCAAATAGGGTTAGACTTTAATTAAAATTAGGTATAGGATTCAATTAGGATTAGGGTTGAGGGTTGGGGTAAAGATTAAGGTTATATGATAGAGCTTGGGGTTAGTGTTAGGGTTCAATTGGGGCAAGGGTTAGTATTAGGGTTAGGGTTATGGTTCAATTAGGGTTTCATTAATGTTAGTTTTAGAATCATAGTTATGTTTAGGGTTGGATATAAAATTAGAGTTAGGTTTGAAGTTAATTAGTGTTAGTTTTAGGGTTGGGGTTATGGTTAGACTTATAATTAATGTTAGTATTGGGATTAGATTCTATCACTTTAATAAAAATAATCTTCTATAAATTCATTCAATTTTTTTTTGAAATTATATAATTTAAAATATTTTCAAATTTACCTATGTTGATATATGAGAGATATAGCAATCTAAACTCTATACCATTTATAGTTAAATTTAAATTATAGTTTATTAAATTGTTAAAAAATTTAAGTTGCTTATAAATAATTTTGTGTTCTTATAATTAACTTCACATTGTGTATAAAAGGTTTAAGTTATGAATGTTATAATATACAAAATAAAATTGTTTTCAATGTTTATTTGTTAGTTTAAAAGGTTCAATTAGGGTTATAATTTAATTAAAATTAGGTATAGGGTTGAATTAGGATTAGGGTTTGGGTCAAGATTAAGGTTCTATAATAAAGCTTGGGGTTAGTGTTATGGTTCAATTGGGGCAGGGCTTAGTATTAGGGTTAGGGTTATGGATCAATTACGATTTTATTAATGTTAGTTTTAGAATCATAGTTATGTTTAGGGTTGGATATAGAATTAGAGTTTGGTTTGAAGTTAATTAATGTTAGTTTTAGGGTTGAGGTTATGCTTAGACTTATAATTAGTATTAGTAGTGGGGTTAAATTCTATCACTTTAATAAAAATAATCTTCTATAAATTCATTCATTTTGTTTTGAAATTATATAATTTAAAATATTTTTAAATTTACCTATGTTGATATATGAGAGATATAACAAATCTAAACTTAATTATATGTTGTTAAAAAATTTAAGTCAAGCTTATAAATAATTTTATGTATTTTTATAATTAACTTGACATTATGTATAAAAAGGTTTAAGTTATGAATGTTATAATATAAAAAATAAATGTGTTTTCAATGTTTATTTGTCAGTTTAAAAGATGTGCCAATAATGTTGCAATCACTAATGATTAATTTTTTCTTGATGGTTAAAATAGATTGGTAAGTAAATTTATCTATAATAAGTAAATTTGTCATTGATTTTTTCTTGATAAGTAAATCAATATTTCATAAATTTATCTATAATTCTTATTAAATTTTTCTTAATTATATTAAATTATATTTTATTAAATTGTTAAAAATTTAAGTTGCTTATAAATAATTTTATGTGTTTTTATAATTAACTTGATATTGTGTATAAAAGGTTTAAGTTATGAATGTTATAATATAAAAAAATAAATTTGTTTTCAATGTTTATTTGTTAGTTTGATGTGAGAATAATGTTGCATAGGAATGATTAAATTTTTCTTGATTGGTTAAGTGATATTGTGAAATTATTCTATGTCAATTTAATGTTATGAATGCTATATAATATAAAGAAAAATATTTCTAATATATTTTTAATGCATCTTTATATTTTATAAACAAACATCTAAAATAAAAATGTGATTGTAAAAAAATTACAACTTAATGAGTGAACATACATTTAAAGTTAAAAGTGAAATTATAAAACAAATTGTAAATTTATTTTATTTTTCTTCTATAAATATAATTTTTTTATTTGTCATCTGCCTAGTAATGCCCACTTCTCCTTTTAATGAATGTTTTATTTTGCAAGGGTTGATTTAGTGTTTCGTTGATCTATTTCCTGCAAATATCAACGGTGCCCGCCATCCTGTGATCAAGAATTGAAGGATCGCGAAATCATGGGCGGACACCACGTGTCCTATCTAGGGGATCAAATTTGTGCTATCGCTGACCAACTGCCATTTGATATGAGTCAGTCCCTACCATCCCACGATGGTGCTTGGGTTGATTGCGAAATCACGGGCGGGCACCATGTGTCTCATCCGATGAAGCCTAAAGGGTAAAGGAAACACTAGCCGACTTTAAATGTATTAAGGGGCGGATTACTAAAGTGTTCTCGAGATGCACATGTTCTAAATCGACAGATATGTTATAATCTCACTGGAAAAGTTACTCGAAGCTTAACATGGCTGGTGACTGTGTTAAAGGAACAAGATCATTGATGCTCAGGATCAATGGTTGTCTACCATCGCACGATCAAAAGTTTTAGGATTGCGATATCGTGTGCAACTACCACGTGGACTTCCTTCGTAGTGTATGGTAAGGTGGGCCCCTTATCATCGTGCTGGCAATTGTGTCAGCTTGTTTTGAAGGTGGTCGTCGATGATTTGATCAAGCTGAAGAATCGATGACTCGAATTTAAATCTGCATCAAATATCCTTTTTAGAGGGGTTTTAAAACATCTTGTGCCCCATCATTTCGTCTAGACGTTGGCCCCTTCGGTTTTAAATTTTGTGGCTTCTGTAGGTTTTTATTTTCCCTAAGTCTAGGATGACCATGTGCTTTGTCATTTTAAAACAACTTATGTTGTTGTGTGTCTTCTGCTTGCTGATGTCCCCTTGCCCTTTTAATAAATGTTTATTTTCTAGAGGGTTGAATTAGCACTGTCATTGATCTATTTCCTACAGATCAACAGTGCCCTCCATCTCGCAATCATGATTCATGGGATCGCAATATCACGGGTGCTTGCCACATGTCTCATCCGGTGAGGTCTAAAGAGTGAAGGAAGCATTAGCTAGTTCTAAATGTGTTAAGGGGCGGATTAATAAAGTGCTTGTGAGATGCACATGCTATATTTCAACATGGATGTTATAATTTTGAGGGAAAAGCTGCTCAATAGTTAACAGAAAGGACAACGACCATTTTTGAAGGAGCAGGATCTCTGATGAGAAGGATCAACGGTTGCCCACCATCCCGCGATGGTAAATCAAGGGATTGCGATATCGCGGGCAACCGCCACGTGGTTTTCATTTGCGGTGTATGGCATGGTGGGCCCCTTATTGCCGTGTTGGTGATTATGTCAGCCTATTTTGAAGGTGTTCATTGATGATTTGATCAAACTGGAGGATCAATGGTTCAAATTTAAATCTGTATCAAATGTGGTTGGAGTCGTTCGTGCAGCTCGCGAATGAGCTTTAATGGCGGATGAGACATTTACTGGTGAGATTTGATCGACATAAAATCAATTTTCCTGCCTCATTTGTATGACAAAGCATCCAATTATTTCGTGAAAACAGTTTCAAAGCCGAAGGTGAAATTGTGAGCTGCTGTAGTTAGAATTTGGAGTTTATGCGAAAAGAGCTGTAAGTTTATTTTCTGTGCCTCCTAGTCATTCTACACCTAAATTTGGGAAAGGGGTTTTTTATGCTTGTCATTGAGCTTATTGAAATCTCTTGTTAAGGCTATAGTTTAATCATAAATTGTGAGGAATTGCTGTTTTTTACTCTATAGTTTCCTATCTCTGCTTAGTCCTAGCCAATTGAAGTGTAACATTGTAACAAAGCCCTAGTTTGTCCAAGATGGCACCAACCAAGCAACACTCTGGCCACATTGAATATTTGAAAAGAAACTTGTACGATGATTTCCTAGATCAATTTTCATTATCAACGAATGATAGAAGGAAAGGTGTAGTGTTGATGCGAGGGAAAATCCTTGGGGAGGTGTAAGTGTGTAATTATTCCAACATTTTTGATGCTAGGGTTCCTCTCACGGGCTTAGAAATGTTCAGATTGTGGTATGGACAGAGGAATTTTCCTCACCCTTTTTCAAATGGATGGATGTATGACATGGGGAAGCTGGTTGTACCAAATGTATTGCCTAATGTGGACTTACTTAGGCCAATGGCCACGAGATATGACCCTATTACACAGGTAATTAGGGATAATGATGGAGGGGTGGTACTAGAAATTAACAGAGAAGATATCCAATAGATTTTTGATTTGAGTGAGCCGAGTGAAGACTTGGTTCTTATCAATCTTGAGGAAATGAAGGAGGAGTATGCAAAGCTAAAATCTCTTTTTAGGGCTAAGCTGCTTCCACCTCATCTGGCCAGGGCAGGAGGCTCACAATTTCATATCATCCCTAGTGACCAAGAACCTTTCAGATTTAATTGTTTTGCAAACCCTTTCCTGGCCACTTTCTATTCATTATGTTAGATTTTGGGTTTTAGTCCTGGTGCGGTAATGCCTATTGCATACATGTTCATGGGGGTGCAAATACAACACCCTAACTTCTCTGTGACATATGAATTTGCTTCTTTCTTGGCTGAGAGGATACATGAAGTGTTGTCGAAGCTACAGAAAAATGATACTGGTACTCAATTCTTTTGGTATTCTATGTTGATGCATATTTTTCTGTTTAGGAATGCTGATTTATTTTATGAGAAGATAAAATTAAGGAAATCAGTTGATGGAGAAAGGTTTCCAGCACAGATATGGGCTGCAAATTTATCCTGTAATAAGGAAAGCACCAGTTATGTGCAATTTGATAATTGTTTTTCTTCTAGATTAAGGGATAGATTGATGGTGAATGTAGCTAGGATCCCTAAGGAATTGCATGATTTCCTCAGGCCAAAGGGGAGGAAGCCAGAGTTGATGGTTTACCATAACTGGGGTGACATTATCCCATACCCAGTCATCATTGTCTTGAGAGTATATGGATTTCAGGGAGCCCCTCACATACTTCCATACAATGTGCCACCAAGAGTAGGGTTTGCAGAAGTTATGTGGTAGATAGGTTGTATTCATGAAGGCAACCTCACTAGAAGGGGGAAAGGAACATTCTTCCTTGATTATAGAGTGGTGTCTGACTTTGTATTTTCAAAGGGAGGCTGGACACATTTTTGATAAATTCTTTGCTAATTACCATTTGAGATGTGGTCCAAGGTGACAATATGATCTTGAGGGTTTCTTTTCTCTTTTCAGATAATTAATAAAAGCTAGAAAATTTGCACATGAGTTCAACTTCCCTCAAGACCTTATTAGAAATGAATTTGATCTAAATAAGTAGGAGTTGAACAAGGAGAAATGAATAGCTTATAGTAAGCTACTAGATGTTGTGCATGAAATGGATCCAAAGTATGATCCATTGTTGGAGTTCAGTCCATACCATAAGAAAATTAATTTTCTAATGAAGAACTTCAAGGAGATTATCAACACCTTGAGAACTAAAAAAGATAAATTTAAGGCTAAGTCTGGGTATGCAAGAACAAAGTGTTGGGTGAATTGAAACAAGGTCAGTATACTAGCCTACAGAAAAGTGACCCATCTATAGAAGGAAAAAGGATAGTAGAGTGATGAGGAGGAAGTAGATAGGAATGGGAAGCAAATAATGAAGGCGCCTCCACGACCAGGTCCAAAATTCAAAGTACCTAGGACAGTTAAGATCATTGATTTAAATTCGTCACCAAAAGATAGTCCCCCATCACCACCATCTGAGCCAAGCCATAAGAGGCAAAGAACTAATCACCCACATGAGGATCTCACAGATTAAATTATTGTTACTGATGAGGACATTCAGGTTGGTATGCTTTCCCCTCATAGGTCAACTAAACTGGTTTTTCCTGATTTAGATGTGAAAGGTAAAAGTGTGCAAGATGAAAGAATGGAAGCATGCAGGGAGTTTTTAGATGACAATACATTTATGAAAACTCCTATATTCTTGCAATTGGAATGGAGAATGAAATTTGAAGAGTATCAAGATAAATACATGGAGGGAAAGGAACTAAGGCCTGACAGGTCAGACTAGGAGAATGATGAAGAAGTAAAAGCTGAATTAATGGAAGAGTTCAAGAACATCACTCCTGAAGAAGGAGGACAACTGGTGAGTCAGGCTGGTGTATTGATTTTTCCTGAGTGGGATATTGCAAATGTAGTAGCTTTTAATGCTATTATGAAGTACAAGAATCCTTTTCAAGATTCTGAGGAAGAGGTTAAGGAAGCATTGCAAAACTCTGCCTTCAGTGAAGAATATGAGACCTTCACAATTTGGGCATTGGCTCCACAAGGGAGAAAACCAAATATTGCTGATATTAATCCAAATTTCAGAGGATTAATAATAAAGAGAGCTTCAGAGACTTCAACCATTGAGGCCACTAATTTAATTGTAAATGTGGCCAAATTGGCCCAAAGGACTACTAAAAGGGAGGAGGCTGAAAGGAAGAGCCTAATGGAGAAGTATAACATTTTGATTGAAGAATATAGTAAAATGCAATAGAGGAATGTTGAATTGCAAACTAAAGTGGAAAGGTTCAAATATAGACAGATTGGGGAAACATCAAATGATCCAGGAACTAGTACATTGCCTCCCACAACAGGGTCAATGCCTCTTGCTTCTCCAAATTTTTCCACACCAAGGTCTCCCATTCAGAATCCTGCTCTTACCCCTCCTCTAGAAAAAATTGATGAAGAAATTGAGTGCTCTGTTGATCTAATGAAGAGGCAGCTCATACAAAAAATTGATGAATTACAAACATCATTAAGGATAACAAAGGAGGGATTTCTTTCAAAGGAAAAGGAGATTGTTACTACTATTCTGGAGCACTTAAATGAAGGGGTAGTTAGTAAATTGCAATCTGTACATTCTTTATATTCTTTGTTGTTGGAAGCAATAAAGAATATTGATAGGAATCAGGAGGCAGTGGTACAAATAATTAAAAATTGGATCCCTAGGGCCAATGATCTGGATATTATGAATAAAGCCTCAAGGTTTGATATAAATAATAGGCCCCAATCATTAAAGCCTACTCATGTGTTAGTAAAATCATTAATAGGTTTTCAAACCCTACTAGATGATTTAAGTAGGAAGATTAAAGAGTTGGTAAAGAATTTCAATGATTGGGGTAACACCTTGTTACCTAATATAATTGATGAGTAGGGGAAAATCAAAACACTCCAACAATGGCAGGATCAAGCAAATAAGGTCATCAATAATCAAATTAAATTAATTTGTGCTGACTTAGATTATGATTTGTTGGTGAGTTGTATGGATAAGATTATTGGTACCAACTCATTTTTGGAGTCTTTTGAAAGAGACGCGAATCAGGTATCGGTAAAGTATATGCCTTATAGTACAAAGGTAAATGAGGTGATTAATTTTAACTGGCCTACTGATGAAGAATACCAGAAGTGGGTAGCTAAGTTTTTGAATGATGATGAGAAAAAGAGAGTGGACTATGGACAGGTGGCAAATCTGATGTTGCGGTTACAACGGTCCCAGGTTTGTATTTATGACTTTCTTGGTATGGGTTTCTTGTGGTTTTTGAATTGCATCAACTTTCCTCAGTTGACATGATGAACATGAATATGCTCCAGGATGATTACAGTTGTAACAATTTTTGGAATATCATCAGGTGCTCTAATCGGCTGGTGACGTGTGTACTTTCTAGCCTGAAGCTTGTTTTCTCCTTCATTTTTCTATAAGAAGGATTTCAAGGCTAGAAGTATGGGTTAGCAAGTTAGATAATTTTGATCAAGTCTAGGTGAAGTTGTAGAGCTGATTGTAAAGATCAATGGTTTTAGAGAGAAATGCAATTTAGGTTCTGACTCACTCTATGATAGGTTTTAAGTTCATGAGGATTTAATGTTGCATAGTAGTATTAGCATTTGAATTGAAATGATAATTTCAAGCTTGTCTCTCTCTATTATATGTGCATATCTAAACTTTGAATAAAATAACTAAGGGTTGTTTCATTCAGCTCACTGTTGTAGTGTGTATGATTCTATTTTAGCTTTAATTCAAGGAATTAATTAAAATGCTTGAATGAGATTATAAGCAGATATGTTATGTATAAGGATTTGATAAGTAGTATTGGGTTAGAATACATACTAATGAAATTGTAATGCAATATTGTCAGGGACCTTCTATGTTATGTATTACATCTATTATAAACCTTTAAATGCTTATAACTTTGACTCCTACAATGGATATATGGCACTGATCTAAGTTGCACTCTTTCATTTGATTCAGTACTTGTTCTTCTTTTCCTTGATCTTGCTACAAATTTCAAATCAATGACTATTCTATATTATGGGTTGTGTTGCAGTCATCCCATGCTCCAAGTAGTTGATATTGTCGAAGAATAGCCAATTCTATTCAATATTATCCTATTGTGTTGATCTATTAGGTGGGATTATCTATTATTATTAATGTTGTTTATGATAATGGTGTAGAGGTTGTAAACACATTAAGGGATTCCCCTCCTAGGTTTTGCAAAGCCCGAAGCGTAGGAGGTTTTAAGTTCATAGAGATTTAATGTTGTATAACAGTACTAGCATTTGAGTTGAAATGAAAATTTGATCTCATGCCTCTCCATTGTACATGCATATCTGAACTTTGAATGAAATAACTAAGGGTTGTTTTATCCATCTCACTATTGTGGTGTGTATGATTCTATTTGAGCTTTAATTGAAGGAATTAATCAAAATGCTTGAATGGGATTATAGGCAGATATGTGTTGTATAAGGATTTGATAAGTAGTGCTAGGTTAGAATGCATACTGATGAAATTGTAATGCAATATTGTTAGGGATCTTATATGTGATGTATTAAATCTGTTATAAACGTCTAGATGCTTATGAATTTGACTCTTGCAATAGATATATGGCACTAATCTAAGTTGTAATTATTAGTGTAGTTCAGTATTTGTTTGTCTTTTCTTAGAGCTTGCTACAAATTGCAAATCATTGACTATCTTATACAATGGATCATTGTGTTTAGTTATATCACGCTCTAGATAGTTGATATTGTCCATGAACAGCCAATTCTATTTGATATTATCTTATCATGTTGAGCTATTAAGTGAGATCATCTGCTATTGTTAATGTTGTTTATAATAATGGTGTAGAGGTTGTAAAAACATTAAGGGATCACCCTCCCGAGTCTTACAGAGCCCAAAGTGTAGGAGGCTTTTAAAGTCCTCATTAGTTGGTCCAGGTCCTTCGAGCTGCCTTCGATTGGAATTGGCAATTCCATTGGTAGATTAGAAGACAAACCTAGTTACATTGTAAAAAGAATGAATATACATGTCAACCATTGAACAACCACCTCTACAACTAACTTTTTAATCTTTTATGATCACATGAAACATAAAACACACTAATTTCAAGGTTGTTAACATCACTATTGAAATGTTTTAATTTTTTGACCTTTCAAACATTAAAAAGTACATCATTAAATTAATTATGTAATGGCATAAAAATTAAAAAATCATGAATTAATTATGTAACCACATAAGTCAAATATAATTCTATCAATAAATTAATATCAAATAGATAATATAATCGCATAACTTATACATTTCAATGTCATTGATCTTCTTCTTCATCCAACTCTTTGTTTGTATCATCTGATCCAGATTTGACATTGTAAGGATTGGTCATATCATCATCATCATCATCATTGATATCAGTTTCGATATTGTCATCATCCACACGGATATCATCTTCATGAACATTAACTCCTACATCATCATGATCTAGTTCCTCCTCTTCTACATCTTTGTTAGAGAAATAATCAACTAACCATTGATCTTGATCATCATCTACATCATCTTCTAGTTCTTTGGTATCTTCTTCTTCCACCACATTATACTTTACTGACCTTCCTCTTGGATCATGTCTAAAAACAAATGACCAACCTGGTTTACTTGGAGCCTCTGAGTAAAATACCTGCTCACATTGGCTTGGAAGAACATAGGGTTCATTTCCAGCTCACTCGATCAACCTTGTATTAACCATGTTAAATCCATTATCATGTTCAATAATAGTTCTCTCAGGATCATTTTCATTCAATCGTAGTCTGTACCATAGGATGACGAACAAAATTAATATGAAGGACTTAAATTAACACTCAAGTATATCTTCCAAAATCCCATAGTATCAATTTTTTGAGACTTCTGGATGTATGTCGCTTCTAGATGAAACGTTAGTCACCTGAAAGAAAGCAGTTATACTAGAACCAAAAGTTTTATTCATGTCATCCAACATTTTGATTCGAAATTTATGACCATTGCACCACATAGCCTTGTGATGTTTCACTTGCAATATGTCAAAAATGTAAAAATTATTGCAATATCATCAGTTGATAAATATATTTATTCTTGGCCGAATGTATGCAAAGAAAACAATCTCAAGATATATATACATCAATATACTTGAAAATAATTAAATAATATGGGTGATTAATATATTTATACTGTATACCAGTTTATCTCTTAAACCATATGCTAAATCAATTTCCCTTTGTGTAACATTGGAATCTCCATTACGATGAGCTTCTTTAACCAATAAAGCCACACCTTCCCATGTTATTGTGTGACCAGATTGTTGACATTGTTCAATCCATACTGTCATCCAATCAAGATTGTTGGCGATGTACAAATGTAGTGCATCCCACTCTTGACCAACTATACCTAAAAAAATTGAAATTAACAAACGACGTATAATTAGTTAAATACTACAGTATATGACCTTAATTTATAATTGATGTATATTGAAGATTAAAAATTAAATAAGTAAAATATACATAAAAACCATATTTAAAATGTATTCCAATTAATCTCCATGACCATCTTATAATTACCTCTCACTTTCCTCAATCTACCTTTCCCCAACAGGTACTCCCCTTCGAATTTGTTAATGGAGTTTGAATCCCAAATGCGATCTACATGGATCTTTGCTGTAAACTTAGGAAGATATTCACTAATGTACACCATGGTCTGGTATACCATATATCCCTCCACCATAGAACCCTCAGGATGTGCTCTTTGTCTAACCAAAGCCTTCAAAAATTTCAAGTGCCTCTCAACCATCCACATTGACCTTGTGTGTACAGGTCCACACAATTCAATCTCCTCAACTTGGTGTATGAGGTAGTGTTCTTGTGCATTGAAAAATGTTGAAGGTAGACACTTTTGCATTTCACACATTAGATGAGGAATTTTTCTCTTCCAATAATTTATATCTTCTTTATGGATTTCTTTAGATGACAACCATCTACAAGTGATTCAAGGCACAAATATATTAACAGATTTAACAAAAATATACAATATATTACATAACAAGTAAAACAAATGGAAATTATAAGATGTATACAATGAATTGAACAAATCTAGCTACTTACCTCATGTATTTTCCAAGATCATATATAACTTGCTTACATTGTTGTCAAATTTTCTGGGAGAGATAGAGGTAGAACATACTGCAACAATTATAAAATGATCTTTTCATTATTTTTCCAAAAGTAGTAAACACAATACACTAAAAGTACATGCATTATACAAGTGTATATAATATACCAGAATAATTACCTTAATGAAGGTATGCCAATCATGCATTTTCATCCCGACCCAAATTCACCTTTCTTTGTTATTATATTGTTTATGTTCGCAGCAAATCGTGGGAAATCGAATTTTTTGACTTGACTTTTTTATAGCATTGCTTTGTTGCTCTGTTAATAACCAAGGAAGGACACATATTAATTTGGTCTCCATCGCTATTTAATTGAATGAATTTTTCATTGCATGATTGGCTTCCTAAATGCCACTACAAATTTTGACAAATTTTTTTTCTCATACCTTCCATCCAATATTTTCCATAATTTTTCTATTATATTCTTTTGATATGCATTGTATCAAAAAATGCACAATTTGTAGCTTCTCATAGTAGGGCAACCTACTAAATTGTCAGGATAACTTTTCAGTCCCTGTGGAAGCCAACCATTAATGCCTTGACGACCTTCATGAAGCATATAAGTTAAAAAAATTAACAACGACAATCATTGTCAATTACAACATGAGTAAACACAACACAATATAAAAATATAAACTCAAAACATATCATATATGATAGATAAACAATTTGATCCAATGTATAACCTTGACGATTAATTCTATTATATTCCAACTTCCATAGGCTAGGTGACATTCTTCATGGTTTTGATGTAGTCTACTCTTTCCCATTGAAAAGATGTTTTTCAGTAGTTTGATACTTATGATTTCTATGGAGGAAGTGCCTATACTCATCAAACACCTGCTTTCCTAAACTTGTTGAACGGAGATTTCATCTTTGGAACACAAATTGGACATGCAAATTTTCCCTTTGTTTGAAGACCTGCAAGATGATATATAATTGGATTAAATATGTCAATTTTTTAATTATATATAATAAATGAGATTATTTTAAAACATGCATGATCTCTACTTCATCAAATTAAATATTTTAAAGTCAGTCAATCATTATAACATACCACAAAAATGTGTTAGCCCTGGGCATCATGAATTGTCCATACAAGCATTGCATGGAATTGAAATTGTCTTTGTCCTATTGGTCTAGAGATGTCATACATAGTGACGCCATTCCATAACTTTAGTAACTTGTCAATAAGAGGCTCAATATATACATTCATATCTTTAACTTGGTACTTACCTAGTTGAATGAACATGAACATTACATAATTATTATAACCATTTTACTGCTATATATATAAATTAATGTACATGACTATTAAATGAAAAAAAATGTCATTATGCAACAAATAAGACAAATGAGATGCTACTATGTTAAAGAAAATTGATGTAAACAAATATCTGGAACAATCATTGACAATATTATGTGCTCCCTATTTATTGACATCCATAGAGGAATGTTATTGTTGATAACAAAAACATGCCATACTAAGTAAATAGATCTCAACTCTCCAAATGGATTGACACCATCTGCTCCCAATGAAAGTTTGAGATTACGAGGTTCTTCTTTAAAGTGTGGCCATTTTTCCTCAAAGTCCCTAAATGCAAAACCATCCACAGACATTCGAACAATTTCATCTCCACTTCTATTCCGTGCATGGTAATCCATAAACAATGCTAAGCTTTCGCACCTAAATAATCGTCGTATATGTGGAATAATGGGAATATAACGAAGAACCTTGTGAGGCACCTTTATTGTTAGTTGCTATGTTTGATATCTACTGATATGACATTCTGGGCATTCTGTTGCAAATTGCTATTTTTTATGATATATAATATGATCATTGGGACATGCATCTATTGCTTGATACTCCATTCCGATATCTTTCATAATGACACATAAATCTCGGTATGAGTGAGGTAAAATATTTGATGGTGGTAACAAAAATTCACCAATCAATCTACAACAAAAAATAATTTGTTGGATGCAGACATGGATGGCAGCAGATCGGCTGGAGAAGGGATTTCGACTCGTACCAGGGCTAACATCAAGAGGAAGACCCCGACTTCATCTCATACAGTCCAAATTCTCAAGCAGGGGTTACAGGACATGCAGAATGTTGAAAAGGAAGCCGAGGATTTACTTAACACCTTGGAGTAATGTAATGTTTTGTTTGCTAGTTTTTTGGGTGGTCCTTTTTTAGGGCCCTTTTGTCTTTTGTTGCTGTCTTTTCCTTCTTTGGGACAACTGTCAGGTTGTTTGTCCTTTCTCTGTCTATCTTTTGTTGTTTAAACTCTGTGGTTTCAGGTCCCTGTAAAACCTATTTTTTCCTTTTCAAAAACAATTACAATAGATGAAAAAAGATGACATATATGACATACCTTAACATCCATGAGATTGCTACATTTGATAAACCATTCATAACCTTCAAGTTCAATAGCAACAATACAACAGAGAGAAGAGTTGTTTGGGATCCTTCATAAAGGGGCTCGTATGCCTTCTCAAGTACAGATAAATCATGAACATCATCAAAGTCATCTTGATCATCATAATCAGCTCTACCACTAAATGTGTCATGAATCAATGTATTCATACCATCATCTTCAACTGTGTTTTCTGACGCATGATCATCTTCTTCCATAGGATCATTAACTTCATCTTCGATATTCATAGCTCCATGTTCATCCACTTGCAAAACCACATTCTCTAGGCTATGATAATCCATATCATCTACCCTAGGGCACCCCACCTTTATAATAATGATAGACACAAATAAACCATGATCATGATCAAGTGATTATATATATAAAATGTTAAAACGATATAAACATTTACAAATTCAATCAATATAAACACATATAATGAACAACTTACCAATGGACGATAATCATGCCCCCCTTCAACGTGACCATGCTGCCTACAATGTTTCTCAGCTATTGTGATTAAAATTCATCTCGTCTTTAAGCCCTTGCAATTATTGCAAAGACAATAACATTTCCCATCACCCTTTCTTTTCAATCTAGCCCACAATCTATCAAGCGTCTCTTCATTTTGTTCTGGACTAATATTATCTGACATGATTTTTCTTTACCAAGCTTGACTATTTAGATCTTCAAAAAATATCAAACTCACACTCCAATAATTTTTATTCATAGACAGGTAACATAATCTAATAATTCCAATATTTTACACCAACAAAATTTGGCATGCAACCACCCCTGCAAAAGAAGATAGTCTGAAGTTAATGACCCCAAAAAACACTTTAAAATGACAATTCCAAAACTTATTAAATTTGATTTGACTATGATTTCCAACCGTAAACTCTAAAATCAGAATATTGAACTTGATCACAAACTTCCTACAACAATGGAGGTAGCGAGCTAGTAAGAGCAAGTGACCCCATTCTTAAGGAGCAACAAGTCGGAATCATCATTGCTAATGTCAATATAGATTTATCCTTTTAATTAAAGGATGCAATGTCACTTCTTATGATGAGCTTATCCTGGGGCCTCAACATTGAGAGCCCTAAAAAAAACATAACATAAGCATTGGTAAGAGCATGATTCCAGGGGTACAAACCTAGACGCCATTAGAAACATAAACAATAACTATGGTGAATTAATTGAGGTTGCATACTAGAAGAGTTAAAGACATTTGTAGGTAATGAAAGAAAAATCTTGCAATCTAAGATTTGTAGCCAATAGCACCAAGCACACTATGTAGCTTAGTGACATTTGCAAAATTCTACAATCTGATGAAGAATGCTTAATCACTTGAGATGTGGCCAGTCAAAAGTGACAATGAGCAACATAATAAAGAGCTCAAACCTTGCATAGTAAAGTGGAGATTTTAACAATGAGTTTCCTTACCCCCTTGCTGACCTTAAGGGTTTTTCAAATGCTTTTGCTAGTGTTAGACAAGGAAAATGCAATCGGGGAATGACTGTCCAAATGAAGTAACAGTGGTAATCATAGGTTCAATGTTTCTTCTTAGCCATTAATGTAAAATGGAGGTAGTGGATTGCATGTTTGAGTAGTGTTTTGATACTCATCAAAGATGGAAGAATAGTGAATAATACCTTGTGGACTGTGAAGCAGTGTCAATAAGGTTAAAGGATCTTAAGAACTACAATACTATGATACAATGAGTCCCTTGTAGTAAGTAGGCAGTCTATAGGGCATAGTTTGATTTTATAAAAGGATGCTCATAGAAGGGAATATTCAAGTATTAGTGAGTGAGCTGTTTGAAGTTAGGTGCAATACCGATCTTAAAGGAAGTTACCAAATGATGAAGTATTACAAGAAAATCAAATTGTACACAATAAACAATCCACAATGTTATCTTGCATAATGCCTTAAGTTTGAAGACAAGAATCTCATTGTATCTTGATGAAAGTATTGACCTTAATGGTCAATCACTAGAAACCATGATTTTAAAACATTCTATTGTGCTTATGGGCAACATTTTAAAAAAAGTAAGGAGTAGTGAGTGGTGGTTTGGAACAATGGCGAGGTATGAAGGACTTGCTTTATATGCATACTATCACGATCCCAGCTAGAACAACGTTCTTAGAAGAGATTGAGAAGGTGGATATGGAACTCAAGGATTACCATGAAAGGATTAAAGCAAATGTATTTCCAAGGAAGATCCTGACTAAAAAGCCATGAGATTCATGAAGATATTAAAGATGTCACATGCAAAAACCTAGTAGCTGGAGTAATGAATACAGTGCCAAAGAGGATAGTGTGCAGGGGCAGATTTAGGAGATCTCCCCATTATCTAATTACAGGGAAATACATCATTTATTTATTTTTTTAATTAAAAGAAATCATTCTAAACCCTATATAGGATACATTGATACTTCAAAAAGCCTCTGAAGGAATTTGAGATTATTCAAATATATGTCAAGTAACATTCATAAGGTTTAGAAAATCTTGATCACTCTCTAGAATAGCCCATTAAACATGGGTTCTGCTTGAATGCACTACATAATTGATATAACACAACCACTCTGCATATCAACCAGAGTTATAGGCTCTTTATTGCAGCAAGAAGGTAATCACTCTTCGATCGTGCTATAATTACATCCTAACCTGTTAAACTTGAGACAACCTGAATGCACCTAATGATGATTAACACCTACATTATACAACCATAATTAACTACATTATATGAGTGCCTCCATTTCTATCACAACATAGCCACTTTAAACTTGGGTCACACATGAATACATCCTATATTTGTTATAGCACAATTGTGCCACATAACCAATAGAGTTATGGATCACATAATTACAGTCACAAGAATTTGTTCCTTGGTTGTGATCTTATGGTGATTCCACACAACAAAATTTGGACATCAAATTCTCAAAACCCTTAACCTCTAAAAATGAAATATGATGAGATGTTCCTTTAAAATATGATTTTCAAACCTGGAACTACAAATTTGACCTCACAACTGAATTCTGCAAAAAGACAATGACTACCCTCAACTTGGCAATATCTTCTTGAATTTTTTCTATTTTTTCCCAAGAAAATCGTCCTTAGTTCTCCACAAACTGTCTCAAGTAGAGAAAAACACTATCACAATAAATCAGGCGCGAACTCACTTTTCTTTATGTCGGCCACAATTTTTTTTATTTATTTTTCATGTTTGTTGAAAATTCGACGAAAATGATAGCCGACATTTCGATGAACCCCAGGTTCGTCGAAATTTCAACGAACGTCGGGGATAAACTTTCAAAAAATTAAAAATTACACATCAAATTTTACAAGCACCCGACGAACATCAAATTTTACATATTTCGTCGAACTGTTTCGTTGGATTTTGCAGTCAAATGTATTAGTGTATCTTAATTAGGCAATTTTCTTAAAATTGTCATAACTTATGACTTGGGTATTGAATTTTTGCAATGGAGATATCATTGGAAATTTGGTTTTGAGAACTATCTAGTCGTGCAATAATTTTTATAATATTTTATTCCTTTGATATTTTATCATAGCTTGAAGTCAATGCTTCCTTATGGACTATCAAGCTCGTATATTTTCACCAATTTCTGCAATTTGTGGCACTTGCTTGATATCATGGAAATACTACAATTTGGAGAAGGTGTGTTTGCATTGGAGGCTTTATTTTCACTGGCACATCATATTTGGGAGTTTTTATTTGATATTGAAGGTAAATGTCTTTGTAATTTTGGAGACCATTCATAATTTGTTACGGGGTTTTCATTTCATCCTTCATTGATTATGTTGGGAAGGGGAAACTATAAACAATGGAGATATTGCATCATAAACCATCTCCAATCACTATTTTCTGGCACATTTGCATGGTTTTATTCCACCTCCAGCTAAAGGTATCCAAAAATTTTCTTGGAATTGCAGAAGGTATGATGTCTTAGATTTTATTGCAATGCATGTTAATAACGATGTTTTGAAAGCTATTGATCATTGTGATTGTGCTCACATTCTTTGGACTAAGATTTGGAAGCTATATGGATATCCTGATACTCCACCATTCCCTGATGATCATGGTTCAAAATTTTGTGTGCCTCTTTATTCTTCAGACATGATGCCCTATGATGATATTGCTATGCAGGAGCTTACATATTTGGAATTCTTTGAATCTTCAAATGAGGATTTCAAGGGTTCTTTAGAATATTCTTCTCAATCAAAGACAATTACGTCAATGTACCTTCACCTTTAGTGATTCTTTATCCAGAGTCATTAATTGAGGCACCCATCATTCCTATTTATCACCTAGACATATTCAGTTTTCTAGAGATGGGATCAGAGGATGGCTTTGTTTCAGGTTTTGCAAACTTCCAACTACTTATATAGGTTTTGAGGACATTCTTGAGGGGATATATCTCCTCTATGTAGATTCTACTTTGGATGGTTTTCTTTGTTGGTGTGAATAATTGTCTTGTACCTAGTTATTTCACTTACTAGGTAATTAGTGGACATATTCACATGTTAAGTTTACTTAGGTTGTAATATTATTTCTAGAAGGTGTTAACTATCAATAGTTGGTATATTATCTCTTGACAACTAACACATGTGACCTAGGTAGTTGTGTCAAGTTGTCTCATGTCATAAGACTAAGACACTTGTCATAATCTTATGACATATTGCATCTCACCTTGGCTATATAACCAAGGGGTCTCTACTACATTTGTACATTGACTCTTTTTGCATTCATTGATAGGAATGCAATTTTTCTTATCATATTGATTTTTTGAGTATTTTGTGCTTTCCATGGGCCTTTAGATGTTGGGTGGCTATCTCCATAGCCAAATCTTACATGGTATTAGAGCCTGTTCAGTTGCTTTGGTTAGTGTTTTGGGAGATCTTGAGTAAAATATTGTATTTTCTTGAAGCATTAAGTATGATCTTCTCTTGCATCTTTGGATGATCTTGAGAATCAAAAAGGTGTGATAGAAATATGAAATTTTGGGGGGTTCCATTTTTGGCTTTATATTGCAGGTGCATTTTGAGAGCCTTTTGCATCAGATTTGAGCACACCATTGCATTTAGAGTGCTAGAGAAAGTTAATTTTTCCTTTTGTTTCATCTCATTTGGAAATTTGAGGCCAAATCTACAAAGGTTTAAAGATTGAAGGTGGTTGCCAGATCTAGGAGGTAGCCATTTTTCAAAGCATTTTTTAGCCAAAAATGACATTGCCATTGCATTTAGAAGGGCCAAAAACACCAAAATTGATTGCCAAAACGTTGAATTTGGAAAAAATTGTCCACCAAGTTAAAAAAATTTGATGGCAGTGCCATATGGCCTAGCCCTCATTACAGTCGGGTACAAATTTATTTTTCAAAAGAAAAACATTATTTCCTTTCAAAATTACTTTTTTTAAAATAAAAAGAAGGTTATTTCACAGTTTTTGATATATAGCAAAAGGTTTTTAAAAAATTTAAAAAAATATATCAAAAAGATTTTTCATACTACGACTTGCATAGTCATAGACCCGTAGGTACCTAATGGTACCTTGAGAGTACCGCGGGCCCGTCAGGCCACGTGGCCCAATCAAAACCTGCCTAGTGGCATAGCCATGTCCGCCAATCTGCATGAGGCCGATAAAAAAAACAACGATGACATTTTATCAAAACCGGTGACCAAAGAATATTCAGCCGAAAGGTTCCACCAACCAAAGATTCTGATCGATTGAGGAATATTCCATTGGAAATTAAGGCAAGACTAAATGGTGACAACGATGGTCAACTAGATGTCAATTTTAAATGGTTGTAGTGCATGCCAACCATGAAGACATCAAATTTAGGCTTGGTGTTTGATGACGTCAGCAGTCTTTTCAATTTTTTTTACCCCTCATGGATGAGCTTTCTGAATTTGTAGTTCATATTTTAAAGGATCATGTCTTGGTCATTTTGACTCCTTTCTCTAAGAATTTTTTTTTATTTGGGCTATTTTTTCACACTTTATGTGTTGGTGCAATCAGTTTCTAGTTTTGATGCACA
>VDFB02000017.1:482614777-482708078 GCA_007258455.2 Sequoia sempervirens | reverse complement strand
TAGGAGGGAGAGGGTTGAGAGAGAGAGACCTTAACAGTGGGAGAGGGGAGTAGAGGGAGAGGGCTGACCAACTCTCTCCCACTCTCTCCCACCGTCTCCCATCCTCTCCCACCTTCTCCAACCCTTTCCCATCCTCTCTCACCCTCTCCCACCTTCTCCCACCCTCTCCAACCCTCTTCCACCCTCTCGCACCCTCAACTACCCTATCTCCCACTCACCCACTCTCCCACACTCTCTCCCACTCTCTCCAACTGACTCCCACCCTCTTCCATGCTCTACAACACTTTCCAACCCTCTCCCACCCTCTCCCACACTCTCCCACTCTTTCCCACCATCTCCCACCCTCTCTACCACTCTCCCAATCTCTCCCACCCTCTCTCCCACTCTCCCAGTCTCTCCCAGTCTCTCCCACCCTCTTCCATGCTCTTTGACTCTCTCTGACTCTCCCACCCTCTCTCAGAGAGGGAGAGAGAGAGACGTAATAGAGGGAGAGGGGTTAGGAGGGAGAGGGTTGAGAGAGAGAGAGAGACCTAACAGAGGGAGAGTAGGTAGGAGGGAGCGGGTTGAGAGGGAGAGAGAGACCTAATAGTGGGAGAGGGGCTAGGAGGGAGAGGGTTGAGAGAGAGAGAGAGACCTAAGAGAGGGAGATTGAGTAGGAGGGATAGGGTTGAGAGAGAGAGAGAGACCTAAGAGAGGGAGAGCAGGTAGGAGGGAGAGCGTTGAGAGAGAGAGACCTAATAGAGGGAGAGGGGGTAGGAGGGAGAGGGTTTAGAGAGAGACCTAAGAGAGGGAAAGGTTTGAGAGAGAGAGATACATAACAGAGGGAGAGGGGGTAGGAGGGAGAGGGTTGAGAGAGAAAGAGAGACCTAACAAAGGGAGAGGGAGTAGGAGGGAGAGGGTTGACCAACTCTCTCCCTCTCTCTCCCACCCTCTCCCACCCTCTCCAACCATTTCCCACCCTCTCTCACCCTCTCACACCCTCTCCAACATTCTCCCACCCTCTCCAACCCTCTCCCACCTTCTCCAACCCTCTCCCACCTTCTCCCTGTTATCTCTCAAAAATGCAGGTTTGAACCAAAAAAGGTTGCCAAGCTTTCACAAAGTTTCAGGGTAACAGACAAGGCCAAATGAATTGAACCTTCTACTCTTCATGTGCTACCAAACCTAGGCGGGTGTACCTATATGAGTGAGATAGACTTGACTTGTGCTTATCTCTCTTGAAATGTTTTTCCCACAATGGAAGATGGGAGTGAACAAATAAAACTGGAATTTGGTATAAATTATATAACAACATTAAAATTAAAACCTAATATGTTCAGTTAACAAATGTAAAAAATGAATGAAACTAAATGATAAAAATGAAGAGACTAGTGCCTTATTGGGTATGTGGAGTCAAATGAAATCTTAAATGAATAATTTTTTTTTGTAGAAACTCATTTTTTTTTTCATATGTTTTAGTTTATAACTTGTATAAATATGCAACACTGTGACTACCAAGTTCTTCTTAATGATCCAGATGAATCTCCCTGATTACTGTGATCCATTAAAAGGATTTAATCTTTTCTTGAAAGAGCCAATCAATCAACCACACAGATACAACAAATGTGCACTGATAAACCGAATATAAACTTGTTACATCAATTTAAATAACCATAAAGCATCAATCTTTGAGACAACTTTAGTAATAATTTCAATGAGCACAACAGATAATTGAAACCAGAAAAATGTCATCACATCAGAAATTCAATTGAAATCTCCATTGCTTTTCAATCATGCATCATAGTCTCAAAAAATTTTGTATCCTACTGTATTTTTTTTACTTTTTCTCTGCTTTTCGCTGCTATCAAAAATGGGTTTTATATATCAGCCACATGAAAAGTTGCATCCATTTGCATTCACATCCAAGCAGTTATTTCATTCAAGCCTTTACAATTGTTCATCGGACTCCCACGAAGACATTACATAGTCTTACCGATGTTCAATGTCTCACTGACAGTTATTCCTTCAATTGTAAGTATATCGCTAAAAATCTCATCAATGAAAACCATCACTGTGACTTATGGAGTCGGTAGGATGTCCCACAGCTCACTTCATGTCTTACCGAAACATCTCCTTAAGTTCACTATCTGATCGCCATGGCATAGCAATTTTCCTGCCGATGAACCTTCATTCGGTATGATTCACATAGCTCTCATTGAAGAAGCCAGTCTCACCGAATGTATCTCCAAGTTTTAATCTTGTCGCTGTGACATAGGAGTCGGTAAGACTTCATGACTTCATTCCAATGGCAATGACGGGACCCACCTTCAATAGTATCGGTGAGACCAAACAGATGCTACATGACATTTCACCGATTGCTTAAGTCTAGCCGATGTAACCCTTTGTATCCCAATCGATAAGACTCTTATGTGTTTGATATGACTCTCCTCGATAATTATTGTCTCAGTGATAAGTTCACTTTGATTTTTGATCGGTATGACCTACAATGACTCGCTATGACATATAGCGATAACCACTATCTTGCCGATAGATATCCCTTTATCTTATGTTTCGCTATGAATTTTGGAGTCGGGGAGAGGTTTCATAGAATACTTTGTCTTACCAAGATACACCCCGTGGTATGTTTTCCAGTCGATGAAATGTATTTACCCTCTCGCCAATGAAACACTTTGGTCAGACATATGAGTTGGCAAGACTACATAACCTCATCCCAAGAGTCATTTGATATAATCCCCTTATGATTTGTCCACAAGACTGGGTGCATTCGATGAGACTTTATTCCGATAACCTTTAGTCTGGCCGATACATCATTCTGTGAGCTAGTCAGTGAAACATAATACATTCGGCAAGACCTCACTCTGAAGACTTTTGGTTTGGCCGAAATGTTTGCTCGGGCACCGATCGGTAAAACAATATGATTTCGCTATGACTCATCTTGATGAAAGATTTCTCACTGATATGTCATTCTGTTGCTGAAACAATGAACTATGTCCTACCGATGGGTGTTTGCATATGAATTATGATCGGTGTGACATCTCTAAAGTCTTGTCGATAGACCTACAATAGATGTATATTAGCAAAAAAAACATTATGGATCGTGGAGACCCTCACCATCTCTTACTGATATGGATTATATAGTGAAATATTCATGACTCGATGGATTCTACAGGACGACATGGAAAAATATGGGCAAAATGTTATGAAGAGAGGATTTTTGTGTCTATGGTAAGGACTCATTCAGAAACTCATGGGTATGAACAACTTGTAAAATTTTCAGAATTTTACAGTTCCAACACTCCCACCCTCTCTCCCACCTTCTCCTACCATCTCCCACTCTCTCCCACCTCCCACACTCTCCAAAATTCTCTCACTCTCTCCCACACTCTCCCACCCTCTCCCACTCTCTCACCCTCACTCTCTCCCCACCCTCTTCCACTGTCCCACTCTCTACCACCCTCTCCCACTCTCTCACACCCTCTCCAAATCTCTCCCACCCTCTTCCACTCTCTCCCACTCTATCCCATCATTTCCCACCCTCTCCCACACTCTCCCACTCTCTTCACCATGCTCAGGTCATAAAAGAGTTGCTATGTTATGTCTTTTTGACAAAAACAACACCAATTTGTGTACATCCCTCTGTTGAACCCCTTAATCTCAACCATTTTAAAAATAAATTAGTAGTTTAGAAAGTAGACTCAGAGCACTTCGATCCTTGTTTTTGTTCCATCTCAAGATTTTGAGTGTAACTATCCTCAATTTCACGTCCAAGGTCAACATTTCCTAATTTCAGAAAAAAAGTGGGCACTTAAGCCCCCTTTTTGGGAACCATCTTGGCACACTTACCCAAAAGCTACCTTATCTTTCATTAAGGTAGAAAATTTTTGTTATACAACATGCCCCTTGAAAATTGGAGATAGGCACTGCAAAAAGAAGGTAAACACTAATGAAAATGGTCAGTGGTATTATGGAAGATGTAATAAAACTTTCCCTGAATGTGATTATAAATATATACTTCAATGCAAAGTGCAAGACCATACTTCATTCACTTGGATTACAACTTTTGAAGAAGTGGAAGAAGAAATTATGGTTGTAACAACAAAAGAATTGAACATTTTGAAGCATGAAAAACAAGATGATGTTAAGTTTTCACAAATTATACAAAAGGTCCTTTTCAATAGATACATATTTAAACTTCAAGTGAAAAAAAGACTTATATACTTGAACAAAGGATTAAATGCATAGTCATAAAAACAACAAAGTTTGATTATTCATCTGAGAGCAAAGCTTTATTAGACTCAATTGCAAAGCTATAGGTTTCATAACATTCAAATTCTTGAATGTATATAATGTTAACAATGTATTAAAACATTTGAAAAAAAAAAATAGTGGATATATCTAAGTTATTTAATGCCATTTTGTCATGATATACTTCTTTGATGTTGTCAATACTAAATCTAATGATTGATGAACATTTTTTCTTTTAAATTTATTGTTCTTGGTTGATTGTTGTTATAGACAAGTTGGTATATATGATTTCAAATTTCAATGCGTACCCTTATATATGGGAATTGAGATAAACAATGACACAAACAATAATGAAATCAAATTGATTGCTTTCCAAATTCATATTCATGAAAATGTAAACATTTTTTCAAGTCAATAGGCATCTTGATAAAGATAACTCTCGGTGTGTTTTACATATATTATTAATTAATATAGGTATTCTAGTTAATTAAATTATTAACTATATTTTATTTGTATTATATATTGAATTGTTAAAAGATGTAAAAATCTTAATACTAAATATATAGGAAAATGGTTAAAAAATTACATATTTTTCAAAAAATAAAATATAATGTGTAATTTAAAATACAAATTATATAATTCTTATAATATTTATATTATTATTTATTGAATATTTTATAGAATTTAAACTAAAAAATTAGCCTCCCCCTCTGCTTCCTCCTCTCCCCTCTCTCTACATATATCTCCTCTTCCCCATCTTCTATCTCCTCCTCTACATATCTCTCTCCCTTTCCCTTCCCTCTCTCTATATCTCCCCATCTTTGCTCCCTCCCTATACCCCTATCTATCTTCATATCTCAACCTATTTGTCCCTTTATCTTCCCATATATCTCTATATATCTATGTCTTTCTCTTCCCATTTATCTATCTCTCCCTCTCTTTTATCTCTCTCTATGTCCCCCTATTTCTATCTCCTCCATCTCTATTTGTCTTTCTCTTATCTCTCTCTCTCTCTCTCTCTCTCTCTCTCTCTCTCTCTCTCTCTCTCTACATCTCCTTATATCTCTATCTTGCCATCTCTCTCTCTCTCTCTCTATATATATATATCCCTATCTCTATATATTTATCTCTCCCTCTATCTCTCTCTATATCTCTATCTATTTTTATCCCTTTTCCTCTCTCATTCTATATTCATCTCTACCTCTATCTATAGGGAGAGATACAAAGGTGAAGAATTGGACCTTCCCAAAGATCCACCAATCTCAACACTACTCCCAACTATTTTGAGCATTTAAGTACATATTGTATGCTCGATTAGGAGGCATGTGTCAAAGCTCATATTTATTGATGTAAAATAGGTCCAAAGTCACAAATTTGACGTAGAGTTAGTTATAGTTTTATACAAAATTTCAAGTGCCACATAGAGCAAAGATATTCCAATTTTTTATATCATGTCGTCAAATTTGGCACTTCATCAAGATTTGTATCTTCATCAACATTAACAAAAGCAACAGTATGTACTTGAATCCCTTTCATTTAAATTTTTCTATATATATAAATATTTTAATATTTTCCCTCAAATCCATAATATATATATTAGTGTGTATTTATTTATTGAAATAAAGAATTAACCTAAGTAACACATTAAGAATTCTAAGGATTTGTGCTTGGAAAAAATGCATAATTTTTATTTTTTGTTGGATGTCGTGTTGTATAGTTTAGAAAAGCTCAAAATATGAATAGGATTTTAAGGCCATATATTATGGTAGCTTACAATGCAAAATAAAGAAGGAAATATATTATCAATTTTAATCTACAATTTAATACCATATGAAAAACCACACGTAGTATTATCTAAAATTAATTCTTGACATATTAATTTTATAAAATACACATACCATTCAATAAACTTCTCCCAAGAAAGAAACCCTAAGTGAACATTAATTGAACCCTAATTGTAGATTCATAACACTAATCATAACCCTAAGCGAACACTAATCCTAATCAAAATTTTAAAATTGAATTCTACCCAAAACATAGACACACAATTGAACAAATTCTTAAAAGAAGAATGGCAACATCATTAACATTTCATTCAAAATTCACTCAAATCCACATAAGGAGAGAAAATATATTAGAATTATACTTTTATTCATGCTTATAAGTCATATTTGCATTATCTGCATACAATTTAAGATAATTTGCATAGATTTATCCAAAACTCAAAACAGGCTATCTATTCTATTCCATCTGGTTGGGGTTTTAACAGTCAATGGCACCACAGATATCACTTCCTCATCAGAGGACATATATCTTTCTACCCATATATTCAACTCAAAACCTAGCTAGAGCTTTCATCAGTTCTCTCCCTACAAATGAGTCTTGAATTCCCTTTTATATGACAAGGGAGCAACAAGCTTCAAGCTCAAATGTAATTTCACCACAAATTTTCATTTGAAAAAAATCTCCATTGCATTTGACTTTCATTACAAAACTTCCCACATGTTGAATCTGCAAAACATATATAGTGCATGAATTGGGGAAATGTAAAAGAAAAGGGAAGACAAATTTTCATCACAAT
Source organism: Sequoia sempervirens (assembly GCA_007258455.2). Taxonomy (NCBI): domain Eukaryota; kingdom Viridiplantae; phylum Streptophyta; class Pinopsida; order Cupressales; family Cupressaceae; genus Sequoia; species Sequoia sempervirens. The sequence continues at coordinate 482,701,252 of VDFB02000017.1, read as the reverse complement.
CCCCTTTGTATCCATGAAAAAAACCAGGCAACCAAATTGCCACTAAGGCACCATAGAAACTTCTTATTTACCCCTCACCCTGCCCTTACTAGCACTCAGACCCTCGTATACACGCCTGCTTCTAGTTGTTTCCCAATATGGTAGACCCTTAGCCTCCTCTTCTTTCTTGTCCTTGCCCAATATGGTTCTAGTCCTTCCACTTGGGGTTTTAATAGCCAATGGAACCATAGATATCACTTCCTCATCAGAGGACAAATATTTTTCTACCCATATATTCAACTCAAAACCTATCTAGAGCTTTCATCAGTTCTCTCCCTACAAATGAGCCTTGAATTCCCTTTTATATGACAAGGGAGCAACAAGCTTCCGGCTCAAATGTAATTTCACCACAAATTTTCATTTGAACAAAATCTCCATTACATTTGACTTTCATTTCAAAACTTCCCACATGTTGAATTTGCAAAACATAGTGGTGCACGAACTGGGGAAAACTAAAAGAAAAGGGAACACAAATTGTCATCAAAATCCCCTTGTCGCTATCCCCGCAAAAAAACTAGGCAACCAAATTTCCACGAAGGCACCACAATAACTTCTTATTTACCTGCCACCCTGCCCTTACCAACACTCAGACCCTGGTATACACGCCCATTTCTAGTTGTTGCCCAATACGGTAGACCCTCAGCCTCCTCTTCTTTCTTGTCCTTTCCCAATACGGTTCTAGTCCATCCGCTTGGGGTTTTAACAACCAATGGCACCACATATATCACTTCCTCATTAGAGGGAAGATCATGATTGAAGCGATGTAAATACCAACATTAGTCAGAGTCATTCTCAGTTACATCATCAGAAGTGAGTGTTGGCATCCAGATAAGGAGCCATGCCCATACCTTATTTTCCTACTGACACTAGTAATAGAGAACACCACCGACTGCTTGCATTTGTCATCTACCAATTGAGTAGCAACGTCCTAGAATTGCAACCTTCTACTGCATCTAGTGGGCACAAGCCCGGGCTTGTCAACCAAAGCACCTTCCTGAATAGCGGGACTGATCTTTTGTGAGCTCAAACGAACAGACCTCCTTAATGACTTACTCATTTTCTCTTCTCAGACAAGCACTCAAACTTGATTAGACTCATTCCACAAAGTGTTATAACTGCTACAAGAATGACACTATTAGTAGTTAATTCTTCTTGTATTTATTGTGCGAGGTAATGGAAACCTTCATCAATGATTAGTAAAAATACATGTGCAAACATGGCAATTTGGCGACGTATGTATTGTCACCATTTAACTAGAGCTGCATGAGAATCAAAAGATCACCCTTCATGATTTCCCACAACATTTTCACATAGATTGAGATCGATGTGACTACACAAGCAAGGAATAATTCATTAATGCTTCACCAGTTGTACAATAAAATGACCACCATGTGTTGTTTTCCAACTTTGAATACTACCTGTTGATCTCCTAAAGAGTTGGCAGATCAAACAGTAATCCATATAGGACACACATCTGCCTTTTTCTAACCTTGCGCCAAATAACAGGGCGACACCTTAGGTCTATGAGTTGGCAGGGTACAATCGAGATCTTCTCCCATATCTTCGAATCTGAAAAACCTACACATTGCATGGTTAGTATTTAATGAAAGGCTTTGGATAAGTTGTCGACGACATGACCACTAGGGTTAATGGCTTAGGCTTATGTCACCAGATTAAAATTAAAACCCAACTTTGATTTTAATACTTTATTTCCTCTGCAGGGTTTTATTTCCTAAGTCTCGGTTGGCCCCGTTAAATTCTTATCCCAACCCTAACAAAGAACAAATTATTAAGCTAAGGATTGTATTTGTTGTTATAACTTTAGTTCTAGAGAATTCTTAATTACCAATTCTTATTTGTGCATTTGTATATGAATCCAATTGAATACATTTCCATATCATTATGGAAAATTTTATTATTGCAACCCTAACTCTAACACTAATTAAACCTTGACCCTAACCTGATTGAACTCGTATTATAACCCTAACTCTTACACTAATTGATCTGTAACCGTAACCCTAGGTATTGTTGAAACCTAACCCTAATTGTATCAAAACCCTAGAGAACTCTAATTGAACCCTAACCCTAAAATAGACAATAACCCTTACCTTAATTGAACCCTAACTCCAACTCCTAACCCCAATACCTTTAACCTTAACCCTGACCTTAATTAAACCCTTATTGAATTATAACTCTAATTGATCCCTAACCCAAATTGAATACTAATTGAACCTTAACCCTAAGTGAATAGCAACCTTAATTAAACTCCAACCATAATCCTATTTGAATTTTGGCCCTAATCATAACCATAATTCAACCCTAACCTTAATTGAACCCTAACCCTAAACATGAGTTCAATTAAGTTTAAGGTTCAAATAGGGTTAGACTTTAATTAAAATTAGGTATAGGATTCAATTAGGATTAGGGTTGGGGTTGGGGTAAAGATTAAGGTTATATGATAGAGCTTGGGGTTAGTGTTAGGGTTCAATTGGGGCAAGGGTTAGTATTAGGGTTAGGGTTATGGTTCAATTAGGGTTTCATTAATGTTAGTTTTAGAATCATAGTTATGTTTAGGGTTGGATATAAAATTAGAGTTAGGTTTGAAGTTAATTAGTGTTAGTTTTAGGGTTAGGGTTATGGTTAGACTTAGACCAATGTTAGTATTGGGATTGTGATTCATCACTCTTAATGTGTACCAATCTCTATAAATTCATCTCAATTTTTGAAATTATATAATTTTAAAATATTTTCAAATTTACCTATGTTGGATATATGAGAGATATAGCAATCTAAACCTATACCATTTATAGTTAAATTTAAATTATAGTTTAATAAATTGCTAAAAAATTTGCTGCTTATAAATAATTTTGTGTTCTTATAATTAACTTCACATTGTGTATAAAAGGTTTAAGTTATGAATGTTATAATATACAAAATAAAATTGTTTTCAATGTTTATTTGTTAGTTTAAAAGGTTCAATTAGGGTTATAATTTAATTAAAATTAGGTATAGGGTTGAATTAGGATTAGGGTTTGGGTCAAGATTAAGGTTCTATAATAAAGCTTGGGGTTAGTGTTATGGTTCAATTGGGGCAGGGCTTAGTATTAGGGTTAGGGTTATGGATCAATTACGATTTTATTAATGTTAGTTTTAGAATCATAGTTATGTTTAGGGTTGGATATAGAATTAGAGTTTGGTTTGAAGTTAATTAATGTTAGTTTTAGGGTTGAGGTTATGCTTAGACTTATAATTAGTATTAGTAGTGGGGTTAAATTCTATCACTTTAATAAAAATAATCTTCTATAAATTCATTCATTTTGTTTTGAAATTATATAATTTAAAATATTTTTAAATTTACCTATGTTGATATATGAGAGATATAACAAATCTAAACTTAATTATATGTTGTTAAAAAATTTAAGTCAAGCTTATAAATAATTTTATGTATTTTTATAATTAACTTGACATTATGTATAAAAAGGTTTAAGTTATGAATGTTATAATATAAAAAATAAATGTGTTTTCAATGTTTATTTGTCAGTTTAAAAGATGTGCCAATAATGTTGCAATCACTAATGATTAATTTTTCTTGATGGTTAAAATAGATTGGTAAGTAAATTTATCTATAATAAGTAAATTTATCATTGATTTTTTCTTGATAAGTAAATTAATATTTCATAAATTTATCTATAATTCTTATTAAATTTTTTCTAATTATATTAAATTATATTTTTATTAAATTGTTAAAAAATTTGGGTTGCTTATAAATAATTTCTTATGTGTTTTTTATAATTAACTTGATATTGTGTATAAAAAGGTTTGCTATGAATGTTATAATATAAAAATAAATTTGTTTTCAATGTTTACTGTTAGTTTGATGTGAGAATAATGTTGCATAGTAATGATTAATTTTTTCTTGAGTGGTTAAGTGATATTGTGAAATTATTCTATGTCAATTTAATGTTATGAATGCTATATAATATAAAGAAAAATATTTCTAATATATTTTTAATGCATCTTTATATTTTATAAACAAACATCTAAAATAAAAATGTGATTGTAAAAAAATTACAACTTAATGAGTGAACATACATTTAAAGTTAAAAGTGAAATTATAAAACAAATTGTAAATTTATTTTATTTTTCTTCTATAAATATAATTTTTTTATTTGTCATCTGCCTAGTAATGCCCACTTCTCCTTTTAATGAATGTTTTATTTTGCAAGGGTTGATTTAGTGTTTCGTTGATCTATTTCCTGCAAATATCAACGGTGCCCGCCATCCTGTGATCAAGAATTGAAGGATCGCGAAATCATGGGCGGACACCACGTGTCCTATCTAGGGGATCAAATTTGTGCTATCGCTGACCAACTGCCATTTGATATGAGTCAGTCCCTACCATCCCACGATGGTGCTTGGGTTGATTGCGAAATCACGGGCGGGCACCATGTGTCTCATCCGATGAAGCCTAAAGGGTAAAGGAAACACTAGCCGACTTTAAATGTATTAAGGGGCGGATTACTAAAGTGTTCTCGAGATGCACATGTTCTAAATCGACAGATATGTTATAATCTCACTGGAAAAGTTACTCGAAGCTTAACATGGCTGGTGACTGTGTTAAAGGAACAAGATCATTGATGCTCAGGATCAATGGTTGTCTACCATCGCACGATCAAAAGTTTTAGGATTGCGATATCGTGTGCAACTACCACGTGGACTTCCTTCGTAGTGTATGGTAAGGTGGGCCCCTTATCATCGTGCTGGCAATTGTGTCAGCTTGTTTTGAAGGTGGTCGTCGATGATTTGATCAAGCTGAAGAATCGATGACTCGAATTTAAATCTGCATCAAATATCCTTTTTAGAGGGGTTTTAAAACATCTTGTGCCCCATCATTTCGTCTAGACGTTGGCCCCTTCGGTTTTAAATTTTGTGGCTTCTGTAGGTTTTTATTTTCCCTAAGTCTAGGATGACCATGTGCTTTGTCATTTTAAAACAACTTATGTTGTTGTGTGTCTTCTGCTTGCTGATGTCCCCTTGCCCTTTTAATAAATGTTTATTTTCTAGAGGGTTGAATTAGCACTGTCATTGATCTATTTCCTACAGATCAACAGTGCCCTCCATCTCGCAATCATGATTCATGGGATCGCAATATCACGGGTGCTTGCCACATGTCTCATCCGGTGAGGTCTAAAGAGTGAAGGAAGCATTAGCTAGTTCTAAATGTGTTAAGGGGCGGATTAATAAAGTGCTTGTGAGATGCACATGCTATATTTCAACATGGATGTTATAATTTTGAGGGAAAAGCTGCTCAATAGTTAACAGAAAGGACAACGACCATTTTTGAAGGAGCAGGATCTCTGATGAGAAGGATCAACGGTTGCCCACCATCCCGCGATGGTAAATCAAGGGATTGCGATATCGCGGGCAACCGCCACGTGGTTTTCATTTGCGGTGTATGGCATGGTGGGCCCCTTATTGCCGTGTTGGTGATTATGTCAGCCTATTTTGAAGGTGTTCATTGATGATTTGATCAAACTGGAGGATCAATGGTTCAAATTTAAATCTGTATCAAATGTGGTTGGAGTCGTTCGTGCAGCTCGCGAATGAGCTTTAATGGCGGATGAGACATTTACTGGTGAGATTTGATCGACATAAAATCAATTTTCCTGCCTCATTTGTATGACAAAGCATCCAATTATTTCGTGAAAACAGTTTCAAAGCCGAAGGTGAAATTGTGAGCTGCTGTAGTTAGAATTTGGAGTTTATGCGAAAAGAGCTGTAAGTTTATTTTCTGTGCCTCCTAGTCATTCTACACCTAAATTTGGGAAAGGGGTTTTTTATGCTTGTCATTGAGCTTATTGAAATCTCTTGTTAAGGCTATAGTTTAATCATAAATTGTGAGGAATTGCTGTTTTTTACTCTATAGTTTCCTATCTCTGCTTAGTCCTAGCCAATTGAAGTGTAACATTGTAACAAAGCCCTAGTTTGTCCAAGATGGCACCAACCAAGCAACACTCTGGCCACATTGAATATTTGAAAAGAAACTTGTACGATGATTTCCTAGATCAATTTTCATTATCAACGAATGATAGAAGGAAAGGTGTAGTGTTGATGCGAGGGAAAATCCTTGGGGAGGTGTAAGTGTGTAATTATTCCAACATTTTTGATGCTAGGGTTCCTCTCACGGGCTTAGAAATGTTCAGATTGTGGTATGGACAGAGGAATTTTCCTCACCCTTTTTCAAATGGATGGATGTATGACATGGGGAAGCTGGTTGTACCAAATGTATTGCCTAATGTGGACTTACTTAGGCCAATGGCCACGAGATATGACCCTATTACACAGGTAATTAGGGATAATGATGGAGGGGTGGTACTAGAAATTAACAGAGAAGATATCCAATAGATTTTTGATTTGAGTGAGCCGAGTGAAGACTTGGTTCTTATCAATCTTGAGGAAATGAAGGAGGAGTATGCAAAGCTAAAATCTCTTTTTAGGGCTAAGCTGCTTCCACCTCATCTGGCCAGGGCAGGAGGCTCACAATTTCATATCATCCCTAGTGACCAAGAACCTTTCAGATTTAATTGTTTTGCAAACCCTTTCCTGGCCACTTTCTATTCATTATGTTAGATTTTGGGTTTTAGTCCTGGTGCGGTAATGCCTATTGCATACATGTTCATGGGGGTGCAAATACAACACCCTAACTTCTCTGTGACATATGAATTTGCTTCTTTCTTGGCTGAGAGGATACATGAAGTGTTGTCGAAGCTACAGAAAAATGATACTGGTACTCAATTCTTTTGGTATTCTATGTTGATGCATATTTTTCTGTTTAGGAATGCTGATTTATTTTATGAGAAGATAAAATTAAGGAAATCAGTTGATGGAGAAAGGTTTCCAGCACAGATATGGGCTGCAAATTTATCCTGTAATAAGGAAAGCACCAGTTATGTGCAATTTGATAATTGTTTTTCTTCTAGATTAAGGGATAGATTGATGGTGAATGTAGCTAGGATCCCTAAGGAATTGCATGATTTCCTCAGGCCAAAGGGGAGGAAGCCAGAGTTGATGGTTTACCATAACTGGGGTGACATTATCCCATACCCAGTCATCATTGTCTTGAGAGTATATGGATTTCAGGGAGCCCCTCACATACTTCCATACAATGTGCCACCAAGAGTAGGGTTTGCAGAAGTTATGTGGTAGATAGGTTGTATTCATGAAGGCAACCTCACTAGAAGGGGGAAAGGAACATTCTTCCTTGATTATAGAGTGGTGTCTGACTTTGTATTTTCAAAGGGAGGCTGGACACATTTTTGATAAATTCTTTGCTAATTACCATTTGAGATGTGGTCCAAGGTGACAATATGATCTTGAGGGTTTCTTTTCTCTTTTCAGATAATTAATAAAAGCTAGAAAATTTGCACATGAGTTCAACTTCCCTCAAGACCTTATTAGAAATGAATTTGATCTAAATAAGTAGGAGTTGAACAAGGAGAAATGAATAGCTTATAGTAAGCTACTAGATGTTGTGCATGAAATGGATCCAAAGTATGATCCATTGTTGGAGTTCAGTCCATACCATAAGAAAATTAATTTTCTAATGAAGAACTTCAAGGAGATTATCAACACCTTGAGAACTAAAAAAGATAAATTTAAGGCTAAGTCTGGGTATGCAAGAACAAAGTGTTGGGGTGGGCAGAGCAAGGTCGTTATGTAGCCTCTGAGGAAAATTGACCCATCTGTAAGAAGGGAAAAGGATGGTAGAGTGAGGAGGGGAAGTAGATGAGAATGGGAAAGCAAATAATGGCCGCCTCCACGACCAGGTCCAAAATTCAAAGTACCTAGGACAGTTAAGATCATTGATTTAAATTCGTCACCAAAAGATAGTCCCCCATCACCACCATCTGAGCCAAGCCATAAGAGGCAAAGAACTAATCACCCACATGAGGATCTCACAGATTAAATTATTGTTACTGATGAGGACATTCAGGTTGGTATGCTTTCCCCTCATAGGTCAACTAAACTGGTTTTTCCTGATTTAGATGTGAAAGGTAAAAGTGTGCAAGATGAAAGAATGGAAGCATGCAGGGAGTTTTTAGATGACAATACATTTATGAAAACTCCTATATTCTTGCAATTGGAATGGAGAATGAAATTTGAAGAGTATCAAGATAAATACATGGAGGGAAAGGAACTAAGGCCTGACAGGTCAGACTAGGAGAATGATGAAGAAGTAAAAGCTGAATTAATGGAAGAGTTCAAGAACATCACTCCTGAAGAAGGAGGACAACTGGTGAGTCAGGCTGGTGTATTGATTTTTCCTGAGTGGGATATTGCAAATGTAGTAGCTTTTAATGCTATTATGAAGTACAAGAATCCTTTTCAAGATTCTGAGGAAGAGGTTAAGGAAGCATTGCAAAACTCTGCCTTCAGTGAAGAATATGAGACCTTCACAATTTGGGCATTGGCTCCACAAGGGAGAAAACCAAATATTGCTGATATTAATCCAAATTTCAGAGGATTAATAATAAAGAGAGCTTCAGAGACTTCAACCATTGAGGCCACTAATTTAATTGTAAATGTGGCCAAATTGGCCCAAAGGACTACTAAAAGGGAGGAGGCTGAAAGGAAGAGCCTAATGGAGAAGTATAACATTTTGATTGAAGAATATAGTAAAATGCAATAGAGGAATGTTGAATTGCAAACTAAAGTGGAAAGGTTCAAATATAGACAGATTGGGGAAACATCAAATGATCCAGGAACTAGTACATTGCCTCCCACAACAGGGTCAATGCCTCTTGCTTCTCCAAATTTTTCCACACCAAGGTCTCCCATTCAGAATCCTGCTCTTACCCCTCCTCTAGAAAAAATTGATGAAGAAATTGAGTGCTCTGTTGATCTAATGAAGAGGCAGCTCATACAAAAAATTGATGAATTACAAACATCATTAAGGATAACAAAGGAGGGATTTCTTTCAAAGGAAAAGGAGATTGTTACTACATCATTAAGGATAACAAAGGAGGGATTTCTTTCAAAGGAAAAGGAGATTGTTACTACTATTCTGGAGCACTTAAATGAAGGGGTAGTTAGTAAATTGCAATCTGTACATTCTTTATATTCTTTGTTGTTGGAAGCAATAAAGAATATTGATAGGAATCAGGAGGCAGTGGTACAAATAATTAAAAATTGGATCCCTAGGGCCAATGATCTGGATATTATGAATAAAGCCTCAAGGTTTGATATAAATAATAGGCCCCAATCATTAAAGCCTACTCATGTGTTAGTAAAATCATTAATAGGTTTTCAAACCCTACTAGATGATTTAAGTAGGAAGATTAAAGAGTTGGTAAAGAATTTCAATGATTGGGGTAACACCTTGTTACCTAATATAATTGATGAGTAGGGGAAAATCAAAACACTCCAACAATGGCAGGATCAAGCAAATAAGGTCATCAATAATCAAATTAAATTAATTTGTGCTGACTTAGATTATGATTTGTTGGTGAGTTGTATGGATAAGATTATTGGTACCAACTCATTTTTGGAGTCTTTTGAAAGAGACGCGAATCAGGTATCGGTAAAGTATATGCCTTATAGTACAAAGGTAAATGAGGTGATTAATTTTAACTGGCCTACTGATGAAGAATACCAGAAGTGGGTAGCTAAGTTTTTGAATGATGATGAGAAAAAGAGAGTGGACTATGGACAGGTGGCAAATCTGATGTTGCGGTTACAACGGTCCCAGGTTTGTATTTATGACTTTCTTGGTATGGGTTTCTTGTGGTTTTTGAATTGCATCAACTTTCCTCAGTTGACATGATGAACATGAATATGCTCCAGGATGATTACAGTTGTAACAATTTTTGGAATATCATCAGGTGCTCTAATCGGCTGGTGACGTGTGTACTTTCTAGCCTGAAGCTTGTTTTCTCCTTCATTTTTCTATAAGAAGGATTTCAAGGCTAGAAGTATGGGTTAGCAAGTTAGATAATTTTGATCAAGTCTAGGTGAAGTTGTAGAGCTGATTGTAAAGATCAATGGTTTTAGAGAGAAATGCAATTTAGGTTCTGACTCACTCTATGATAGGTTTTAAGTTCATGAGGATTTAATGTTGCATAGTAGTATTAGCATTTGAATTGAAATGATAATTTCAAGCTTGTCTCTCTCTATTATATGTGCATATCTAAACTTTGAATAAAATAACTAAGGGTTGTTTCATTCAGCTCACTGTTGTAGTGTGTATGATTCTATTTTAGCTTTAATTCAAGGAATTAATTAAAATGCTTGAATGAGATTATAAGCAGATATGTTATGTATAAGGATTTGATAAGTAGTATTGGGTTAGAATACATACTAATGAAATTGTAATGCAATATTGTCAGGGACCTTCTATGTTATGTATTACATCTATTATAAACCTTTAAATGCTTATAACTTTGACTCCTACAATGGATATATGGCACTGATCTAAGTTGCACTCTTTCATTTGATTCAGTACTTGTTCTTCTTTTCCTTGATCTTGCTACAAATTTCAAATCAATGACTATTCTATATTATGGGTTGTGTTGCAGTCATCCCATGCTCCAAGTAGTTGATATTGTCGAAGAATAGCCAATTCTATTCAATATTATCCTATTGTGTTGATCTATTAGGTGGGATTATCTATTATTATTAATGTTGTTTATGATAATGGTGTAGAGGTTGTAAACACATTAAGGGATTCCCCTCCTAGGTTTTGCAAAGCCCGAAGCGTAGGAGGTTTTAAGTTCATAGAGATTTAATGTTGTATAACAGTACTAGCATTTGAGTTGAAATGAAAATTTGATCTCATGCCTCTCCATTGTACATGCATATCTGAACTTTGAATGAAATAACTAAGGGTTGTTTTATCCATCTCACTATTGTGGTGTGTATGATTCTATTTGAGCTTTAATTGAAGGAATTAATCAAAATGCTTGAATGGGATTATAGGCAGATATGTGTTGTATAAGGATTTGATAAGTAGTGCTAGGTTAGAATGCATACTGATGAAATTGTAATGCAATATTGTTAGGGATCTTATATGTGATGTATTAAATCTGTTATAAACGTCTAGATGCTTATGAATTTGACTCTTGCAATAGATATATGGCACTAATCTAAGTTGTAATTATTAGTGTAGTTCAGTATTTGTTTGTCTTTTCTTAGAGCTTGCTACAAATTGCAAATCATTGACTATCTTATACAATGGATCATTGTGTTTAGTTATATCACGCTCTAGATAGTTGATATTGTCCATGAACAGCCAATTCTATTTGATATTATCTTATCATGTTGAGCTATTAAGTGAGATCATCTGCTATTGTTAATGTTGTTTATAATAATGGTGTAGAGGTTGTAAAAACATTAAGGGATCACCCTCCCGAGTCTTACAGAGCCCAAAGTGTAGGATGCTTTTAAAGTCCTCATTAGTTGGTCCAGGTCCTTCGAGCTGCCTTCGATTGGAATTGGCAATTCCATTGGTAGATTAGAAGACAAACCTAGTTACATTGTAAAAAGAATGAATATACATGTCAACCATTGAACAACCACCTCTACAACTGACTTTTTAATCTTTTATGATCACATGAAACATAAAACACACTAATTTCAAGGTTGTTAACATCACTATAGAAATGTTTTAATTTTTTGACCTTTCAAACATTAAAAATACATCATTAAATTAATTATGTAATGGCATAAAAATTAAAAACATCATGAATTAATTATGTAACCACATAAGTCAAATATAATTCTATCAATAAATTAATATCAAATAGATAATATAATCGCATAACTTATACATTTCAATGTCATTGATCTTCTTCTTCATCCAACTCTTTGTTTGTATCATCTGATCCAGATTTGACATTGTAAGGATTGGTCATATCATCATCATCATCATCATTGATATCAGTTTCGATATTGTCATCATCCACACGGATATCATCTTCATGAACATTAACTCCTACATCATCATGATCTAGTTCCTCCTCTTCTACATCTTTGTTAGAGAAATAATCAACTAACCATTGATCTTGATCATCATCTACATCATCTTCTAGTTCTTTGGTATCTTCTTCTTCCACCACATTATACTTTACTGACCTTCCTCTTGGATCATGTCTAAAAACAAATGACCAACCTGGTTTACTTGGAGCCTCTGAGTAAAATACCTGCTCACATTGGCTTGGAAGAACATAGGGTTCATTTCCAGCTCACTCGATCAACCTTGTATTAACCATGTTAAATCCATTATCATGTTCAATAATAGTTCTCTCAGGATCATTTTCATTCAATCGTAGTCTGTACCATAGGATGACGAACAAAATTAATATGAAGGACTTAAATTAACACTCAAGTATATCTTCCAAAATCCCATAGTATCAATTTTTTGAGACTTCTGGATGTATGTCGCTTCTAGATGAAACGTTAGTCACCTGAAAGAAAGCAGTTATACTAGAACCAAAAGTTTTATTCATGTCATCCAACATTTTGATTCGAAATTTATGACCATTGCACCACATAGCCTTGTGATGTTTCACTTGCAATATGTCAAAAATGTAAAAATTATTGCAATATCATCAGTTGATAAATATATTTATTCTTGGCCGAATGTATGCAAAGAAAACAATCTCAAGATATATATACATCAATATACTTGAAAATAATTAAATAATATGGGTGATTAATATATTTATACTGTATACCAGTTTATCTCTTAAACCATATGCTAAATCAATTTCCCTTTGTGTAACATTGGAATCTCCATTACGATGAGCTTCTTTAACCAATAAAGCCACACCTTCCCATGTTATTGTGTGACCAGATTGTTGACATTGTTCAATCCATACTGTCATCCAATCAAGATTGTTGGCGATGTACAAATGTAGTGCATCCCACTCTTGACCAACTGTACCTAAAAAAATTGAAATTAACAAACGACGTATAATTAGTTAAATACTACAGTATACGACCTTAATTTATAATTGATGTATATTGAGGATTAAAATTAAATAAGTAAAATATACATAAAAATATATTTAAAATGCTTGAGCAATTAATCTTCATGACCATCTTATAATTACCTCTTACTTTCCTCAATCTACCTTTCCCAATCAGGTACTCCCCTTTGAATTTGTTAATGGAGTTGGGATCCCAAATGTGATCTACATGGATCTTTGCTGTAAACTTAGGAAGATATTCACTAATGTACACTATGGTTTGGTATACCATATATCCCTCCACCATAGAACCCTCAGGATGTGATCTTTGTCTAACCAAAGCCTTCAAAAATTTCAAGTGCCTCTCAACCATCCACATTGACCTTGTGTGTATAGGTCCACACAATTCAATCTCCTCAACTTGGTGTATGAGGTAGTGTTCTTGTGCATTGAAAAATGTTGAAGGTAGACACTTTTACATTTCACACATTAGACGAGAAATTTTTCTCTTCCAATAATTTATATCTTCTTTATGGATTTATTTAGATGATAGCTATCTACAAGTGATTAAAGGCGCAAATATATTAATGATATTTAACAAAAATATACAATATAATACATAACAAGTAAAACAAATGGCAATTATAAGATGTATACAGTGAATTGAACAAATCTCGCTACTTACCTCATGTATTTTCCAAGATCATATATAACTTGCTTGACATTGTTGTCAAATTTTTGCAGAGATAGAGGTAAGGCGTGTACAACAATTACGAAATGATCTTTCATTATTTTTTCAAAAGTAGTAAACACAATACACTGAAAAGTACATGCATTATACAAGTGTATATAATATACCAGAATAATTACCTTAATGAAGGTATGTCAATTATGCATTTTCATCACTGACCCAAATTCACCTTTCTTTGTTATTATATTGTTTATGTTTGCAGCAAATCCTGTGGGAAATCGAATTTTGTGTATGACTTCTTTTATAGCATTGCTTTGTTGCTCTGTTAATAACCAAGGAAGGACACATATTAATTTGGTCTCCATCGCTATTTAATTGAATGAAATTTTTCATTGCATGATTAGCTTCCTAAATGCCACTACAAATTTTGACAAATTTTTCTTTCTCATGCCTTCCATCCAATATTTTCATAATTTTTCTATTATATTCTTCCGATATGCATTGTATCAAAATGCACAATTTATGCTTGCTCATAGTAGGGCAACCTAAATTATGCCGGATAACTTTTCGTTCCACAGCAGGAAATGACCATTAATGCCGCTTGACCTTCGCCGGTATATAGTTAAAAAAAAAGTGCTCATGACAATCATTATCGAATTACAACATGAGTAAACACAACACAATATAAACATATAAATTCAAAACATATCATATATGATAGATAAACAATTTGATCTGATGTATAACCTTGACGATTAATTCTATTATATTCCAACTTCCATAGGTGAGGTGTCATTCTTCATAGTTTTGATGTAGTCTCTTCTTTCCAATTGAAAAAATGTTTTTCAGTAGTTTGATACTTATGATTTATGTGGAGGAAGTTCCTATACTCATCAAACACATGCTTTCCTAAACTTGTTGAACGGCGAGATTTCATCTTTGGACCACAAATTGGACATGCAAATTTTCCCTTTGTTTGAAGACCTGTAAGATGATATATAATTGGATTAAATATGTCAATTTTTATAATTATATATAATGAATAGATTATTTTAAAAATATTCATGATCTCTGCTTAAAATAAATTAAATATTTTAAGTGATCGTCATTATAACATACCCACAAAAAATATATTGGCCACAGGGCATCATAGTTATCCACTTGTGCATGGAATTCGGTATCTTTGTCCTATTGGTCTAGAGATGTCATACATAGTGACGCCATTCCATAACTTTAGTAACTTGTCAATAAGAGGCTCAATATATACATTCATATCTTTAACTTGGTACTTACCTAGTTGAATGAACATGAACATTACATAATTATTATAACCATTTTACTGCTATATATATAAATTAATGTACATGACTATTAAATGAAAAAAAATGTCATTATGCAACAAATAAGACAAATGAGATGCTACTATGTTAAAGAAAATTGATGTAAACAAATATCTGGAACAATCATTGACAATATTATGTGCTCCCTATTTATTGACATCCATAGAGGAATGTTATTGTTGATAACAAAAACATGCCATACTAAGTAAATAGATCTCAACTCTCCAAATGGATTGACACCATCTGCTCCCAATGAAAGTTTGAGATTACGAGGTTCTTCTTTAAAGTGTGGCCATTTTTCCTCAAAGTCCCTAAATGCAAAACCATCCACAGACATTCGAACAATTTCATCTCCACTTCTATTCCGTGCATGGTAATCCATAAACAATGCTAAGCTTTCGCACCTAAATAATCGTCGTATATGTGGAATAATGGGAATATAACGAAGAACCTTGTGAGGCACCTTTATTGTTAGTTGCTATGTTTGATATCTACTGATATGACATTCTGGGCATTCTGTTGCAAATTGCTATTTTTTATGATATATAATATGATCATTGGGACATGCATCTATTGCTTGATACTCCATTCCGATATCTTTCATAATGACATAAATCTCGGTATGAGTGAGGTAAAATATTTGATGGTGGTAACAAAAATTCACCAATCAATCTACAACAAAAAATAATTTGTTGGATGCAGACATGGATGGCGCAGATCGGCTGGAGAGGGATTTCGACTCGTACCAGGGCTAACATCAAGAGGAAGACCCCGACTTCATCTCATACAGTCCAAATTCTCAAGCAGGGGTTACAGGACATGCAGAATGTTGAAAAGGAAGCCGAGGATTTACTTAACACCTTGGAGTAATGTAATGTTTTGTTTGCTAGTTTTTTGGGTGGTCCTTTTTTAGGGCCCTTTTGTCTTTTGTTGCTGTCTTTTCCTTCTTTGGGACAACTGTCAGGTTGTTTGTCCTTTCTCTGTCTATCTTTTGTTGTTTAAACTCTGTGGTTTCAGGTCCCTGTAAAACCTATTTTTTCCTTTTCAAAAACAATTACAATAGATGAAAAAAGATGACATATATGACATACCTTAACATCCATGAGATTGCTACATTTGATAAACCATTCATAACCTTCAAGTTCAATAGCAACAATACAACAGAGAGAAGAGTTGTTTGGGATCCTTCATAAAGGGGCTCGTATGCCTTCTCAAGTACAGATAAATCATGAACATCATCAAAGTCATCTTGATCATCATAATCAGCTCTACCACTAAATGTGTCATGAATCAATGTATTCATACCATCATCTTCAACTGTGTTTTCTGACGCATGATCATCTTCTTCCATAGGATCATTAACTTCATCTTCGATATTCATAGCTCCATGTTCATCCACTTGCAAAACCACATTCTCTAGGCTATGATAATCCATATCATCTACCCTAGGGCACCCCACCTTTATAATAATGATAGACACAAATAAACCATGATCATGATCAAGTGATTATATATATATAAATGTTAAAACGATATAAACATTTACAAATTCAATCAATATAAACACATATAATGAACAACTTACCAATGGACGATAATCATGCCCCCCTTCAATGTGACCATGCTGCCTACAATGTTTCTCAGCTATTGTGATTAAAATTCATCTCGTCTTTAAGCCCTTGCAATTATTGCAAAGACAATAACATTTCCCATCACCATTTCTTTTCAATCTAGCTCACAATCTATCAAGCGTCTCTTCATTTTGTTTTGGACTAATATTATCTAACATGATTTTTCTTTACCAAGCTTGACTATTTAGATCTTCAAAAAATATCAAAGTCACACTCCAATAATTTTTATTCATAGACAGGTAATATAATCTAATAATTCCAATATTTTACACCAACAAAATTTGGCATGCAACCACCCCTGCAAAAGAGAAGATAGTCTGAAGTTAATGACCCCAAAAAACACTTTAAAATGACAATTCCAAAACTTATTAAATTTTGATTTGACTATGATTTCCAACCGTAAAGACTCCTAAAATCAGAATATTGAACTTGATCACAAACTTCCTACAACAATGGAGGTAGCGAGCTAGTAAGAGCAAGTGACCCATTCTTAAGGAGCAACAAGTCGGAATCATCATTGCTAATGTCAATATAGATTTATCCTTTTAATTAAGGATGCAATGTGTCACTTCTTATGATGAGCTTATCCCTAGGGCCCTCAACATTGAGAGAGCCCTAAAAAAAACAACATAAGCATTGGTAAGAGCATGATTAGGGTACAAACCCTAGGCCTTCGTAGAAACATAAACAATAACTATAGTGAATTAGTGAGGTTGCAATACTAGAAGGATTAAGACATTGTAGGTAATAAAAAAATCTTGCAATCTAAAGATTGTAGCCAATAACAAGCACACTATGTAGCTTAGTGACATTTGCAAATGCAATCTACAGTAAGAAGAATGGCAATCACTTGAGATGTGACAGTCAAAAAGAGGCTGAGCAATGACAACATAATAAAGCTCAAACCTTGCATAGTAAAGTGGAGATTTTAACAGTGATTTTACTTACACCCTTGCTAACCTTAAGGGTTTTTCAAATGCTTTTGGTAGTGTTAGACAAGGAAAATGCAATCGGGGAATGAGTATCCAAATGAAGTAACAGTGGTAATCATAGGTTCAATGTTTCTTCTTAGCCATTAATGTATAATGGAGGTAGTGGATTGCATGTTTGAGCAATTCTTTGAGACTCATCAAAGATGGGAGAATAGTGAATAATACCTATGGATTGGGAAGTAGTTTCAATAAGGTTAAAGGATCTTAAGAACTACAATACCATGAAACAATGAGTCCCCTATAGTAAGTAGGTAGTCTATAGGGCATAGTTTGATTTTATAGAAGGATGCTCATGAAAGGAATATTCAAGTGATAGTGAGTGAGCTGTTTGAGATTGCAGCTGAGGGTGCAATACCCAGTCTTAAAGGAAGTTACCAAAGCAGTAAATGTACAAGAAAATCAAATCGTACACAACAAACAATTCACAATGTTATCTTCCATAATGCCTTGAGTTTGAAGATAAAAATCTCATTGTATCTTCATGATGAAAGTGGTGACCTTAATGGTCAATCACTGGCAACCATGATTTTAAAACATTCTATTGTGCTTATGGAGGCAACATTTTAAGTAAGGTAGTGAGTGGTGGTTTGGAACAATGGCAGGTATGAAGGACTTGCTTTATATGCATACTATGCAGTCTAGCTTAAGACAACGTTCTTAGAAGAGATTGAAGGTGGATATGGAACTCAAGGATTACCATGAAAAGGATTAAAGCAATCTTGACTAAGATCTATTTAAAAGCCATGGTTACGAAGATATTAAAGATGTCACATGGAAAACCCTAGTAGTTGGAGTAATGAATATAGTGCCAAAGAGGATAGTGTGTTCGGGCAGATTTAGGAGATCTCCACATTATCTAATTACAGGGAAATACATCATTTATTTATTTTTTTAATTAAAAGAAATCATTCTAAACCCTATATAGGATACATTGATACTTCAAAAAGCCTCTGAAGGAATTTGAGATTATTCAAATATATGTCAAGTAACATTCATAAGGTTTAGAAAATCTTGATCACTCTCTAGAATAGCCCATTAAACATGGGTTCTGCTTGAATGCACTACATAATTGATATAACACAACCACTCTGCATATCAACCAGAGTTATAGGCTCTTTATTGCAGCAAGAAGGTAATCACTCTTCGATCGTGCTATAATTACATCCTAACCTGTTAAACTTGAGACAACCTGAATGCACCTAATGATGATTAACACCTACATTATACAACCATAATTAACTACATTATATGAGTGCCTCCATTTCTATCACAACATAGCCACTTTAAACTTGGGTCACACATGAATACATCCTATATTTGTTATAGCACAATTGTGCCACATAACCAATAGAGTTATGGATCACATAATTACAGTCACAAGAATTTGTTCCTTGGTTGTGATCTTATGGTGATTCCACACAACAAAATTTGGACATCAAATTCTCAAAACCCTTAACCTCTAAAAATGAAATATGATGAGATGTTCCTTTAAAATATGATTTTCAAACCTGGAACTACAAATTTGACCTCACAACTGAATTCTGCAAAAAGACAATGACTACCCTCAACTTGGCAATATCTTCTTGAATTTTTTCTATTTTTTCCCAAGAAAATCGTCCTTAGTTCTCCACAAACTGTCTCAAGTAGAGAAAAACACTATCACAATAAATCAGGCGCGAACTCACTTTTCTTTATGTCGGCCACAATTTTTTTTATTTATTTTTCATGTTTGTTGAAAATTCGACGAAAATGATAGCCGACATTTCGATGAACCCCAGGTTCGTCGAAATTTCAACGAACGTCGGGGATAAACTTTCAAAAAATTAAAAATTACACATCAAATTTTACAAGCACCCGACGAACATCAAATTTTACATATTTCGTCGAACTGTTTCGTTGGATTTTGCAGTCAAATGTATTAGTGTATCTTAATTAGGCAATTTTCTTAAAATTGTCATAACTTATGACTTGGGTATTGAATTTTTGCAATGGAGATATCATTGGAAATTTGGTTTTGAGAACTATCTAGTCGTGCAATAATTTTTATAATATTTTATTCCTTTGATATTTTATCATAGCTTGAAGTCAATGCTTCCTTATGGACTATCAAGCTCGTATATTTTCACCAATTTCTGCAATTTGTGGCACTTGCTTGATATCATGGAAATACTACAATTTGGAGAAGGTGTGTTTGCATTGGAGGCTTTATTTTCACTGGCACATCATATTTGGGAGTTTTTATTTGATATTGAAGGTAAATGTCTTTGTAATTTTGGAGACCATTCATAATTTGTTACGGGGTTTTCATTTCATCCTTCATTGATTATGTTGGGAAGGGGAAACTATAAACAATGGAGATATTGCATCATAAACCATCTCCAATCACTATTTTCTGGCACATTTGCATGGTTTTATTCCACCTCCAGCTAAAGGTATCCAAAAATTTTCTTGGAATTGCAGAAGGTATGATGTCTTAGATTTTATTGCAATGCATGTTAATAACGATGTTTTGAAAGCTATTGATCATTGTGATTGTGCTCACATTCTTTGGACTAAGATTTGGAAGCTATATGGATATCCTGATACTCCACCATTCCCTGATGATCATGGTTCAAAATTTTGTGTGCCTCTTTATTCTTCAGACATGATGCCCTATGATGATATTGCTATGCAGGAGCTTACATATTTGGAATTCTTTGAATCTTCAAATGAGGATTTCAAGGGTTCTTTAGAATATTCTTCTCAATCAAAGACAATTACGTCAATGTACCTTCACCTTTAGTGATTCTTTATCCAGAGTCATTAATTGAGGCACCCATCATTCCTATTTATCACCTAGACATATTCAGTTTTCTAGAGATGGGATCAGAGGATGGCTTTGTTTCAGGTTTTGCAAACTTCCAACTACTTATATAGGTTTTGAGGACATTCTTGAGGGGATATATCTCCTCTATGTAGATTCTACTTTGGATGGTTTTCTTTGTTGGTGTGAATAATTGTCTTGTACCTAGTTATTTCACTTACTAGGTAATTAGTGGACATATTCACATGTTAAGTTTACTTAGGTTGTAATATTATTTCTAGAAGGTGTTAACTATCAATAGTTGGTATATTATCTCTTGACAACTAACACATGTGACCTAGGTAGTTGTGTCAAGTTGTCTCATGTCATAAGACTAAGACACTTGTCATAATCTTATGACATATTGCATCTCACCTTGGCTATATAACCAAGGGGTCTCTACTACATTTGTACATTGACTCTTTTTGCATTCATTGATAGGAATGCAATTTTTCTTATCATATTGATTTTTTGAGTATTTTGTGCTTTCCATGGGCCTTTAGATGTTGGGTGGCTATCTCCATAGCCAAATCTTACATGGTATTAGAGCCTGTTCAGTTGCTTTGGTTAGTGTTTTGGGAGATCTTGAGTAAAATATTGTATTTTCTTGAAGCATTAAGTATGATCTTCTCTTGCATCTTTGGATGATCTTGAGAATCAAAAAGGTGTGATAGAAATATGAAATTTTGGGGGGTTCCATTTTTGGCTTTATATTGCAGGTGCATTTTGAGAGCCTTTTGCATCAGATTTGAGCACACCATTGCATTTAGAGTGCTAGAGAAAGTTAATTTTTCCTTTTGTTTCATCTCATTTGGAAATTTGAGGCCAAATCTACAAAGGTTTAAAGATTGAAGGTGGTTGCCAGATCTAGGAGGTAGCCATTTTTCAAAGCATTTTTTAGCCAAAAATGACATTGCCATTGCATTTAGAAGGGCCAAAAACACCAAAATTGATTGCCAAAACGTTGAATTTGGAAAAAATTGTCCACCAAGTTAAAAAAATTTGATGGCAGTGCCATATGGCCTAGCCCTCATTACAGTCGGGTACAAATTTATTTTTCAAAAGAAAAACATTATTTCCTTTCAAAATTACTTTTTTTAAAATAAAAAGAAGGTTATTT
Organism: Sequoia sempervirens; assembly: GCA_007258455.2. NCBI lineage: Eukaryota > Viridiplantae > Streptophyta > Pinopsida > Cupressales > Cupressaceae > Sequoia > Sequoia sempervirens. The sequence goes on along the minus strand of VDFB02000017.1, from coordinate 482,679,632 downwards.
CACAGTTTTTGATATATAGCAAAAGGTTTTTAAAAAATTTAAAAAAATATATCAAAAAGATTTTTCATACTACGACTTGCATAGTCATAGACCCGTAGGTACCTAATGGTACCTTGAGAGTACCGCGGGCCCGTCAGGCCACGTGGCCCAATCAAAACCTGCCTAGTGGCATAGCCATGTCCGCCAATCTGCATGAGGCCGATAAAAAAAACAACGATGACATTTTATCAAAACCGGTGACCAAAGAATATTCAGCCGAAAGGTTCCACCAACCAAAGATTCTGATCGATTGAGGAATATTCCATTGGAAATTAAGGCAAGACTAAATGGTGACAACGATGGTCAACTAGATGTCAATTTTAAATGGTTGTAGTGCATGCCAACCATGAAGACATCAAATTTAGGCTTGGTGTTTGATGACGTCAGCAGTCTTTTCAATTTTTTTTACCCCTCATGGATGAGCTTTCTGAATTTGTAGTTCATATTTTAAAGGATCATGTCTTGGTCATTTTGACTCCTTTCTCTAAGAATTTTTTTTTATTTGGGCTATTTTTTCACACTTTATGTGTTGGTGCAATCAGTTTCTAGTTTTGATGCACATTTTTTCCATAAAATGCAATTTTTCACAGGTGTTGTTGAATTGTCACAATTTTTAGAACTTCTAGGGCTCCGTTTGGGCTCATACGGACTCCTTTTCAAGTGCAATTTTTTTCTAAAAGTGTATATTATTTTGAGAAGTTCACAGTGGTGCTAGTATTTTATACTCATTGTAAGCAAAAATTGTACTTTCAATACATTTCCTTATTTGGCTCATTTTGGCAATTGAATTGCATAGATCATAGTTTCATCTTTTGCATGTTGATAATAGTTTGATTTTTCCTTCTTGTGGCAATTGTAAGCATTGAAATCAAAATTCCACATAGCTATTTCTTGCAAGTGGCAATTGTAACCACACTAAGTATAAAGTGCCAAATCCTTTTCTTGGGGGGGGTTCTTTGATTGAGTGAATTTAGGGGGGCTGTATTGTGTGATTGTGCTATGAGTTCTCTCTTGTGCTCTTCATACTTCAAGCTTGGGTCATCCTAAGTTTCCACTTTTAACTCCACATAACTATGCAACATAGAAAATAAATGCATGGAGTAAACTAATGGAAAAAAGGATTAATTCACTACATTGATGGATTCTTTCTAGAACCAACTGATCCAAATCTAAAAATTGAATGGCTCATTAAAATTATGATGGCTCTTGGAACACTCAAGAAATATGTTTCTCCTAATCTCATCTTTCATATTGATAAGTGTAAAACAACTAAGGAACTGTGGGATAAACTTGCTTAATTGTATGGACAAGTTCATGAGATTAGGGGATACAAAATTGATAATGATCTCACTAATTTGTATCCAAAGAATTTTGCTACAATCCAAGGCTATGTAACTAAGGCTAATGAACTAACACCACAACTCAAAGATTGTGGTATTGATAAGAAGGATGCATAGTTGGTCTTCAATTTGTTGGGAAAAATTCCTTTAGAATATGCAACTTTTATCTTTATTTTTTAGACTCATTGGTTGACTATGGGAAGTTCCTATACTAAACCTTCATTTGATTCATTCAAAGAGATGTTGATGCTTGAACAATCAATGTTGATCACTATGGGTATTCTCAAGTCATCCAAGTCACAAGCTTTGGTGGTAGGACATGGGTTAGGAACTAATAAGAAACAAAATCAATTAAAGAAAAATTCATGCAAAGATCAAGCACAATCCTCTTTTCCTCAACAAGGAGACTCTTCATCATCTTTGAAGAAGGGGAATTCACAAAAGAAGGAGAAACCGACTTGTGCATATTGCAAGAGAGTTAGTCATGATGAGCATCATTATCATGCTAAGCAAGTTGATGAATTGACTAATCTCCTCAGGAAGAATAATATCAACTTTCCATCTTCCTACAAAAAGGAAGCATCTCCTTCCACTTCATAATCAAAGAAAGGAAAAGGATAGGCACTTTTTGTAGCCATAGGATTTTCACATCAATGGATAATTGACTCAGGGACTACACATCATATATGTTCTAATAGAGAACAATTTTCTTCATTGGAGCCTTGTACAATACCACACATTATTATAGGTGATGACACTTGGGGGGAAGTTGTTGGAAAAGGTTTGGGGTGATCCCACAATAGTGGTTTACAATTTTTGGCCAAACTGGACACTGAAATAATTTTTTTAACTAAATCTTCACTTTCGGGCACCTATAGCGGCTAAACCATGAGGAATTTGAAGATGATGCAAACTAGAGTTTCGTTACATTTTTTATATAGATTCTAAATATATTTTTTTCAAAAATTTTGGAATTAGATTGCACTTTTTTTTCCATCTCCCTCGAAAACTAGTTTTTTTTAGAAAACAACATTTTTAAAAAGTGACGCTCACCGTATAACGCATAAATTGTTTTTCATGAAGGATAAAATTATAATTCTTTTGAATTTAGATTTGTAACTCTGATATCTAGTGCTTCCACTTGGTTAGATATTTTTTTTGAATTTTTTTCTTTAATCAAGTTTTGAATTCAAACCAATTATAATTTAGACATAGCGTGATTGTATAACGTGTAACGTTTTATGTATATATCGAAATTCTTTTTTTCTTTTTTGGATCAAGGACTTCAATATCTGGTGCACTAATATTTTTTTTTTTGGTAATCTACTATTTTTCCACATGTGTAAAACAAAGAGCTTGATTTTCAGTGAAAAACCTACATTCACGAGAAATAAAAAATAAATATAATAATAAAATTAAATTTATTTAAAATTATACTTTTTGGGAAGCTTATAATAAGGAATATATACTTACAAAAAATAAATTTTAATTGAATTTATTTGATCCCCCAAAAGGTAAATCAAAAGTGGTTTTTTATTAGCATTTTGATAGGTGTAAAGGAGACTTCGTTATAGGTATGGTTTAAAACTAGCAGGGTTCTATCCAAGGGATTTTGATTTAAGGTAGTTTGATCAAACCCTCTTAAATTGGAATTCTTTAAATGGAACTTTTTAAGGCTTAAATCATTATATTTTCTAAAAATATGTGATTTCAGCAAAAATCAGATCCTCTCAGAAATTGTAAACTAGCTTTATGGGATCACCCTTTGGTAGAAATGGATGATGGATCATTTGAGAATATTTTTTGTGTTCCTGACTTTTGTGCTAACCTTCTTTCAATCTACCAAATCACTCATCTTTGGAATGGAAAGAAAGTAGAGTTTTCTCCAGACATAGTTGTGGTCAAAGATCTTGAGGATAATTCCTTGGTTATAGTGAGAAAGGACAATCATGAGACTTGACTATATAATTTTTATCACTTTGTGCCACGTTCTCCTTCTACTGCATTACTCACTCACTTAGATTCAGTACGTTATGGCATGAGCGGTGTGGACATTTGAACTACCGCTATCTCTAGTAGCTTAGCTCATATGATATGGTCACAAGTCTCCATTGCATTAGCTTTTCAGATGGTGTATATCCAAGTTGTTCTATGGGTAAGAATATAGAAGACAAGTTTGAAAAATGGAAGTCTTGGAGGGCTTTAGAAGTTCTTCAATTGTTTCATAGTGATGTAGCGGGCCCATTTCTAGTCTTGTCCTTCAGCAAGGCTCTCTATGCACTCACCTTCATTGATGAATACTCCAGATTTAATTGGGTCTACTTTCTTCACCAAAAGAATGAATTCTTTGATAAGTTTCAAACTTTCAAGGCTCATGTTTATAAGCAATCTAGAATGTATATCAAAATTCTTCATACAAACAATGGTAGAGAATATGTGGACCATAATCTTGTGCAATTTTATACTCTTGGAGGGATCAATATTTAGCATTCAGTTGCATACACAACAGAAAAAAATGAAGTTGTCAAAAGGAAAAATGGTCCTCCATTGTGACAATCAGAGTGCCATCTAGATCTGAAAGAACCTGGTTCAACATTGGCAGACCAAACACATTGAGATCCATATGCACTACATGGGAGCTAATGCAGGAGCAGGTCATTAATTTGTAGTATTTTCCTACAATAGAGTGGGTTATACATATCTTCACCAAATCCTTCATTGAGAGTACATATTACTATTTGTGATCTCTCTTGGGGGTGTGGGATGTTTCTTCGGGGGGGTCACTTGAACTTCTTCATTATCTCTTTTGGGGGGATTTTTCCTCACTTGAGGTTTTGTCCTTCTCATCTTTTTCAAGTGCAGTTTCTTATTTTGTTTCTCTCATTTAGGGGGGAGTTTTTTTCCACTAGGTTTTCTCCCTTTCCTCATTTTTGAGGGATTGTATTTCATTTGTGCATGGGTACCTAACATGTCCTTGTAGCTGGGACCCATCTTTGAGTCATTTGCATAATAATATTCCCCTAAGTTGCACTTAAGGGGGCTTATTGGTGTGAATAATTATCTTGTACCTAGTTAATTGTCTTGTATCTAGTTATTTCACTTATTAGGTAATTAGTGGACATATTCACTTGTTAAGTTTACTTAGGTTGTAAGATTCTTTCTAGGTGTTAGTTATCATTAGTTGTTATATTATCTCTTAACAACTAACACATGTGACCTAGGTAGTTGTGTCAAGTTGTCTCATGTCAAGATTAAGAGACTTTGTCATAATCTTATGACATCTTGCATCTCACCTTGGCTATATAACCAAGGGGTCTCTACTATATTTTTACATTGACTCTTTTTACATTAATTGATAGGAATATAGTTTATTCTTGTCATATTGATCTTCTGAGTATTTTGTGCTTTCCATAGGCCTTTAGATCTTGGGTGGCTATCTCCATAGAAAAATCTTACATTCTTGAGTCTTCACATTCCATTGTTTCAACCTTGATTAGGGATCCTAATCTTGGTAGGACTACCTTGGAGGCACTTGATTCCTCTTTATAGATTTCATATATGAGGCTTCTTCCCTCCCATTTAATTATGGAGTTGGAGTTTCTTCAACATCTACCATTGGATTTGCTTCTTCCTAGTGGGAGACATGTGGTTTGTTGTCACTAGATACTCTTTTGGATTTAGACTTCTTTTAGCTGTTTTGAGGACACTTCATTATGGGGGACAATCTAGTCTCCATCTATTCCCTCAATGGAGAGCACATTTTATTGTCTTTGAAGCTTATTCAATATCAATTTATGTATAGTCTTAGTTTTTCATCTTCTTCTTTGATTGGGCATATAATTGATTTGATTGTAGCATCTTCATATTCCTTGGGAAAGGAGTCACATGAGCATTTTTCAGAGACATCATCATACACATTCATCCTTCATTTCTTCAATTCCTATCTAGAATGGGAAGCATCCCTGCATTTGTACTTTGTTTTGTTTCTTTTGGAAGGAGACAAGTTGTTTATCGATATTGGATAGTTTTTTTTCTTCAGAAACTTACTATTTTTGTAGGTGATTACATATTGTGAGTGGGATACATAGCCTCTCTTTCTTTCTTCTTATGAGGGGGCTATTGATTATTGTACCCTTGTGATGTATGTTGCTCTTGGGGGGTTATTTATGTTGAGACCTCCATACATCACTTTCATTACTTGTACATGATTAACATTAGATTTTGCATTACATCTCTTTTTTGGGTAGGAGTTTTGTCCAATGAGGTTTTCTCCTTTTCTTTGTTTATGATAGATTATATTTTCATTTGTACATGAGTACCTAACATGGCCTAGTAGTTGAGACCCATCATATTACTTCTTTGTATCATTTGTATCATAACTACACTCCCTAAGTTGCACTTATGGGGGTGTGTTGATGTGAATGGGGATATTTCCTAACTAATTATTAGTGAGAACCTATTCACATCATTAATAAGTTTACTTAGGAGTTAGTTTCCTAGGTGGCATTCTAGAAACTAGTATTTAATGGGACCATATCTCATTAATAGACATGTAGTTATCTAGGCAATTAATATTTCTCTCATGCATTTATAATTATGCATTGGAAATTTAATGTTTGTAACTAAGGTGGTTATCCCTCCTCCTCTCACCTTTCATATATAAGAAACACTCTTGTACATTTGTAAATTATCTTAAGGATTCTAGATCAATTCAATATATATCATTATTTGATCAAGTTCTCTTCTAGCTCATGATGCATCACTTCTTTATTCATGTGGATGGTATTATTTGTGGTTGATCCTTTGAAGTGTGTGCAACTTCATTTACTTTATTATTCATATTTCCAAAAAATTGGAAACCACTTAGAGGTTGGTGAAATATTATGGTGTAATGTATGTAGTCCACTCATAACAGGTGAGAGTTGTAGAAGTAACTTGAAACCAAACCTCTTTGCAAAAAAAAGATGGCACCTTTTGTTGTGATCCCAAATTTTATTGCATATCAATAGGAATTATTAACTGCACTACATTTCTATCATTTGGTCCATTCAATCTCTACCATCATAGTCCTTCCAATGGTTTGTTGATTGGATGTGATGTTTTCTACCAATGTCTTAAACAATCAACCTATTTCTATAATTAATGCATACACCTATGTTGATTCTTCCATAGCTAGGGTTATAGGGATGACATGTACCACTTTAATAGCTAAGAAATAGCATATCATTGGTGTTAGGAATAATAAAAAATTGGAAATAACAATATATTTAATCACTTTCATATTTAGGTGTTACTCCAACATATACCAATTACCTTATTAGTATTTATATTTAATGTCAATATTAATATATTTGACTCTCCTCTCATAGCGTAGCATTGAAATGTTAGTTTATCTAGCATTAATATATCCTTTATTATTGGTGCTATTGCTTCACCTATTAAGAATGTGTAAGATTACTTTCTTTAGTAATAAAAGTAGTTAGAATATTAAGTTGATCTTATTTTGGGTGGCATAAAATGTGTAGTTATGTGAGGAATTAATTGTTTATAATTACTTAAATAAATAAAACTGTTATATAATTACATTGACAATGTTATATTATTTAAGAATGAACTTAGTATTAAATAATAGTTTACATTTATATGTATATAGTGTAAAATATGTACAACCAAAATATTAGTGTAGGAAATAAAATAAAAGTTGAGCACAACATTTTTATTTACATCGAAGGCATATCTTATTTGAAGTAGAGTAGCTAAATTATTGAATCGATGACTCAAGTTCCTCAAAAAGGGATGCAAGATGATTCAAACAATTTGAAATGTTTGATTTTCCTAGATTTCATTCACTAGTTTTTTGTCCTTTTCTCATCATTTCATTTAGAATTTTTTCTATCATTGTTATTTCATTCAACATTTTAAGTGCTCAACGATTATTATAACAAATTGTGAGATACCTATTTAAAGTCACTTCCAATATTGAAGTGATCATGATTTAACCAACCCCCAATCTATTTGCCCCCTTTCGGATTACCACAGATTTTGAAAACCATTAGCATTTTATTGATTGTGGATAAATAAAAATAAACTTAATAGAACCTAAATTCTTGAATTTCAAAACCAATTTAAATATAATTTGGGAGGTGTCTGTGTATTTGAGGGAATTTCAAAAAATCTGATTTTAAGATTTACTTTATGGAATTGAAACTTTATATTATATATTATATTTTAAACTAAAAAAAATCAAATTTAAAGATTTACTCTATGGATTCGAAGCATTATATTATATTTTAAATTAAAAAACTTAGATTTAAAGATATTTAATCTATTGATTTGAAACATTATATTATATTTTATTACTATTATATTATAATAATATATATTAAAATATATGACAAGTTAAATGCAAATAAGGCATGAATACCTTGACACATTAAATGCTAGTGTAGTTTAAACCACATTAGAATTACACTAATATAAAATAGAAAAATCACTACTGATATAAGAGTTCAAAAAAATGATGAGAAAATGAATGAAAAATTATAGCTTTCATAGCAAAAAAGAGCTTATTATTTCTACAAGCAGTGTTAGTGTATCTTAGGAATATATAAAAAATCATCATAACCAAGAATCCCAACTTCAACACTATATTTTAAACTTGGGATCCACCTCTTCTTGTAAGAGTGTATTTCTCATTTGTGTTGAAGAAATTAGATGCTTTGCATTCATTTCTCAACCATTCTTTGAGACTGAAGACTTTGGTTAGCTAGAACCTCATGAACAACACCTAGAATCACAACATGACTAAGATTTCCATAAACCTCCAATAACCAACAAGTTTATCATGTACACACCATAACCTTCTTTTTGTGTCAAATAAAATGTAAGTTCATCTCCACCTTAGTGTTCTCATTCATTTCTCATTACTCGCAACCCCATCCTTGATATCATACTTGCCCCTATATAGAAAAACAAGAATCTCCTCTATTTCCTTGTCCACCATCTATTTCACACTTTTCATTTTGTCATTTTCCATATCCTTGCAGACCTTAGGATTATAGGGGACCCACTTTGTACTCTACTCAACATTCAAAGTAGCCTTCATAGATTTCCAATTCAAATTTAGGGGGAAAGGAATTCCTTTCCATCAAGGGAACAATGGTATGGGACACTCCTCAAATCTAAAAGAATTTCAATACCACTAACATTTTGAATCTAGTCCATTCAAGCGATCCTCACCTTGTAGCCATCGCACCACTATTTCTTATGAATAGGACCTACTTGTATCTATTCTACCACTTCTTTAATATGCCTATGTTTTTTATCAATTAGTCAAAAATTGTGTGTCACATTAGCATGGGACTAAACTTGAACCTTTGTGTCTATCATTCCATTACCAATAACAAGCCCTTCAAGTTTGAATGGAAGATTCATAACACATCAATAAATGGATTTAATTCTTCATCCTCACATAGGCCCATTTTATATCTCATTATTTTTGACTCATTTTAGATTCAATTAAAATATAATGAACTAATGGAGGAACATACTTACCTACATAGCTCTCACTAGTTACAAATAAGACCTAGTTTTTAGTAACATTGTAAAAATCCTTCAAAGCTTCAAAGATATGTTTTGCTACCTGATTATGATCAATAGGAATTTCCTCATACTTCTTGGCTATACTATAGCATGTACCCACTTGACTATCAATGAAAAAAACACCAAACTTTAATTCCATGTTAATTTATTTTATAGTCATGGGTCTAAGGAAGCCCTCTATGGCCCAAGTTCATAGAAATTGCCAATCATGCTTGAGAAAGTGGAGCCTCCTTGTAACCATAAAATTATTGGTGTATGTGAAATGGATTTAGTAGGTTCTGCTTCATAAAATGCATAAAAAATTCTTACTATGAAGGATGCATTCATAGTTAGTATCCAAATTTGGCAAGCAATAATTCCTCTGGAAAAATAAAGTTATCTTCCCTCACAAGAAGAGAGATGAATGATGATAAGAAGCCATCTCTTGGCTTTTGGGAATGAGGAAAAACAAGTCTTGACATTTAGATGCATAGTATTGTTGAGGTCTTGCTTGCAGATAACATGCATTGCGATTAAGAAACACTACTCAAATGATATCAATATTTTTAAAAATTACTTCACTCCCACCAACATCTCTCACATGAATTTTAGAAGCTAGGTACAATTGCAACTTAGTAACTGATTAAAACTTTTCCCTTGTTATCTTCAATACATGTAGTAGAAACGCTAGGTAGTCCATCACATAAATAAAATTTAAGAAAGAATTAGGGAGTTAAATGTGACAAAATGCCTCAAGACCTTCCAAAATTGCACTATATGAATTTGTTAAAAAATTAAAAAACTCTCATGAAAATGCAATTGACAAGTGTAAAATCACATCTCATAAATCTTTCCAGCATTCTACCTACATGTGCAAAAATTAGAGTTTTGGAATAGGGTATGGACATTAATCTAGCTTTAGAATAGTGAATGAATCAAAGGATTATTGAAATGGGAGATTCAAAACATAGTATGAACAACCATTAAAGCATAGAGTAAGGGGTTTCTTTGTAATGCCCCATCTTATAACCCAAGGAATGTTGCAATTGTGAATAAAAGTGAAATAATTTTATTTTTTTTAAAGTAATTATATTAAGTTAATTAGTTGCATACATTCATTAAGTTATGCGACGTTACACTACTTGAGGTTCCATAGATGACTTTAGTATTTCGCGTTGCACATATTTAAATATCATAAAATTTAAAAATAAACATTGCATATCATTTAAGATTCCATTCAAGATAGTATAAAGTACAAATATAATTTCTTACATTGCATTTGATAAAATATTACAATACTCATTCATCTGATGAGGTAGATCAATAATAGTTACAATTACATTTTACAAATTTTCCCCTCATAAACAATTGAGGGATGTTTTCAATTACAAGATTTACAATAATGCAATAAAGAAGATGCACATATGTATCCAAGTACGAGCTCTCCATCCATGAAGCTTTCATTGCCATGATCATAAACTGGGGACCCAACAAAGTAAGGTGCACATTCCACCCAACCATGTGGTACCCGTAGGTCCACCCCCCATGCTAGGAGATAGTAATATGGTTACCTAGACATAATCTACTAACCCTAGACACAAGTACATAACTAACTAATGGTTACATTGCTTCCATAATTGAGACAATCAAATATGCTAAATACACAAGGTAAACTGTTATTTTAGGTGGAGTGTCATCACAATATTTCAAAGGTTACCCTGGTGTTCCTTCCTAGGTTTCGGCCCCCATCTTGGGTTACCCTGGCAACCTCTTACGAAAACCAGCCCCATTTGAAAACTATTGCGAAATTGAATGTCTTTTGAAGTAACAAGACATCGATTTGCCATTCCAAGCCTTATCATCTTATACTCAAGAGTCTATAAGTGATGCATAATCATCTTATTAAGGATTTTAATTGTAACTACTATGTTGTTTAGTTATCACTAACTTACTAACTCTTTGTAAGTTACCCTGACACCGCTTTGTGTGTTGGCCCTTACATAGAGCCACTCCCCTAAACATAACAAATGAATACTAAGTTTTCTAACTAGGGTAGACAGAGTGCACAAAAATCAACATATAATACTAGATATACCACAATGGACATCACATCCTATTTATAAAAATCAGGTGACTATTAACCATACAAAACCAAGTGCACTACCCTAGTTTGTTCAAACACATGAAACCATTGTAAAATTCAACTCCCTTTAAGAGACTACAACTGGAAGACTTGAAATCACATAAAAATCCCCCTTTTACCCAATAAGAATTTAAAGCAACTTAAAGCAAATACACATCTATCATTGGGATATATTAAATCTAGTCAATCAATTAAATGAAATAAAATATCTATTTCTAATTTTCTTATACTTAACAACAGTTTTCAATACATTTAAATAAATATACTCATTGAAATCATTATATGCATAATTATTTAAATACAAATATATACTTATTTCTCATTTGCCTAAAATAAAAATTTCCACATTAATATTTTAATCAAATATTCTCAACAATAAATATATATACATAATACATACATATATATATATAAGTATTATAAAATACTAAAAACCCTAAATCGGATTTTATGTTTGAAATAAGGTAAAATCGAAACTCCCGTTTGAACACTATATAGTTGCATTTTATACAGCCATGTCTGTATACGCAGGGTACACAGCCCGTGGCTGTGTGTGTGCAGCCCTCCCCGTATGGGGAGGTGGCTGTGAGACAGCTGCGTGCTGCCTGTGAGGGCAGCGTCGGCTGCCTCCACAGTCGTCGCCCCATATGGGGGCGGCTGTGGGGTATCCCCACGGCCCCCAAACAAAACTATTAACCAAAAATAAAAATACAGTATAACATATGCGAAATGCATTTTTTGGGCTTCGACTACGGATTATATTCCGTTCCATTTCAAATAAAATAAAACCCCAATTCAAAATCCCTTTCAATAATTTTAGATGCTGAATTAAAACAAATGAAAATCCATAACAAAAACCTGTGTTTTCACTGGAAAATAACTTCATTAAAAATAAACTTCAAACCCTTAATTTCGCCCATACGGCGGCGGCGATTTTAATACTAATTTTTATATAATTATAAATAAATCACTTCCACAATTCAATTTATATATGAAAGTATATATATATATATATAATTCAACAGGGTTCTCATATGGGAAATTTTAGAAATTTCAACAGAGTTTTCATATGGGGAAATTGTAAAAAATTTCTATAGGTTTTCGAAAGAAATACGCACAGCATTTCAAATCAAATCCTAATTTACCCCAAAGATTTCAAAATTCATTTTCCCATTTAAATAATTTCCCTTCACTAATTTAATTTTACAGAGAAGGATGTTTTCAGAAATTTAAAGGAAATCTACAAATCCTTTAAGAAAATATACAGAAAATTATTTTCATAAAACAAATAAATTTAAAACACAAGGGAAATACCTGTTTCCCTAGCTTCAAAAATCTGTCTGGAGAAGAGCTTTGCCTGTAGCTTCCAAAACTTTTCCCGAACACCAAATCCCAATATCAAAAACAGAGAACTTCCACAAATATACAATAGTACCAAAAGGATATCACAAGAAATTTTTTAAAGAAATTTAATAGCAGACTCAATTTTTCATTTCCCGTGAAGAAAAAAAATGATAACCTTCTGTGTTTTTCCCCAAATCCCAAATAACCTCCAAGAATTTCCTCAACCAAAAAGAAATCAATACAACTGGTACACATGTCGAGAAGAAGAAATATCTTCCAACAACTTCCCGACAATCTTTCCTTTCAAGATTTGCATGACTTAATTTATTTAAAATTTCAATTTTCAAATTGAAAATTTTATTTAATAATTAAAAATGCCATTTCCCAAATAACAATTAATTTCAAATAAAATCTATTCACACATTTAAAACAATTTTAATTTAATTAATTAATTTATTTAATTAAATAAATTTAATCTTTTATGATCAAATTATTTAACCAAACAAACTAATTAATTAATTAAATAACATGTAAAACTTATTTCTTTAACATTTTAAAATTAATTTAGATAACAGTAAATTAAAGAATAATAACTATCATTAAAATTAACAAAATTTTCCTTTCAAGAAAATGATCGAATCAGGAACAAACAAGACCATCTATGACTCCAAACTAAAACTGACAATGTACTGTGATCGGGTTAAAGACTAGACTAGGATAAACCATGCTACTACCTCCCAATCAACATTTCTGTTGAGTCTTGGCATGCTCAAACCTAAGTAACCAAGAGGAGTCAGTGTCATGTACCTGCAATCCTACAACCAAACCAATAACATGCATATATATATAATCCATTGTACAAGCACACCGTGCAGAGAAAATCACGGATATCACAGGGCACTCGGAAGTGAGTGATGCAACTCTGTTCTCCACACCAATAAACGTCACATCAGACTGACAAATTAAATAACAGTTAGTCCATCATAAACATAAATATAGCAATAGCATTTGAAAGAAAACATCTGCACTATATCAAAGCATGTCAGAAATCAATTATCACCATACAATGTATCATTATATCACAAAGTGAATCCACTGTCGCTCAAAATCAGCGATCAAAATATCCAAACCAAAGTACCAAAGTCTAACAGTATAAAAACATACTAACAAAAAACATAAGCATAAATGGAGGGGTACTACATTCTTTGTTATATTTCATCATTTCACATCAATTTGAGTAGCAACTGACCCTGATATTGGTAGAGTAGCCATGAACTCACTTTCACTCACTTTAGTTGATGTGTCTGGATCAATGGTGCCCTGTGATGGGGAATGCAACACGTTCGTGTGGTTCCCCTATTATTCCATACACTAAATCCACTCAAGATCGTGATCTAAGAAATGATCTTGATCTAAAACTAGATATAGACATGATGGTCTAGCTATACTTGGATCAAATCAAATAAAGTTCCAAGTTGTGCCCTCTACCTGCAGCCTCTAGGCATGTATGCAACATGTGGAAAAATTCACAAGGCATTCATGTATCCAACTACAACGAGGTGTATGCATTTTTTCTTATTTAAAAAAATAGAAATTCTTCATTTTCCTAGGGAAATAACCAAAAGCCAATGGCATGCAGTTTTGCATAGATTCAATAAAAAATGGAAATGTATGGAATTATTTTATCTGACATTGGATGCATTACTTGCCATTACAAAAATTATTGGAATAAATATTACATTTAATGGACTAGTCAACTCACACAATAATGTTGAGGTGTGATGTGATATTTGAAACTATTTCTAGGCATCTCACATGACTACTTATCATTATATTTAGTTCCCCTTCAATATGCATGCCTCCCATCAAATAAACTAATGAGAATGCAATGAATACTACCCACCCTTGGAAAAACCATGCCTCTTATCACAATGTGAAATCATTTATTTTCATTATAAGTTATTCATTTATATATCATAAAATAATTAACAAATTATTAAAGTTAAAAAAACACAAAATAGATCAGGGGAGGATGGAGAATGATGTTCTACGAGCGTCGAGTTTTTGCTAGCACAGCGATGCCCTAGCTTCGATGCTTCTTGCTGCATTGTTGTTTCTATTTCTCTTTATCTAGTCTTGGTGCATGGGTGACTGTTTTTCATTCCTTTTGTCTATTTCTCCATGTGTCTGGGGTGTGGTGTGTAGGGTGTGGGGTCTGATATGAGGGGTGTGGTGTCTGGTGCATGGGGTTTGTGGTGTGCTCCATGGGGGGTGGTGACCGGTGTGTGAGGTGTGGAGGTTGGTGTGGTTGTTGGTTGTGTGGGGTGGGGTTTTCTCTTTGCTTTGTTGTGGAGGGTGTCAGGTGTGGAGGTATGGCTAGGGTGTGCAAGAGCTTGGTGATTGCGGGCACGAAGCTATCTTTGGGTATGTATGCAGATGGGCATGCACAAATGATGGATTCCTCATTTGTGGGTGAGAGCTCTAAGCTTAAGAAAGTGAATGGCTATTTGACGTGGAGTCAAGATAATCTAGTTTTGGTTATCTCTCTAGAATTGGTGCAAGAGGACATATCTTATTGGAATCATCATCTTTTGATTTGTAAGTTCCTAGGTATTCATTTCTCCCTCCCAGCTTTGGAGTCTTGGATTCATTGATCCTAGCAGGTTGAAGGTGATTTAGATCTTTTGGTGGCTAGGAATGGCTATTTCATGGTTGATTTTTCTTTCATTTCATATCGTAATTGTGTTTTTGAGGGAGGGCCATATTTTTACAATCATGTGGGATTTCTCATGAAACCCTAGCATGGAGGATTTAATGTGGCAAATGATCTACCTTCATGGGTTCCTGTGTGGGTCTTCCTACCATGGCTTCCATTGGAGTTCTAGAGAGAGGATATTCTAAACTAGATTGCTACATTGTTGGGGAAGCTGACTTCCATTGTTCAAAATACTTTAGATAAAAAAGGTATTTTCTTTTGCTCACATTTGTGTTGAAATTGACTTAAATAATCCATTGTTAGATTCTTTGGAAATTTGTATTGGCTCTGCCTCATGGATTCAATAGTTAGATTACGAGTCCCTTCCTTTTCAATGTCATTTTTGTCATGAGTATGGACACCTTTAGCATTAATGTCCTTGAGCATCTAGAATGGTTGGGGCTTCTTCTACTCCTTCATCGTGTCCTTCGGTGGAGAAGGGAGATAAAGGAAAGGTGCATGTGGCTGAGGGGGGGCCTGATAAGGATGGATTCATTCCTATTAAGCCAAAGGATAATGGGAGGGGTCAGAAGTGGGCATATAAGGATAGACAAAGTGATCAGGGATTCAATCATTTTGAGGTCTTGGATAATCAGACCCTGGAGGAGGGGATTCATGTTGAGATTTCATCTAGGGTGGGCTGGAGCAGGCAATTTTTGTTAAGGATAATTATCCAGCTTTGGAGCAAGGGAGTTTTGGGCTTCCTGATGCTTTGTAGGTTTGCGAGATGATATTGTTTTAGTGGATTTAGCTAAGGTGTTGTTTTTAGGTAAAGGTCGGGGATCAACTCCTAATTTGGGGGTGCTGCAACACCCTCTCAAGAAGGGGCATTTTGGAAATTTCTCTAAAGTTTTTCATAAGAAGGATGTGGACAAGATAAAATCTACTGGGGATTTTCTGGTGGAGTTTGGGTCAATTAAGACCATTGATTCCCACTTCACTCAACCTTCCTCATGATTATTCTTTCATGAAATGTAAGAGGGTTGAATAGAACCTCCCATCAAAAGGCTATTCGGGATTTGATTGTGGTTCATTCTCCTGATATCTTTTGTGTTTAGGAGACTAAGCTTCAGGTGGACTTCATTCTTCAATATGCTCTTTGTATTTGGTTTTCTAGTTAGTGTCAGTCTATTGGTTTTAGGGGAAGTTTTGGAGGTTTGGCTCTTTCCTAGGACCCTCGCAAGGTTGTTCCTTGCTGATGGATTTCTAGATATTCCTCTATTTCTATGGTGGCTTCAAGTTTGGTCTGGTGAGACTATTTTGGTTAGTAATATTTATGATCTAATTGACATCCATGGTAAAATCCAGCTTTGGGCCCATATTAGCTATGTTAGGTCTTGTGCACCTTATTTTCCTTAGATCTTAGCTGGTGATTTCAATTCTATGTTGTGTCTAGAGGATAAAAGAGGGGGGTTGTCCAAGTTGGGTCCTACTTTAGATCTGTGTAAGGAAAATGTTGATTCTCTTGCTCTTGTTGATGTTAAACCCTTTAATGGCATATTTACTAGGAATAATAGGCAGAGTGGACTAGAAGCGATATCTAAGTGGCTAGATAGATTTCTTGTCTCTAGTTTCTAGGTTAGGGACAACTTGGTCACTTGCTCTAAGATTCTTGATTGGTGTGGCTCTAATCATTGGCGAATTAAATTTTCAGCTTCCTCTTTCCCTAATCCAAAGAATCCTCCTTTCAAATTTTAGCTTATGTGGCTTTGAGATTCTTCCTTGTATAATCTTGTTGCTCAGTGGTGGCGGAATGGATCCCCTACATATGGTACTACAATGTATTCTCTTGTTAAGAAGCTCCAATATGTCAAGTATCATCTTAAGCAATGGAATAGGTCATGTTTTGCAATTTTTGGGCCAAGAAAATGGAAGCACAAGATTTTCTTGCTATTATTACTCGCCATATTAGGGATCTAGTATTTTTAGAGGCTCTTGGGCATGCTGAGTCCCAAGCTCTAAAATTGGTGGAGTGGGATCTTCGTGAGGAGATATTCTGGAAACGAAAGGCTAGGATTAACTGGCTTCAAGAGGGTGACAAGAATACTATTTCTTTCATCATTTTGTGCAGGCTCATCAGAATAAGTGTTTTATTTCTTCTCTTGTTAATTATGAGGGCTTTTCTATATCTGCGCAATAGGATTTTTCTAGAGAGGCTCATCAATTCTACTCTACTCTATTTATTGAGGATTCACTTCCTGCTGAGGCTGATGAGAATATGGTTCTTGCTTGTATCCCTTCTTTGATCTCTAATGATTTGAATGCTTCTCTTATTCGTCTGATTACCTTTTATGAAGTGGAGGTGTTTGTGTTTGGGATGAATAAGGGGAAATCTCCGAGCCTTGATGGTTTCCTAGTTGATTTTTTCTAGGAGTTTTGGGATATTGTGAAGTAGGATTTGTTGGAGGTTTTTTGTGAGTCTCTTCATAATAAGCAAACACTTTGTGCCTTGAATGCTACTTTTTTTGGTTATGATTCCTAAGAAGGAATATTTTGATAGGCTTGAATTCTTTAGACCTATTGTGCTTTGTAATGTGGTGTATAATATTATTACGAAGGGGATTGCTGAAAGGCTTAAATCTTGTTTTCCTATGGTCATTTCAGAGGAGCAAGGAGGCTTTATGATGGGTCATCAAATTTTGTATGGGGTGGTGGTTTCCTCTAAGGTCATTCATTCTATGGCGACCTCTAAGAATTGGTCTATGTTCATCAAGTTGGATATGGCCAAAGCGTACGAAAGAGTTAAATGGAGTTTTCTCCAGAATATTCTATTGGCCTTTAGGTTTTCACCTGATTGGCTGAGTGGACTATGAGTTGTGTGACTTTTTCCTCATTTTTGGTTATTATGAATGGTGAACCTTTAGAGATGTTTTGTTCTATGAGGGGCCTTTGTCAAGGGGATCCACTCTCTCCATATATGTTTATTATTATGGTGGAGTGGTTGGGTCACTTTCTTAAATTTTAGGTCTCTCAAGGCTTGATTCATGATTGGCAGTGGGGGTTGGGTCTGCCAATGCTTTCTCATCTCCAATTCGTGGATGAAACCTCTCTTATGGGGTTGGCTCATATTAGGGAAGCCGAATCCTTTAGGAAAGATTTGTATATCTACCTTGATGCTTCAGGTTAGAAAGTCAATGAGCAGAAGTCTTCTATTTTCTTCTTTAATACTCCTCAAGCTATCCAGCTATGGATTGCAGCTATTTTGCAATTTCAAGTTGGGTCTCTACCCTTTGTCTATTTGGGTATTCCTCTTACTGTTGTTCATCTAGATGTTGCTTGATAAGTTGAGGAAGAAGGTTACTCATTGAACTCATCGGTGGTTGTCTACAGTTGCTAGAGTTACTCTCCCGAAGTCTATTATCTAGGCCCTCCCCATCTATAGGTGCTTTGTTCAATCAGCCCCTAGATGTATTTCCTTAGGGAATTTGATGCTCTTTCTTGTCAATTTATTTGGAGCTATAATTTGCTATTTTCTAAGTAGAGCCTTGTTAAGTGGGAAGTTGTGTGTAGACCGAAGCAAGAGGGTGGTCTTGGTTTACGCCCTACCATTCTGAATGAGCAAGTTCTTGCTGCTAAGCTTTACTAGAATTGATGTTTCAATCAACACCAATTATGGCCCCATATTCTCAACCATAAATATCTTAGAGGTGTTTCTTCTTTTGAGGTTCCTCACTATCCTTTGAAGGGGAGTGGTTCTATGATTTGGCATACTTTGAAAGTGGGGACTCAATTGATTAAGCATGCACTTTTCTGGATCTATCACTCGGGGTCACAGGCTCTTTTTTGGTTAGATTCTTGGGATGGTCACCAACCTATTCTCTCTATCATATTCAGCCCCTTTTGGTTTTCTATAGTTGGTTGGGACACCGTTGAGCATTACAAGATCATTAAGCATTGTGGCTCTACTATTACCTTTTGCTAGAAGAACCCTTCTAAGTGGCCACATGGGGGGTCTGAAGGGGATATGCATGAGCTTGCTCAAATTTTGGCTTCCCGTGCTTGTAATTCTTTGAGGGGACCAAATATTTTGGCTTGGGATGGTTCTAATATGTCTGGGAAGTATTCTATGTCTACTGGTTATAAGTAGTTGGGTAGGAAGTTGTTTAGGGATATTGAGGTCCCTTGGTGGAAGCAAGTTTGGCACAAGTTGTCATGGCCCAAGTGCAATTTCTTCATGTGGTTAGTGGCTCAAAATTGATGTCTTACTTGGGATAATTTATGCAAGTGTGGCTTCTAAGGCCCCTCAATATTTGAGTTGTGTCCTGATTTTGAGGAGAGTGTCTCTCATCTCTTCTTCCAATGTTCTTATGCTAGGGATATTTGGCATTCTTCGTGGAAGGTGTGGAATATTCCCTATGGGCGTGTTTCCTCACTAACTGAGTTTGTGGATTGGTGGGGTAGGGCCCCTATTTCTACTTCCTTTCTTCAAGATGCTTGGGCTATTGGCCCATCCTTCATTATTTGGAATCTTTAGTTGGAGAGGAATCATCAATATTTTTTCAGGAGGTGTTGTTGATGGCCCCTTGCTTGTGGTGGAAAATTTTGCATTCTCTAGGAGAAACTATTGTAGCTAACTATGGTTTGATTGCTTCAGTGGCTCCTTGTGATGTTGGTTTTTTTAACTGTCATCTTCCTCCTTTGCAATGGAAGATCATGCACTATAGATGTAGACATCCTACCCCAAAGGTGAATAAGAAAGGAAGATTGTCCCCTCCTCCTCAGGAATTCCTAAAAATTAACATGGATGGCTCTTCTTGTGGAAACCCTGGTCATGTTGGTACTGGTGGTGTTGGTTGTGATAGCTCTGGAGATATTCAGTTTATCTTCTTTGTTTATAAGGGTATTCATACTAATAATTTAATGGAGGCTCAGGCTATTTTATCAGCTATGGAGTGCTGAAGCCAATTGGGGTGGCGTATGATCATATGTGAATGTAATTCCCAGGTGGTGGTGAACTTGTTCAAGAATAAGCGGCATTTAGATTATGTTAGTTGGGTATGTGTAGGATCATGATGGGCCAAAAAGTGGCAATATGATGGGTATTTGTAGGGTATGTGGCTGACGACTTTGTTTTTACCCAAAATTGATGAAATGAAAAGGGTTTTTAAAGGAGATTCTCAGCTTTCCACCAATATAAACTATGCTTTACTTTGAATTTAATAAATAATTATTATTCATTTTCTATTTGAATTATGACTAAAGTGTTGATTGATAGGTTAATTGAAAAACATCTATAGCTTTCAAACGGTATCACATTTTTTGAATCTGAAACATGCATCACATTCTATGCTCCGCATACTATAGGATTAAAAAAAAAAATTGAATTTCATGAAGTTTTGACCAAGTTAAGGTGGTCAGACATACGAGTTTTTATATTTTTTAAAAGTTGTAATAAAAAATTCATAATTAATTATTTACTTGGAAAAAAATTACAAAAAATATGCATCACATCTAGACATGAGTCCTCTACTTATGCCTAAAATATTATAAAAAAATATTATCATTTTATTTTGGTTAGGGTGGTTAGACAGACACCTACTTCTTATTTTTTCCCTGAAATTTAAGTACTACTACATTGAAATTTCAAATTTTCACCAAATAGATTTTTTTTTTAAAAACCTAGTATTTTAGAAACTACATTCAATTTGCTACAAATTCCATTCTTTCATATTTTTGAAATTACATAGATAAATTATTAAAAAATTTACACCAAGCTGCCTAACTCTGATTTTTCTGAATTTTTTGCTACTTAAGGGCCTATTTTTTCCATGATGATCCTGCACATACCCAGTTAGCATTTGTATTTGATTGTTGAACATATTCTCCACCTTTGTGCTTCTCTAGAGTTTGTTACTTTCACTCATATTCCTAGAGAGTGGAATAGTGTTGTTGATGGTTTGGCTAAATGGGCTTCTGAGCATATTCATGATTGGAACTTGGTGTATTGGGGTTAGTTACCCCCAGATTTGTCTCAACATTTGGACCACTTGGTGGATCTTGATAGGGCTATGTAATAGCCTTGCTTTGTACTTTCTTTTGTTTTAATAAATTTTTACCCCTCTTTTATGTTAAAAAAAAAATCACAAAATAATCAAAGAACGATTCATTCACATAGAGTGACCTTTGATTTTGACCAAGTGACTTTGTTTCCAATATATTGAAACTAAAAAGAATAGAAATTTTTATCAATGGGATGATTTGTATAATCTAAACACTCGAGAATATTGACATCTTAATTACAAAATATGGTTTTTTTGTATAGTGCTCTATAATGGCACATATATTATAAATTTTGTAGTAACTAGGAAATGCAACCAAATATTCAGTAAGTAGCATAAAATACATTAATAAAAGTTAATTTTAATTAAAAATTGATTGATTAGACAATAATTTTAATATAGGCCCAATCCTAAAAGTTTTAGCTTTCCTCTTTACCTTCTTAAACTTAAGCATTTGCATATGTATGCAGTATATTCTTTAGTTGTTTTAGATTGCACAAGTGGACACCATGAAGATCCTATGTCAATAGTCATCCTTTCAATTTATATTTTTTAATTTTCTCAAATATTTTTTTAATTCTTCCTTTACATTATGTGGAGTTCTTAGTTGATATTTTGTTATTGATTATTTGTGTTATTTTAGGATCATTGTTTTATAAGAAAAGTTTATTTTCTAATCCCTATAACATATAAAATATTATGTCTAATATATAATATTACCATGTTATGATGAATCATTAGTTACATTGATGACATACACAACAAATATTGACATAATACTTTATTTTTTCAATTTCTATTTTGATTGACTATTGGCTCTAGCAATGATGAGACCCACATTTCACATATCAAATATACGGGCTTTCAATGCTTTGCTATCATTGACTGTAATAAAATTAAAAATAAATTGATATCAAATATGGCTTTGTCCACCATGAGCATTGAGGGACAAGTTGTAGGAAAATGACAAAGAGCGAAAAGTGAGTTACAAATGAATGATAATAAAAAAATCATTTGTTTTGTGAATAGTTATTTTCCATCCAATTTAATCATTTGTGTGATGTTTTAATTTATAGTAGAGAATTTTCATTGAATATTGCGAAGGGAAGGGTTTACCCATGTGTTCCATGAAATTGATTGAGGTATTTCCTCAAAAAAATTGAAGACCTTTGGATCCTAAAAATATCATTTTTTGGATGTCCTTATAGGTAAAATTAATCGGATCTATATGTTTTAATTGATAGTAGAGAATTTTCATTTAATACTATAAAGACAAGTGTTTACACAAGGGTTCCATGAAATTATTTGGGGAATTTCCTCAATGGCTCTTAATCTCACTTCCTTATCCAAACTTAGTAAAATACTCTCTATTTAATTTTGGATTCTTCATTTAGAAAACTAGAATTGATTACTTTTATTTACTAAATTAAATTAAAAATTCTAAACACAAAATACAATAAGATGTATTATTGTAACAAATTAACAATTATTTTTCTACACTATTTTCTTACTCTTTAGTTTAAGATATATATAATACAATGACTAAAATTATATAACCTATAAAATAAACTTTCTATTTTTTACACCCTTAGAGAGAACAATAATGGTTGAAAGATGTTAAGATCTATGTAAAATTATAATAAAAATAAAAAACTAGAACTATATATTATGTTATTTTGTAAGTAAAAAATAACATACAATTAAAAATGAAAATTATGGAGTGAAGTAAAAAAACCCAATAATATAGACATAGGATCAATAGATGCAAACTTGTAAAATCATTTAGATAGTCTATTTCCTCCTAATTTTAGGCTTCTTGTGGACCATAGCATCTCAACCAACCTCCTTCATTGATTTTCTAAATCATTCTTAGCCCTTGATCATCCATAAATTTTATAAATAGCTCATCATATGAGCTATTTCAAGAGAAACCTTAAAGTGAAATTTTATAATTTTAGTTTAAGGCACCAAAATCATATCTTTCATCACAAATCCATCTAGAGTAAAAAATTATCATTGTAATAATCCAACAAATGGAATCAAATATAATCACAAACTTAAATCTTTATTAAGAATATTTGGCTATCTTAAGCATAAAAATTCAATTCATCTATACTGAATTGAATCACTACCCTAAGGTATTAATCCTTGATTGCTCACCCAAAATCAAAACCATAGCCCGCTAAATTGACTAACTTTGATCTTAAATCCAAAACTCATCCAACATTTGAGCTTTCGCAAATCAACTCAATACTGTTTCTATAAAACATTTAAATCTTAAGATCTAAGCTTTCCAAATCAAAATCTACTCATGTGTCTGTGCAAAATTATGGGGGTTCAAAAAGTGACGATGTGAAAAAAAAACATTTTTAACTTTCTCAAAAACACGAAAAATCCACATTGAATTTATCTATGCTTAGGTAGAAAGTACATAGTGTCAAAGAAAAAACCATTTTGAAATGGATATCCATTGCGAAATGGATATCCGTTTCTAAATGGATATCCATTATGTATACTTCAATTTTTTTAATTTGGTCGGGTTCATGGATGACCACTTATTTAATTTAATATTTTATAATAATTTTATAATATAATTATAATAATGTTTTAATACAACATGTATATTTAATTTAATACATTATTATAATATTTTTTAATTTAATATTTATTATGAAAGGTGGAAAATTGGATGTTTTCCCATTCTTAGGGTTTAGGACCTAAAAGGGGCAATTTTCACTAACTTCCACTCAATAGCAAACCTTTGAGATCGCAATGCGAAAGAGAAAGAGATCTTGCAAGAGGGTTGTTCTTGGGGCTGAATATGATCTAATAAGGGGTTCACCACAAGTTTAAACTTGGAAAAGATAACGAAATGCAAGATGGAATGCAAAACCTTTATTGAATGCAAACTAACACTAAATGACCTAGAAAAGTGAATTAAACAGTACAAAAAGCTACAAACAGAATGTGTGCACTGGAAAATATGACTTCAATAATAATTGGGAATCATTCACCAAGCTAGGAAAATTAGTCATGAATCTAGAAAACTATGCAGGA
Organism: Sequoia sempervirens; assembly: GCA_007258455.2. NCBI lineage: Eukaryota > Viridiplantae > Streptophyta > Pinopsida > Cupressales > Cupressaceae > Sequoia > Sequoia sempervirens. The sequence continues at coordinate 482,655,374 of VDFB02000017.1, read as the reverse complement.
ACAAGAATCTACCAAAAGGGTACCCAAATCTACAAAATCCTAAAAATTGAATTTAACTAGGACTTGTTCGCTAGAAGTTGAAAATCAGTCTAGTTAGGATTTTCTAAAGCTTCAAAGGTTGATCCTGCTCTTCTCTATCTGCTTTTTCCTTCCTAATTGGTTTCTAGATCTAAATCTCTGATTTACAATCTGTAGGTTTTCTCCAAGGTTCTCCAAGGAATGATGACAACTTTGAATGTTTTGCAAATTTTCTCCAATCTCAGTCCTTAGGAAATCTACCACCTAGACTTGCCAATCACACACAAAGGAGAGGGAAAAATGTTGTTGGGTTAGTGGATAGTGGTTTTCCTTGGTCAAACCCCATTTTGGAAATCAATCCTTAAAATGAAATCAAATAGAAATGGAGAGTGATGAATGAATAAATGACAATGTTGAAATTCACCAAACCCTAGCAATAAAGTGCTATAAATATGCTTGATATGGCTACAATGGATGTGTTTCTTCATCCTTGCTCGAATTATGTTGATCTTCAATGAAAAACTTGCTTGAATCATAAATCCTACATCAGAATTGTTAGCATAATAACAAACATGATGCATGAAATCCTTGACATGATGATTAATGTTTGAATGATACTCTAAAATGCTTGATATTATTCCCTTGAATGCTCTTATGAATTCTTGAATTCTCTTGTGAACTCAAAATTTCTATAAGGATGAGTACTTGAATGCTTGGGATGAAAATGCGTGAAAGAACCTTGTATTTATACTCAAATTTGTAAGAATTCCCAAAATTACAACACTACAAGCTGACATCAGATCTAGGAGAATAAAATTCTACTAGAAATTTGTATTAATTTTAAATTTGGGCCACACTATATTCATTCGCCCAAGGTGGTGAATGAGTCCCATCAAACGTAATGTATGGGACGAAAAACCAAAAGTGCTTAGAAATGTGTGAAAGCAGGTTCGAGGCAAAAAGATCCAAGCAAGACCCATTTGTCCAAGGTAGTGAATGAGTTCCAAATCACTAAATATGGGCCATTCAATCCTAAAAAACCTAAATTATGATTGGGTAATGATTGGTATGGTGATTATCCTCAAAAATATGTAATAAATGAAGCTTGTGGATGCAACATAGGGCCAATTAAAGCATAAAGAAGCCCAATTATTAGTGACAAGCCTAGAAAAGTGTGAAAGTATGTTGCAACACTTTATAACACTTTTAAATAAGGCAAGATTAATGTTTATTTTGATTGAAAATAGGTTCATTAGGTTTAGTTAATTAATAAAACCTTAGAAGAGCATGAAAGTTAGTTATAACACTTCATAACACTTTAGCAAGGTACAATTTAAATCCATTAGTTTACAAGGGACCAAGACCTAATGTGAATGTGTCATCCACATTAGAACACTAAATCAGGGAAACATTAGGCTCAATTTCATAAGGAGGGCCCAAACAAGTGTGAAAATGTCCCTAATGACATTTTTTGACACTAAATTTAGCCCCCACTTTAGTGAAAGGACGAACTTAGTTCTATATATACACCTAAAAATGGTCTGGAGAATATAATTAATTAAATACGATTTATTTGATTAATTAATCCTAAATTCATCTACTTGTAAATAAATAGAAATATTTATTTATATTAAGTTCATTATTAATTCTTTTATTTTATCATATTGTTTTCCTCTTAATTAAATAAAGATATCCTAAAGATTTATTTAATTATAATATTCCTCTTTATTAAATAAGAAAATATCAAATATTTGTTTTATTTAATTAAATCTTCCTATTTTGCTAAATTTGAATAGATAAAAAATATTCAAATGAAGGAATAAATCAAATATTCCTCTATTCGCTCACCAATAAAATTAGATTTTTTAGTCTAATTAATTAAACTAGCATTCACGGGAAAGCTTCTGGGATAAACTTGTAGGCAATCCTCTCAATCTTCTTCCTTTGATATTTCCTATCATCTTGCCTAATGTTTTCATGGGGAGGAACAATTCCCATGATCAGCTCAAGCTCCTCAATATCTCACCACTCAAATCTCAAGATTCAATCCAGGCCTCTACTATGCTGCCCCTATACAAATCTGCTACCGAAAATCTATAAATACAACCTTCTAAAGCATGAAAATCATCTAAGAAATCCCAATTTATGCAAACTTACTCTATAGGAATACAAGCAAGCAATCAATCAACCATAGCAATAGCAATAGCAATAGAATAAGCATCATAGTATCATAGCATCAATAGATTTCATATCAAAACAACATTTTAGTTTTTACTATAGCTTCATTTAGTAGGTTTCATGTCAGGATAGTTTATAGTATCCTCATACCACTTAGAAATAATTAGCAATCATCACATCATTGCATTTAGCATCCATTCCGTTCTCTAGATAGGCATTTTAAACAGTAATTTCTTACCCAATCTGAGAGCCTTCTGTGACTTGATAAATCTTTGGAGATAGGAGACAATGAGACACTTTCAGGTTTTGTGTGCTTTTAAATTAGTTTAATTCATGTTAATCTTGATATAATGTTTCATTAAGAAGTTTTTTAGTTGCTCTTTAATTATTACTTATTCACACTTACAACTTCAAACTCACACTAAAGTAGATAAACATGCATCAAGAGGGGTCGAAGAGTACCAACACTAGTAAGATGAGACAACAACAATCAAGAGGGGTGATCAAGCCCCCAGGATCAAGGTCCCATGGAAAACTAACATAGGCACAAAAGAAAACACATGAGAATGATATAAAGAGAAACAAAAAAGCACAAGCATACACTATAAAAGATGAAAAATAAAAGGTAAAATAAAGGATTTAGATCAAGCTTCAATTGTTTTTCCATCCCATTGTGGATTAGATCTAGGTTGTTTGTCCAAAAATTGCATACTCACTCTAAGGCAATGGAACTCCCGGTTGTCTGCTAGGTGAGAAGTCTTAAAAGGTGAGACACATACACTCATGGTTGGTATACACTCTTACAAATCTGTAAGTGGCTATGGGAAAATTCATGCCTTGGTTGGGCTTCCCGCTCAAACCATACCAAATTTATACCTCTTGATAACTTTAATAAGGCACCACAAAAAATGATGGTTTTTGATCTTTATGAGACAAGAAAAACTTCGTATGCTTGGAGCTCATGAACAAACAAGATGTCTCTATAGGCATGCAAGTTATGTTATACAAGGTGGTCATATAACTACAAATGAAAAATGCAACATAGGGAATGTTCAAAGGATTCTTACTTATTCCATGCGAGGTCTTTAATTTAGGGAACATTGTGCCTAATGTCTCCAAGAGAGCACCAATCAAAGAATATAAGATTTGCAACTTAGGGGATGCAATGCATCACATCAAGCCACCAAGAGGAATATAATATTCTAAGATAGATCATGCTCTTGGTGAACATCACACCCAATGTCATCCACAAAGTGAGAAATGCATCATATGAAATAAGAAAACTACACAATGAACCATGAAAAGAAATGCAAAAGAATAATGCCAATGTATGCCCCCACTTAAAGAAATTGCTAAACACCATGTTGTGAACAATTATTTTTTAAAGTAGAAAATGATAAATGCTAACAAGGAAGACATGAGGGCGTGACAAATTTTTGGTACCCGATAGGCTACTCTTGCACATCTAGGGTCTTTCACCTAAAAGGAGAGAGTTCAGGAGAAAAATTGCTTATGTAACACTTAGTTTAGGATGTCTACTATGTTGTATGATGTAAATGAAAAAAAAAATGCAATTGACTAATTGAAATGAACTAAAATGAATGCAAAAGTACAATTTAAGCTATGTTTGAAAACACATTATGATATTCAAACAACTATGAAAATGAAGGAATTATGTAGAACAAAAAGAAATAAGTTAAATCTAAGTGCACTTAGACAAATTATGATGAATCTGGAGTGTCTGGAATGCTGACTAAATTTACTGAATTTTCACAGTGGGACTCATTCGCCCAAAGTGGTGAATTAGTCCTCCTTGTAAAAGTTATCGGGAATAGGTTTTTTTCTATTGGGAGATGAAATCACTTTCAGACCTACAAAATGGGACTCATTCACCAAGGGTGGTGAATTAGTCCACCTACAGGAATCTACAAATTTAGGACTTGATTATGTGGAATTAGATCTACAATTTGGTTCTCTACAGGTATCTACTTCTGAAATTGTCAGATTTGGGGCTAAAAATGACTTTTTGTTGACGATTTGACTTGAAGAACCTAAGTTACTTGTTCTCCACTTTTCAACACCTAAATACTTGTTAAATCTACATATATAATTCTACAAACACACATGTAAAAAGGGGAAAAATGGTTGAGGGTTAGAAAATAAGGGTTTTCCTTGGTCAAACTCCACTTGTGGCAATCAAACCCTTAATAAAATGATGAAATGCAAGGAAATGATAAATACATAACATGCATGTGTCATAAACTTACCAAACCATTGAAGATGCAAAATCTGAAGTAATGTTAATGGCTGCTCCAAAGTGCTTGAATAGTGCTTGAAAGAATGATGCAAGATGCTTGAATGTTTGATGGATGATGGAGATGAGTACTTGAATGAATGCTTGAATGAATGGGGAGGGTATTATGGGAGATGAAAAAAAAATATTTATACAATTCTTATGCCTTAGTAACTATTCATACCACATTATAGGCCGACATTAAGCATTTTTGAATAAAATCCTAAAAGGAAATTTGAAATATTTTGAATTTGGAACGAAGGGGAACTCATTCACCACCCATGGTGTATGGGTCCCACCTAGGACCTAGAAATGCGTGTTAGGAAATATGTAGTGTTTAATGTTATTTATCAAGATAACATTCAAAAATAGACTTAATTAAGCCTTATAAGGGCACAAAGGGGACAAATAAAGTATAGAAAGGTGTAAAGAAGGGGAATATGCCTAGAAAAGTGTGAATCTTTATTACAAGACTTTACAACACTTCAAAATAAGACTTGTTGATGTGTAAAAAGATGATGTTTAGGTGAATTGTAATAAATAGAGTCTATAAGAATGTGGAAATGACTTACAACACTTCACAACACCTTCACAAGGCATTGTTCTTTGAAGTTTAGTACCTAAATAAGCATGTTCAAGCCATGATACATCATAAAATCAAAGCAACATAGTTCCAACACCATGAAACAAGATCTAAAAGGAAATAAAAATTACAAGGGACCATTTTTCTACGACACATTTAGCTCCCACTTTAGTGAGAGGATGAACCTACTTCAAACTCACACTAAAGTAGCCATGAACATCGAGAGGAGGCTTCTAATGCACTTAGGTTAGCAAGATGGAATACTACAATCAAGAGGGATGATCAAGCCTCCAAGATAAAGATTTGATGGAAAACTAAACATAAGTACAAAGGAACACACAAGTATTGAGATGAATTAGATGAATCTTCAATCATCAATCCAACTAGTTGTGAAAAGAGATCTAGGTTGATTGTTTGAAAAGAGAATGTGCACTCACTCTGGGGCCACAAAACTAGTTGTCTTCGGGGTGAGAAATCCCAACTGTATACTCACTCTAGGGCCACATAACTTGTTTTCCATGAGGTGAGAAAGCCAAAAAATTAAGATACATATGCTAGTTGGTATCCACTCACAAACAAAAAAGTGGCTATGGGGAAAAGTCATGCTGCTAGGTGGGCTTCCCACTCAACCATGCCAAAGTTATACTACCTGATAACTTTAACAAGGCACCGCAGGGAAACAAAATTCTCATGAATAAAAAGAAAGGTACCACATTCATGCAAGTTGCGTTATGCAAGGTGGAAAAAAGGAATGTAAAAATGTAAAATGTTAAAATGTTAAAAGATATTCAAAGGAGTCTTGTTTAGTTCATGCAAGGTTAGTCGCTTAGGGAACATTGTGTCTAATGTCTCCAAGAGAGGAACAATCATAGAATAGTATATTCGCCACTTAGGGAATGTAGTGTGTCGCATCAAGCCACAAAGATTAATGTAATATGCTAAGAAAGATCACACTTATGAAGGAAATCATACCCAATGTCATCCACAAAGTGACAAAAACATCATATAAAAGACAAGGCTACACTAAGAACCATAAATGCACAATGAAATAATGGTAATGTATGCCCCCCACTTTAAAGGAATTGTGACACATCATTCTTTAAGCAATTAATTTAAAGTAGAGAAGAAGAGAAAAAGAAAGTAAAAAGAAAGCAAGACATGAGAGCCATCTTGAAAATCCCTATGCCAAGTCATATGTTTCAATGCTAGGTTGCATCATGTCAAGGAATAATGAAAATAAAATCAAGGAAGAGGGTTTCCCCCCAAAAAAGAAAGCACACCAAAAAAAGGGATCTGTGGATTTGGGGTCAGTATGTTTGTTGCTGCAATGTTTCGATTAAGGAGCTTAGAACTATCATCATTCCCCAAAGTACATAGAACTAGAAGAATGACACAAAGAGAGTGAAAACAAAAGGAAAAGAAAGTCCATTTTGGGTCAACATGAAGTAGATATTTTGGTCTCAATTCCTTGTGTCATCCCCAAAAGGAAAACAAAAAACAAAGAAAATGAAAAAGACAAGGACCATTTGGGTCAACATAGAAGAGACATAGGGCATCTCAATGCTTTGCGTCATCCCCAAAAGGAAAACACACAAAACAAAAAGAAAAAAGTGAAAAATGATGCACAACATATAGAAGAATAGAGGTACAAATAGAAGAAGTGTACAAAGAGAGAGGACATTGAACACACGATACGGGGGAACACAATACGCACATGAAAAAAAATGAAGAAAAAGAGAAAAAAAAAAAGTGAGGAAAAGGAAAATCAACCATCTAATAGGTCATCTACCTCCCCATCATGATCATTTTATTGCAAGGCTAGTTGACTATCCAATGGAGGAATACAAGTGCCAAGCTAGGAGAATCACTGGGTTGTGCACTTGGTATAAGAGAGTTATCGTCTAAGCTCATAGAAGAGGAGAATAAAGAGTTCAAATCATTGTGCACCTCTTCATCAATTTTAGCAATCTCTTCATCATCATCCTCATCAAGATTAATTATGATAGGAGGCTGAAGATTAATTTACAAGGAGGGGTGTATCAGTAATGGCAGTTGTTGTATAAGGTCGGTTCGCTGAGGTGATGGACTATCTTTTTGTGGGTCAGGAGGATTATCAGGAATGATTTTTTCCAAAGGTGGAGGTTGGTTATCTTTATTTTTTAATTTTTTATTTGTCTAGCTAGAAAATGATGATAGCGGCGACACTCTCGAGCACTCTGATTGTGTTTAATTTTGTTCTAAATTTTTTTATATGTAAGAGTGGATTGATCAAGTGTAGGATCCTGAATGTCAGAAGGAATCAGATCGATCACTTTCTCCTTAGCTTTATATACTTGTTTAATTTGTGGTGGCAAGGTCGGATCAACTTCTCTTGGTCTCTTAGACAAGGAAGTTGAAGGATTAGATTGTGAGGGGTTAAATAAAGGTTGTTCATGGTCAGAGGAAGGTTGAATCATGGTCTCATCTATAATAGGAGATTTAGCAGTGGACAAGGATGTACCACAAAGAGACAATTCACCTATCATTTTGGCTTTAAACTTTTAATATGTTATGAAAAATAAATCCATTCATGGTGTAATAGGTTCCATTGGTTTAAGCCAAAAGGCTTCGAGGGAAAAAATTTCTTTAGAGGATAGGGGATTAAATCAGCTATGATGGATAATATAGATTTTGTTGTCATGTGGAAACTTCAAACACTTATGAATGATTGGGGGCACCTCTTTCATTAAGCGAAGCCAAGGATTACCTAGCCGCAAATGAAATTGGTCAGATTGTGAAATAATAGAAAATGTTACATCCAATATTTTTTGTCCTATTTGTAAGGGTAGCATGATTGATCCAATTGTAGGGCATGCAAAACCATTGTGTTTTTTTATCCATGTAGTTTCTTTATCATAATTATCTTGATGTAATTCATGTAATACCAAAAACTCCTTTGTGATCACATTTTCACCACAAGCGGGATCTATTAATATCCTATTAGTGGGCTTATCATAGATTCTGCTAACTATGTAGAGAAGTCTGTCGAGAAGCTTTGGAAGTATATCGTTTCCCAAAAAAGTGATATAAAAAGATTTAGTGTTTTGTCCCTTACGAGGGATAACGTTTATCATGGCTACGAGAGTATCCATAGGGCTACTATCAATAACCATTAGAGATATATCATGTTGTTATGTGTGTGTATCAATAGTCATTACATTAGTTTTGGAAGGTTCACTAGCCTTGACAAATGAGGTAGTGTGTTTAGGAATAGGATTAGTGAAGATTTGTAAATTTTGGTTAGGGGGTGCAATGGACTTATTTCCTTGATCATTCACACCCAAAATGCTCAATTTACCTGAATTAATGAGGTCTTGAACTAAATGTTTAAGATGCTTACAATGCTTGGTGTCATTGCCATTTTGATGATGGAAGTGACAATAAGCGTTAGGTTTGAAGGTAGGTGGTAAGGGATGATTAGGATGAAGTGGGTGGATAGGTGGAAAAGTGAGCATACATTTCTGGATTAATTGGTTCATTGTTTGGAGGGTATCAGGTAAAGGAGTGAATTTTCTATTTGGATCCTCATAATTATAAGGCCCAACTATCTTGAAAGTGGCCATGGAAGTTTGAACTTGTTGAGTTGGTTGTGGTTGTGGTTGAGAAGGTGGATTGAATTGGAAAAATACTTTGTTAGGTTTGTGAAAGTTTTGATTGTTATGATGGTTTTGGTTGTTGTTTTCAAGTTTTTTTGTTTGGCTAGAAGTAGAATCATGACTTGAAACTGAGTTATGATATTCACACAATGTTGTGCATAAATGCATAAACAAAGGGAATTTCATCATAGTTAACTTATCCTAAAGGTTTGTATGCAATTTTTCAATAAAAATCTTTTGCAGATGTGCATTCAGAATCTTCACGTCAATTTGAGCATACATAGATTGATAACATGAGATAAAATTAATTATTTTTTATCTATTTTCTATCTACATCGCATGAGGTCGGCCATTGTCTTTTTAGGTGTCATGTGAACTTGAAATTGACTAATGAAAGCTTCGACCAACTCATTCAAGGAGCAGATGGAATGATTAGGCAAGTTGGAAAACCACTCAAGAGCAGTATCTTTCAAGGTTCTATGAAATTTTCTAGCTAAAAGTCTCTCATCAAGGACAAAATCACCACATAAAGTTGTGTAAGAATTAATATGGTTGACAGGGTCTCCTTTTCCTCTGTATTTCTCAAACTAAGGCATTTCTATCCCTTGTGGCATTTGGGTATATAAGATTTCTAAGGATAAAGGGTTGTTGTGGACATGATATGTGGGTAGAATAATTTGACCTTGACCAATGGTGGAAAGTTGATGTTGCATGGAAGAAACAATGTTAAGGATTTTTGTAATGATAGGATAAGAGAAAATGGTGATGGAGTGTAAGGGATGTTAGGGGAGGTGAAAGGAATGGTATAAGATGTAAAGGTACTGGAAGGGATTTGTGATGCTAGAAGAGAAGTAGGAATGCTAGGTGGAATTGCAAAAGAAGGATCCATATAACTAACTTGTTGCATATTTGTAGTGACTTGCAGACTAGTATAAGCTTGTATAGATGTAATGGTTAAAGGGGGAGGAACTTGAGGTGTGGCTTGACTTGGGTATGTGCAAGATCATCATGGAAAAAATAGGCCCTTAAGTGGCAAAAAATTCAGAAAAATTAGTGTTAGGCGACTTCACATAAAATTTTGAATAAGTTATCTATATTATTTGAAAAATATGTAAGAATAGAATCTGTAGAAAATTGAATGTAGTTTCTAAACTACTAGGTTTATTTAAAAATAAATAAAATCTATTTGGTGAAAATTTGAAATTTCAGTGCAGTAGTACTTAAATTTCAGGGAAAAAATAAGAAGTAGGTGTCTGTCTAACCACCCTAACCATAATAAAATGATAATATTTTTTATAATATTTTATATATAAGTAGAGGACTCATGTCTGAATGTGATGCATAATTTTTGTAATTTTTTCCAAGTAAATAATTAATTATGAATTTTTTATTACAAATTTAAAAAAATATAAAAACTTGTATGTCTGACCACCTTAACTTGGTCAAAACTTCATGAAATTTATTTTTTCTTTTATTAATCCTATAGTATGTGAAGCATAGAATGTGACCCATGTTTTAGATTCAAAAAATGTGATACTGTTTGAAAGCTATAGATGTTTTTCAATCAGCCTATCGATTAGGACTTTAGTCATAATTCTAATAGAAAATAAATAATAATTATTTATTAAATTCAAATTAAATCATAGTTTATATTGGTGGAAAGCTGAGAATCTCCTCTAGAAACCCTTTTTGTTTCATCAATTTTGGGTAAAAAAAAGGTCATCGGCCACATACCCTACAAATACCCATAATATTGCCACTTTTTGGCCCATCATGATCTTGCACATACCCACTTACAAGAATGTTGGTGGATGGAGGAGAGGCGTGCTTATTGTAAATTTCAGCAATTTTTTTATCACTTGCAAGCCATCATTACTTTCAAGCAAACGATGAATATTCTCAATCACGGGTATGGCAGTAGAGGAAGTGTTTTCTAGTGACAAATCTTGTTGTAAATGTGCAAAGTCCTCATGGATATTAATGACCTTTCTTGTGAAAGAGAAGTGATTTGGTTGTCAAAATTCATTGGATGAAAAGGTGAAGGCTTGGAAGTGGTATTTTCAAGGCCTAATGCACCATTGTCTATACTAGGAGTAGGAGCTCTTGAGATCCCAAGTTCCACAATGAGAGTACTATCACAGGATGCCATGAGTCTAGAACTTCGTCTCACCAACGTATTATCAACGGGGCACCAAACACTCATACAAATACCACAAAGGATAGGTGAAGGAAAATGAAATCTAATCTAAGAGCTCTAAAATGAAAATAACATAAATTCTACTAATTGTAACAAAGATGTATCTACAGAAAATAGTAATATAAACAAATGCTAGAAAAATGCCAAAAATATTGTTTAAAAAGAGTAGAGGGACCGATTCGCCATAGGTGGCGAATGAGTCCTCAGATGAAAAATTATTATGTTTGTTAGAAATTTTGAATGATTCTAAATGCAATACAAAATGTAATGAAGTATGCAGAATGCAGATTTTTCAGGTTTTCAATGATATGTAATGCAAAAATGAAATCTAAACCAAGTTTTCACTAATAATATGAAAAGTCCTAAAATGCAAAAAAAAACAATGCCATAATTGAATGTTAATGCAAATGTAATCTAGGATGTAATATAAAATGAAATGAAAAAAAAAATGTAAAGTGTTCAAGAGTCGGGTTCACCAAAATGTGACAGATTTTTGGTACCCGATTGGCTACTCTTGCACTTCTAGGGTCTTTCACCTAAAATGAGAGAGATCGGGCCAAAAATGCTTATGTAACACTAAATTTAGGATGTATGCTATGTTTTGTGATGTAAATGAACAAAACTAAATGCAATTGATTAATTGAAATGAACTAAAATGAATGCAAAAGTGCAATTTAAGCTATGTTTGAAAACATATTATGATATGAAAATAGCTATGAAAATGAAGGAATTATGTAGAATAGAATGAAATAAGTTAAATATGAGTGCACCTAGAAAGATTATGATGAATCTAGAGTGTCTTGAATGTTGACTGAATTTACTGAATTTTCATAGTGGGACTCATTTTCCTAGAGTGGCGAATTAGTCCTCCTCCTGGAAAAAGTTGTCGAGAATAGGTTTCTATCTGTTGGGAGATGAAATTTGATGAAATCACTTTTAGGCCTAAAAAATGTGACTCATTCACCAAGGTTGGCAAATCATTCCACCTACAAGAATCTACAAATTTAGGACTTGATTTTGTGGGATTAGATTTGCAATTTTTTTTCTCTATAGGTATTTGCTTATGAAATTGTCGAATTTAGGGCTAAAAATGACTTTTTGTTGATGATTTGAATTGAAGCACCTAATTGACTTGTTCTCTAATTTTCAACACCTAAATACTTGTTAAATATACATATTGAAGTCTACAAACACACATGTAAAAAGGGGGAAAATGGTTGAGGGTTAGCAAATAGGGGTTTTCCTTGGTCAAACCCCACTTGTGGTAATCAAACCCTTAATAAAATGATGAAATGAAAGGAAATGATAAATATATAACATGCATGTGTCATAAAATTTTCAAACCACTGAAGATGAAAAATATGAAGTAATGTTAATGGCTGCTCCAAAGTGCTTGAATGTTTGATGGATGATGGAGATGAGTACTTGAATGAATGCTTGGATGAATGGGGGGGTATTATGGGAGATGAAAAACACTTATTTATACAATTATTATGCCTTAGTAACTGTTCATAGCACATCGCAGGCTGACGTTAATCATTTTTGAATAAAATCCTAAAAGGAAATTTGAAATATTTTGAATTTGGAGCCAAGGGGGACTCATTTTCCACCCATGGCAAATGGTCCCACCTAGGACCTAGAAATGTGTGTCGGGAATATGTAGTGTTTAATTTTATTTGTCAGGATAACATTCAAAGATAGACTTAATTAAGCCTTATAAGGGCATAAAGGGGACAAATAAAGTATGTGAAAGGTGTAAATAAGGGGAATATGCCTAGAAAAGTGTGAATCTTTATTACAATACTTTACAACACTTCAAAATAGGACTTGTTGATTTTTAAAAAGATTATTTTTAGGTGAATTGTAATAAATAGAGTCTAGAAGAATGTGGAAATTCCTTACAACACTTTACAACACCTTCAGAAGATATTGTTCATTGAGTTTTAGTACCTAAATAATCATGTTCAAGCCATGATACATCATAAAATCAAAGCAACATAGTTCCAACACCATGAAACAAGATCTAAAAGGCTATGAAAATGACAAGGGAACATTTTTCTATGGCACAAAAGGATAACTTGGAAAGCCCTATGCCAAGTCATATGTTTCCAAGTAAAGCCATGCCATGCAAGAGAAAAAGAAAAGAGAGGGGTTTCCCCAAAAATGAAAACACCAAACACAAAGGGATCTATGGATTTGGGGTCAATATGTTCTTGCTACAATGCTTTTTGAGAGAGCTCAGAACTTTCATCATTCCCCAAATACTCATAGAATTGGAGAAATGACACAAAGAGAGCGAAATCAAAGAAAAATCCTTGTAGGTAAACATGGAAGAGACATGAATGAATTGATGCCTTGTGTCATCCCCAAAAGGAAAAAAAAAGACAAAGGAAAATAAAAGTAAAGGAAAATATTTTGGATAAACATGGAAGAGATGTGAATGTCTCAACACCTTGCATCATCCACAAATGCAAAACACAAGAAAAAGGAAAAGAAAATGAAAATATTTTGGGCCAACATGGAAGAGACATGAATGTCTCAATGCTTTGCATCATCCCCAAAAAGAAAACACAAGACAAAGGAAAAGACAAGTAAAGGAAAAGCTTTTGGTTCAACATGGAAGAGACATGAATGTCTCGATGCCTTGTGTCATCCCCAAAAGGAAAACACAAGTCAAATGGAAAAGAGAAAAAGTGAAAATATGTACGACATAGAGAATAGTGAAGGTAAAAATAGAGGAATGCTTGAAAGAGAGAGAGAACATAAAATAGAACGTCACAGGGCATGATATTATACACATACAATCACAGAAAAGGAAAAAAAGAAAGAAATAATGCAAAAGACTAGTAAGGCACATTTGAGTCACCTAAAGAAGGTCATCCACCTACCAATCTCAGTCTTTATAAGCAGAAGGTAGATGATGAACCTAAGGGACAATGAAAAATGCATTACTAGAGCAAGGATATCTACTTCTTTCCCTCACTGAGTACAAAACAAGAATGAGCTAAGGTAGGTGATGAGAAAGGTCATGTAATAGTGAGAATAAAATGTTCTACAACTATTACATGACAAGGGGTGGAAAAGGGATATGTTATGTAATGACTTGATAGCAATCCTTTCCATCGAGGTGAAAGTTGTTCAATACTAATTTCAATGCATGAAACTCGTTAGTACTATGTACAAGGGTTCTATGGTATTGACAATGTGGAACTTTTGCATCTTTAGGATATAAGCTTAGTATGTTTTTCATTTGTGGCAATGTTATTAGTTCTTTGTTTAGAATCAGTAGTAATTTCCCCTCACTTTTAGGTGGTGGACAAGGGAACTTGAGTTTTTGTAATTTGTAGGGCCTCTTGCATTCGCTAGATTTTCCAACTTCTCAAATTGACTGTTGAGGAGGAGCTCCTAAGGTGATCCTCTCATCCTTTTCATTTTTGTGAATCATTGATTGTTCTTCAGGAAGAAGGAAATTCATATCAAGAGGAGAATCTAAGATCATTGTAACATCACTACATATTCTCTAGGAGCATTTATGTTGTGAGAGGGATCTTGATATCCTAACCCCGTTTTAATTTCATCAGTTGGTATATGTTCTAAGAGTTGATGGATCTCATGTTCACTTATTGTATCACATCCTTGTTTACTCAAGATTGTGAATCCTTTTCCATATGTTTCCTCTAGATTAATGGGAGTGTTTGCTTGTTTAGAGAAATTATGTTCACCTATTGTAGGGAACTTAGGTTCAAATTTTTTTTTAGGATGTAAGTTTAACCAATCATCTCAAGAGGTGGTATCATGGGGGGGTTGTTTCATGGATGGGTAAAAGGACACATTATCTTCAAGTTTGTTAAGACAATCATTTAGGAACTTATTCATGTTGTCATAATCTTCTTAGATGATGTCAACATCATGAGGAGGACATGCATTAGGAGTTGAGTGAGCATGAGTAAGATCAATTTCATTCGGATCATGTCCAAAAGCACAACTTGACACATCCACTATGCACTTTAAGGACATCCAAAGCTTACTAAAGAATATATCCATGATGCAAATTTCAAATTCTAAACTTTGCAACATGTGAAATGAAATTTTCTAGGTGTTATTCTGAATTAAGGAATGCAAAAGATGAAGTAATTTTAACCAAAGTGTAATTGCTAGGGTTAGAGATTGCAGATATCTAACAATTAAATGAAAATTTAATTAATAAATAGAGAAACTAAAACACACACAAAATAAATCATAACACAGAGAATTTAACGTGGTTCACCCAATCTGGGCTACATCCACCAAACTGTAGCCATCCAATACTTTTATTATCTAGTGTAAAACCTATTAAAATATTGCGAATAATCACGTTTTTTATCATACAGTAATACCCATCTAAACCCCTTTTTAAAAAGCTTAGAAGCTTCCAGATTTTGGGTTCTACAAAATCTGATTTTCCTTTTTCATTGATTTTTCCCTTTTTCGGTGATCACGTGAAAAAGTAGGAGGAAAATTTCCTTTGAAGACCAAAATCAGGTTGAGAATCCCTTTTCTTTTGAACTACATCAGGTAGGCATGGGTGATGCAAATAGAAATAGACCCAACCAACTAGCTTTTCCTTTCCCCATTTCCCATCAAAATGAAGTTGACAACCTCAAAAATATTCCTGCTTCAATCCTTCCTAAGTTCTATGGACTTTATCATAGAAGATCCTTATACTTTCTTGTTTGAGTTTGACATACTCTGTAGGAGTTATGACTATACCACCAATGCCCATAGGCTTAAGCTATTCCCTACCACCTTGAAAGAAGTTGCATTAAGATGGTTTATGAGCCTAGGAAAAAATACTATGGAGACTTGGGAGGCTAGGAAGACAAAGTTCCTTGAGAAGTACAATAAATATTTTAGGGGTAGTGACATGAGAAGAGATGACATTTTTAGGATGCAACAAAAGGAAGATGAGAGACTGGAGGATTACATTTCAAGGCTTATGTTTTTCCTACATAAATTTCCACACCATACACTCAATGAAGAATCACAAAAGCTACTCTACCTAAGAGGAATTAATGATATTTGTACTGATGCCTTGGACCTGATGGGAGGAGGAGATATCACCCAAGTTCCTTGGGAAGATATCAAGAAGATATGTCAGAACTATTCTAGGGAAACCTCAAAGAAAGAGAGAGCTTACCAATCCTCTATGGGTAAGTCATCTACCAGTGGAGTTTCAAGGATGGAGATTACTCCTTTACTAGAAGACTTCAAGAAAGACATCATAAACAATCTGGCTACTCAGCTAGATACACTTCAGGCCAAAAAGAAACAAGAGGTAGAGGCAATGTTGGTAGATTATTTCCCTCATTGCAGACAAAAGAAGAAGGACTGCAGATGCAATATTGTAGCTAATATTGAAAGTAAGAAGATTCCACCTGAGTTCAAGCCAATCCAGGTTGAAGAGGATCAAGTATACTATGTTGCACAAAGGAGGCCATGGGCTCCAAGACAAGGTATGTGTAGTACCCCTCCGTTCATGCTTATGTTTTCTGCTGTTATGTTTTCACACTGTTAGACCATGATATTTTGTTTGGATATTTTGATTGCTAGTTTTGAGCGGCAATGGATTTATTCTGTGACATGATGATACAATGTATTGCGATATTTGATTTCTGATATGCTTTGAGATAGCGTAGATGTTTACTTTCAGTTGATTATTGCTATGTATATGTTTTGATGGACTAACTGTTTTAATTCGTCAATCTGATGTGATGTGTATTGGTGTGGAGAACGGAATCACATCACTCGCTTGCGAGTGCCCTGTGATATCCGTGATTTTCTCCACACGGTGTGCCTCTACAATGCTTTATTTATATATATATATATATATATATATATATGCATGTTATTGCTTGGTTGCAGGAATTGCAGGTACATGACACCGACTCCACCTAGGTACTCAGGTCTGAGCGTGTGTAGACTCAACGGATACGTTGATTGGGAGATAGTAGTTTGGTTCACCCTAGTTTAGTCTATAACCCGGTCACTGTACATTGTCAGTTTTAGTTTGTGTTGTGGTTGTTTTGTCTTTTTCTGTTTGGATAAATTGTTTGAAAGGTAAATTTGGTTAATTTTAATTTAAGTTTATTGTGTTTTAAATTATTGTTATTTAAATTAATTAATTAGCTTATTTGGTTAAATGGTTTCATCTTAAAATATTAAACTAATTTAATTAAATAAATAAATTAATTAATTAAATTAAATTATTTAAGTGTGTGAATAGATTTATTTAAATTAAAAATTATTTGTGGAAATGGAATTTGAATTGTAAATTATTTTTGTATTTGAAAATTAGAAAATTAAATAAAATAAATGCATGTAAATTGAAATTTGAGTTTTTAAATTTAAATAAATGAATTTAATTACATGCAAATTTGAAATAGGAAAGATTGTCGAGAAGTGGTGGAGAAGATATTTTGCAACCACTTCTTGACATGTGTGCCAGTGCATTAATTGATTATTCTTGAGGAAATTGTTTAGGGAGGTAAAATTGGATCTGGGAAATCAGAGAGGATATGCTATCATTCACGGAAAATATATATATATATATATTTTGGTGCTCTGCAAAAATATTCTGTTTATGCTTTTTGGAATTTTGTTGCAAAATTGTGGAATATTTATGGTTTCAATTTGGGCTTTGTTCTCGGGAAAAGTTTTGGAAGGCTATAGGAAACAACAGAGGAACTCTTCTCTAGTTTGTTTTCAAAAGCTTTGGGAAATCAGTTATTCATCTTGTGGTTTTAATTTGGTGTTATTGAAAAAAATATCTATGAAAGAAAATTTCAATTAATTGGAAAGCCCTGTACTTTTTGGGAAATTTGTTTACTGTATTCTTCTTTTGTGAGGAATTGTCATTTTTAGAAAATCTCTGTAGCTTACTCTTTGTAAAAGGAAATTGAAACCTCTGGGGTAATTTAGGATTTGAATGAAAAATACTGTGCGTATTTCCCCAATTTCCCCTACAGAAACTCTGTTGAAATTATTTTATTCCTCTAGTATCAAACCCTGTGGATTTGTATATATATATATATATATATATATACATACATATATATATATATATCATCATATATATATATATATATCATCATATATATATTTATAAATTGGATTGTGAAAGAAACCTTTGAATTTATTGAAATCGCCGTACGGGCGAAGTCGTATAAAAAAATTTATTGAATATTAAAAAAAAATCGTGAATTAATACACGTGAATTCTGAATGTTTATTTTTATTGTTAAAATTTTTTAATGTATGTAGAGGGGGCTGCGGGGCTACCCCCACAGCTGCCCAATATGCGGCGACGGCTATGGAGGTAGCCGGTGCTGCCCTCATAGGCAGCGGCGGCTACCACACAGCCACCTCCCCATACTGGAGCGCTGCACATTTAAACACATCCGCGGGCTGTGTACTGTGAGTACACAGAGCCATGGCATGTATAAAATGTAGGCGTTTGTGTTAAATGCAGAATTTCAGTTTCACTGTATATTGACTTTCAAAATCCGCTTTAGGGTTTTCATATTTTATTTAATAAATTATATATATTTGTATATATATGTGTGTATATATACTATATATATATATAATATATGTACAAATTTATGTATATATGTATATGTGTATATATATTTATATATATATATATATATATATATATATCTACAATATATATATATATATATACATTATGTATATATTTTACTATTGAGAATATTTGATTAAAGTATTAATGTGGAAAAGTATATTTTGGGAAAATGAGAAATAAAATTTACAGTTATTTATATAGTTATGCATACTATGAATTCAATGTGTATATTTATTTAATGTGTAGAGAACTGTTGTTAAGTAAAGGAAATATTAGAAATAAATGCTTTATTTCTCTTAATTGTTTGATTGGATTTAATATATCCCAATGATAGACTTGTATTTGTTTTTAGTTGTCTTATATTTTATTGGGTAAAAGGGGGGAAAGATTTATCTTTACGCGATTTTAAGTCTTCCAATTGCAGTCTCTTTAAGGGAGTAAATTTGAATATGGTTTTATGTGTGTGAACAAGTTAGGGTAGTGCACCCGATTTTGTGAATGTATTGAGATGATCATTGTGGTATATTTGGTATTATAAGTTGAAATTGTGCACTTTGTCTACCCTAGATAGTGAACTTAGATACTTTTGTTATGTTTAGGGGAGTGGCTTTTTGTAAGGGCCGATACACAAAGTGGTGTCAGGGTAACTTGCAAAAAGTTAGTAAGTCAGTGATAACTAAATAACACAGTAGTTAGATTAAAACTCTTAACAAGATGTTTATGCTTCACTTATTGACTCTTGAGCTACTATAGTCTTGAGTATAAGATGAGAAGGCCTGGAATGGCAAATTGGTGTCTTGTTTGCTTAAGAGACATTCGATTCCACAACAATATGCAATAGGGGCCAGGTTTCGTAAGAGGTTACTAGGGTAACCCAAGGATTGGGGGCCAAAACCTAGGAAGAAACACCAAGGTAACCTTTGCAATGTTGTGATGACACTCCACCTAAAGTAACAGTTAACCTTGTGTACATGTAATACATTCAATTGTCTAAATCTGGAAGCAATGTAACCATCAGTCAGTTTTGTACTAGTGTCTAGGGTTAGTAGATTATGTCTAGGTAACCATATTACTATCTCCTAGCATGGGGGGTGGACCTACGGGTACCACATGGTTGGGTGGAACATGCACCTTACTCCGTTGGGTCCCCAGTTTGATCATGGCATCGAGAGCTTCATGGATGGAGAGCTCGCACTTGGAAACTATGTGTACTTCTTCATTGTAATTGTAAATCTTGTATTTGAAAACATCCCTCAAATGTTATGAGGTGATCACTTGTAATTGTATTTGTAATTATTATTGAACTACCTCATTAGATGAATGAGTATTGTATTATTTTATCAAATGCAATGAAAAAGACATGTATGTACTTTATGTTATCTTGAATGGAATATTAAATGAAATGCAATGTTTATCTTTATGTTATTAATTAATATTTGCAATGTGAAATACTAAAGTCGTCTATGGAAACTCAAAGTAGTGTAACATCTAGTAAGTTAATTAATATATGCAACTAATTAACTTAATAATTATACTAAAAAAAAAAATCACTTTTATACACTATTGCAACATTCCTTAGGTTATTATGACGGGGCATTACAGATTGGTATCAGAGCCAAGGTTACAAACATTGGACGCTCTTGGTAATCGCGAGCCCATTAGAGTTGACCTAGTTCCTGGAGCTAAACCTATATCTAGGGCTCCATATAGAATGACGACTCAGGAGTTAGAGGAACTTTGTATCTAGTTAGAGGAGTTATTAGAAAAGGGTTTCATTCATCCAAGTGTTTCCCCTTGGGGAGCACCTGTCATCTTCGTAAAGAAGAAGGATGGATCTCTTAGATTGTGTATTGACTATCATCAATTAAACAAGGTTACGATTAAGAATCGTTATCCTTTGCCTAGAATCGATGATCTTTTTTATCAAATTAAGGGAGCTAATGTGTTCTCTAAAATTGATTTGAAATCTGGTTATCATCAATTGCGTATAGCTGAAGTAGACATTCATAAATCTACTTTTTGAACTCGTTATGGGCATTACGAATTCACAGTAGTACCGTTCGGGTTAACGAATGCACCATCAGTATTTATGAGTTTAATGAATGGAGTTTTTCATACATACCTTGATCGCTTTGTCCTCATATTTCTTGATGATATTTTAGTTTATTCAAGAAACATGAAGGAACATGAAGAACACTTAAGACAGGTATTGCAATGTTTAAGGGAAAATCAATTGTATGCAAACCTGAAGAAGTGTGACTTCTTTCAAACTAAAATAAAATACCTTGGACATGTGATATCTGGAAAAGGTATTGTTGTGGATCCTTCAAATATTCAAGCTATTGTAGATTGGACCGCACCTACTAATGTAGGTGAAGTTCGTAGTTTTATGGGTCTAGCCGGTTACTATAGGCAGTTTGTAGAGGGATTTTCTAGAATCGGTCATCCTATTACTTCTCTTCAAAGGAAAGGGAAGAAATTTGTTTGGAAAAAGCAGTGTCAGTTGGCTTTTCAGACTCTTAAAGAAAAGTTGACTAATGCGCCTATACTGATTGTTCCTGATCCTACTAAGGATTTTTTGGTTTGCACCGATGCATCCTTAGAGGTTTTGGGAGCAGTTTTGATGCAAGATGGGCATGTGATTGCTTATGAGTCTCGCAAACTCAAAGATCACGAATTAAACTATGCTACTCATGATCTAGAACTAGCTGCGGTAGTACATGCATTAGTTCGATGGAGGCATTTTCTATTAGGTCATCGTTTCAAACTTCACACAAATCACCATAGCTTGCAATATATTTTTACGCAACCTAACTTAAATGCTAGGCAGAGACGGTGGATGGAGTTCTTGTGTGAGTACGATTTTGAAGTGAGATATGTTCGAGGAAAAGAGAACGTAGTGGCCGACACTCTTAGTCATCATCGTCATGAGATCTCTGCTACTACTCTTGAAGCAGATTTGAGAGGTCAAATAGTAGCAGCACTTCCTAATGATAGATTGTATCAGGAAGTGAGGTCGGAGATTGAATCTGGTAGACCTTTAGAAGGTCGATTTGCAGGATATGTCCTAGAATCGGATGGTATACTATGGCATTTAGGTCGTATTTATGTACCACATTTCGAGGGTCTACGTACATTAATCATGACTGAAGCTCATCGAGCTCCGTATTCAACTCATCCAGGAGTCAAGAAAATGCATGTCGATCTTCGGCAATTGTTTTTCTGGCCTGGTATGAAACGTGATATTGATGACTATGTATCAAGATTATTGCAGCCACATCTCATTCCTGAATGGAAATGAGAGATTATATCTATTGACTTTATTGTAGGGTTACCTACATCATCACGTCGACATGATGCCATTATGGTAACTATTGACCGATTGACTAAAGTAGCTCATTTCTCACCAGTACGTTCATCATACAATGCTTCATCCGTAGCTAGGATATTCATGGAGGACATTGTTAGATTACATGGGATTCCTCGTAGGATTATATCGGATAGAGATCCTGTATTTTCTTCAGCCTTATGGACTTCATTACAACATGCTTTAGGTACCCAGTTGAACTTTAGTTCAGCGTATCATCCTCAAACTGATGGACAAACGGAAAGAGTTAACCAAATATTAGAGGATATGCTTAGGATGTACATAATGGACCAACAGTCACATTGGGAGGATTATCTGTACTTAGTAGAATTTTCTTACAATAATGGATATCAGAGTTCCATAGGTATGCCACCATTTCATGCATTATACGGTCATCCTTGTCGAACTCCACTAAGTTGGGATCGACTAGAGGATAGAGTATTACTTGGACCTGAGATGCTTCGAGACATGGAGCAATAGGTTGACCGTATTAGAGAACATTTGATAGCAGCACAGGATAGGCAAAAGAAATATGCTGATGTGCATAGGATAGACCGACGGTTTGTTGTAGGTGATAGAGTGTTTCTTCGAGTGTGACTGCAAAAGAGTCCAATCCGTTATGGAAAAGGCTCTAAACTTGCGCCTCGTTTCGTTGGGCCATTCAAGATTTTAGAGAGAATTGGTCCCATGGCATATCGACTCGCCTTACCACCCAGTTTGTCTCGTATTCATGATGTTTTTCATGTGTCAGTTCTTAGACCATATCATCCTGACATATCTCATGTACTTAATTAGAATGCGTTACAGGTAGAGGACAGGCAACTGGCTTTGGAGCCCAAGGCCATTCTACAGCACCGGACGCTCGGTCTTAGGGGTCGAGACGTTGATCAGGTGAGGGTCCAATGGGATCCTAGCCATGAGGCTTCTGCTACTTGGGAGGATGCGACACGCATGAGGGAACTTTATCCCTATCTATTCACAGGCTTTTAAGAGCAAGCCTGATCCTGGGGGGAGGATGTAGTACCCCTCCGTTTATGCTTATGTTTTCTGTTGTTATGTTTTCATACTGTTAGACCATGATATTTTGTTTGGATATTTTGATCGCTGGTTTTGAGCGACAGTGGATTTATTTTGTGACATGATGATACAATGTACTGCGATATTTGATTTCTGATATGCTTTGAGATAGCGTAGATGTTTACTTTTAGTTGATTATTGCTACGTATATGTTTTGATGGACTAACTGTTTTAATTCGTCAGTCTGATGTGACGTGTATTGGTGTGGAGAATGGAATCACATCACTCGCTTGCGAGTGCCTTGTGATATCCGTGATTTTCTCCGCACGGTGTGCCTGTACAATGCTTTATTTATATAAATATATATGCATGTTATTGCTTGGTTGTAGGAATTGTAGGTACATGACACCGACTCCACCTGGGTACTCAGGTTTGAGCGTGTCAAGACTCAACGGATACGTTGATTGGGAGATAGTAGTTTGGTTCACCCTAGTTTAGTCTATAACCCGGTCACTGTACATTGTTAGTTTTAGTTTATGTCGTGGCTGTTTTGTCTTTTTCTGTTTGGATAAATTGTTTGAAAGGTAAATTTGGTTAATTTTAATGTAAGTTTATTGTGCTTTAAATTATTGTTATTTAAATTAATTAATTAGCTTATTTGGTTAAATGGTTTGATCTTAAGAGATTAAACTAATTTAATTAAATAAATTAATTAATTAATTAAATTAAATTATTTAAGTGTGTGAATAGATTTATTTAAATTAAAAATTATTTGTGGAAATGGAATTTGAATTGTAAATTACTTTTGTATTTGAAAATTAGAAAATTAAATAAAATAAATGCATGTAAATTGAAATTTGAGTTTTTAAATGTAAATAAATGAATTTAATTACATGCAAATTTGAAATAGGCAAGATTGTCGAGAAGTGGTGGAGAAGATATTTTGTAACCAATTCTCGACATGTGTGTCGGTGCATTAATTGATTATTGTTGAGGAAATTGTTTAGGGAGGTAAAATTGGATCTGGGAAATCAGAGAGGATATGCTATCATTCACAGAAAAAATATATATATATATTTTGGTGCTCTGCAAAAATCTTCTGTTAATGCTTTTTGGAATTTTGTTGCAAAATTGTGGAATATTTCTGGTTTCAATTTGGGCTTTGTTCTCGGGAAAAGTTTTGGAAGGCTATAGGAAACAACAGAGGAACTCTTCTCCAGTTTGTTTTCAAAAGCTTTGGGAAATCAGTTATTCATCTTGTGGTTTTAATTTGGTGTTATTGAAAAGAATATCTGTGAAAGAAAATTTCAATTAATTGGAAATCCCTGTACTTTTCAGGAAATTTGTTTACTGTATTCTTCTTTTGTGAGGAATTGTTGTTTTTAGAAAATCTCTGTAGCTTACTCTTTGTAAAAGGAAATTGAAACCTCTGGTGTAATTTAGGATTTGAATGAAAAATACTGTGCGTATTTCCCCAATTTCCCCTATAGAAACTCTGTTGAAATTATTTTATTCCTCCAGTATCAAACCCTGTGGATTTGTATATATATATATATATATATATTACTATATATACATATATATATCTATACATATATATATATATATCATCATATATATATATATTTATAAATTGGATTGTGAAAGAAACCTTTGAATTTATTGAAATCGCCGTACGGGCGAAGTCATAGGTTTCATATTCTTAAAAAAAATTATTGAATATTAAAAAAAAAATCGTGAATTAATACACGTGAATTCTGAATGTTTATTTTTATTGTTAAAAAATTTTAATGTATGTAGAGGGGGCCACGGGGCTACCCCCATAGCTGCCCCCATATGGGGCGATGGCTGTGGAGGCAGCTGGCATTGCCCTCACAAGCAGCGGCAGCTGCCACACAGTCGCCTCCCCATATGGGAGGGCTGCACATTTAAACACAACCGCGGGCTGTGTACTGTGAGTACACAGAGCCGTGGCATGTATAAAATGTAGGCGTTTGTGTTAAACGCAGAATTTTGGTTTCACTGTATATTGACTTTTGAAATCCACTTTAGGGTTTTCGTATTTTATTTAATAAATTATATATATTTGTATATATATTATATATATATATGTGTGTGTGTGTGTTTATATACTATATATATATAATATATGTACAAATGTATGTATATATGTATATGTGTATATATATTTATATATATATATCTACATATATATATATACATTATGTATATATTTTACTATTGAGAATATTTGATTAAAGTATTAATGTGGAAAAGTATATTTTGGGAAAATGAGAAATAAAATTTACTGTTATTTATATAGTTATGCTTATTATGAAATCAATGTGTATATTTATTTAATGTGTAGAGAACTGTTGTTAAGTAAAGGAAATATTAGAAATAAATGCTTTCTTTCTCTTAATTGTTTGATTGGATTTAATATATCCCAATGATAGACTTGTATTTGTTTTTAGTTGTCTTATATTTTATTGGGTAAAAGGGGAGAAAGATTTATCTTTACGTGATTTTAAGTCTTCCAATTACAGTCTCTTTTAGGGAGTAAATTTGAATATGGTTTTATGTGTGTGAACAAGTTAGGGTAGTGCACCCGATTTTGTGAATGTATTGAGATGATCATTGTGGTATATTTGGTATTATAAGTTGAAATTGTGCACTTTGTCTACCCTAGATAGTGAACTTAGATACTTTTGTTATGTTTAGGGGAGTGGCTTTTTGTAAGGGCTGACACACAAAGTGGTGTCAGGGTAACTTACAAAAAGTTAGTAAGTCAGTGATAACTAAATAACACAGTAGTTAGATTAAAACTCTTAACAAGATGTTTATGCTTCACTTATTGACTCTTGAGCTACTATAGTCTTGAGTATAAGATGAGAAGGCCTGGAATGGAAAATCGATGTCTTGTTTCCTTAAGAGACATTCGATTCTGCAACAATATGCAATAGGGGTCAGGTTTCCTAAGAGGTTACTAGGGTAACCCAAGGATTGGGGGACGAAACCTAGGAAGAAACACCAAGGTAACCTTTGCAATGTTGTGATGACACTCCACCTAAAGTAACAGTTAACCTTGTGTATGTAATACATTCAATTGTCTAAATCTGGAAGCAATGTAACCATCAGTCAATTTTGTACTAGTGTCTAGGGTTAGTAGATTATGTCTAGGTAGCCCTATTACTATCTCCTAGCACGAGGGGTGGACCTACGAGTACCACATGGTTGGGTAGAATGTGCACCTTACTCTATTAGGTCCCCAGTTTGATCATGGCATCAAGAGCTTCATGGATGGAGAGCTCGCACTTGGAAACTATGTGTACTTCTTCATTGTAATTGTAAATCTTGTATTTGAAAACATCCCTCAAATGTTATGAGGTGATCACTTGTAATTGTATTTTTAATTATTATTGAACTACCTCATCAGATGAATGAGTATTGTATTATTTTATCAAATGCAATGAAAAAGACATGTATGTACTTTATGTTATCTTGAATGGAATCTTAAATGAAATGCAATGTTTATCATTATGTTATTAATTAATATGTGCAATGCGAAATAATTAAGTCATCTATGGAAACTCAAAGTAGTGTAACGTCTAGTAACTTAATGAATGTATGCAACTAATTAACTTAATAATTATACTAAATTTTTTTTTTTCACTTTTATACACTATTGAAACATTCCTTAGGTTATTATGACGGGGCATTACATATGCCACAAGATCCACCATCTTTTTTTGGGCCATATTTCAATTCTTATTCATCTGGAAACCAATGGAAACTCCCATATCCATCTAATTATGGAGGATATCCACCACAACCTTAGAGTAGCCCTCCAAATACCTAACCTAATCACAGTATACCATTGGCTATACAATATAGCATGATCAGTCACCACATACCAATAGTAATAAATTGGATGAAACAAAAAATTTGTAAACTAAAATTAAAAGATAATAAGAACAAATAGAAACTCAAAAATAGAACTTTGAATGCCAGAAAATGCAATGCAAAATATGCATAGGGATTGATTCACCCAAGGTGGCGAATGAGTCCTAGTAATGATTTTTTTTTTTTTAAATAGAAATTTTCAATTGAATTTTATGCTTTTTATGTTTTACGATCTTCATCTGAGATGCAAATGAAAATTTTGAATGATTTTCAATGAAATTAGGTGCAAAAATGTAAGCTCTATGAACTTTCACTAATGCAAAATTTGAAACCCTAGAATGAAAATTAACTATTGTAAATCCTAGTGTAATGTTAATGCAAACCAAATCTAGGATGAAAATGCAATAGAAATTAGAATTGTGATGTTCTAAATGCAGGTTCACCAAAATGAAAGGTGCAAAATTGGATGCTTTCCCACTCTTAGGGTTTAGGACCTAAAAGGGGCAATTTTCACTAACTTTCACTCAAGATTAAACCCTTGAGATCTCAATGCAAAAGAGAAAGAGATCTTGCAAGAGGGATATTATATGGGATAAATATGATCTAATAAGGGGTTCACCACCAAATTTAGACTTGGAAAAGATAATGAAATTTGAAAACCTAATTGAATGCAAACTAACACTAAATGACCTAGAAAAGTGAATGAAATAGTACAGAAAGCTACAAATTAGAATGTCTGCACCTTAAAATTTGGAGATGGATGGATGGAGGTCTGTAACACTAGAAAATATGACTTTAATGTTGACTGGGACTCATTCACCAAGCTATTAAAATCATTCTTGAATCTAGAAAACTATGCAGGAACATGAATCTGCCAAAAGGGTATCTGAATTTGCAAAATCCTAAAAATTGATTGTCCAACTGGGACTCATTTAGCAGAAGTGGTGAATCATTCCAGTTAGGCTTTTTTGAAGCTTCAAAGGTTGATTCTACTCTTCTCTATAGTTTGTCCTTCCTAATTGGTTTTTAGATCTAAATCTTTGATTGCATCTTGTAGGTCTTCTCCAAGGTTCTCTAAGGCTTGATGACAACTTTGAATGTTTTGCAACTTTTCTCCAATCTTGCTCCTATGGAAATCTACCACCTAGACCTACAAATCACACACAAAGGAGCGGGAATTTTTTTTTTTGGTTAATGGATAGGGGTTTTCCTTAGTCAAACCCCAGTTTAGAAATCAATCCTTGAAATGAAATCAAATAGAAATGGAGAACATGATGAATGAACAAATGACAATGTTGCAACTCACCAAACCCTAGAAATAAAGTGATGTAACTATGCTTGATATGGTTACAATGGATGTGGTTCTTGATCCTTGCTCGAATCGTGTTGATCTTGAATGAAACAATTGCTTGAATCATAAACCTGCATCACAATCATTAGCACAATAGAAAACATGATGCATGAAATCCTTGACATGATAATTAATGCTTGAATGTTGCTCTAAAATTCTTAATAATCTATCCTTGAATGCTCTTGTGAATGCTTGAATTATCTTGTGAACTCAAACTTTCTATAAGGATGAATGCTTGAATTCTTGGGATGAAAATGAGTGAAAGAACCTTGTATTTATACTTAATTATGCAGGAATTCCCAAAATTACAACACTAAAAGCCAACATTAGATCTAGGAGAATAAAATCCTACCAAAAATTTGAATTGATTTTGATTTTGGGTCGCATGGGACTCATTGGCCCAAGGTGGTGAATGAGTCCCATCAGAGATAATATATGGGACTAAAAACCAAAAGTACTTAGAAATGTGTGAAAATAGGTTCAATACCAAAAGATCCAGGTGGGACCCATTCACCCAAGGTGGTGAATGAGTCCAAGATCACTAAATCTAGGCCATTCAAACCTAAAACACCTAAATTATGATTGGATAATGATTGGTGTTGAGATTATCCTTGAAAAGATGCAATAAATGACAATAAGAAGAAAAAGACAAGAAGACAATTTTATGCCAATCGGTTATTATATGATGAGGTGAGGGCACTTGATATTGAAAAATCCCAATTAGCCCAGTTATTCATCAATCACAAAACAAGATAGCCTATAGATGTGTGAAAGCCAAGATTTTCAATAAAATGGTGCACACATTGAGACATATTAAATAATTTTTGGAGATAATGGATGGTTTTTGATAAACCACCCAACAACAATCTTGATGTACCTTAGTATTTTCTCCAAAAAATATTGTTACCCTTTTTTTTTTTCTTGTCAAAACGAGTGATTTTTAAGTGTTTACAAATTGAAAATATGGTGCATTTCATATCAATCTTCCCTATATTGCATTCAAATGTACAAACATAAAAATCAAAGGGATTATTCTTTCAGCAATAGATTGCTATGTTTTTATAGATGTACATACAATATTGAAAAGATTTACAGAAACATTGCTAAAAGAAAAATCTTTATTGATTCAAAAGTTCAAATCTATCTCACACAAGTCATGAGATATAGCTTTTCCAATGTAGATAAAATGCAATATATACACAAATGGATTGTAAGAATAGAAGATGCATATATAGAGGAAGAGGCCAATCATTGCCTGATGACTGGTTTAAGTTTGCTATCCTACATGATACTTAGCTCCAAGTTGTTTTCTGTTCTTTGTAGCTCCCAATTTCCATGTCCTGCATTTGAAAGAGTTGTAATAGGTTAGAGAAAAGCTCTAAACAATGATGGTCTCTAACACTACATACACATTTATCCATCAATGTATAGACTGTCCTTTACATGCATTAGACAAGCTATAAGCTACTCATGTTCAAAGAAAAGAGAAAAGGAACGAGTAAGCCTCCAGACATATTCACATGTTTTCTTTTTCTAACTATTTGTTCCATGTGCAGACACATGGAAATCAATGTTCTTATTTTATCAAGTTTTAACATATGGGATGAAATGTGGCTCCCACAAGGGTTGAGCCCAACATGATTATTGACATGCTTTTAATGATGATACATAATCATTCATGCAAATCATAAAGTATGAAATCAGATATCATTATTAGAAGAATGTATTGGGGAACAACATTTTCAAAAGAAAAATGACCAAATAGGGCTGAGACATGTATGGAGGTTTCAATCACAAGTTGTTCTTTCCTACAGGGGATTCACATCCAGAAAAGTATTGCATTACTTCTATAATGGTGATAGTAATTCATGATATGGACATAGTCCTGACCATAACAAATATGACTGTGAGTTAAAAATACAAGTAAAAAGAGATTTAAAGTTAGTGTGTCTCAGGAAAAGGACTGGTGATTTAACCTATTCATGGAAAAAAAAAATCAATATTAGTTGATTGTGCTATTCATCAAATAAAGGACAGTTTTAATATCAAGCTGCATCTTCAAATTGTCGAAGGACTCAATAGTAAGTGCGTATGGGGCATGATATCAAAAGTAAATGAAATTTTTAGGTTCAAAATGCTTGTTAAAAGAGACAAAGAAATCCAAAAGATATGCATATTTTATCTAAGCACGATATAATCATGAAACCATGTAAAGAAAATATGCTCATTAGTGGCTTAAAGGTACAAGCATCTAGAGAATTTTAATATAGAGAATGCATCATGGGGATACAAACAGTTTGAAATCTGATACAGGAAATAAAAAAGAGAGTTCTAATAACTTTAACCATGTAAAGAATAATGCAATATCAAGTTTCAGGAAAAGCTCTAATATAAAGGTTCAAGTTATAATCAAAAGGTCTTAGTTGCCAATCCTTCTTATGAGCTATGGGTACAGTTTTATGAATGAACAATGTTCATGTTATAGTGGATAAAGCTTCATGTTTCAGTAAAAATGAAGAACACAAGTCTCAACACATATTAAAGATGTATAGGGTTTTGAAAGCTTACCCTTACTGTGCAACAACATTTGGTCATACAATAATTATATGTTTCTCTCATAGAACACCATGAATTTTCTAGGGAAAACAAAGGTCACAGGTAGGGCCTTGGCTATTGAGGTATAGGTCAAACTACAAGATTGAAAGTAAACGCATACAAAAGCAAAGAATAGCAAATGATATGGCTTTAGGAGAAATATGGCTGCAGCACCACAACCATAATTGGAAAATTTACAAAGTTTCCTTTCATAATAGTGGAGCGGGTTTACATAAATACCTAGAAATATAAAGATTTGGAAAAATATATCAAACCCCAGAATGATACCTGTACTATGCAAGGGTTTTGAGTTTTTTGTAAGAATATATTTATTCGCATGAAAATATTAACTGAAATAGTAATTTTCCCTCCCTCATTTATATTGTAATCTTGCAAGATTTTATCATGCCCAAAGGTGGGACTCTCCTTCATTTTCTTTAGGGAAAATGTAAATGTTAGGAACAAAGTGAACATAATAAAGTATGCTGCCACAACATTGTTGCAAAGAGGATTTTCTTTCATATCAAAATCCTTAATATATCCATAAAAAGAAAGAATGCATATCTGTACAGAGGAAAATCAAAATGCAATGATACATAAATCAAAGAATGTAGTGGAAAATTTTGCAATAGAAGTCTAGTCGCAGCAGTCATCAGTTACAAATATAAATCATTGCTTGAAAAAAGAGCCATTTACAGTTGATTAAAATGATACAATGTTTGCACCAAATAAAACTTACCCGATTTAGTCTGAGCAAAGAATCTTTGATCTCTAGCTTCAGAACTCTTAACCTATGCATGAGTCATGGTGGCGCTCCAATGAAGAGGAATGTGAAATGAAAGAATGAGTAAGTTTCTTTTAGGTTTTTTCCCTTTAGGGTTTCCTTTCCCTAATTGTTGGTCAATCAAAAGTTTTGGCATTTTATCACTTTGTTTTTAAAAAATATGCACCAATTAATGTATGTTGTGGGTTGGGTTTTGGAGTCTTGTGCCTAATATCTTCACCCTATTTTCTTTTAAA
The DNA here is from genome assembly GCA_007258455.2 of Sequoia sempervirens. NCBI lineage: Eukaryota > Viridiplantae > Streptophyta > Pinopsida > Cupressales > Cupressaceae > Sequoia > Sequoia sempervirens. The sequence continues at coordinate 482,623,594 of VDFB02000017.1, read as the reverse complement.
GATCAACTATGATCTTTTAATATTTGAAATTAAATGTAAAGCACATTGACTTAGTAGTAATATTATAAATCATTAAGTCATGTAGCTACTTTAATACAAAGCAAGGGTGCAAGATGCATATCTTTTGCACTTTTGTAGGCTTTATTAAAAATATTCATGTTTTGAGAGAATATAGGGTGGTTAAAGGAGGTTCACAGACATAAAGAGGGAATATAGGAGAGCTTGTTTATCCTCTTGAGAACACATGAGAGTTTTTAGGTGCAGTTTATTTTTCCATCATCTTTGTCATGGTCAGTTTGACCTTTTTCAGAATATTGGAGTTATTTTTTAGAGAATTTGAGGCCTATTTTAAGGCTTTATCGAGGCATACAAATTCATGGGTTTTTCTAGTTCCTATTTTGGAGGAATTTTTTTGAGTAAGCATATATTGGCTTCACTATTCATTTGTGAAGTAGTTCTAACTTGTATTTTTCTACTCTGTGACTCTTGTGAGTCCTTTGAAGAAAATAATGCTATGTAACTTATTTTAGAAGTAGTTGATAATAGACAAATTTCTAGAGAATGTTCATCATCAGAATTCAATATCATTTTGTATTTTATGCAATCATGCAAACTGTGAGTGTCTTTTGAAGTTTAATACTATTGATATAGCTTACCTTCTCATTGCTTTCTTTGTCAGAGTACATATCATTGAAATTGATAAAATACTTGTGAAATTTATGCTTTCCATTTATTTCTTTTCCTATCTTCTCTAAAGTACTTGATGTCCAAGTAGATATTCATATACAAAGATGAGTTGTGTGAATTATCTTTCAATCTATTAACTGAGAGTGCAAATAGAATCGAGTTTCCATGCCTTTGGTCAATTTAGGTATTTCACCTTTAGTATTAGAGTTTTAGTTTTATTTCATTGTGGTCATTTTCTTACCCTTTTCTCAAAAAGACAAGTAGTTTTAGGTAAAGTCAACAAGAGCCAACTTTTCTGGAGGTACTTTTCTATTATAGGGTCACCCATAGTCCTAGAAAAGTTCCCATGTTACTCATGATTGGTTGTATTTAATCTCAACCTGGGTGCAAACATTAGAGCTAACAATTATATGCCAAGTTTTTCCTAGAGAGGCATTTCAATTATATTGGCATGCAAGACTTTCAGGGTGTTGGTAGAGGTATTCCATATGATAGACCTAGAGCACACCAAGTCACCCTAGTTCTTCCTTCTCTACCTATTTTTTCCCTAGATCCACTACATTACCCTGAGATTGCTTTCGATGCGGGGAGTTAGAGAATTTTTTCCTTACATTCTTTGAGTGATCATGTGGTCATGTAGAGACATCATGTCACACAGTTGTTTGACAATGCATTTTATCATGATGGTGGTGTACTTGATACACCCATCATGATGGTGATGCACCTACTGCATCAGTTCTGACTGGTACACCATCATCAGCTCTGACTGGTACACTGTCATCAGCTCTAACTAGTACACTATCCTATTCGACACATATTTATGTGCCCCATTACTATATGATGTGCAATAATTTATGTTTGGGTCCTATTTAATGATCCTCTAAGGCTCCTATAGACACATATGACTATGAGGTTTAGGATATTTTAGATGTAGGAGCTGATAGAGCATGGAGTGGACCATTTGCAAGAGAGACATTGGCTATTAAGGATGATGTGCGAGCACTAGTAAGACTTAAAGTAATTTCACAGTGTGTTTTATCTAAATTCTTTCATATTTTATAAGAGATATTTGTATTAATATATGTTTATGTTGTTGGAATCTTTAACATTTTCTAATAGAGGACTAGATCTCTCAAGTGTAGGAGGTTTGGCAATTAGCCATTTAATTTGGCCTAGGGACTTAGTATACTATATTATTTAAATTTTTATTTAGATATTAATTTTTGAAATCTATTATGTTTAAATGCGTAGTACATAGATTGATTGTCTAATGCAATCTTGTCTTTTTATGCAACAACCTAGTTCTTTTACAACCATGTTGACTAAGCCTAACCCATTGGATGAAGCTGCACAACAAGTATATATTTTTTATATTCTCAACATTATCATTATATGTGCATGTGCATTTAAATTGTGTTACATTTTTATCATTTTCTATATAGGAAACCTTCTTAGCTGCTTCATCCACCATGAGCCCATCTAGTGTAGAAGCATCACAACAAGTATGCGTTTATCTTATATTGCAGATATTTATGTTTAGATAGGAGTAGATGTATGTTGAGTAAATATGATTATTTGTTAACAATTATATGTTAATTTCTATCATTTTTATTTTACTTTTTATAGTTCTCTGCCCGAATTAGCACTATGATGAGTGTGGGACCATTTATTTATATGAGGAATCTCGATCATCCTAAGGGACAATCATATGTAGACTGTATTATATAAAAGAGAGCAAGACTTGAGGTAAATGAGAATTGCATTATTATATAATATAATACACATATCATGATTTTTATGTTAAATTCATAATTTATAAATGATAGTATATAAGTTTCTATTTGCTACTCTATCTTGTCAACTATTCAAATAATTAATCTAATTTGTGGTTTCAATTATTACTGTGCAGGAAGCTTCAGAGCAACTAAGTTCTTTGAGGAGGCTCAATTTTGATGGTCCAACACAAGATTAGGATTTGATATAGATTGATATGTATTTGGGGTTTGATAGATCTTGACATGGCATGTATATGCCATAATTTCTAAAACTTGTAAAACTTGTTCTGAGTATGCATATATGCTAAATTTGTATATCCACTTGAACATAATTATTCTACATTTTAAAATATAAGAATTGATATTTGATCTAATTTTTTCTTTTTGTGCATGTCTTTCTACTTTGAATCTTCAAAATGGAATGTATAATTATCTTAGAATGGTTTAAAGTTATGATCAATAACATGTTATAGATTAAAAAAATTGCATTTCAATAGAACTTATGAATTACAATTTGTAATTCATCTATGTTAGAGTTCATTGATATTAAGGTTTGCATACATTACATTCATTGAGACCACATTTCTTTGAGGAATTTTTTGAAAAAATTCACAACCTTTTCTATTATACCACATTTTTCATACATGTCCACTAAAGAATTTTTATCAAACACTCAATTTGAGAATACACATGATTTCAAGCTCTCCTAAATGAATTTACATTTAACATTATTTTGTTTTTTGAACTCATGTAATGAAGTTGGAAACTGATTTTTATTTCAAAAGAAGTTAAAATGTTAATGAAAAATTGTATGAGAAGCACTACATAATACTTGTTGAGAATAACTATTTCAAAATATGCCTCAAAGAATTGTGGTCTCATAAACAAGGAAAAAATGATGAAAAGAGAAGCTTATGACAATCTTATGGAATTGATTCTTTTGTTTTATTAAAAACTTCAAACAAATGGATACAACTCAATGAAATATATGTCATTATAGTGTTCATTCAAAAGTAATATAATCATCTTGATAAAAATCAATGTCACTCAATGTTCATTCAAGATTAATAACATGTAAAAAGTATAAAAATATTGAATAAGAATCACTATCTATAAACCACGGGGGTTTGATACAACCTTCAAACAAAGTCCAAGTACAACTAAACAAGATACATGTTCATTAGATTGTTCATGTGAAATCTATACAATAATCATGATCAACAATTAAAACATCACTCAACCATGATGAAACCATTAAACAAACCAAATGAGTGTGATACAAACATTAAAAAAACAAAATACAACTCCATGACATGCATGTTATTTGACCTTCCACATGAAATTTTTATTATCATAATGAACAACAATGAATGTTTCTAACCATGATGCATGCATAAGTAAACTAGGAATACTATATGGGCTTGATGCACACTTCACACAAAAGAAATAATGCTCATATGAAATTGTCATATATGTCAATCAACCTTGAACCACACCAAACTTGTTATATCACAATTGTTGTCATATATTGCATTCAACCTAATGTAATTGAGGTTTTGTATTTGGTAAGAATTTGTGCAGGAAAAGAAAGTGAGAAATGATGCTTAAGGTTGATTTGAACAAATGAAATTTTTTTTGTAAGTGTTGAAAACTCTATCAAGCAAAGGGATCTTGTTGTCCTAAGCATTGAAATTGAACCAAAATAACTGAAGACTAAAATTAACCACTTAGAAATAAGAAGAATATTTTATTGTCAATGAAAAGGAGGTTAGTTTTCTCTAAAATAACATGTCTGGATGGGTACATTTAGGCTAGGCATGGTATTGTTTTGAACACAAAAATGCTAAAACAGTTCGAGCTACATTAGACCAATGATATCCATAAGATTCTAAAGTTCAAAAAGACAGTAATATTTGATAGGCTATTACTTGAAAACTGTAATGCTTACAAACTCTTTGTCTAAGGCTACAAAATTATTTTGGGACTCTCTACAATAACCTATCTTATTTTTTGCTATTTCAGATGCATTTTCCTGTGGTAACAACTTTTTAGTTGAGGAAAAAGTTGTCAAATGCAAGTAGTCTAAAGTTACAAAGCGGTGCAACTTTCATTCTAAAACTCGTACGACCAAACCATCTATTCCAACATGTTTGGATTGATACATTTACACTACGCATGGTCCTCTTCCACACCCAAAGATGTTGAATCACTCTAAGCTATGTTCAACTAGCTTGATCCTTTAAGAGTTGAAAGTGCAAAATGGTTGCAATATTTGATGGACTATTATTCAAAAATTGTGATTCTTAAAAACTCCCTATTTGAGGATATAGGATTGTGTTGGGACCCTTTATAATAAACTCTCTTGGTTTTTTCTATCTCAGTGGAATTTCCCATGATGATGACTTTTCAATTGAGGAAAAAATTGTCAAATGCAAGCAGTGTAAGTTGCAAAGTGCTACAACTTTCATTCTACAATGCATACAGCCAAACCATCTATTCCAAAATGTCTATATGGGTAATTTTAAGCTTGGAATAGTCTTCTTTCACACCCAAACATGTCGAATCACTTTGAGCTGTGTTCAACCAGCTTGACCCCTTAAGAGTCCAAATTGCAAAATGGTTGCAATCTTTGACGAGATATTACTCAAAAACTGTGACGCTTACAAACTCTCCATATGAGGCTATGGGATCATGTTGAGACATCTATAATAAACTCTCTTGGTTTTTTTCTATCTTAGAGTAGTTTTCTCATGGTGATGAATTTTCAGTTGAGGAAAAATTTATCAAATGCAAGTAGGGTAAAGTTGCAAAGTAGTTCAACTTTTGTTTTGCAACTCGTATGACCAAACCATCTATTCTAACATGTCCAAATGGGTATGTTTATGCTAGACATAGTTCTCTTTCACACCCAAACATGTTGAATTATTATGATCTATGTTCGATGAACTCAATCCTTGTTGAGAATGTGTGTCTCAAACTCACTAGTAGAAACCCTGATACTGTCACCAAGTAGCAAAGAATTCATAAGTGGTTTGTTTATGCATTTACCTCTATACTGCAGGTGTCTTTACACTAGGCTGCGATGGTGCACTTACCGCCATACCGTGGGAACCTCTCAGCTATGTAGCGGTAGTGAAGTGGATACCACCATACCATAGGAGCTCGCTGGATGTGTAGCGGTAGTGTGGTTACTACCATACTACAAGAGTCTCTCATTTATCGAGCAGTAGTGCAGTGGTTAGCACCATACCACAGGGGTTTGCTGGATGTGCAACAATAGTGCAGGTATAAACTGCTATACCACATGATTTTTCAACCTGTCCAGTGGTAGAGTGGTTACTACCATACCTCAGAAGCTCTTGACCTATCTGGAGGTAGTGCGGTAAACTGCCACCCCGTGGGAACCTATAGATTGCACAGTGATAGTGTGGTGTAAGGTGAAAAGCATGGTTTTTTGGTTGACTACTAAGATGTAAGTCATTAATTGGACGATGTTGCTGACTTGGAAGGAGGCCATTTGCATTCCTAGGAAGTTCAATAGTTGTTCTATGGAGGAAGTTGAACTAAATTGATTGTACATAGAGTGGATCAATCATGGTTGTTGCAATATATTGTAATGTTTGGAACTATGAAGATGTTCAAGAATTCAATGGTTGGATGATCAAATGATCTATGAGTGAGTTTCATTATATGCTATAAGAAAGCATTGTAACTGTGATATTTTGTATGAGATTGATTAGGGAAATATTGTTGTTGTAATATTGACATCTGAAAGGAGAGTCTGTAACTTGTATGTAATTTGATTACTGTAATACAAGTGATTTTATTTGGTGTGGTGGGTTTTTCTCTCGTAAGGGTTCTCCCACGTAAATCTAGTGTCAATTTTGTTTGAGTTTATTTCTCTATTATGTTATTTCCTTCATGTTCATATTAATGAACTATACTTATAAAATTTAAAGTCATATATGCATTCTTCTCTAAGTTTTGACATTAGGAAAGTTTGTTATGCATCTGTATTCTTTCCTTATAAGTGGTATCAGAGCCTGGCCAGTTGTGTTATCCTTGTGGGTAGGTTGGGTTTTTTGTGTCAATTATGTTCAGTGGGAGTTTTGTAGAAGTCTAGTAATTTAAAATTATAGATTAAGATGACAAGCACATCAGGAAGGATCAAAATTGAGAAAACCATGGTCAAGCTCATTTACTCATCGGTCAACCTCCTGCTCGTCATCCACATAAGGGTCACATCAATGGATCAAGGCTTTCTATAGTCCTCATTCTCATCGCTGGTTTCATTTATATTGGAGTATTGAGCAGATCATGTAAACATCGTCACTGATTTGCAACTGTCAAAGTCATTCCTTCATCATCGCTTGTCGGGTACGTCAGATCGTATGGTGCATTGAGCATTGTTCACCGGTCAAAGCTTGTGATTGGGTACACTAGCAATCTTTTACCTATCGGCTGATCTATTTCTTGGCTGCCTTTATGCCCACTTCTACCACTTATTTTCCAGGTCTGCATTTGAATTGACGTACCTACGAGATCTTCAATTGGTGGTCAAGCATTTATCTACCGCTCCATTAGCAGGTATTGGCTGTCCTTCCTTGATCGACTGTCAAATCTGCCAGATCCATCAAATCTTCTTCTTCATCAGATGGTGGTCGCAGGCAGATCTTGTCTCTTCATGCAGTCGATCTATACTCCATCCGCCATTGGTAGGGATTATTGTTCGTTGGCATCATCTCCAAACTATTGATGTATGGGTACACCGAGTTAGGGTATCCGTAGACCCATTCTCCAGTCAGATCTCCATCGGCATCATATTCAGCGGATGGTACTTTGCATGATTTTAAAAGCTTTGTTGAGAGGGAAAGTTCCTTTTTCGTGATTTGCATGGCATCTATCTTTCCTAATTTTGGTTAGTTTTTTTTTTTTAAAAGAGGAGGTGCCTTTTGTAAAAATTGCTTTTCATTTTTAAAAAAAAAATGACGGGTTTTTTGGAGATTTTAAAAAAAAGTTTTCTATAAAACTTATTTATTTCCAAAAAGAGGAAGAATCCAACAGTGAGTCAGCCCCAAGATATTTTGCAAAGATTTTTTCATTTCCAAAGCTGTGACAAAGGAGTTGCTTTCCGATTTTGTGCAGGATTTTTTTGTTCTTCTCTCATCATGGATTTTCCAAAAGTTATACTTGTAACTCCATTTAATTATCATGAGTGGAAATCTTAGATAGAGTTGCTACTGTTAAAGTTGAAGTGGCAATGAATCACTTTTGGTCAAGATCCAGAACCACAGGGAGCAAAAGAGAAAAGAAAATGGTTTGATCGAAGAGATGAAGCCCTTGGTAATCTTCTTCTGTCCATTTCTCCAGATCTTAGATATCATGTTGAGTCTTACACACATCCTCATGAATTTTGGACTACTTTAGAGAGCCTCTTTGGTAAGCCAGACAAGCTAAGAAAATTTAAGTTGGAAAATGAACTGATGGGTCTTAATCCTTCGGATTTTGACAATATTCAAGATTTTTTCTCCAAGCTCAACTCTATCAGATTACAGTTATCAAAATGTGGGGTTGTTAAAGAGGATGAACAGATGATACTTTCTATTCTTTCTAAGCTTGGTTCTTCATATTATGTGTTTGTTTCTACTTTCTATGCTACAATGGATGCTCTTGGCAATACATATAAAATTCCTTCTGTTGATGAATTTTCTACACAGCTCACAAGGGAACAAGAAAAGTTAATGCACATGGGTACATTGAAGTCTTCAACATCTCAAGCTCTTATTGTGAATGATACAAAGGCTTCAAGTGGCAAAGGAAAGAAGCAAAAAAAGGAAGCCAAGTCAAATGAGCAAGGTAAAGATTCTCCTTCACATGGAACTCCTGAGTCCTCATCCTCTTCAAAAGAGGAATCATCAAAAAAGAAGTCCAAATGTGCATATTGCAAAAGGTTAGGACATGATGAGCATAGATGTTATAATAAGAAGATTGATGAACTCACACACCTTCTTCAAAAGAATAACATTCAATTTCCCTCATCAGTGTCTTCTACTTCTTCTTCACCATCACAATCAGTAACTCCATCATCATCACAGTCAGAGAACACAACATCTACTTCTAGGCTACATAATATGAAGGGGCATGCACTCTTGGCCTCTACAGGTCCTAATTCTCAAGGATGACTTCTTGATTTAGGGGCATCTCATCATATGGCATCTTCGAAGGATATGTTCTCTTCTTTTGAGCCTTGTAATTCACCTCACATTTTGATGGGTAACAATGCATTCATGACGATAAGTGGGAAGGGTTCTATTAGTATTGGGGAAGGGAATTTCAATGATGTTCTTTGTGTTCC
>VDFB02000017.1:482549234-482614677 GCA_007258455.2 Sequoia sempervirens | reverse complement strand
CTTTCTATTTTTTAAAAAAAAAATGACGGGTTTTTTGGAGATTTTAAAAAAAAGTTTTCTATAAAACTTATTTATTTCCAAAAAGAGGAAGAATCCAACAGTGAGTCAGCCCCAAGATATTTTGCAAAGATTTTTTCATTTCCAAAGCTGTGACAAAGGAGTTGCTTTCCGATTTTGTGCAGGATTTTTTTGTTCTTCTCTCATCATGGATTTTCCAAAAGTTATACTTGTAACTCCATTTAATTATCATGAGTGGAAATCTTAGATAGAGTTGCTACTGTTAAAGTTGAAGTGGCAATGAATCACTTTTGGTCAAGATCCAGAACCACAGGGAGCAAAAGAGAAAAGAAAATGGTTTGATCGAAGAGATGAAGCCCTTGGTAATCTTCTTCTGTCCATTTCTCCAGATCTTAGATATCATGTTGAGTCTTACACACATCCTCATGAATTTTGGACTACTTTAGAGAGCCTCTTTGGTAAGCCAGACAAGCTAAGAAAATTTAAGTTGGAAAATGAACTGATGGGTCTTAATCCTTCGGATTTTGACAATATTCAAGATTTTTTCTCCAAGCTCAACTCTATCAGATTACAGTTATCAAAATGTGGGGTTGTTAAAGAGGATGAACAGATGATACTTTCTATTCTTTCTAAGCTTGGTTCTTCATATTATGTGTTTGTTTCTACTTTCTATGCTACAATGGATGCTCTTGGCAATACATATAAAATTCCTTCTGTTGATGAATTTTCTACACAGCTCACAAGGGAACAAGAAAAGTTAATGCACATGGGTACATTGAAGTCTTCAACATCTCAAGCTCTTATTGTGAATGATACAAAGGCTTCAAGTGGCAAAGGAAAGAAGCAAAAAAAGGAAGCCAAGTCAAATGAGCAAGGTAAAGATTCTCCTTCACATGGAACTCCTGAGTCCTCATCCTCTTCAAAAGAGGAATCATCAAAAAAGAAGTCCAAATGTGCATATTGCAAAAGGTTAGGACATGATGAGCATAGATGTTATAATAAGAAGATTGATGAACTCACACACCTTCTTCAAAAGAATAACATTCAATTTCCCTCATCAGTGTCTTCTACTTCTTCTTCACCATCACAATCAGTAACTCCATCATCATCACAGTCAGAGAACACAACATCTACTTCTAGGCTACATAATATGAAGGGGCATGCACTCTTGGCCTCTACAGGTCCTAATTCTCAAGGATGACTTCTTGATTTAGGGGCATCTCATCATATGGCATCTTCGAAGGATATGTTCTCTTCTTTTGAGCCTTGTAATTCACCTCACATTTTGATGGGTAACAATGCATTCATGACGATAAGTGGGAAGGGTTCTATTAGTATTGGGGAAGGGAATTTCAATGATGTTCTTTGTGTTCCTTCTTTGACCACTAATCTCCTTTCTATTTATCAAATTACTCATGGGGGTCAAGGTAAAACAGTTGAGTTCACTCCTGATAGGGTGTATATAAGGGACTTGGAGACTAGGGATATTGTTGCAATTGGGATGGTTGATCATTCATCTCGAGTATATTCTTTTTCATATTTGGCTTCAAAAGCTGAGAATGTTCCTTTGACTACATCACACACTCCATTGAGTGTGACCCATATTAGTGAGGAGAAGTTTGGTCATCTACACCTTGGTATTTTAGAGACCAGTGCTGAACTTCCTACTCCTCAACCTCCTGCTTCTTCAGCCATTGTTGCTTCTGTTCAGCAAGATAATCATGGTTTCTCAGATCTTGCTTTGTGGGATGATTATTTGACAGGGATTTCTAACTTGTTCCTAGAGTCTCATACTACAGATTTGGAGGACACACTTGAGGGGATTTCTCTCCTCTTTGATGACAGTTTCAGCATAACTGTTACACCATCTTCTTTGTCTTTGGAGATTGATATTCACGAGCCTCCTCCATCACTTGATTTGTCATGTTTCTTGGTTGAATTTGACCATGATTATGTTGTGGCTCATTCAAGCTTGGAAGCTCATACTCAGTTTTCAGAGACATACATGTTGAGCATTCATTCTTCCTCCTTTCAGTTGGATATGGAGTGGCTTCTTCATCAGCTTATGGATTTGTTTCTTCCTAAGGGGAGATGTGTTGCTTGCAGACATTGGGTCATCTTTTGTTTTCAGGCATTCTTCATTGGCTTTGGAGCTTCTTCAGCATGTAGGGGATATCTTATCTCTCTACTTCCCTCTAATGGGGGGCCATTTATTGTATATTCAGGATGGATGTAGTCCTTGGGGGTATCATTGAGTCCTCCATACATCATGTTTACATTTTTCATGCTTGTTTTTCTTGTTTTCTCTCTTTTGGAGAGGGGTTTTCTTCCCACTCAGTTTTCCCCTTTTCTCTACTTTATGAGAGATTTCATTTCATTTGCATCTGTAAATGGGTACCTAACATGGCCTAGTTGCCAGGACCCATAGTAGTTTGCATTATAATCTTCTCCCTAAGTTGCACTTTTGGGGGGGTGTTTGTGTAATTAACTATTTAATTACATCTTCATAAGTTTACTTAGGCTTTCATTTAAGTCCTAGGTTGCATTTTATTATCCTTATCTAATTGAGCTAACTTGTAGCTCAAGTTAGGTTTGGGGTTGTGGATGCTTGCCTTTTATAAGCAAGTCTCATCTTGTACATTTGTATCAATTCAATCGTGAATCAATCTTGCATATTGATATAGCAAGCATTCTCACAATTATCTCTCTTATGGAAGTATTTTGGTCTAGCAACTGATTCCTGGTTTCTAACAGAAATTATACTCTTTGAAAATGGAGGAAGAGTCTAATTTGTAGTTGATCGTCTAAATACGTTTAACACGTTGATTGCTCAGTTAACATCTGTGAGCGTAAAAATTGATGATGAAGATCGCTATATGCTATTTTCATGTTCTTTGCTAGATTATTGGGATCACTTGGTGATGGCGATTGGGAGCACGACAACCAATTTCAAGATGGAAGATGTGGTTGCTTCTTTGTTGTCTAAAGAAATGAGAAGGAAATCTTCTGAGATGGTGAAGGAGGATCTTGCTATTCGAGGTAGATCAAAAGAAAGAGGCAAGAAGAAGAACAAAAAGTCCAAGTTGAAATTAGAAGGGAGAACAAAGTCTCCTAGTAAGAAGTCCAGGGTGAAGTGATATAATTGTGGGCAACCTAGTCGAGTCTAAAAGGATTGTAAAGAGGAGAAAAATAAGAAGGAATCTTTTGACAATGATTCTTCTCAGAGCAATGCAGATGCCTTCATTACAGCCTTGGCAACTCGGGCATCTAATGATTTTTGGCTAATTGATTCTAGAGCATCGTTCCACATGAAATATCATAGATACTGGTTCACAAAGTATGAAAAATATGATGGTGGAAAGGTGTACTTGGAAAGTGATTCATCTCTAGATATTGTTGGTCGTGGAAGAGTCGGAATTCAGTTTCCTAATGGTAGAATTGAGGGAATTGATGGTATAATGCACATACCAAGTCTAGCTTAGAATTTACTTTCTATAAGTAGGCTAAATGATGTTGGAGTCCAAGTCTCATTCTCTAGCAATGGTTGTAAAATGACTAGAGGCTCGATGGTGTTGGCTAGAGGTGCCCGTATAGGTACTATATATAAGTTGGACACACTTGTTGTTCAGTGTAACATTGTCTTTGTAAAGTCATAGAAGGTTGTTCATGCAAAGGAGACTTAAGTCCCTGTAGGGGCTAATTCTTTGGAAGTTAAACTTCCTGTAGAGAAGACTATGATCTAGCATCAAAGGCTAGGTCATATTGGTGAGAAAGGTTTAAAATCCTTGAAAAATAAAAACCTAGTTGAGGGGCTTGATGATTGTAATCTGGAATTTGAATTTTGTGAACATTGTATATATGGAAAACATCATCATGTTTATTTTTACTCTAGTCCTCATAAATCTTCTACTGTTCTAGATTATATTCACTTTGATGTTTCTTGGTCCAGTGAATGTTCCTTCGTTGTCGAATTCAAAATATTATGTATCATTCATTGATGATTATTTGAGAAGGACATTTGTGGGTATGTATAGGATCATGATGGGCCAAAAAGTGGCAATATGATGGGTATGTGTAGGGTATGTGGTTGATGACTTTTTTATACCCAAAATTGATGAAACGAAAAGGGTTTTTAAAGGAGATTCTCAACTTTCCACCAATATAAATTATGCTTTACCTTGAATTTAATAAATAATTATTATTCATTTTCCATTTGAATTACGACTAATGTCCCGATTGATATGCTAATTGAAAAACATCTATATCTTTCAAATGGTATCACATTTTTTGAATCCGAAACATGTGTCACATTCTATGCTTCGCATACTATAGGATTAACAAAATTAAATTAAATTTCAAGAAGTTTTGACCAAGTTAAGGTGGTTAGACATACGAGTTTTTTATATTTTTTAAAATTTGTAATAAGAAATTCATAATTAATTATTTACTTGGAAAAAAATTATAAAAAAATGTCCATTACATCGGGACATGAGTCCTCTACTTATTATCATTTTATTGTGGTTAGGGTGGTCAAAAAGACACCTACTTATTTTTTCCCTGAAATTTAAGTGCTATTGCATTGAAATTTTAAATTTTCACCAAATAGATTTAAAAAAAAAAACCTAGTAGTTTAGAAACTACATTCAATTTGCTACAGATTCTATTGTTACATATTTTTGAAATAATATAGATAACTTATTCAAATTTTTAAGTCAAGTTTCCTAACTCTGATTTTTCTAAAAAAATTTGCCATGTAAGGGCCTATTTTTTCCATGATGATCTTGCACATACCCTTGTATATTTTCTAAAAAGTAAATCAAAAGTGTTCAATTAGTTTAAAGAGTTCAAGAACTTGGTTGAAAATTAGACTGGTAAGAAAATTAAATGATTGAGGATAAATAACGGTGGTGAATTTTGTTTTGTAGAATTTGAAAGGTATTGCAAAGACCATGGAATTAAGAGGCATAAAACTACAACTTACACTCCACAACAAAATGAAGTTGCTGAAAGGTTGAAAAAAAAACTAATGGAGAAGGAAAGAAGTATGTTGAGCAATGCTAGTTTGGAGTAGAAGTTCTAGACTAAGGCTGTGGCTACAACATGTTACTTGGTAAATCAATCTCCTTCTTCAACACTTGTTGATAAAATACCTTTGGAAGCTTGGTCTGGTAAGAAGCCCTCTTTGAGACATGTTCGTGTCTTTGGTTGTGAAGCATATGTTTATGTGCCAAATGTGAAGAGATCTAAATTGGAGAACAAAGTTGTTAAGTGTATCTTCATTGGCTATGACATTGGTATGAAAGGATACAATCTCTAGAATCTAGTGACTAAAAAGGTTGTATACAATAGGAGCATAATCTTTCAAGAAATGAAACCTTCTTCAAAGGAACTGCAATTAGAGATGAAAGAAAAGAAAGAGGAAAATGATGTTGTTAAAATACCTCTAACTCCTGAAAAAGAGGAACAACACATTGATAGTGTACCTAAAATTGAGGAGATTTCGAGTAGCTCTGAGAGTTCTAAAGATGAACCACAACCTCAGCCTTATCCTGTGAGGAAGTCTACATGTGAAAAGAAGCAACATGATAGGTATGGATTCTCTATGTTGGATTCTCGTTGTGCCTATGCTTTGACTACTAATACTAATGAACCTAGGACTATAAAAGAGGTAGTTGAAATGATTGTTTCAGATTCTTGGTTGGAAGCCATGAATGAAGAAATGGCATCGTTAAAGAAGAATGACACTTGGGATCTAGTTCCATTGCCTAAAGATAAAAAGAATGTGGGTTGTAAATGAGTTTTTAGAAAGAAAATTGGTCTAGATGGCAGTATTAAAATGTACAAAGTGAGGTTGGTTGCAAAGGGATATTCCTAGGTCAAGGGAATTGATTATGGGGAAATCTTTTCTCTAGTAGCAAAGCTTACATCTATTAGATTTCTTTTGTCACTTGTAGTAGCTTATGACTTGTGATAAAAGGTAAAGAAAATTTTGTTTGCAAGTTAAAGAAATATTTGTATGGTTTAAAACAGTCACCTAAAATGTGGTACTAGAAATTTGACATGTTTGTTTTGTCACTGGGTTTTGTAAGATCAAAATTAGATCATTGTGTGTATTTCAAGACTGAAAATGATTGGGTTCTTGTTATTTTCCTCTATTTTGATGATATGTTGTTTATAGGAAATAGTAATTTTATGATTTATGATCTAAAATATCAGTTGTTTACAAAGTTTGAAATGAAAGATCTTGGTGTAGCTAGGTATATTCTGGGAATGGAAATAACTAGGGATATGAAGAATAGAAAACTTTGGCTCAGCCAAAGTAAGTATATTAATATTGTTCTGGAGAGATTTTGTATGACTGATTGTAAGCAACTAGTTGTTCTATTTCTACAGGGAATGAAGCTATCTGTTGAAGATTGTCCAAAATCTCCTATTAAGATAGAATACATGACCAGAGTGCCTTATGCTAGTGCAGCTGGCAGTTTAATGTACACAATGGTTTGTACAATGCCATACATTGCCCAAGTAGTGGGAGTACTTAGTTGGTTTATGGCTAATCAAGGAAGAACACATTGGGATGTTGTGAAAAGAGTGATTAGATATCTGAAAGGAACTTCAAAATATGCTTTGTGTTACCATGGTAATTTGGTTGAGTCACAGAGGACTCTCAACATTCATGGGTATGTGGATTCTGATTAGGCAAGAGACATTGACAAAAAAAGATCCACCAGTGGATATTGTTTCATGATGAATGGTGGTGCAATTAGTTGGATGAGTAAGCCATAAGCTATAGTTGCTTTATCTACTATAGAGGCTAAGTACATGGCAGAAAATCATGCTTGTAAGGAAGCCATTTGGCTTAAAAGATTGTTTTCTAATATTGGTTTTAATTCAAGGAAGATTATTATTTTTTGTGATAGTTAGAGTGCCATTTGTCTAGTGAAAAATCCTACTTTCCATGCCAGGATGAAACATATTGAAGTGTAGTATCATTTTGTACAAGATATGGTGGAGGATGGAAAGGTCTGTCTAGAAAAGGTGGATACTCTACAAAATGTTGTTGATGCTTTGACAAAGCCAATCAACACAGACAAGTTTAGATGGTGTGCAGATTTGATGGGCTTTAGGGTCTAGAATATTCAATGACTTCAAGTATTGAAAAGGGTTCAATGAGTTCTTCATCAAGTGGGAGATTTTTGAGAATGTGTGTCTCAAACTCACTAGTAGAAACCCTCATACTGTCACCAAGCAGAAAAGAATTCATAAGTGGTTTGTTTATACCTTTACCTCTATACTGCAGGTGTCTTTACACTGGGCTATGGTGGCACGGCTACCACCATACCATAGACACCTCTCAGTTGTGTAGCGGTAGTGCGGTGGATACTACCATACCGTAGGAGCTCATTGGATGTGTAGCGGTAGCGTAGTTACTTCCATACCGTGAGAGTCTCTCATCTATCAGGTGATAGTGCAATGGTTACTTCCATACTGTAGGGGTTCACCAGACGTGCAGCGGTAGTGCAGTGGTTACTTCCATATTGTAGGGGTTCACCAGATGTGTAGTAGTAGTGCAGTATAAACTACTATACCATGGGAGTTGTCGACCTTCCCAACAGTAGAGCGGTTACCACCATACCTCGGAAGCTCTTGACCTATCTGGAGGTAGTGCGGTAAACTGCCCCCCTGGGGGAACCTATAGACTACACAACAATAGTGCAGTGTAAGGTGAAAACCATGGTTTATTGGTTGATTGCTGAGATGTAAGCCATTAATTAGATGATGTTGCTGACTTGGAAGAAGGTCGTTTGCATTCCTAGAAATTTTGACAATTATTCTGTGGAGGAAGTTGAATTGAATCGATTGTATAGAGAGTGGATCAATCATGGATATTGCAATATATCACAACTTTTAGAATTGTGAAGAGGTTTGAGGATTTGATGGTTGGATGATCGAATGATCTAAGTGAGTTTCATTGTATACTGTAAGAGAGCATTGTAACTGTGATATTCTGTATGAGATTGATCAGGGAAATATTGATGTTATAATATTGACATCTAAAAGGAGAGTCTGTAACTTGTATGTAATTTGATTACTGTAATACAAGTGATTTTCTTTGGTGTGGTGGGTTTTTCTCCCATAAGGGTTTTTCTACGTAAATCTAGTGTCAATTGTGTTTGAGTTTATTTCTGGGTATGTGCAGGATCATGATGGGCCAAAAAGTGGCAATATGATGGGTATGTGGCTGATGACTTTTTTTTACCCAAAATTAATGGAACAAAAAGGGTTTTTAAAGGAGATTATCAAATTTCCACCGATATAAATCATTCTTTACTTTGAATTTAATATGTAATTATTATTCATTCTCTATTAAAATTATGACTAAAGTCCTAATTGATAGGCTGATTGAAAAACATCTACAGCTTTCAAACAGTATCACATTTTTTTAATCCAAAACATGTGTCACATTCTATGCTTTTCATACTATAGGTTTAAAAAAAGAAAAAATTAATTTCATGAATTTTTGACCAAGTTAAGGTGGTCAGACATACGTGTTTTTATATTTTTAAAAAGTTGTAATAAAAAATCATAATTAATTATTTACTTGGAAAAAATTACAAAAAATATGCATCACATCAAGGCATGAGTCGCCTACTTATATCTAAAATATTATAAAAATTTATCATTTTATTATGGTTAGGTGGTCAAACAGACACCTACTTCTTATTTTTCCAAATTTAAGTACCACGCATTGAAATTTCAAATTTTCACTAAATAGATTTTTTGTTTTTTTAAACAAACCTAGTAGTTTAGAAACTACATTCAATTTGCTACAGATTCTATTCTTACATATTTTTGAAATAATATAGATAACTTATTCAAATTTTTAAGTCAAGTTTCCTAACTCTAATTTTTCTAATTTTTTTGCCACTTAAGGGCCTGTTTTTTCCATGATGATCCTACACATACCCTTCTCTATTCTATTATTTTCTTCATGTGCATATTAATGAACTATAATTGTATAATTTAAATTCATATCTACATTTTTCTCTGATTTTTGACATTAGGAAAGTTTGTTCAGCATTCGTAATCTTTCCTTACAATCCCTTAAGAGTCCAAAGTTTAAAATGATTGCAATCTTTGATGGGTATTACTCAGAAAACATGATGCTTACAAACTCTCTATCTAATACTCTGAGATCATGTTGGTACCCTTTACAATAACCTATCTCTATTTTAGTTATCTCAGATGAATTTTCCCATGGTGATGACTTTTTCAAATGAGGAAAAAGTCAAATACAAGCAATGTAGAGATTCAAAATGGTGCAAATCTTGTTCATCAACTCATACGACCAAACCATCTATTCCAATATATATGGATCCAAGTATATTTATGCTAGGCATGGTACTATTTCACACCCAAAAACATTGAATCACTTTGAGCTACATTCAACTAGCTTGATCCCTTAAGAGTTCAAAGTCAAAAATGGTTGCAATCTTTCATAGGCTATTACTCAGAAATTGTGAAGCTTACAAACTCTTCATCTAAGGCTACATGATTGTGTTGGAACCCTCCATAATAACCTCTCTTTTTTTCTATCTTGATGGTGCTTTCCCATGGTGATGAGACTTTAGTTGAGGAAAGAGTTGTTAGATGCAAGCAGTGTAAAGTTGCAAAGTAGTGCAAATTTCATTCTACAACTGATATGACCAAACTATCTGTTCCAACACGTCTAGATGGTACATTTACACTAGACATGGTTCTTTTTTGTTCCCAAACATGTCTAATCACTTTGAGCTACATTCAATTGGCTCAATCCCTTAAGAGTCCAAAGTGCAAAATGGATGCAATATTTGACGGTCTATTACTCGAAAACCATGATGCTTAAAAATTCGTCGACTAAAGCTATATGATCATTTTAGGACCCTATACAATAATCTCTTAGTTTTTCCTATCCTAGAGGTTTTTTCCTGTGGTGATGACCTTTTAGTTGAGGAAAAAGTTGTCAAATGCAAGCAATGTAAAGTTGCAAAGTGGTGTAACTTTCATTCTGCAACTTGTACAACCAAACTATCTATTCCAACATGTCCAGATTGATGGGTTTATGCTAGGCATGGTCTTTTTTCACACTCAAACACACTGAAATAGTCTAAGATACATTGGACCAATGATTTCCCTTAAGAGTCCAAAGTGCTAAAAGGTATCAATATTTGACAAGATATTACTTGGAAACTGTATCACCTAGAAACAATTTTCCTCAAGCTATGGGATCATGTAGGGCCCCTCTACAATAATCTCTCAATTTTTTTATATCTCTAAGGTGTTTTCTCATGGTGTTGAGTTTTTAGTTGATGGAGAAAGAGTCAGATGGATGTAGTGTAAATGTGCAAAGGGGTTCAGAGTTCATTTTTCTCCTCATGAATAAGTAAATAATTTACTCAAATACACTTAAGTCATGAACTATACACATGAATACAAAGTATATGCATGAAAACACATAGGTCATAAAGTATACATTGGAATACTCATAAGTCACAAAGTATACACATAAGTTGTAAAGTATACACTTAAATACATTGAAAGTATATACAATACACATGATATCCTCATTCAAGAATTTTTATCATATATAGGATTTACAAAATGCCACGTAGGCCTACAAAAATCTTCCCTAATACATAGTCATTTCCCAATAGGGGAAGGAAATAGATCACATGTTACCTTTGCAGTTGGCTAAATGGATTTTTTGTTGATTATTTTGTCTTTCAAATGTGCCAACTAGTTCACCTCTCTTCACTCATCTAGAGATGAAGCTAATAGAATAAGAATTATATATGTTAATATATAGAAATTGAAAATTTTGGAATGGCATATAACAAAATCATCACAAAAAAAAATCATCACACTCTTCCATAATAGTAGCACATTGAAATTCTAGAGGGACAAGCACTTGTAGAAACCATCGAGGTAGCAGTTAAACTACATACAAGCATAATGAGAATTTTCAATAATAAACCATAGAAGAGAAAATATAATGTCAACTTTACTAATCTATCACATACCTCTACCAAAGGATTAGAGCTGGCTATTATTGCAGCAGCTTCTTGGTCCATTGTGCCATGGGAATCACAATATACTTTGAATGACAAATCTATATGATCACAATAGAAAAGTCGCTTAGAATAAAAAATCTATATTATTCTAAACAACCAAAATGATGATGAAATGGTAATGCAAACTACAAAAGATTCTTAGAATAACAAATCTATATTATTCTAAACAACCTAAATAATTAACCTTAGTAGATAAACAATATCAAAATGTGATGAACAATATCATATGTGTCACATTCAACAAACAATCTGCTACTTAAGTGTGCCTGAAGGGTCATCTCTTACCTTCAAAGTATCGAGTAATGCTTCATGATCAACCCTACTAATTTTCCATAGTTCCTTTTTTTGTCTAGCATGATGTCTCAATAACTTATCATTAGTTTCTATAAAAAGGTGTGAATACATGAGAATGGTTTTATATTTCTCATAGTCTTCAAATGTAGGTATGCCATTCTTTCTAGTCATACATGTTGGAAACCAAGTTCCAAAAAATCCAACTAAACCTGTATGATCATAAGTTTTTTATCAACAACTAAATATACTTAGGACAACAAATCTATATTATTTTAAACAACCTAAATAATGATGAAATGATAATACAAACTAGAAAATATTTTTAGAATAACAAATCTATATTATTCTAAACAACCTAAATGATGATGAAATGGTAATGCAATGAAGTTTGAGAAACAACAACTAAACCTATAGGATACATGAACCCACCATCATCTTTCATCAATTTTGTAAGCTTTTTATTTCCCTGTACACATAATACCAACCAATAGCCAGATCCCTATTCATTCCCCTGCAAAGCTACAACTGGATATACACATGTCCCAGGTGTATAAGATTTGAATGATGGTCATAGTCAAGAAAAATTTCTATTTCATCTTCTAAAGAGGATTGTGCTACAGATAAAGGTGTTAGGTACTATGAAATCCATGTATGTATCTACTCACCTGAATCTCACTAATCCCAATCACACTAAATACAATTCTGATAAAAACCAACCAACTCTCATGTCCATATGGTCCATGCACCCACATATGTGCTTCAAAATGAATGCATCTTTGAAGAATCTCTAATTTTTTGACATTCTAATTTGTCTCCCACTATTCCCTCGTCAAGCAACCAAAAGAGCCTACACACTTGTGAATCAAGTGTCTCTCATCATGATAATGCATAGGTACACCAATCAACAATAGAATTGCATCACTAAATGTTTCACCGCCTCTGATCTTCATTTGTTCCTTAACTGAGGCTCTCTTTGCATACACCTATGCCATCAGGCTCACCTTTTCCATACCCAGCTTCAAAAAACTCCAAATATTTGGTACACCCCTTTGTATATGCATTGTGCTCAACCAATAAAACATGTGAGCATTCTTGAATTGCCCTATACAGTCATCTAACCAAATGAGATGTTGACCCATTGCAATACCTTTTTCCTACAAGAACTCAAAAAAATATTCAAAAAAATATTGTACAAACTTAGATGAATGAGATCTATCATCACTCATGTAAAACTAGTACTCCTTGATTATCTTTCTATTGTCTTTTGTACTATCAGGGGTATGCCTATATTCTATATGGAAAAAAATAGAAATTTAAATAGAATTATAATATTGTTATTGTAGTTAATTTAGTGGTTATAATGTGTTATTTTAAGCAAAATCAACTATGGATACAATAGTTCCAATTGGGAAACACTTCATATACATCTTGAATTGTCGATCCAATCACTGTGACCTATTGTTATGCCTTGCATACTTATAGAAATTTGTTTTCTTAAAATCAAAAATAAAATCAACAATAATTACCTCTCTTGCAACCAACTCGCATCTAGAACCTTCACCTCCACTCTTCAATGTGTATTTGACTATCTCAAAACTTTTTTCCTCAACAATCTTGTTACCAAAATCATGATCATTTCCCTCATGAAAGTATGTTAAAAACTTTGATAAACCACCACATTGCAAACAAATTTCATTTAAATAGTCATTTCTATAAAATAAGGAACCATCACCTCTAATGAATAAAAATGAATCTAACAAGTGTTAGAATCCAAGATCACCTACATGCAAGATGCATACCTGTCACATGCAAAAGATATGAAGAACTGAAAAAGATGTTCTCTATAAACCTCTCAGTAAAAATGCATTAAGAGAATCAATGATTACAAAAGTGATCAATCCTTATGAAGGAGATCAAGAAACCCTAAATGAAACCCTAGTGTGCACACTTAATAATTAATAATTAATTATTAATGTGCCTAAGTTTAGCTTAAGTAATAAAGAGGAATAAGTGACTTAATTAATTAATCAATGTGATGTAATTAATTAAGCATAATAACTTATTACTCTAACACCCCCCCTTAAGATGAACTTAGGAAGAAGCTAAAACACTAGAATAAGATGCATGAAAGCAAAGATGGGTCCCGGCAACGAGGCCTGATCAGGTACCCATTTACAATGCAAGAATGGAGTAGAGAAGGAAAAACCCAGTGGGACAAAACCCCCCTACAATGTGATAACATGCTGCAAAGAAGCACTGGAAGAACTCTGTAGAGTAACACTGGAACCGCAATCTGACAAGCAAGGAAAGATATCTCTGTCTACAACTGAAACCAAATTGGAATCAAAATAATGTGACAGCAGACCCAATGCCATAGAACACTTGAAAACTCCAAACGGGAACAACCCTGGAATCGATGAAGTAGCAAGAAATTATTGAATGATGTATTACTGAAAATGAAGTGCAAAGATGCAAGATGCACTCTCCCAACTGCCAAAATATCCAAGTAATCACCAAACAACCCATCGGGAAAAATATAGACTAAGTGATAAACCTGGGATAGATACAGAAAAAGTGTATGAACAGCAATATAGAGCTCCTCAATACCTTTCCAACGCCGCAAACGAGGCAAAAATTGGACATCGTGGCAAAAATTTATGAGCTCGGAAGTCCAAAAATAAAATCTGACTTCAAACAGCAATAAATGCAGGAAAACAGTAAAATACTATAAAATAAACTGCACCAAATAAAAGTGCTCGGAACCAGCTTTCCGGCAATATCTCGTTTGCCCGATTTCGATACCGTATGCCCAAGTTATGGCCAAAAGAAAAAAATTGCTCTTTTAGAAAATAACTAGGGTTAGGAGGGGCAAAGAGGGCCGTACGACCACTGACGTCATGCTGACGTCATCAGATCACGAGTTTAAAATTGACGGCCATCTGGCCGTCACCACAAAAAATGCCCCCCTGCACAAAAGAAAAAATTTTGGCCCTTGGTCATGCATATGACCGCGGGCTGGTGCTGGAAGGGTTTGGGGGCTGAGGATTCGGCAGCTCCCGGTCAGTCATAGGATCGCCGGCTAACTACATGGGCCCGGTGGGGGCTGAGATGGGCGGTGGCGCTGGAGTGGTGGATCCGGCGATTGGTGGCGCAGAGGTGGCCGGTGGGAGGCTGCTGGGTGGCGGGCGGGCGGCGGTCTCCATTAGAACTGGCCGCGCCTGCACAGTTCCCCAAAAAGGAATTTTGTTTGAATTTTTCACCTCGATTTGCGTGCTAGGGAGGCCGTACGGCCCCCTAGACAAAAAAAAATTGCCTTGTCGACCAACTTGCACCAAAATAGACAAATTTTATATGAAAATGGGGGTTTTTGGGCACTGCAGACTCAATGGTGAGGTCCGTTTTGTTCCAAAATGCCCAAAAATTTAGACTACCCCCAGATTCAACAAAAAAAATGTATGTGGAAACCCTTGCACTTGAAACTCACAGAAAGGCCATATCTTCAGATCACGAACAAGCAGCTATAGGTCTAGAGCTCTGATACGATGTTAGAATCCAAGATCACCTGCATGCAAGATGGATACCTATCACATGCAAAAGATATGAAGAAACAAAAAGATGCTCTGTAAACCTCTCAGTAAAAATGCATTAAGAGAATCAATGATTACAAAAGTGATCAATCCTTATGAAGAAGATCAAGAAACCCTAAATGAAACCCTAGTGTGCACACTTAATAATTAATAATTAATTATTAATGTGCCTAAGTTTAGCTTAAGTAATAAAGAGGAATAAGTGACTTAATTAATTAATCAATGTGATGTAATTAATTAAGCATAATAACTTATTACTCTAACAACAAGTCCTTGGATGACTTGGTAAGTTGCATTGCATGACACTCCTACAAAATTTCATCAGTATGCATAGTAGAAAAAATATGGCATAATAATTCATGATACATTGAAAAATTAGCATTGTATTACAACATGTATTACGAACACTAATAGGTACACAATAAAATGGCTTTCAAGACTCAAAATCCCTTTGTGAGATTTAAAAATTTGGATGTTCTTGAAAAAAATGTTTGTACAAAATTGTTTGGCTACATTGCAAGAAATGTTTAGGATACGGTGTGCAATCTCAATTACCAATTCATAACTTTAAAACATCCTTTATGTATTCAATGATACTCTAGAGTGAGAGTTCCAAAATTGTTCAATTTGCATCATGACATTATCGGTTAGCTTCTTATAAACATGTGGAAGTATCCCACTAAAATCCCATGTATTATTTTGAAGAGGACTATTGAGTCTTCTTCTTCTTGGAGTGCTCTAATCAATATTTTATGATTTAGATTTAAATCTATACAAGTTTGTCTCATTAAGTGAGCATTTTTCTCAAATGTTAGCTTACTAGTCAGGTTGTGATAACTCTACAAGAAGCCCTTGTATCATTTTCCTTGCTAGTATTTCCAATAGAGGTTAGATCATTAAAAATATTTTTTACAATAATACTATTTCTTTTGATTTTTTGGTGACATGAATCTTTGGTTTTCTTAATTATGGTCTCATTTTGTAAGACTTAAGCAATTGCACAAAAATTTGACATTGTTTGGCGAATGTCTTATCAGAAAAGTATTCATTGAACATATTGGTAGCCCAAAACTGAGCCATTTGTTGTGACCTTTTTCTTTGAATATTATCTATTATGTTCTCATTTATTTCAAGCAACCATTTAGGGGTTCTTATGTAGTTAGGTGTTACATAAGGTTCATTTCCAACATTTTCAATGTTATAAACATTTTCAATAATAATTCCAACATTTTAACTTTCAAGTTCAATGTTATTAACATTTTTCATTCTCACTATTTTCAACATTTTCAATAACCATTTCATTTTCAACAACATTTTCATTTTAAATAACAATTTTATTTTCAACAACATTTTCATTTTCACTAACATTTTTTATTTTAAAAAATAATTTAATTTTCAATAACATTATCAACAACATTTTCATTTTCAATGTTCACATTTTTCTTCTCAAATTCAATATTTTCATTTTCAATTTCAATATGATGTTCAATATTTTCAAATTCTATTTCATCTTCACTTGAATTAATGTTTAACGATGCAAAAGAAGCTTCAATTTGAATATTTGTCATACCTTGTCTTTTTTTCCTGTGACTTTATTTATCTTTTTCTCTATATGCTTCATTTTGATCTGCTATTAGTTTCCTTTTTCTTTTTCTCTTATGGCGATTGTTGCTTCCTATTGCACAAATAAAACACACACACAAATGATTGTAATTGTAAACAAAGTGTAAAATAATCTCCCAAAAGCTGAATTTTATCTAATATAAAAAGAAAGCATAAAATTTCTATGACAAAGAGAATGTAGGGATTGTTCGAATGCTCAAAACAAGCCAATTTTTATTTTTTATATCTTTTAGTAAATGGATATCCATTCCAAAACAGATATCCATTAAAAATGGATATCTATTTGCTTTAGTTTTAAGAATTATTATTAACATAATATTATTAAATATCATATATTAAAATATATTTTATATTATATATTTAATATATTATATGTTATAATATATTGATTATATATTAATATATACTAGATATATTAATATTATATAATTAATATTATATAATTAATATAAAATATATATTGATATATAATATATAATATATAAAATATATTAATATATATGATTTATTAATATAAATATAATATATTAAATATATATAATATATATTATCCCACTCTCCCTCTCTCTCTCCCCCTCTCTCACTCTCCCTCTCCCTCTCTCCAACTCTCCTCACTCTCCCTCTCTCCCTCTCTCTCACTTTCTCTCTCTGCCTCACTCTCCCACTCTCCCTCTCTCTCTCCCTCTCTCCCACTCTCCCTCTCTCTCTCACCCCCTCTCCCTTTGCCTCTCTCCAACTCTCCCTATATCCCTCTCTCTCTCTCTCCCCCCTCTCTCCCTCTCTCCTCTCTCTCCTCTCCCTCTCCCTCTCCCTCTCCCTCTCTCTCTCTCCCACCCTCCTATATCTCTTTCTCCCCTCTCTCCCACTCTCCCTCTCTCTCTCCCTCCCTCTCTCCTCTCTCTCTACCACTCTCCCTCTCCCTCTCTCCCTCTCCCTCTCACCCTCATTCTCCTCTCTCTCTTACCACTCTCCCTCTCTATCCTCTCTCTCTCCCCTCTCTCTCCTCTCCCTCCACCTCTCTCCCTCTCTCTCTTCAAGTCTCTCTCTCTCTCTCTCTCTCTCTCCCTCTCTCTCCAATCTCTCTATTTCTCTGTCTCTGTCTCTGTCTCCCTCTCTCTCTCTCTCTCCTGTTTTTAACTTATATATATTAATATATTAAATTAATATTATTATATATATTAATTTAAATTAAAGTTATAAATGGATATGCATACCTATACAATAAAAAATAAATATTTCTTTGTAACAGATATCTATTATGGTTTGAATTTTATAAACCAAATAACACATAAAACCAATATAATGTATTATTAATATATAATAAATGTATTATATATTAATATATGATAATATATTATATATTATATTATATAATAGTATTATTTAATATATACAATATATTATATAATATATATTTTATACTATATAGTATATAAATATTATATTAAATATTTTATATACTATTTATTATATATCTTATATTCTCTCCCTCTCTAGCTCTAGCACTACTACTAATATCCAACTTGAATTTTGCATTAAACTTTTGAACATTGTAATTAGGATTCTATTATCAAAATATTGACCTCCCAAATGCATATCCCCTCTAATGGCCATGAAAACAATATTACCATTTCAAACATAATGAACCAATACATTGAACATACCTCCACCCAAATCGAAGATGATAAAACTTCTTTCTCCAATGAATACATCATAGAAGCCATAAGTTATAGCCACATTCATTGGCTCAATAATTATTTGCATGGCATTAAGGCATGAAATATTACTAGCATCCTTTGTGGCCCTCTTCTGTGTATCATAAAAATAAGAAAGCACAGTACAATAACTAAATTCTTCACCTCACATAAGCAACATGGATAAGACCTCTTTAGACACAAAACTCTCTATAAGGTCCATCCCACTCCCTCTCTGTCACTCTCAAGTCTCTCCCTCCCACCCTAACTAGATTACTCTCTCCCCCCATTTCTCACACTCTCCATCCCTCCCATCCTCTCTCTCTTGGGTTTCTCTATATCTCTCAAGTCTCTCTCCCACTCTCTCTCCCTCTCTCTTTCCCTCTCTGGTGTAGGGGCACCATTAAACAATTTTTGTCAAGCTAGGTTGATATCAAGTAGGCTTTAGAGTTTGGTGTGTTTATGTCTAAATAAGGTAAATAAGACCATTTTCTATTGTAATTGTAGACACCTAAAAATAACCTAGGCCTGCAAGCTTCATTTTTACCACTTCCATCCTAGCGTAATTAATACATTTAATTATGTCCTTGGTCCACACTTGACTATTGATTAAATAATTCATAATTATTTCATTAATTCATGTCCTTTTATTCTTCATGATTATTAAATAAATAAATTTTATTTATTTATTAAATACATCAATAATTGTCTAAGTCTTCCCTTAATTAAATAAATTTCTTAATTTATTTAATTTCCTTTCTCCATTAATTCTTCCTGATTATTAAATAAATGAATTCCATTTATTTATTTGATATGTCACTAATTGTCACAATGAAATAAATTTATTAATTTGTTTAATTATTCAGTCTTATCTTCCAAATCAAATAATTATTTTTAATTATTTAATTACTAATTTCACTATTCTCTCATTTTAAATAAATGAAAATATTTAAAATGATTTCATTCTATTAACTTTCACTCTTTTTAGTAAATAATCTAAAAAAGATTATTTACTTGTCACACAAAATTATCATTTTGAATTAATTAAATTCAAAAAGATATTACTCTTCCAAAAATCAAGTAATCGGGCAGATTCTTGATTTTCCAAATCGAATCTTCAGTCCAAATCTTATCTTCTTGATTTTTTGAATCTCACAAATCAGGCAATCTTATCTTCTTGATTGTTCAAAAATATTTATCTCTTTAATTAATTTCCTCATTTATTCTCCACCATCGATATGATTATCTGAGACATTATTCTGACCGTTCGATTAAGGATTTTTCCCTAACCTTGATTAGGGATTCTCAGATTTAATCTGGACCTCTTATTCTAGGTCTTTCTTGGAATTTGATCTCACCCATCCATTCAAAATGACATTTTCTATAAAATGTCATTTTCTTCTCACTTTTCGATTACACGCTAACATTTTATATTTACGCATAGACGCATTACATTCTAGGCATTTGCACACTTAGATTTCATAGCAATTTCAATATTTATTATATTTATTTGATCAAGTCTTATCATTGTTTAGGCATAGACATTGGCAATTATAGTCATAGGCATAGGCATTTCGACATTCCATAAATCCTTCAAAGCTTGGTGTAGGACTTAGGCATTTGCAGATTTGCTCGCACGACGGATCTAAGGGAAAAGTATTATCCAGCAAGCAAGAAGGTATTACAAAAGTAAATCATGGAGGTCTCGGCAATCAGGTATAATCGTTCTTTCGTTTACTTCCACTGTATTTTGTAAGATCTTTGGATTTTTTATGTTATTATCTAATAAGCTAATAATCTAATTTTCCATCGATACATTTGGTGAACCCGACGTGAACATGACTGTTTATGGCTATTATTTTTGTATAGTTTTGCATTTTCTGCTGTTTTTGTAGGTATAGGTATGGAGCGATGCAACTTTTTTTTAAAATCGTGACGCATTTGATGCGTCGCGATGCATTCACCAGTGGAAAAGCTGCAATCGCTCTGTCAAGCCACAATCGCAGTCCAGAAAGCCGCAGTTGAAATACTAAGCCGCATTTGACGAACAAAGCGACGCATTTGCTCTGTTGTGACGCATTCGACTGGTAAAGATTTTCTTTCATTTTTGACATTCTAGTTCTCAGGTTTTAGGGTTTTTCTAGTTTCTGGTTTTATGGTCTTCTAATTTTTTGGTTTCTCATTCCTGCATGTTAGCTATCTTAGGGTTTTTGTGTTACTAATCTTCGTTTGCAGCATGTGGCGGTTACTATTCGTGTGTTAAAGATCATTTCATAAAGAAACTACTAATATTTTGTTTGCAGATTTGAATGTCGAAGACGGAATAAAACAAACATTGTGCTTGTTTTTTTGTTAGATTAGCAAACATTTAATTTTGGTGCACATAAAAATAACTTTCATGTCTACTTTGCTTAACTGTGTTTGCAAAATGGTAGGTGAGTATGCTCCCACTTGGTGAAAACCTTGTGATAAAAAAACCAGACCCATCTTATTTTGTGTCACCCTTACGACTTAGTAATTGAAGTATCCTCTCCCCTTGCGCTTTCAAGCGATCCTGGGTGTAAGAGAAATGGTTACTGACTCTAGTACTTGGGCCTGTTCTGGTGGGAAAAAGTACTCACCCCAGGATGACTCAGACCGGTAGCACCTTGACACCGAGGGACTTCTAGCCGGTATAAAAAAGTGGGTTCTTGGGGAAATCCCAAGAATCATGAGTGTGGTTCCGACGAGATGGATCCGAAAGGGGACTCTCACCGCATGGATCATGCCCCACGAATGGAATGCCTGAATTAAAAACCTCTTGTCTTAGTGTCCAACCATTCTATTGGTCATTGCTTGGTATAGTACAAGGTACAGTATCATGCCCAAAGACACTCACTACTGATCCCCTTGAGTAGAGATAGCAGTTCTTGGGAGGTCACTACCCAAGAATTCAAATTTGGTATGCTCAAATGACATTAATGAGCCATGGAGGGAAGCCAATGCCACCAAAATTTTAAGCTATCCGCTCTCGAAAAGGAAAGGTGTTTATCACCAATCTGAGGTATATCGGTGGGCTATGCCAAGTATATAAACCCTTGGCCTATTGGCCTTTTTAGGATTTTGCTTATCTGATGTGTGATTGGTTACATTCAAAACACTGTGTTTATCAAGTGTTTTTATCACAGTTTGAAACAAAACATTCACCAAACAGATCAAAATTGCCATCAAAATGACAAGAAAATCATTTTGAAACTAAACTGAGTCGCATCTGTTGAACTGCAATTGATTTTCTGTACCGCAACTGCTCTGTTAAACCACATCTGACATTTAGAATGCCACATCTGTAGGTGTCACAACACATTTGAACATTGCAAAGCTGCATATGCTAAATCAAGTCACATCTAACAGTCCAAAAGCTGCAATTGCAAAAACAAACCGCATTTGATAAACTGTGACACATTTGCAGCTTGAAACGATGCATTTTCCTGTCAAAATTGAAAACTTCATATTCAAAACCTAAGGTCTTCAACTTGTCAACCATTTTTCAAATATTGTTTCCAAGGAGATTCTGTCAGAAACCAAGTCTGAAATTGCTCAAAGTTTCAACCATTAGTTTGCATTCGTCGCCATAGGTTCATCCTTCATTTTATTTTATTTTAGTTGCATACATTTGTCATTAAGTTATCCCTAGGTTCATATTTGCATACTTAGGATTAGGCCAATCTTAGCACACTTCACAAAGTCATTGCTTTCAAGACTAGGCTCTCTTGGACTAAGTTATCAAACCCCTTTTTAGTCATTGTCCTCTTTTGTGAGATTTTTTCCAACTCAAAAGTCTAGTTAGGAAAACTCACTAGTCATTTAGACCTCGTCATCTTGTCATTTTCAACAAAGTCCTCTAGTCACTAGAATCGAAAACAAATTTTGAGCTTAGAAGTACTTAGATACCCTTGCCTTAAATTGCATTATAAGTCTACACATTACATATCCTATTCACAAAAATCCAAAAACATTAGTCATTCTAGTCGTCATTTTAAATTTAGAATTCACATAGTGTCATACTTGCATTTAGTTGTCATCTCCATTTCGAGCAATATCATTTTATGGTGGAAACTAGACTCCAAAAACAAAAGAGACAAATGGAAAACCTTGGACAAGACCCCACATCCACTATCAACAATCCTACAAATGACCCAAACTAGAGCTTTTATGATCCATTTTTCAATTCATACAATCAACCTCCAATGACAACATAATCCTCATCAAACAACCCATTTGAACAACTCTTGCAAAGAGATGAATATGGTCAAATACTTGAGGAAAACTTAGAGGCAATAGCACAAGACCCAGAGGCCTCTCAATTTGTTGAAACAGTGGTTCGTCATGACAGAGACAGATTCTTGGCTATACTCTTGAGTGAAGGAGCCAAATTACCTCAAGGATTCGACATTACCACGATACAATTAACACCTCCATACCCTAATGTCAACAATGCACATAACATGTCACATAGTGGTCAACTTCCAAACACTATGAGCAATACTTCCTTTGGCACCACAACAACAATACATGCCACTCCCAACGTCCCAAATACCTCCAACATCCCAAACACCCCCAACACCACAAATACCATGACAGTAAATTCCACGGGGGCATCATCAAGTCACAACAATCCCCCCTTGATAGCTCCATCTACTACCATGAGCACAACTTCGACATATCCACTCAGTGGTATTTCACAAAATCCTTCGAGAGGAGGTACAGGACGTATCTTTATCCAAGGACAACAACAAAACGTTAACACGACAACACAGTCAAATGTCATTGCCTCCAAAGGTACAAACACAAACATTCCTCTTAGGAAAAAACAACAATTTGCACAAGGCAGCCAAGTAACACAACCCATGACAACATTGACACATCATAACATTCATGGTCATAACATCCCCCAAATAATGACACACATGGTTGGGGGACACATCCCAACCTACTCATCTAACATTCATACTCATCAACATGCATCCAACCATAACTTCCAATACCAACAACATGTCAATCCACACACATCATACATACCACAACAATCCATACCACCCCAATACACCAATATTCATGCACAACAAACAAGAACACATGGTGTACTAGTCAACCCAACACACGGAACCCCAAATAATCCCGCTATGGATGCCTTACAAACGTGATTGAGGGATGTAGAGAAAACTATCCAAAACATATACATTTCAGGCAAGAAATCAGAAATATCATATGATCTAAATGTATACCCATTCGACACGAGCTTATACATGCCTCCATTTCCACCAGGATATGTGTCACCCAACTTCACAAAATACAGAGGCAAGACAAACCCTATTGAACATGTTCGCGAATTTGCAACAAATTGTATGGACATCGCCTATGAACAAACATACTTGATGAGACTTTTTTCTAAAAGTCTAGCAAGTCAAGCCCTTGAATGGTTTTCAACTCAAAAGGATATCCAAACATGGGATGAGCTTAAACAAAAATTCATAAGAAATTATGCATACAACATCGACACGGATACCTCTATCACTAGCCTGTGCAATCTCACGCAAGAGGATTTCGGTGAGACATTTATCCCATTCTTTCAAAAATGGAGAAGCCTCGCTAGTCGATGTCACATTGACATACCCGAAAGAGAAAAAGTTGATATGTTTGTCCAAACACTTCTGGGGCCCCTAAAATTTGCATTGCAAATACATTGTTGCACAAGCTTCATAGATTTAGTCAAAAAAGGGGTCCAGATTGAGAAAGCCCTTATAGCAAAGGGAGAACTGAGGTACAGTCCCAAAAACACAAATGTCAATCCACCTGCCAACAAAAACAAATATTGGGTTAAAAATAAGCACGTTACAAATGACGGTGTTGTTGATGCCAAGACTACAAACACCGTGGGTCCTGTATTGGCCCTGAAAGGGGTTCAACAACAAAACAAACCAACAACGACATTGACACCTCCTCTCAATGTTTCTTCAAACAATCAGAACAGTCAAAATAATTAGGGACAATACCGTCAAATGAGACAATTTCCTAGGGGTCGCACATACACTCCTTTGGGTGAACCTATTGAAGAAGTCCTTAGGAAATGCCTCCAGCATGGGGTCATCATACTTCAAGAACCAAAACCATATGACCCAAGACAATTCAAACCAGCATGGTGGAATGACAATGCATTTTGTGAATACCATCGAGCAAAAGGACATACAACCTCCAACTATCGACAATTGAAAAACCTAATACAAGATCTTATTGAAATTTGCACCATTGAAGTAGGTGGATCACAATTCACCTCCAATTCATATCATACTATCCATAAGAATCCACTACAAGACCATGGTTCTCATAATGCTTCCACCTCAGGTCCAAAGAATCAAG
The DNA here is from genome assembly GCA_007258455.2 of Sequoia sempervirens. Classification (NCBI taxonomy): domain Eukaryota; kingdom Viridiplantae; phylum Streptophyta; class Pinopsida; order Cupressales; family Cupressaceae; genus Sequoia; species Sequoia sempervirens. The sequence continues at coordinate 482,589,954 of VDFB02000017.1, read as the reverse complement.
CCAACTTCGCCCGAGCCAAGTACAATTATTCTAGTGGACCAATTATAAATAATGTCTAAACCGATGATGAATACATCAATACCATTACGGTCAAGAGAGCACCCCAATGTAATGCTACTACTCGAAGTGGCAAGGTCACTATAGCTAGTCCACCTCCTGCTAGACAAGCCAAAATCACCATACCAGGCCCATCTGCTAAACAATCACAACCTGCTCCATCTGCTAAACAGCCAAAACCTATCCCAACCACACAGCAGTGGAAACCCAAAAGTCAGTTCAACCTCATTGACCAACTAGGAAAGACTCCCACGCAAATATCTATACTCGAGTTGCTCTGTATCTCTCCTATGCACAAAGAGATCCTAGATAAAACCTTGCTAGAGTCGTCAGTCCCCAAGGACATCGATGTCAATCAATTTGAAGCTATGGTGGGATATCTCACTACACCTCACCACGTCACCTTCTTGGATCAAGATTACTCATCACCTAAAACTAACCACAATGATGCATTGCACATAGAAACTTTTGTCCACAAACACAAAGTTAGACGGGTTTTAGTAGATGGCAGAGCAGGATTGAACATATGCTCCCTCAAACTAGTTAAGGCTCTAGGGTTCTCTGATACGTGAGTAGACCCAACAAAGAGTATAGTGATCAAAGCATACGATGACGAGGAATGCTCTTCACGTGGCGTTATCTCCCTCCCTATCAGAGTGGGACCGGTCATTGTAGACACAACTTGCAAGTTCTGGATTTGGAACTACCATATAACATCTTGCTCGGCCACCCATGGATCCATGCCTTAAAAGATGTTCCATCCACATATCACCAATGCCTAAAGTTTCCATTTGACAGCATAGAAATAACCATATACGGAGACCCTGACCCTTTCCAATATTGTACCAATCTAAGGGGTATCTCTAAAAACTGAGTACCTATTAACCAAGAAGCACCTAGCTCCTCGTCATCCAAATACATCGACCCATCCGCACTCATGTCATCTTCCACATCTGCTCCATCCAGATCTTCCGCCACACCACCCCCTTCCACTATCCCTAAGGCTGAATCTACTGTCAAAATCTAGGACCTTGGCTGCAGAGAATTCAAACTACACATAGTATATAGCATAACAACAATGCCCAGGTCTCCAAAGGTCTATGGTCGGCCTTGTTTTAGAATGGAACCTCAGGAAACTTTCAAAGTCCCACCGAAAATAGTTTTTATCAAGTGGGGAGATATGAGTGATCAAGACCTTACTGACATCACAGGATGGATCTATAAGGATACTGTCACACTACCCCCATTCCCAGTTCAAAGATATGGCAGAGGTTATGGCATCATGAAGGCTAAAGGCTACGATGGTACTAGTGGCCTAGGAATAAATAAAACTGGCCGAAGGGAACCCACAGAAACTTTTCAAATTTTGAAGTATCTTGGATTAGGGTTTGGATCACCTGACAATGATGATCGACGTACCTTTGGACTTTCAAATGAGTGAGTACATGCTTCAGATAGTGTTGAGACTACTAGGGAAACCCTCACCGAAATAGACTCCCATGAGTGGGAATTTGGCTCAGAACGATCCCTAAGTGACTGTTGTCTTGATGATTTGTTTGTCGAACCAGGGGAATTAACCTCTGAACAACGGTTTTGGCAAACATTCAAAATTGAATAGGCACCAAATAGTCAAAGCCCCATTACCACTTCCCACGATGTACAACACCCATCGTCTGAACCCCCCTAGTTCAATCAATCTGAAGTATCAGATGACATTGACAACCAGGGCTCTAAAACCTTCACTCCTTATTTTGACAACGAATATGACACTAGTGAAGGAGAATATTGGATAGAGTCCGATGTAGAGTTGGATGATGATAATCTCATCTACAACATCATTGAATCCGTCTACATGTTGTTTGCATCCTGACCTCAATTTTTTAGCATTGATGATGGCATTTCCTTAGTTTACCCTGAGCTAGTCGATTGGGACCAACAAGGACCACCAGTTCTAGACACATTTTAGAATAATGAGGCAATTACTGAATTTATGGGATTACGAGAAGGCATACCCAGTGGGGACCACAAATCAAGATTCACCATTGATTTAGACTGCACGACATACTTTGGTGAGAATGCTTCGTCCTCTAGTCACAAAAATAAAAATAAAATAAAAAGTGAAACTTCTCTAGGTGAAAACCGAAAGGCACCTCTTGACAGTAAATTAGTAAAAATAAAGGACTTATCTAAGGGTGAAAACCTCTCTAAGGTGCCCAAAGATGGAGGACTGGACTTTCTCCCCGTGCAACAAGAGAAATTAGCTATGCTTATTGAGGACACAATAGAGGATAACATTTCAACTGTAAAAGACCCCAAGATGGTCCTATTTGCTGCATCATTGATTGACGAAGAGAAACCAAAATTTCATAAATTTTTTGCAGAACAAAAAAATAAATTTCGCATGGTCCTATGCTGACATGCTAGGATTGGACCTAGAACTGGTTCTGCACCATCTGCCACTATTACCTAATGCTAAACCAGTCAAGAAGAAGTTGCACAAAATGCACCCCCAAGTTGCTCAATTGGTCAAGGTCGAGTTAAAGAAATTGCTAGATGCCAGATTCATACGGTCTATTGACTACGCTGAATGGATTTCTAATCTGGTCTCAGTCACAAAGCCAAATGGGTTGATCCGTGTATGTACAGACTTCCGAGACCTAAATAAAGCATGTACAAAGGATGACTTTCCTTTGCCAAACATTGACATCATAGTGGACCTTATAGCGGGATATGAGATGCTATCACTCATGGATGGTTTCTCCAGCTATAATCAAATCTACATTGCTCCTGAGGACTAGCACAAAATGGCATTCACTTGCCCATGGGGTACATACTGTTGGAACGTCATGTCATTTGGTCTCAAAAATGCAGGTGTGACATATCAAAGGATTATGACCACGATCTTCCATGACGTGATGCACAAAATAATGGAAGATTACGTAGATGACCTATTGGCCAAATCAGCAACAAGGAAAGATCATTTGAAGGTACTCGACACAATTTTCAAAAAACTTGAAGAGTACAAAGTCCAGCTAAATCCTAGGAAGTGTTTTTTCGGGGTCACATCAGGTAAACTATTGGGATACATAGTTTCCCAAAGAGGCATAGAGGTCGATCTGGAAAAGGTCAAAGCAATCATAGACATACCTCCACCCAGAGAAATCAATGAACTCTGAACTCTGCAAGGCAGAGTATAATCTATTCAGTGTTTCATAGCCCAATTGGCAAATAAGTGTCACCCATTCCAGTATCTATTGCGCAAAGGTTTCCCCTTTGTATGGACAGAAAAATGTCAAGAGGCCTTCCAACAAATCAAGGATTACCTACTATCAACACCAGTCCTCATGCCTCCTATTCATGGAAAGCCATTGATTCTATACATCTCAACTACTAGTTCAACATTGGGGGTATTACTGGCCCAAAATGATCATGAGGGAAAAGAAAGAGAAATCTATTACATCAGTCGCACATTGATAGGGTATGAGTTGAACTACACAAACATTGAGCGTGCATGCCTTGCTGTTGTATTTGCATCCCAAAAACTAAGACACTATATGCTTAGTCATCAAACACAACTGGTCGCCAAGATTGATCCACTGAAGTATCTTGTAAGTCAAGCAGTATTAACAGGCCGATTGGCCAAATGGGTCATGATACTAAGTGAGTATGACATACAATATGTCGAGGGTAAGGCAATAAAGGGACAGGTAATAGAAGATCAACTGGCGGATGCACCAATTCAAGTCACTCATCCACTAGTAACTGATTTTCCCGATGAGTCCATTTTTCATGCAGAACCGGCGGTACCATGGACGCTGTATTTTGATGGGTCTCATACTAGTCATGGCTTCGACGTTGGAATCTTGTTTATCACACCATAGGGGGATTCAATCCCTAAGTCATACCAGATCATCTTCCCTTGTACAAATAACATTGCCGAATATGAAGCACTAGTCCCAGGTCTCAAGATGGCAATTAAATGGAAAATTCAGACATTGCTTGTATTCAGGAATTCCCAGCTCGTTATCAAACAAGTGAATGATGACTATGAAACAAAGGACGAGAAGTTATTTCTTTACAAAAGGATGGTGGATAGTTTCCTAACATACTTCCAACTGATTTCTTTTGAACAGATCTCCAGCGCATAGAATAAGGCAGCTGATGCAATGGCTGCTATTAGTTCTCTCTTGGACATCCCTAAAAATGTGTCACAATTTGAGTTCTTAGTAGAACATCTTTTGATACCGGCATATGATATCCCAAAATCAGAAATGGTTTGCAAACTTGTTGGTCCCAACTCTCCCTGGTATCAAGAAATTTATGACTACCTAAAATCTCAAACCCTTCCACTGAAACTATCCAATAACCATAGGAAATCCTTCATCCGAAAATCTGCAAAGTATGCCATCGCCAGTGACACCCTTTACCGCCGCAGTTTTGACGATACCCTCCTTAGATGTCTTGACACCGATGAAGCATGTACGACCTTACGAGAAGTACACGACAGTATATGCAGGTCTCATTCGAGTGGCCCTACTCTAGCTAAAAAAGTGATGAGACTAGGGTATTATTGGCCAACAATGGAAAAGGATGCAATTGAATATGTCAGAACTTGTTGCAAATGTTAGATCCATAGTGATTTGGTCCATGCTCCAGTACAGGAACTTTGGCCGATCACTTCTCCTTGGCCCTTCGCTCAATGGGGACTCGATCTCACCAACCTCATCCAACGGCCATAAATTTATCATTACCACCACTGAGTATTTTATGAAGTGGATTGAAGCCATCCCATTGACATATATTACCAGCAAGCAAATATCCAAGTTCATCCTTAACTACATCATTTTTTGGTATGGCCTTCCATAGTCCATCATCACTAACAACGGACATCCATTTAAAAACCAAGATGTACGTGAGTTATGTGAGCGATTCCATATCCAACACCATTTTTCATCTCCATACTACCCACAAGGAAATGGCCAAGCTAAGGCGTCAAATAAAACTATTGTCAAAATTCTAAAAAAGATTGTCAATGACGCTGGCCATGACTGGCACATACAACTCAACCCTGCTCTGTGGGCTTACCAAACTAGTATTTGTACACCTATAGGAGCCACTCCATTTGCCCTAGTCTTTGGCACTGAAGCCATCTTTCCCATTGAGGTTGAAATTCCTTCGCTATGTGTCTCCCTGAAGGGTCTAACTAATGAAGAGGAGTATCGACAATCACACTTGCACGAGCTGGAAATGCTGGAAGAGAGAAGGAAAAATTCACTGAACCATCTTCAAGCATATAAGAACCATCTTTTTCGCAGCTACAATAAAAAGGTTATGGTCAGAAAGTTTGACATTGGCGACCTAGTTCTCATGAAGAACCCCAAGAACCAAGCTAATAGAGAAAAGCCGGGAAAGTTTGAACCAAACTGGCTGGGTCCCTACATTATCATATCTTCTTTCAGTTTTGGAGCTTATTAGATGGCCACATCAGATGGAGAACAACTGACAGAGCCCATCAATAGTTTACATCTCTGAAGATTCTACGCATAGCATCAGAGGATTGAGTTGAAAACCATAAGATACAAAAAAAATAAAAAAAATTTGAAAAATGATAAGAAATTGTCACCCTGATGAAAACCTAGAAAATAGGCATCTTGGTCACACCAAAAAAATCAAAAAATCATAAAAATAGTAAAGAGAAAAATGATTTGTTCAATAGTGAAAACCTGGCAAATAGGTGCTTTGGACAAGTACCATGGTGAAAACCTGGCAAACAGGCGTCATGCATAATCAATCATTACTCTGCCATCTACTGTCATTTTGTCTAACTTGGCCCAGGATGAAAGGTATTTCCGCCATTATTACGCAAATCGCCACCACATTCTACCCTACCTATCATAGTGGATAAATGATTGACATCAAGTCCTGACGACTATCCATCTAGAAAACTAGCAGCATCCCTTCCATGTTCTGTACAAAATGGCTAAGTCTTGGACCTGACTGGGGGAAAAAAAATTATCATGCAACTGCAGTGGATGTCACATATGATCACAAAAAATTTGGCAAAAAGTCCTTAAAAAAGACAAAAAACATTGGCAAAAAGTCCTAAAAAAAGACAAAAAAAACATTGGCAAAAAGTCCTGAAAAAAGATAAAAACATTGGCAAAAAGTCCTAAAAAAAGACCAAAAAAATTGGCAAAAAGTCTTGAAAAAAGACCAAAAACATCACAAAATGTCTTGAAAAAAAGACCTAAAAATCATAAAACGTCCTGAAGAAAACCACAAACAAAACATCAGACTGCTCGAAGAATGCAAACACACTGTCATCTCTTGTCAAAGTCAGTCATGTCAAATCAGTCTTCGTCATTTGTCTGAACTACGTTGTCTCTGTGCACTTGCTACATAGGCAAGACTCACATTTGAGTCCCCAAGACATTAGGTTAGTCCTTTTAGGTTTGTCAAAATAAAATCATGATGCAATCTTTGGTCATCAAGACAAGGTCATTGGTCATGTCAAACTACGAGGTCTCTGAGTGTATGACGTAGGCAAGGCCATCTATCGATGAGCCCCTGAGGCCGCACTAGGTTAGTCCATTAGGGTTGACATCACACTGGCACACACGTCAAAAATTCTTCAAGACAATACAAATCTTTCCCAAACAAACGACACTCATCAAGAAAATTTTGGCAATCATTTACCACAACATGAAAAAACTCATTGGCACATATTATTATGACAATAGCGACATCTGGTCAACACAAGTCAAACCTTGTCAAAACAAGTAAAATCAATGTAACCTGGAAACACTGTCAACCCTTGGTTAATCTTCAGATGTGTCCTTCTAAATGATAACCTCTGTCATCTATGCCTTAGGATGGGTTCTTCCTAGGCATCGTCATTGTCATTTGACATTTTGAGTGATCCTCTTGACATCCAAAGATCACTCTTCGTGACATCAGTATTCTTCAGATGTGTCCTTCTGAAGAACCAACTCTGTCATCTATGCCTTAGGATGTGTCCTTCCTAGGCATCGTCATCATTTCGAGGGACCCCTTATGACTATTAGGGATCAAATCCTCTTGACATCGGCATTATTAAGGATGTGTCCTTCCTGAATTCACCAATTCTCGACATTTTTCAAGATCATCAAAACTTTAAACATTTGGACATCTCAACATTGTTAAACCAGACATCTTGACATAAAAACAATGGATATCTAGATGCACTTGGCAAACACTTGACAATTGTCTTTTGGTCTTTTATCATGTTATTAGTTTTTCAGCTTGATCCCACTAAGTAGGATTTAGAGAAGCAATGACGTATCATGACGATTGACATGCATGACTACTAGTTTCTCAGCGAGGTCCTGATTCTGGGATTTAGAAAAAAAATGACATATCATGGTAAGGGCTTTATTTGTTTTTTTATTTCGATGATCATGCCACTAGTTTCTCAAGGATGTCCTGGAAACAGGATTTAGAGAAGCAATGACGTTTCATGATTTGTCTTTGTCTTTTTCTGCTTGTGGTTGACTATGACAAAAATACTGGGGCAGTCACGCTCTCAGTATGAGTCATGATCATCCTTTTCTGTGACTGTTTGTCTTACGTAATGGTACGACCTTGCACACCTTGATCTATGTCATCTTGGTGTTTGTTGGCCATTACAATAGTTTTCCCAATGATGATTAAGAGCAATAAATATTAAAGTCCTACAGTAAAGTGTTGAAGGATTTGATCTAGGAATTAACATGCATCTCCATTAATCTCATGTCTTCTCCTCTTTGGTCTGGTCATCTTCTTTCATCAGTCTCGTCGTCTTCTCTCGTCCATCTCACGTTGATATCCTATGACATCCAAAAACATAATTGCATACATGATCATATAAACATTGCATTAGGTCAATACATACATCATCTATAGCATTAAATCATATACATAATCACAAACATTGCATTAACATAATCATCAACACTACATCTTTTACTAAATACATCATGCACATCATTAACATAATCATATAAATAAGCATTGCATCATCATGGCATCAAAATCACAAATAGGCATCATAGGACATACATGATACATCATAAATCAACATCATACATATCATAACACATAAATCAAAGAGCATCACATAACACATGTAGGCCGCATCAAAACTACATCATCATATAAAAACCATCTCAAAAAGGTACAATGTCATAGGATAAAGTTGGGAGATATCCCAAAAATGGAGCTCGCAGGCTCAATAATCTATACATAATGTGTCACAAATACAAGTATGCCCCTAAGGTAGACTCTCATCATCCCCTCATGGTGAGGAATGTGGCGGCGACAACTCTGAACTTGGCACTGAACTGATAGGTGGATCTGTAGCAGCCCCAGTCTGTGCTACCAGTGGAACTGAGAATGAGGGTGTCATCTCGACGGTAACAAACATCTGTGAAGTCACTGCTGCTAGACTCTGAGAGGTAGATGGATCTATCACTGGCGGTTGTCCCTGTACTGACCTCTGCACTGAACTAACTGACCCATGGCTATGACTCAGGGTGTGCTTGCAGGAGTGATGTGACCTGTGCCCTGACGTGTGACCTGTCGAGGTAGACCCTCCGACACTGGTGTGACTCTTGTTGCCACTGACACTGCCTGATCTATGGCCACTACCTATCCTCATCTGAGAACGAGACAAATTAGGATCTCGTCACTCCAGTGGCACAACCTGCTCGTATAGGGTCATGTACTGCCCCAATCTCATGCTCACTCTGGCCAACTCACGAGCCATATCCCCTATGGGCCCTATGCACAAAGCTGCGAACTTTGTGCACCACTGAGTTGAGTCTTGCTGGCAGATGACTGCCTGATCTTGCTCTACCCGAAGCACCTCTAGCTCTGCCTGTAGTGCCCTGACCTGTGTTGTGCTCTTGTCTAATCTCTGTTGTAAATCAGCCACCCTCTGATCTATCGTGGCATCCTGAGGCAACACTGAATTGGAGGGTATCTCCTCCTCTCCCTCTACCATCCTCCATCTGAGGAGTCTCTTGGCCTCATCCATAGCATCGTCCTCCTCGTCGTCATCATCGGCCACATCCTCTACCACATCCACCTCCTCCTCCTATCCCCCCACATCCGCCTCCTCCTCCTATCCTCCCACCTCCACCTCCTCCTCCTGTCCTCCCACCACCGCCTCCTCCTCCTCTCCTCCCACCGCCGCCTCCTCCTCCCACCTCTCCTCACCCTATCCCTCATGTCTGGGTTGCCCCTCTCTCTCCCCCTCCTCGCCAACCTCGAGGATAGCCTCTAATGCTACCCTCGCCACGCGCTGCTGCACCCTCTAGCCCTGTCTCTAACCATCTTGTCTCCGCCTCCGGCCATCTCCACCATCACCTCCCCCTACCTCCGTCTCCACCATCATCTTCCCTCTACCTTTGTCTCCACCATCACCTCCCCCCTGCCTCCATCTCTACAGCTGTCTCCATCCCGGCCTCTACCTCTGTCCCTGCCTCTACCTCCCCATCTGACCCTCGGCACATGAGGGATCACTGACCACCTATCCACAGGTGCTGGCTCATCAGGATCTGTCAATGGCACTGGTCTGTGTGCCTGCCACCAGAGGTCATAATCAGCTGTGGTCCCAGGATCGGCTACTCCTCTCCATTCCCATGCCTGGGCTCCTAGCCTGTCAATTTGAGGCTCGAAAAATGCCACTGGGATGCCTGGTCCCTAGGTGTACTCCCTGGAAGAATGAGCATACTCGGTTGTCCCTGCAGGTACACCTTGCTGCTCTCTGAACTATCTAAGGACACACTGTGGTAGGTACATCTCAATGATAAGTGACGTTTGCACTGTCCTGCCAATCAGGTACATGTACTATCTACAAAAGTTGAGGTGCTCGTCCTCATCATCCCACACCTCACAGTCTCTGTATGGCCTCCAAATAAATGACACCATCGTCTCAATCCTATGTCGCCACTAGCCTGTCTCGCCCATCTGAATCTGTTGTAGTGCACCCGCGTAGTAATAGGCATAGGGCATCCCCTTAGCCAACTGTGGTCTCTCAATGGGAGGATGAAATATGGCAATATGCTCCCATGCCCAGATCATCATCAGTGTGGTCTCGTAAGAGATACTCTCTCCTCTCCTGTAAGCAACATCATGTAACTGGTGGTAAAGTGTCCCTAGCAAACAGGGACCCCAAGCATACACAGTCCTATCACACCTCAGGCCCACTAGGATGTCTCCCCAACTGATAGGAAATCCATGTGCCTAGTGGTCAGGAACCAAGATCCCTCCAATCAGAGTCGTAAGGAATGCATCAAAGTGACCATAGTGCTCGACCATGAACTCCCACCTAATCTCATAACCTGGATGCCCAATCCTGCACCCTGATCTCAATAGTAAGCCCGAAATGTTTGTTCGCCATGGCGAGGGTCATAGACAATCCGCTCCCTTCGGATCGACACTCGAAGAATCCGATAGACATCCTCCAAGGTGATTGTGGCCTCACATGTTGGCAGGTGGAACGAGCAAGTCTCTGAATGCCACCGCTCGCACAGCGCAGTCAATAATACCCTATTCGCTCGAATGGCAGGCATATAGGTAGCATAGAATAGTCCCAGACGCATCAATCATCGCCGCTCTCATGGACCCAACTGATCAGAAAACCGAAAGGTGGTCGGTCTGCTCTCTCTCGTATAGATAGGGGCAAGCTGCCTCTACAAAAAGATGAACAATACATCAGTACTTTTTGGACAACTGTCAACATCATGAAAAGCATCTAAGGATATGCAAATATCAAAACCAACTGTGGTCAAGGTAACTTACAAATGCGTCTCATTAAGGCAATTGCTTCTCAAAAAGTCAATTGCGTCGTACCGTATAGAAAATGCGGTGCAAAACATCAAATGCATCGCATGTTCACACTTGCGTCGTGAAATTTGACAAATGCATCTCATTAAGGAATTTGCATTGCATTAACACAATTACGTCGATCAAAACAATGAATGCGTTACAAATTGACAATAGCGGCATTCAGACATTCAATTGCGACACGATAAGTCGAATGCATCATAGAATTTGTCAAATGCGGTGCAACCCACCGGTCTACCCTATTTTGTCTAGGCACTTGCGTCGTGACGCATCAAATGTGTCAAACGCGCAGACGATTGCGGCTTACGTGAACGCAGTTGTGTCACGGTGCAATTTTTATCTACCCTAGAAACTTAAATTTGGCACATAAAACGAGAAAATTACAAAGTGCGTTAAGGGTACATACCGCTGGCTCTGAGCCCTCTAGCTGTCTCTAGGTCTGCACGATCTCTCCATGATGCTCTGACACTGGAATCACCATCCTCGCTACTATGCCTTTCGCTCTGAGCTCTCAAATTTTGCGAGGTAAATAGTGAAAATGAATTGACTTTTACCCCTTTGTCAACCTATTTATAGGGTCAAAATGACATTTCTCAACTAAGGTTATTACTGGAGGCTCATTTGACCAACTTTGACTTTCTCGTTAGTTGCTTTAAACATGTCAGAATCCAAAACTGCCTACGCCATTGTTTTTCTAGTCATTAAATTGACTTATTGGGACCCTTTCCAAACTTTTCAGCCGCCGACTCAAAATTTGAAAAATTTCCCGAGGGGGCATTCATACCCTTTACCTTCACTGGGGCATGACTTTGACTTATTTTCTTTGTCACAATGCGACAAGCGACATTATGACAAAGAGGGGAAAAATGTAGACACCTAAAAATAACCTAGGCCTGCAAGCTTCATTTTTACCACTTTCGTCCTAGCGTAATTAATACATTTAATCATGTCCTTGGTCCACACTCGACTATTGATTAAATAATTAATAATTATTTAATTAATTCATGTCCTTTTATTCTTCATGATTATTAAATAAATAAATTTTATTTATTTATTAAATACATCAATAATTGTCTAAGTCTTCCCTTAATTAAATAAATTTCTTAATTTATTTAATTTCCTTTCTCCATTAATTCTTCCTGATTATTAAATAAATCAATGTCATTTATTTATTTGATATGTCACTAATTGTCACAATTAAATAAATTTATTAATTTTTTTAATTATTTAGTCTTATCTTCCAAATCAAATAATTATTTTTAATTATTTAATTACTAATTTCACTATTCTCTAATTTTAAATAAATGAAAATATTTAAAACGATTTCATTCTATTAACTTTCACTCTTTTTAGTAAATAATCTGAAAAAGATTATTTACTTGTCACACAAAATTATGATTTTGAATTAATTAAATTCAAAAAGATATTATTCTTCCAAAAATAAAGTAATCAGGCAGATTCTTGATTTTCCAAATCGAATCTTCAGTCCAAATCTTATCTTCTTGATTTTTTGAATCTCACAAATCAGGCAATCTTATCTTCTTGATTTTTCAAAAATCTTTCTCTTTAATTAATTTCCTCATTTATTCTCTACCATCGATCCGATTATCTGAGACATTATTCTGACCGTTCGATTAAGGATTTTTCCCTAACCCTGATTAGGGATTCTCAGATTTAATCTGGACCTCTCATTCTAGGTCTTTCTTGGAATTCGATCTCCCCCATCCATTCGAAATGACATTTTCTATAAAATGTCATTTTCTTCTCACTTTTTGATTACACGCTGACATTTTATATTTACGCATAGATGCATTACATTCTAGGCATTTGCACACTTAGATTTCATAGCAATTTCAATATTTATTATATTTATTTGATCAAGTCTTATCATTGTTTAGGCATAGACATTGGCAATTATAGTCATAGGCATAGGCATTTAGACAATGCATAAATCCTTCAAAGCTTGTTGTAGGACTTAGGCATTTGCAGATTTGCTCGCACAACGAATCTGAGGGCAAAGTATTATCCAACAAGCAAGAAGGTATTAAAAAAGTAAATCATGGAGGTCTCGGCGATCAGATATAATAGTTCTTTCATTTGCTTCCACTGTATTTTGTAAGATCTTTGGATTTTTGATGTTATTATCTAATAAACTAACAATCTAATTTTCCATCGATACAGTAATTAGTCATATTTTATGGATATTAGGAAATTAGGGGGTCAATTATGTTGATATAGCAAAATTGAAAATTGTTGCAAACGTTGTTAAGCATAAAAGTTGCAAAATTGAATTTTTATGGAAGTTCAACAGTCATGTAATTTGAACGGTTAGTTTAGGTGGTTGTAGGAGTTGGTTTTGGAGGAAAAGGTATAAATGAGATGGAAAAATAATTGTGAAGTTTTATTATGAAGTTTATAAAAAAAAAATCAATTAAATAAAGCACTATTTTCCTTCAATTTCTGTATTTTCTAAGATTGCAGGGGCTCTGTATAGCCTGTACAACAAATTATTGATTCAAACTATTGAGGATTGCATAAGTTTTTATTTCACCTTTTATTTGAATCCATTCTTGATGCTTTTAATTAAGTTTTGGGCATTTAATTGTTAAACTTCCAAGACCAGGTCTGTACTTACAGTCTTAAGGGTTTGCAAGTCTTTTAGAATGGAAAATTGACCCATTCCTCTCACTATGACTACTGTAACTTGAGGAATAGGTCAGAAACATCAATAAATAGGTGAGGGAATATTTAGAGAGTTCAAGGGAGGTCTAAAAGTGTGTTGGGCATAAAGCCCTAGGTTGGAAAGTGGAGTTTTCCATGAGAGATCATGAGGTTTTGTGTTGGTAAAGTATGAAAAGGGTCGGGGAAGCATTTTTTGTTGTTGAATTGAGTATGTGGAGGTGTTTTTAGACCTGTTTGAGGTGGTGGTGAGTTTTGATAAGGTTGGGATGTGTTTTTTTCAATAATCCCTAGTTTATTTGGCTTAAAAGGAGGGTTTTGGGTATTGGCACCTTGGAGGGTGAATTTATGAAAGTAAATTGTGGAATCCTTAGTTTGATTATATGTAAATTGTTGGGCCCACATGGTTTTCGGGGTTTTGGAAAAGTATGGAGACAAGTCTCTTTGCAAAATAGGCCTAATTTGAGGGCTAGGTGGTGTTAAAATCCCGTTTTGAGAAAGTTGTTAAAAAGTAACCAATAGTGGTTTGTTGATATATTATTGTGTGTCTTCATGGGTCCTTGAAAAGGTTTAGGTCTTGGTCTGAAAGAATATCATTGAGAAGTTATACCTGATTGTGTTAGTTTCCAATGCTATAAGGAATTGAGTGAATTAGATGAGATAGTGAGAATTTGAGGGTTTGATGATCTGACAAGTTGTTTATTTGGTTGAGATTGAGTTGTGTGGTTGTAGGACCTCCCCTAGTTGCTATGAAGTGGTATCAAAGAAAGGAAGTAGATCTTTTGTGGAAGAAGATTGAAGTTGTAGAAGAAATGTTGGAAGGTGAAGAGGTAATATTGTTAAGATGCCTCCTAAAGGAATCATAGTTGCAAGAAATGTTGATGAGTGGGCTAAAGAAATATAAGCCTTGAAGAAGGAGATTGTTTCATTAAAGGCTAAATACGCCATGAATGAAAGTGATACTGAAGAAGAAGAAACTTCTAGTGAAGAGGAAGAGATGGATCCAGAGGATTTGAGAATGATGAATTTTTTGAAGGCTATGAAGAGTGGTGGACAAAAAAATGGATGTGCCTATGTACAAAGGTAAACTAGATGGTGAGGAGCTCTTGGATTGGATAGGATCCATGGAGAATTACTTTGATAGTGAAGAGATAGATGAAGAACATAAAGTGAAGAAGGAAAAACCAATTTGAAAGGACATGCTTTGTTGTGGTGGAACTTTATACAAGAGGAAAGGCAGAGAAAGGGATAACAAGATCACTTCTTGGGAGAGAACGAAGGAAAAACTAAAAGGTAAGTTCATTCCTAATGATTATAATGTCCAATTACTCAAAAAACTAAAAAATCTTAGGCAAAGGGATCAAGATGTGCAAGCATACACCAAGGAGTTCTATAGGTTAAGTATAAGAACAAAGCACAAGGAAGATGAGGAAGAAAGAGTAGATAGATATCTTAATGGACTAAGGTACAACATTTAAGATAAAATCAGTTTGATGACACCAAAAATAGTTGAACAATGTTTTCAAATGGCTATAAGGTCAGAAGAGAAAGTGTAAATGAGACAAGAGGAAGAGGATATATCTCTACACTAAGACAAAAAAATGAGAATCAAGAAGAGCCAAACAAAAGAGATGAGAAATTTGTATATCTTAGAGGAGGTTATAGAGGCACAAGGGGCATATTTGGTGGTGGAAGGAATCCTAACATTTTGTAGGTAGGTGTTTCAATTGCCAAGAGTTTGGTCATCCTTCTTGGAAATTCCCTAAAAAAATTGGTTCAACATCAAGTGGAGGAGAAAGGAAGAATGAAAGAAGAGCACAAATTGTTCAAGAGGATGAAGCTAAAAGTTTAAACTCCAATAGTCTTCATGTTGCTCCTGAAGTAGGTGAAACTTTATGATGAAAAGATAAATCTTGAAGACATATAAGGAGAAGGAGCTGATTCAAAGAAAAACATTGTTTAGGACAACTTATAGATGCAAAAATAAGGTATGTAAGCTAATAGTTGATTCTGGATGCACTGATAACATAGTATCTAGTGATATGGTGGACATATTGAATTTAAAAAGAGTACCTAGAGAAGGGCCATATAAAGTGTCATGGGTTAGTGAAAATCAATCCATTGTCGTGAGAGAACAAGCTACTGTTGAATTTAAAATTGGTCAATATAGAGATAAGGTTGTTTGTGACATATTTCCTATGAGTTGTTGTCATGTGTTGCTAGGAAGATCCTAGCAATTTTATAGGTCATCAATATACAATGGGAGAAAAAATGCTTACACAAATGAAAAGGATGAGAGAACATTCAAACTAACTCCATTGGTTGAGGAGACAAAAGAGCAAGGTGAAATAATTATGCAAGGGAGAAAATACTTTGTAAGTGTTAAAGAAAGTAAGAATAAAGAGTTGGAAGCCAATGCAAGGATTAACATTATTGGGACAGTAGGAAGAAGGAATGAAGATAGTGTGTAGATAGTAAAGAAGAAGGATTCCTTCATATCAAAGAAGAAAGTTGATGGAAATGAGTTTCAGATTGATAAGGTGCAGCAAAAGAGTGAAAACCTCGTGGAAAGGGAAGAAGAGTGTGAAGAAACCATAGTTGGGATAGTTATGTGCCCTACAATAGTGAAAGAAGTAAAAAGATAGTCAAGGGTTGATTTATCAGAGGTTGATGGAATTTGTAAGACAATGGACAAGATGATAGTGGTTTGTGATGGTGATAGGATGGTGAAAAAGTTGTTTGCAGGTTTGATAGAGACTACTAAATGTGATGGTACACAATTTTATATGGTTGACAGGGGAAAATGTGAAGAGAGGAAGGGTACTGAGCAGGGAACTATACATGAAGAATAGAGGGAGGTAAGGATAGTTAATGAAATATTGTGTACATGTGTAAAGAAGAATTTGACATTAGTAATTGATGAAGGAAAAGGTAAAGAACACCCCATAGTACTGTATGGCAGAGTGAAGAATGAAACAAGGGAAGAAATGGACAAGGATGTTAAGGAAAGTGACAAAATAAAGCAAGGTGAACCTATTAAAAGAAAAAAACAAGATCAGCAGCATGAAGAGTATAGATGAGGAAAATTTGTGTATTTTACAAGAGACTTGGAAAAATTACAAGTTGGGGTGTATGGTGCCGGGGCACCATTAAACAATTTTTGTCAGGCTAGGTTGATAGTAAGTAGGCTTTAGAGTTTAGTTTGTTTATGTCTAAATAAGGCCAATAATACCATTCTCTCTTGTAATTAGTCATATTTTATGGAAATGAGGTGATTAGTAGGTCAATTGTGTTGATATAGCAAAATTGCAAATTGTTGCAAATGTTGTCAAGCATAAAAGTTGCAAAGTTGCATTTTTATAGAAGTTCAATGGTCATGTTATTTGAAAGGATGGTTTAGGAGGTTTTAGGAGTTGTTTTAGGAGGGAAAATGTATAAAGGAGATGGAAAAATCATTGTGAAGGTTGATTGTGAAGTTTCTTAAAAAAATTCAATCAAATAAAGCACTATTTTCCTACAATTTTTATATTTTTTGAGATTGAAGGGGCTCTATATGACCCGTACATGAACTTATTGATTCAAATTTTTGAGGATTTCATACATGTTTGTCTCACCTTCAATTTGAATCCATTCTAGAGGATTTTAATTAAGTTTTGGGAATTTAATTGTTAAAGTTCTAAGACTAGGTCTATACTTACAGTCTTAAGGGTTTGTAAGTCTTTTAGAATGGAAAATTTCCCATTCCTCTCACTGTGACTACTGTAACTTGAGGAATGGGTCTACAACATCAATAAACAGTTGAGGGAATATTGAGAGAGTGTAGGGGAGGTCTAAAAGTGTGTTGGGCATGAAGCCCTAGGTTGGAAAGTGGAGTTTTCCATGAGAGATCATGAGGTTTTGTGTTCGTAAAGTATGAAAAGGGTTGGGGAAGCATTTTTTGTTATTGAATTGAGTATGTGAAGGGGTTTTTAGACCTGTTTGAGGTGGTGGTGAGTTTTTATAAGGTTGGGATGTGTGTTTTTCAATAAGCCCTAGGTTATTTGGCTTAAAAGGAGGGTTTTGGATATTGGCACCTTGGAGGGTGAATTTCTAAAAGTAAATTATGGAATCCTTAGTTTGAGTATATGTAAATTGCTTCCCACATGGTTTCATGGGTTTTGGAAAAGTATGGAGATAAGTCTCTTTGCAAAATAGGCCTAATTTTAGGGCTAGGTGGCATTAAAATCATGATTTGAGAAAGTTGTTACAAAGTAACCAATAGTGGTTTGTTGATGTGTTATTGTGTATCCTAATGGGTCCTTGAAAAGGTTTAGGTCTTGGTCTGAAATAATATCATTGAGAAGTTATACCCAATTGAGTCAGTTTCCAATGCTACAAGGAATTGAGTGAATTGGATGAGATAGTGAGAATTTGAGGGTTTGATGATCTGACAAGTTGTTTATTTGGTTGAGATTGAGTTATGTGGTTGTAGGACCTCCCATAGTTTCTATCACTCTCAGGTATCTCTCTCTCCCCATCCCTCTTTGGTCTCTCCCTCTCTCTTATGTCTTTCTCTCTTTCTCTATCTCCCTTTCACTCATAGGTCACTCCCACTCCCTCTCTCTCTCTCATATCTCTCCCTCCCTCTATATTTCTTTCTTAGGTCTCTTCCACTCCCTCTCTCTACCTCTCAATTCTCTCTCTCTCAGGTCCCTCCCACTCCATCTATCTCTCTCTCCCTCTCAATTATCTCTCTCCAGTCCCTCCCACTCCCTCTCTCTCCCACTCAAGTTTCTCTCTCTCAGGTCCCTCCCTCTCTCTCCCTCCCTCCTTCCCTCCCTCTTAGGTCTCTCTCTCTCCATCACAAGTATCTCTCTCGCTCTCTCCCTATGAAGTCTCTCTCTCCATATATCCCTCCTACTCCCTCTCAACTCTCTCACTCTCTCCCTCTCAGTTCTTTCTCTCTTTCTCTCACTCCCTCTCACTTTCAGGTATTTCTCTCTCCCTCTATCCCTCTCAATTCTTTCTCTCACTCTCTCCATCTCAAGTGTCTCACACTATCCCTCTCGCCCTCCTACTCTCCCTCTCAAATCTATCCCTCTCCCTCTCTCATGTCTCTCTCTCTCTCAAGTATTTCCATCTTTCTCTCTCCCCCTCTCAATCTAAGTCTACGAGACCATGTTGGGACCCTCTACAATAACCACTCTCATTTTTTTCTATCTAAGAGGTGTTTTCCCATGGTGATTACTTTTCAGTTGAGGAAAAAGTTGTCAAATGCAAGCAGTGTAAAGTTGCAAAGTGGTGTAACTCTTGTTCTAGAATTCATACAACCAAATCATCTATTCCAACACATTTGGATGGGTATTTTTATGCTATGAATGGTCCACTTTTTTACCAAAACATGATGAATCACTCTGAGTTACTTTCAACCAAGTCGATCCCTTAAGAGTCCAAAGTGCAAAATGGTTGCAATATTTTACGGGTTATTGCTCAATTCTTGTGACACTTATTAAATATCTATTCTAGGATATGAGATTGTGTTTGGACTCTCTAAAATAACCTCTCTCTATTTTTTCTATCTCGGAGGAATTTTCCTATAGTGATAACTTTTCAATTGAGGAAAAAGTTGTCAAATGCAAGCATTGTAAAGTTGCAAAGTGGTGCAACTTTCGTTCTGCAACTTGTACAACCAAATCATATATTCCAACACATCCATATGGATAAATTTACTATATGTATGGTCCTCTTTCATACCCAAACATTCCAAAGCACTCTCAGCTATGTTCAATTGGCTTGATCCCTTAAGAGTCCAAAGTGAAAAATAGTTGCAATCTTTCATAGGATATTACTCGAAAATCATGATGCTTAAAAACTCTTCATCTAAGGCTACAAGATTGTGTTGGGACCCTCCATAATAACCTATCTTGGTTTTTCCTATCTCGGTGGCATTTTCCTGTCTTGACAACTTTATAGTTGAGGAAAAATTTGTCAAATACAAGTAGTGTAAAGTTGCAAAGTGGTGCAAATTTCATTCTATAACTCGTATGACCAAACCATATATTCCAACATGTTTAGATGGGTATTTTTATTCTAGGAATGGTCATCTTTCACACCCAAAAATTTCAAATCACTCTGATCTATGTTCAATCAGCTCAATCCCTTAAGAGTCCAAAGTGCAAAATGGCTACAATCTTTGACGGGCTATTACTCGAAAACCATGATGTTTAAAAAGTCTTTGCCTAAGGATACAGGATTGTGTTGGGATCCTCTACAATATCCTCTCTTTGTTTATTCTATCTCGGAGTTGTTTTCCTATGGTGATGAATGTTTGGTTGAGGAAAATTTATCAAATATAAGTAGTCTAATGTTGCAAAGTGGTGCAACTTTCTTTTTGCAACTCGTACAACCAAACCATCTTTTCCAACATGTCTAGATTGGTGGGTTTATGCTAGGAATGGTATTTTTTGACACTAAAACATAATAAAATAGTCTGAACTACGTTGGAATGATGATTTACCATAAGATTCCAAAGTTCCAAAAGGCAACAATCTTTAATTAGATATTACTCAAAAGTTGAATAATCTAGAACCAATCCATCTGAGGCTATAGGATCACATAGATCCCTTCTACAATAACCTCTCTCTGTTTTTGATATCTGTAAGGAATTTTCCTATGGTGTTGAGTTTCCAATTGATGGAAAAAGGGTGAGATGGATGCAATGTAAAGGTGTAAAGGGTTTTAGGGTTCATTCTGCTCCTCATGAATAAGTGAATAAGTGAATCATTTACTCAAATACACTTAAGTCATGAACTACGCACATGAATACAAATTATATGCATGAAAACACATAGGTCGTAAAGTATATATTGGAATACTCATAAGTCACAAAGTATACACACAAGTTGTAAAGTATAGACAATACACATGATATCATTCAAGAATTGTTATCAAATATAGGATCAAAAAATACCACATAGGAATACAAAAAACAACCCTAATACATATTCATTTCCTAGTAGGGGAAGGGAATAGATCACACATTACCTTCACAGTCAGCTAGATGGCTTTTTTGTTGATTATTTTATCTTTTGAATGTGCCCACTAGTTGTCCTCTCTTCACTCATCCAAACATGCATATGATAGAATAAGAAGTATATAAATTAATATATAGAAACTAAAAATTATGGACTGAAATATAGAAAAATAATTGCAAACAATTAGTCATTACACTCTTCAACAATAGTAGCATGTTGATGTTCTAGAGTCACAAGCACCTATAGAAACCATCAATGTAGCACTTAAAATACATACAAGCATCATGAAAATGTTTAATAATAGACCATAGAAGAGAAAATATAATGTCAAATTTACTAATATGTCACATACCTCTACCAAAGCATCAGAGTTGGATATTGTTGTAGTAGCTTCATGGTCCATCATGCCATGAACATCACAATATACTTTGAATGACAAATCTATATGATCACAATAGAAAGATTCTTAGAATAAAAAATATATATTATTCTAAATAACCTAAATGATGATGAAATGGTAATGAAAACTATAAAATATGCTTAGAATAAAAAATCTATATTAGGGTATGTGCAAGATCATCATGGAAAAAACAAGACCTTAAGTGGCAAAAAAATTAGAAAAATCAGAGTTACGCTACTTGATGTAAAAATTTGAATAAGTTATCTATATTATTTCAAAAATATGCAAGAATATAATCTGTAGAAAATTGAATGAAGTTTCTAAACTACTAGGTTTGTTTTAAAGAAAGAAAATCTATTTGGTAAAATTTTGAAATTTCAATGTACTTAGATTTGGGAAAAATAAGAAGTAGGTGTCTGTCGACCACCCTAACCACAATAAAATGATAATTTTTTATAATATTTTAGATATAAGTAGAGGAATCATGTCCCTATGTGATGCATATTTTTTGTAATTTTTTTCCAAGTAAATAATTAATTATGATTTTTTTATTACAATTTTTAAAAAATATAAAAACTAGTGTGTCGACCACCTTAACTTGGTTAAAACTTCATGAAATTTATTTTTATTTTTTAATCCTATAGTATGCAAAGTATATAATGTGATGCATGTTTTGGATTCAAAAATGTGATCTTGTTTGAAAGCTATAGATGTTTTTCAATCAGCCTATCAATTAGGACTTTAGTCGTAACTCGAATAGAAAATAAATAATAATTACTTATTAAATTCAAAGTAAAGAATAATTTATATTGGTAGAAAGATCCGAATATCCTTTAAAAACCCTTTTTGTTTCATCAATTTTGGGTAAAAAAGAAGTCATCAGCCACATACCCATCATATTGCCACTTTTTGGCTTATCCTGATCATGCACATACCCATTATTCTAAACCTAAATAATGACCCTTAGCAAATAAACAATATCAAAATATGATGAACAATATAATATCTATCCCATTCAAGAAATGATATGCTACTCAAGTGTGCTTGAGTGGCAATCTCCTACCTTTAGTGTATCAAGTAATGTTTCATAATCAACACTACTAATTTTCCACAATTCCTTTGTCTTTGGTCTAGCATGATGTTTCAATAACTTAACATTTGTTGTTATAACAAGGTACAAATACATGAGAATGGTTTTGTGTTTCTCATAGTCTTCAAATGCAAGTATTTCATTATTTCTAATCATATATGTTCCAAGTTCCAGAAACAACAACTGAACCTATATGATCATAAGTTTTTTATCAACAACTAAATATACTTAGAATAAAAAATCTATATTATTCTAAACAATGAAAATGATGATGAAATGGTAATGCAACCAAGTTTTATAAACAACTGAACCTATAGGATACATGAACCCATCATCATTTGTCATCAATTGTGTTAGTTTTTCTTTTCCTATACACATTGTTCCAACCAATAGTCTAATCCCTCTTCATTCCCCTATGGTGTTACAACTACATATACATGTCCTAGTTGTAAAATATTTGAAACATGGTCATAGTAAAGTGAACTTTCCATTTCATATTCTAAAGAGGATTGTGCTACAGATAGATGGCCTAATTATTGCAGAATCCATGCATGTACCAACTCACTTGACTCACATTAATCCCAATCACACTAAATATAATTATGACAAAAACAAGGTGAATCTCATGTCCATATGGTCCATGCACCTGCATGTAATCTTCAAAATAAATGCATCTTTGAAGAATCTATAATTACTTGACATTTCAATTTGTCTCCCATTGTGTCCTCCTCAACCAACTAAAATAACCTACACACTTGTAAATTAAGTGTCCCTACTTGTGATAATGCATAAGTACACCAATCAACAATAGAACATGCATCAAAAAATCATGCACCACCTTTGATCTCCATTTATTCTTTATCCAAATATCTCTTTACAAATGCATCTACACCATCATATTCATCTTTTCAATGCCCAACTTAAAAAAAAATCCAAATATGTAATACACCCCTTTTTATATGCATATCGCTCAACTAATAAAATATGCGAGCATTCTTGAATTTCCCTATGCAATTATCTAACCAAATGAGATGTTGACCCATTGCAATACCCTTTTCTTGCAAGAACTCAAAAAATATTTCAAAAAATGTTGTACAAACTAAGATGAATGAGATCTATCATCACTCGTTTAAAAATGGTACTTCATGATTATCTTCCTATCCTCTTCTATTCTATCAGGGGCATGTCTATATGTTATATGGATAAAATTAGAAATTTGAATAGAATTATAATTTTTTTATTGTACTTCATTTTGTGGCAACAATGTGTAATTTTTAGCAAAATCAACTATGGATACACTAGTTCGAATTGGGAAAGAGTCCTTACACATCTTGAATTTTTGATCTAATCACTGTGACTTGTGGATATTCCTTGCATACTTATAGAAAATATATTTATTAAAAATGGAAATAAAATCAGCAATTCTTACCTCTCTTGCAACCAACTCACATCTAGAACCTTCATCTCCACTCTTCAATGTGTATTTGACTATCTCAAGCCTTTTTCCCTCAACCTTGTTACCATTTAAATCATGATTGCTTCCCTCATGAAAGCATGTTATAGACTTTGATAAACCACAACATTGCAATCACATTTCATTTAAACAATCACTTCTATAAAATAAGAAACCATCACCACAAATGCATAAAAATGTAACAAGTCCTTGGATGACTTGGGAAGTTGTATTACATGATAGTCCTACAATATTTCATTAGTATGCATAGTAGAATGAATATGGTATAATAATTCATGATACATTAAAAAAACAACATGGTATTTACAACATGTATTATGAACATTAATAGGTGCACAATAAAATTGGATTGCATGACTCAAAATCCCTTTGTGAGATTTACAAATTTGGATGTTCTTGCCAAAATTGTTTGTATAAAATTCTTTGGCTACATTCCAAGAAATGTTTATGATGTAGTGTGTGATCTCAATTACCAATTCATAATTTAAAACATCCTTTACATTCGGTGATACTCTAGAGTGAGAGTTCCAAAATTGTTTAATTTGCATCTTGACATTATTGGTTAGCTTCTTATCAACACATGAAAGCCTCCCACTAAAATCCCACCTATCAATTTGAATAGGACTATAAAGTCTTCCTCTTCTTGAGAGTAATCTATTAAATGTTCTATGATTTAGATTTAAATCAATACAATTTTTTCTCATTAAATGAGTCTTTCTCTAATGATGTCTTACTAGTGAGGTTGTGACCACTCTATGAGTAGCCATTTTATCTTTTTCCTTGCTATTCTTTCCAATTGAGGTTAGAGCATTACAAATATTTTTTACAATAATACTATTTAAAAAAAAAAAAATTTGGTGACATGAATCTTCAATTTTCTTAATTATGGTCTCATTTGGTAATACTTAAGAAATTGCACAAAAAGTTGACATTGTTTGGTTAATGTCTTATTGGAAAAGTATTCCTTGAACATATTGGTATCCCACAAATGAACCATTCATTGTGAATTTTTTCCTTGAAGATCATCTATTACGTTTTCATCTATTTGAAGCAACCATTTAGGAGTTCTCATGTAATTAGGTGTTACATAAGGTTTATTTTCAACATTTTCAGTAATAATTTCATTTTCATCAACATTTTCATTTTCAATAACATTTTCATTTTCAACAACATTTTCAATCTCAATAACATTTTCATTCTCAATAAGATTATCAACAACATTTTAATTTTCAATGTTCACATTTTCATTATCAATGTTCACATTTTAATTTTCAATTTCAATATGATGTTCAATATTTTCAAAATCTATTTCATCTTCACTTGAATTAACATTTAACGGCGTAGAAGAAGCTTCAATTTGAAGATTTGACATACCTTTTCTTCTTTTCCTACGACTTTGTCTATCTTTGGCTCTCTATTCTTCAATTTGATCTGATGTTAGTTTCCTTTTTTATTTTCTCTTATGGGGATTGTTTCTCCCCATTTCACAAATGAAAAAACACACACAAATGATTGAAATTGTAAATAAAGTGTAAAAGAATCTCCTAAAAGCTAGATTTTATTTGATACAGATAGAAAGCATGAGATTTCAATGACATAAAGAATGTAGGGACCATTGGAATGCTCAAAATGGTCCCATTTTTTTTATATAATTTAGTAAATGGATATCCATTCCAAAAAATATATCTATTACAAAAGAATATCCATTTTGAAAAAGATATTTGTTATGTCTTGCATATGACATGTATGTTGTTTCTCATGCTTCTAACTTTTTAACCTACATAGCAAAGCAAACAAATATTTGTTTATAATGGATTTCGTTCGCTCTCTCTCTCTCTCTCTCTCTCTCTCTCTCTCTCTCTCTCTCTCTCTCTCTCTCTCTCTCTCTCTCTCTCTCTCTCGCCCTCTCTCTCCCTCTCTCACTCTAACACTCTATATCCCTCCCTCCCTCTCTCTCTGCTCTCTCTATCACTCTCCCTCTCTCCCTCTCTCCCTATTTCTCTCTTACTCTCCCTCTCACTCTCCCTCTCTCACTCACCCTCTCTCCCACTTTCACTCTCCATCTCACACAGTCCCTCTCTCTAACTCTCCCTCTCTCTCTCTCCCTCTATCCCATTCTCCTTCTCTCCCTCTCCATCTCTCCCACTCGCCCTCTCTTCCTCTCTCTACCTCTCTCTCTCTCCCACTCTCCCTCACCCCTCTATCTCTCACGTCCCCTTCTCTCTCCCTCCCTCTCTCCTACTCTATCCCTCTCTCTCCATTCCCCCTAACCCTCTCCCTCTCTCTAACTCTCCCCCCCTCTCTCTCTCTCTCTCTCTCTCTCTCTCTCTCTCATTCTCCCTCTCTCCCACTCTCCCTCTCCCTCTCACCTCTCCCTCTCACTAACTCTCCTTTCTCTCTCCCTCTATCCCATTCTCACTCTCTCCCTCTCCCTTTCTCTCACACTCCCTCTCTCTCTCCCTCTCTCCCTCTACCTCTTTCTCTCTCTTCCATTCTCCCTCCCTCTATCCCTATCTCTCTCCCACTCTCCCTCCACCCTCTCTATCTCCCTCTCCCTCTCAATTATTTCCATATCTCCTTGTTTATCCCTCACAAGTATTTCTCTCTCACTCTCTCCCACTCTCTCCCTCTCTCTCTCCAACTCTCCCTCTCTCTCTCAACCTCTATCTCTCCCACACTCTTGTAAGGAAAATTAGATGTGGAAAACAATTCTCCTAGCATCAACACCTCAAGAAAGAATGCAAATACACTTTAAAATTTATAATTACAGTCCAACTAAGATGCACTATGAAGTAGATAATAGAAACATAGTATTTGACAATCACACATGAAGACTAGATATACGTGGGAAAACCCTTACGAGAGAAAAACCCACCACACCAAGAGAAATCACTCTGTATTACAGTAACAGAGATTACATAAAAATTCCAGACTTATCTTTCTAGTGTCATTATACATCAGCATTCACCATGAACATTCTTGTTTCAAGAACCTTCACGTTACAGTCCACAAAATTCATCCATTGATACAATCACTCAATAACCTGTTGATTCAACCTTCGAACCAACCGATAATCCAACCTGATTACAAACTACAATCTCTGAGTATATCCATGGTGTTCCCTGTCTATCAAACTTCCTCACAGAACCGTCGCAACTGAGTGTCTTCCAATTGTTTAGATTCGGCTTCTCCTATTGGTCCACGAGACTCCACATAGGACAGCCTTACTCAGTCAACAAAATTCGCATTGTGTTGGCATCTCGGTGAGACACTAACAGTGTCTTGTCGATGCTGCATAACCTTCATATTGATGTCACCAAGGGTCACCATAGTCGCTAAGACATTCTATTGAGCTCCATGAGTTACACCAAGTCATCAAGCAGTCGCCCAGACCTACCGCTTTCACCAGGAGATCATAGCGAGTCACCAAAGGTATACCGAAGACACAAGTCACATCGAGCTCCAAATGATAGTCGGCAAGACTCACATCTTTTGCCGAGAGTTCATACCGAGACATAAAGGTTACCCCAAAGTGTTCATCCATCGCTAATACATTTCCCTTCGCTAAGACTTCACTCTAAGATCTCTAAGCTACTCTAAAGCTATCAGCAGTCGCCAAGAGATCATTCCGAACTCCATATGTTACCCTGAAGGCTCCAACACAAAGCACTGTCGACGAGACATGTAACTCTCGCTAAGACTTCTCACTGAGCCTGCTGAGTTACTCCGATGATCAACCTTTGAATCTTCGTCAGTGAGACATTTGTTCATCGGTAAGACTTCTTACCGATAGACCACAAGATACGCCAAAGAGAATAACATGTAACATAATGTCGGCAAGACACTTATCAATCACTAAGAGTTCTTAGTGAACCCTTAGTGATATTCTAATGATTCCAAGTGTGTTCCCGTCGGCACAACTTTCACTGTTTGCTAAGACATCTTCCCGGATCATTAGAGTTACCCCAAAGACTTCAATACATACACTGTCAACGAGAGATTAACACTTCGCTGAGACTTCTTAGCAAGAACCCTCAGTTATCCTTAAGCCCATGGTCGCCAAGTCTCCTCGATACACGATTGAAAGGTCTGTCAGCCAGAGGTCTCCCGAGTGCTAAGAGGTCATAGTGAATACACTATGTCACAGCGATAGACCAAAGTGAACCTTTCGGCAAGACATAAGCTAGGTCATAGTGACTTGTTCAAAATAGAAGGAATCAAACTGCTAGTCGGCCAGACAATGAAGATGTCACACCGACTTGGCTCTAATGGAGGTTTCAGCCTGTATTGTTTGAGGCACATATTTCCAACAATCTCCCACTTGACAAAGATCATACAGGAACCTCCAGATCACAAATAATACTTACTGAAAATCATGGGCACTAAGGCCCATTGAACTGGAACACCACTTGAACTTGTCTGTGCTCACTGGCTTCGTCAATGCATTTGCAACATTCTCCAAAGTATCAACTTTTTCCAAACTGACCTTTCCATCCCCAACCATATCTCGTACAAAGTGGTACTATACATCAATATGTTTTGTTCTGGCATGGAAAGTTGGTTTCTTTGCCAAACAAATGGCACTCTGACTGTCACATAAAATTGTTATTTCCCTTGCATCAAAACCAATGTTAGAACATAAACATTTCAACCATAAAAATTATTTACAAGAATGAGTAGCTTCCATGTATTCAGCCTCTATAGTGGACACAATGACTATAGCCTGTCGCTTGCTCATCCAACTCACTGCACCACCATTCATCATGAAAATGTATCCACTAGTGGATCTCCTACTGTCAATGTCCCCTGCCCAATCAGAATCTACATAACCACGAATGCTAAGAGTCCTCTGTGATTCATCTGAATTCCCATGATAACACAAAGCATATTCTGAAGTCCTCTTCAAATATCTAAATACTCTATTCACAAAATCCCAATGTATTCTTCCTGGATTAGCCATAAATTGACTAAGTACTCCCACTGCTTGGGCAATGTCTAGCCTTGTACAGACCATTGCATACATAAGACTACCTACAATACTAGCTTAGGGCACACTGGTCATGTCCTCCATCTCAGTAGGAGATTTTGGACAGTCCTCAACAGATAGCTTCGTTCGCTACATGAGTGGAACAACTATCTGCTTGCAATCATTCATACAAAATCTCTCAAGAACAGTCCTGATATACTTACTCTGACTGAGCCACAGTTTTATGTTCTTCCTATCCCTAGTTATCTCCATCCCAAGAATATACCTTGCTCCACCAAGATCCTTCATTTTGAACTTAGTAGACAACTGAGACTTAAGATCAGAAATCATTAGCTTACTATTGCCTATGAACAACATATCAACATAGAGAGCAATAACTAATAATTGATCACTTTCAGCTTTATAATATACACAATGATCATATTTTGATCTCACAAATCCCAAAGATAATACAAAAGTATCAAATTTCTGGTACCACATTCTAGGTGACTGCTTTAACCCATACAGAGACTTCTTTAATTTGCATACCAATTTTTCTTTACCTTTCTCAACAAAGTGCTCAGGCTAGGACATATAGATTTCTTCTTCAAGATCACCATGAAGAATTGTTGTCTTCACATCCATCTGTTCAACCTCTAAGTCATACGCTGCTACAAGTGACAATAGAAATCTAATGGATGTCAGCTTTGCTACAAGAGAAAATATTTCCCCATAATCAATTCCCTCTACCTGGGAATAACCCTTTGCAACCAGTCTTGCCTTGTACTTTTCTACACTGTCATCTAGACCAATCTTTTTCTTAAATACCCATTTGCATCCCACAGGTTTTCTGCCTTTGGGCAAGGGCACCAAACTCCAAGTTTCATTTTTATCTAATGATGCCATTTCTTCATTCATGGCTTCCAACCAAGAATTTGAATCAGACATTTTAAATGCCTTCTTTATAGTCCTAGGCTCATCAGTGCTAGAAATCAAGGCATAGGCACAAGTAAATCAATTAATGAGAAACCATACCTATCTAGTTGTTTCCTTTCTCGGATTGACCTCCTCACTAGCTGAGGTTGAGGTTCTTCTTCAGAACTTTCAGAACTGCTTGAGCTCTCCTCAATTTCAGGTACATTTTGAATCTTCAATTCCTATTTCTCTGGTGTAGGAGGAATTGCTGCTACATCCTTACTATGTTCGGACTTTGTCTCTGACTACAGATCTAAGGTGGAAGGTTTCAGCTCACGAAAGATTACACTCCTACTATATACAACCTTCTCTGTAACAGGATTCCAAAGCTTGTATCCTTTAATGTTAGCACTATAGCCAATAAAAATACATTTGACAGCCTTGTTCTCTAGCTTAGATCTTTTCACATCTGGCACATATGCATATGCTTCATAGCCAAAGACTCTAATATGTCTAAGAGAGGGCTTCTTACCATACCACACTTCCAAAGGTTTCTTCTCAACAAGAGCAGAGTTTGGAGATCGATTAATTAAGTAACATGCAGTAGCAGTAGCTTCAGCCCAGAACTTCTCTTCCAAACCAACACTACTAAGCATACTTCGTGCTCTCTCCATCACTGTCCTATTGAACCTTTCTACAACTCCATTATGCTATGGAGTATAAAGTGTAGTCTTATGTCTTTTGATTCCATGGTCTTTACAATATCTTTCAAATTCATCAGAACAAAATTCACCGCCATTATTAGTCCTTAAGCATTTTATTTTTCTACCAGTCTGATTTTCAACAAGATTTTTAAACTCCTTAAATTGACTGAACACTTCTGATTTACTTTTCAAAAAATATACAAATTCTCTCCTTGAATAATCATCAATGAATGACACATAGTATCTTGATTTAGACAATGAAGGAACATTCACTGGACCAAACACATCTGAATGAATATAATCTAACAAACCAGAAGATTTATGAGGATTGTCATAAAATGAAACACGTGTTGCTTTCCATATATACAATGTTCACAGAATTCAAATTCGAAATTACAATCTTCAAGCCCCTCAACCAGGTTTTTGTTCTTCAAGGTTTTTAAACCTTTTTCTCCTATGTGGCCTAACCTATGATGCCAAAGCATAGTCTTCTCTGCAAAAAGTTTTACTTCTGTAGAGTTTACATAATTAGGGATATTTCCCTCTTTACCTCCATGAGCAACTTTTAGTGACTTCGAAGAGACATTGTTACATTGAACAACTTGTGCATCCAGCTTGTATAGGGTACCAATTCGAGCACCTCTAGCCAACACCATTGAACCTCTAGTCATCTTGCAGCCACTTCCCAAGAACAAGACTTGTACTATGATATTATTAAGCTTACTGACAGAAAGTAGATTCTGAGCCAGATCTGGTATGTGCATAACATCATTGATCCCCTTTATTCTGCCATCAGGGAATTGGATTCTCACTCTTCCATGACCAAAAATTTCCAAAGTTGAATCACTCGCCAAGTACACCTTTCCACCATCGTATTCTTCATACTTTGTGAAAAATTCTTTGTGAGATGTCATGTGGAATGATGCTCCAGAATCAATCAGCCAGACATCATCTGATGCATGAGTAGCCAAGGCTGCAATAAAGGTGTTTGCATCACTATGAGAAGAACCATTATTAGAAGAGCCCTTCTTCTTTTTCTCCTCTTTACAATCCTTTCAGACATGACCAGGTTTCCCACAATTCCAGCACTTCACCTTAGACTTCTTGCTAGGATACTTTGATCTCCCCTCTGATTTTGATTTGGACTTCTTGTCCTTCTTCTTGCCTTTCTCCTTTGACCTTCCTCTGACAACAAGAGCCTCCTTCACCATCTCAGAAGACTTCCTTCTCATTTCTTCTGACAGCAAAGAACCAATAGCATCTTCCATCTTGAAACTAGATGTTTTACTCCCAATAGCCACACCAGATTATCCCAAGAGTCTAGAAAAGAACACAACAAAAGCATACATCGATCTTCTTCTTCAATGTTTACACCAACAAATGTTAATTGTGCGAACAACATGTTAAATGCATTCAAATGATCAGCTACAGACCCTCTTTCTTGCATTCTCAAAGAGTAGAGCTTCTTCCTCAGGAACAACTTATTCACCAAAGATTTCCCCTGATAAATAGACGCCAGTCTCTTCCACAAGGAAGAGGCAGTCTTCTCTTTATGCACATTGAGAAGAACTAAGTCTGCCAAATAGAGCCTTATCATCCCCTTAGATTTTCTATCTGCAAGGTCCCATTCTTCTTGCTTCATGCCTATAGGTTTAGTTCCAGACACAACAATCCAAAGATCTCGATCTACTAAGAGATCCTCCATCTTGAGTTTCCATAACTCAAAGTTACTGCCATTGAATTTCTCTACTTCAATCTTCCTAGATGAACTAGACATCTTAATCTGTAATTAGAAATAACAACATCTACAAAACTCCCACTGAACATAATTGACACAAAAAACCCAATGTACCCCCAAGGATAACACAACTAGCCAGGCTCTGATACCACTTGTAAGGAAAATCAAATGCGGAAAACAATTCTCCTAATGTCAATACCTCAGGAAAGAATGCATATACACTTTAAAATTTACAATTACAGTCCAACTAAGATGCACTATGAAGCAGATAATAGAAACATAGTATTTGACAATCACACATGAACACTAGATATACGTGGGAAAACCCTTATGAGAGAAAAACCCACCACACCAAGAGAAATCACTTTGTATTACAGTAACATAGATTACATACAAATGCTAGACTTATCTTTTTGGTGTCATTATATAGTAGCATTCACCATGAACATTCATGTTTAAGGAACCTTTGCGTTATAGTCCACAGAATTCATCCACTGATACAATCACTCAACAACCTGTCAATTCAACCTTCGAACCAACCGATAATCTAACCTGATCACAAACTGCAATCTCTAAGTATATCCATGGCGTTCCCTGTTTATCAAAATTCCTCACAGAACTGTCACAACTGACTGTCTTCCAACTGTTCAGATTCGACTTCTCCTATTGGTCCACAAGACTCCACATAGGACTTTCTTACTCGATCAACAAAATTCACACTATCTTGGCATCTCGGTGAGACACTAACAGTGTCTCACCGATGTTGCATAACCTTCATATTGATGTCGCCAAGAGTCACCGTAGTCGCCAAGAAGTTCTATCGAGCTCCATGAGTTACACCGAGTCATCAAGCAGTCGCCCAGACCTACCGCTTTCGCCTGGATATCATAGCGAGTCACCAAAGGTATACCGAAGACACAAGTCACATCGAGCTCCAAATGATAGTCAGTAAGACTCACATCTTTCGCCGAGAGTTCATACCAAGACATAAAGGTTACCCCGAAGTGTTCATCCATTGCCAAGACATTTCCCTTTGCCAAGACTTCACTCTGAAATCTCTAAGCTACTCTGAAGCTATCAACAGTTGCCAAGACATACGCCCTTTGCCAAGAGATCATTCCAAACTCCATATGTTATCTTGAAGGCTCCAACACAAAGCACTATCGGTGAGACATGTAACTCTCGCTAAGACTTCTCACCGAGCCTGCCGAGTTACTCTGATGATCAACCTTTGAATCTTTGTCGGTGAGAAATTTGTTCATCGGTAAGACTTCTTACCGATAGACCACAAGATACACCAAAGAGAATAACATGTAACATACTGTCAGCAAGACACTTATCAATCGCTAAGAGTTCTTAGTGAACCCTTAGTGTTATTCCAATGATTCCAAGTGTGTTCCCATCGGCACGACTTTCACTATTCGCTGAGACGTCTTCCCAGATCATTAGAGTTACCTTGAAGACTTCAATACATATGTTGTCGGTGAGAGATTAACACTTCACTTAGACTTCTTACCGAGAACCCTCAGTTATCCCAAAGCCCATGGTTTCCAAGAGTCTCCCCGATACACAATTGAATGGCCTATCGGCCAGAGGTCTCTCGAGCGCTAAGAGGTCATAGCGAATACACTATGTCATAGAGGTAGACCAAAGTGAACCTTTCGGCAAGACAGAAGCTAGGTCACAGCGACCTATTCAAAATAGAATGAATCAAACTGCTAGTTGGCCAGATAATGAAGATGTCACACCGACTTGGCTCTAATGGAGGTTTCAACCTATATTGTTTGCGGCACATTTCCAACAACTCTCTCTCTCCCTCTACTTCTCCCTTTGTCTCTCCCTCTCCCTCTCTCTCCCACTGTCCCTCCACCCTCCGTCCACCCTCTATCTCTCTCACATCCCTGTCTATCACCCTCTCCCTCTTTATACCTCCTAGGTATCTCTCTCTCAATCACTCACTCTCCCCCTCCCTCTCTCCACCTCTCCCTCTCCCTCTCTCCCTCTTAGGTCTATCTCTATCTCTATCTCTCTAACTCTATCTCGGTCTTAATATTTATGTGTGTGTCTCTCTCTCTATATATATATCCCTCTCTCTCTCTCTCTCTCTCTCTCTCTCTCTCTCTCTGTCTCCTTCTATCCCACTCTCCCTCTCACTCTCACACTCTCCCTTTCTCTCTCCCTCTATCCCATTCTCCCTCTCTCCATCCCCCTTTCTCCCACACTCCATCTCTCCCTTTACCTCTATCTCTAGCTTCCACTCTCCCTCTCTCTATCCCTCTATCCCTATCTCTCTCCCTCTCTCCCTCTACCCTCTCTCACATCTCTCTCTATCTCCCTCTCCCTCTCAATTATTTCCATCTCTCCTTCTTTATCCCTCCCAAGTCTTTCTCTCTCACTCTCTCCCACTCTCACCCACCCTCTCTCCAACTCATCCTCTCTATCTCCCTCTATCCCATTCTCCCTCTATCCAATTCTCCCTCTCTCAACCTCCTACTCTCCCATGCTCTCTCTCTCCCTCTCCCTCTCCCTCTCCCTCTCCCTCTCCCTCTCCCTCTCTCTCTCCTGCTCTCCCTCCACCCTCCCTCAACCCTCTCTCTCTCACATCCCTCTCTATCTCCCTCTCCCTCTCAATTATTTCCATCTCTCCCTCTTTATACCTCCTAGGTCTCTCTCTCTCTCTATCTATCTCTCACTCTCCCTCTCCCTCTCTCCCTCTTAGGTCTATCTCTATCTCTTTATCTCTCTAACTGTATCTTAGTCTTAATATTTATGTTTGTCTCTATTAATCTCTCTTTGCTACTCTCCCACTCCCTCCCTCCCTCTCTCCCTCTCCCTCTACCTCTCACCCTTGCAAGTATTTATCTCTCTCTCTCACTCTCCCTCTCTTATCTCCCTATCTCCCACTCTACCTTTATCTCTCATACTCTCCCTCTATACAATTCTCCCTCTCTCCAACTCCCCCTCTCCAAATCTCTCTCTCTCACTATCCCTCTCTCTCTCCTACTCTCCCTCTCCCTCTCCCCCTCTTCCCCCCCTCTCTCTCTCTACCTCCCTCTCTCCCTCTCTATCTATTACTCTCCCTCTCTCACTCTCCCTCTCTGCCACTCTGCCACTCTCCCTCTCTCCAACTCTCCCTCTCTCTCTATCTATCTCTCTCTCTCTCTCTCCCACTTCCTCCTATTTCCATCTATCCCCTATGTCTTCTCCCACCTCTCCCTCACCTTCATCTCTCATCTCTCATCTCCTTATCTCCTCCCTCTCTCTCCTCTATCCTCTTCTCCTCTCCCCATCTACCCTCCCTCTCTCTCTCTCTCTCTCTCTCTCTCCTCTCTCCTCTCTCTCTCTCTCCTCTCTCTCTCTCCCTCTCTCCCTCTCCCTCTCTCCCATTCTCCCTCTTAGATCTTTCTCTCTCTCCCTCTATGTCTCACTCTCCCTCTCTCTCCCTCTCAACAACTCCCCCTCTCTCCCTCTATCCCATCCTCCCTCTCTCCCACTCTCCCACTCTCCCTCCCCCTCTCTCTCTCTCTCACATCCCTCTCTCCCATTCTCCCTCTCCCTCTCTTCCAATCTCCCTCTCAAGTCTTTCCATCTCTCCCTCTCAACTATTTCTCTCTCACTCTCTCCCACTCTCCATCTACCTCTCTCCCTCTCTCCATCTCCCTCTGAGGTCTTTCTTTATCTCTATGTATCTCTGACTCTATCTCAGTCTCAATCTCTATTTCTCTCCATCTATGTCTTTCTATCTCTCTATCTTTGTGTCTCTCTCTCCTACTCTCCCTCTCCCTCTTTCTCCCTCTATTTCATTCTCCCTCTCTCCATCTCCCTCTCTCCCACTCTCCCTCTCTCTCCCTTTATGCATAGCTCTCTCCTGATCTCCATCTCGCCTTCTCAACCTCTCCCACTCTCCCTCTCCCCCTCTCTCTTAATTCCCTGTCTCTCTCTCTCCCTCTCTTCCACTCTCCCTCTCTCTCTTCCTCTCTCTCTCTCCCTCTCCCACTCTCCCTCTCTCTCTCCCACTTCCCCTCTCAATTATTTTTCTCTCTCACACCCCCCACTCTCACTCTCCCTCTCTCCCTCTTAATTCTTTCTCTATCTATGTCTTTGTCTCTATCTTTGTCTCTACCTCTATCTTTGTCTTTGTCTTTGTCTTTGTCTCTCGCTCTATATCTTATTGTCTCTCTCTATCTCTATCCTTCTCTCTGTATCTCTCACTCTCCCTCTCTCCTTACCTCACTCTTCCTCTCCTTCTCATGTCTTTCTCTCTCTCCCTCACTTTATCTATATGTCTCTATCTCAGTCTCTCTCTCTCTCTCTCCCTCTCTCCCTCTCCCCCTCCCACCTCCTCTCTCTTCCTCCTCCTCCCTCTCCCCCCCTCTCCCACTCTCTCTCTGGTTAAGTGCAAAAATATGGGTCCCAAAAAGGGGTCTTAAGTCGCCACTTTTTTTTCTGAAATCAGGAAATATTGACCTTGGACATGAAATTGAGGATAGTTACACTCAATTTTGAGATGGAAAAAAAAAATGATTGAATTTATTTGAGTCTACGTTCTAAACTACTAATTTATTTTTAAAATGGTTGATATTAAGTGGTTGAAAAGACGGGTGTATAGAAATTGGTGTTGTTTTTGTCAGAAAAATATAACATAGCAATTCTTGTACGTCCCTAGCATGGTGAAATTTTTTTTAGTATTTTTAAAATCGCTCCAATGAGAAATTAGCTAACAATATTTAGTTGATGCATGATTATTCTAATAATTTTTTAATGAATATTTGATTTTTTACTAATTTTCTAAATGGACACTTCCTAAAAAATAGAATTTTCATCGTGCTACCCCTACAATTTTTGGAAACTAATTGAATTTTTTTTAAAAAGAAATTTTTTAGAATGGAGTCTAGTTTCTAAAAATGTAATTTATTTGAAATTTTGATGAATGGTTAATTTATAATGAAAAAAACACCAAACAATGATTTTTTCCAAAAAGGATACACACAAACAAGAGAAATTATAGATGAAAGGATTAACATTGTCAAAAAGTGAAAAAAATTACATCGTTGGATAGATAAGAAAGAACCTAACATTACCCAAGTGTTTTATTTGTTCGACATTGAACCACATGCAATCTTGATGGTGAGCATGAACTCGATTATGTGAAATATTATAGAATTTGCAAAAACACATCTTTGGTCATTGGGAATGCCCTCCAAGCCTTTGAGTTGGTATTCCAAGGAAAACACCAAGCCCAAGGATTGGGGATTTCCAAAGCAAGATATAACATGTACACATTATGATGTGCTCCCATTATATCTTAGTTTTGACATGGTTTTTTTTCTTTTGTGAGGGACATGCCTAGCAAGACATAACACGAGTATGGTATAACACACTTGTGCTATGCCTTTCTTTATGTTAAATGCTACTCTATTGAATGTTTATATATTTGTATGTTTGTATGTACATGTATGCTTGTATGTCATGTATGTATGTATGTGTGCTTGTATGTATGTATATATTCCTATATGTATGCAAATGTATGTATCAATGCATGTATATTGTATGTATGCCTATATGTATGTAATATTGTATCTACACATGTACATGTATGCTTGTATGTATGTATGATTGTATGTACATATGTATTGTGCTTGTATGTATTTATGTATTTATGTATGCCTTTAGAGGGAGGGATAATTTTCAGAGAGAGAGTTTGGAGAGATTGAGAGGGGGTGGAAGTGAGAATTTAAGAGAGAGGGAACTTGGGAGAGAAGGGGTTTGAGTGAGACATACTTAGCTAGGTAGGGTGGGAGGGATAGAGAGAGAGAGAATTGAGAGAGAGAGAGGGAGAGAGAGAGGAGGGGGATAGAGAAAGAGGGAGAGAAAGAGAGATTTATGTAGGTAGGGTGCCAAAGGGGGAGACTTGAGAGTGTGAGGGGGTGAGAGGAAGAGAATTTAGAGATAGGTAGTGAGAGGGAGTGCAAGAGAAATGGAGTGGGATAGAGAGGCAGTGTGACAGTAAGAGACTTGAGAGAGGGAGAGGGTGTGGGAGGGAGTGACCTATGAGAGTGGGAGATAGAGGGGGTGGAGTGAAAGGGACTTATCTAGGTAGGGTGGGAGGTGAAGATAGAGAGGGAGAGATTTACCTAGGTAGGTTGCCATAGGGAGAGACCTGAGAGAGAGAGGGGTGGAAGGGAGAGACCTGAGAGAGAGGGAGAGAGAGAGGGAGAGAGAGGGAGATAGAGGGAGTGGGAGAGAGTGGGAGGGAGATAGAGAGAGATAAATAGAGGGGGAAAGAGAGGATGGTAGGGATTGTCTGAGTGAGAGGTATGTAGAAAGAGGGAGAGGGTAGATATAAACAATTAGAGAGGGTAGGAGAGATGGAGGGAGAGAGAGGTGAGATGTATTGATAGAGAGAAAGGGATAGGGGTTGAGGGTATAGGGTTGAGGTATTAGGGTGGATGACTTATAGGGTTGATGGTTTATGGTATTGGGTTTAGGGGTTGAGGGTTGATAATTGAGGGTTGAAGGTTTAATATATAGGGTAGAGCATAGAGGGTAGAGGGTTTGAGGGTTTAGGGTTTAAGGGTTGAGGCTTGAGGCTTGAGGATTTAAGGTTGAGGGTAGAGGATTGAGGATATAAGGTGGAGGGATTAGGGTTGAGGGTCTAATCTATAGGGTAGAGGGTATAGGGGTTGAGGGATTAGGGTTTAAGGGTTGAGGGTTAAGGGTGTAATTGTTGAAGGATTAAGGATTGAGGGTTTAGGATTAGGGTAGATATTTTTCTAAGATTTAAGGGTTTAAGGTTTGAGGATTTAGGGATTATGGTTGAGGGTAGAGGATAAAGTGTAGAGGGTTTAAGGGTTTAAGGGGTTGAGGGCTTATGGTTTAAGGGTTGAGGGTTGAGGGTTTATGATTTAGGGTTGAGTGTTTAAGGGTTTAAGGGTTGAGGGTTTAGGGTTTAGGGTTGAGTGTTTAAGGGTTTAAAGGTTGATGGTTTAGGGTTGAGGGATTAAGGTACAGAGGGAGGGATGGATTGATAGAGAGATGGAGGGAGAAGTGAGATAGAGAAGAGAGAAGAAGAGAGAGGGACAAAGATATATGAGGGTTGAGGATCCAATGTATAGGTTAGAGGGTTGAGAATTGAGGGTATAGGGTTGATGGATTAGGGTATTGGGTTGAGGGTATAGGGTTGAGGGATTAGAGTTGAGGGTACATATGGTTGAAAGTCCAATGTATAGGGTAGACGGTATCAAGGTTGAGGGTTTAGTGTTTCAGGGTTGAGGGTTTAATGTATAGGGTAGAGGGTATAGGGTAGAGGCTTTAAGGGTTTATGGTTTAAGGTCGAGGGTAGAGGATTGAGGGTATATAGTTGGGGGATTAGGGTTGAGGGTCCATTGTATAGGGTAGAGGGTATAGGGGTTGAGGTATTAGGGTTTAAGGGTTGAGGGTTGAGGGTTGAGGGATTAAGGATCAAGAGAGTTGAGGGATTAGGGTAGAGATTTTACTAAGTGGGTTTAAGGGTTTAAGGGTTGAGGGTAGATTATTTAGGATAGAGCCTGTATATGGTTTAAAGGTTTAGGGTTTAAGGGTTGAGGGTTTAGGGTTTAGGGTTGAGGGTTGTGTTTAAGGGTTTAAGTGTTGAGGGTTATGGTTGAGGGATTAGGGTAAAGAGAGAGGGATGGATGGAGGGATAAGTGGGATAGAGAGAAGGAGATAAGATGAGGGAGGGACAAAGATATATGAGGATTGAGGATCCAATGTATAGGGTAGAGGGTTGAGAATTGAGTTTATAGGGTTGATGGTTTAGGGTATTGGGTTGAGAGTATAGGTTTGAGGGATTAGGGTTGAGGGTACATATGGTTGAAGGATGAGGGTTGAGGGTCCAATGTATAGGGTAGAGGGTATTTGGGTTGAGGGTTTGAAGGTTGAGGATTGAGGATTAAGGGATTAAGGGTTGGCGGTTGAGAATTCAGGGTTCAGGGTTTAATGTTGAGGGTAGTGGATTAAGGTTATAGGGTTGGGGGATGAGGGTTCAATGTATATGGTAGAGGGTATATGGGTTGATGGATTAGGGTTTAAGGGTTGAGGGTTGAGTGTTGAGATTTGAGGGATTAGGGTAGAGAGTTTACTAAGTGGGTTTAAGGGTTTAATGGTTGAGGGAGTAGGGTTTGGGGAAGAGGGTAGAGGCTTGAGGGTAGATGGTAGATGGTTTAAGGATTGAAGTTTTATTGTTTAGGGTTTAGGGTTGAGTTTTTAAGGGTTTTAGGGTTGAATTTTTAAGGGTTTAAGGGTTGAGGGTATATGGCTTAGGGTATATGGTTGAGGGATTAGGGTAGATAGGGAGGGATGGATAGAGGGAGAGATGTAGGGATAAGTGAGATAGAGAGAAGGAGAGAAAATGAGGGAGGGACAAAGATATATGATGATTGAGGATCCAATGTATAGGGTAAAAGGTTGATAATTGAGTTTATATGGTTGAAGACCTATAGGGTTGGGGGTACATATGGTTAAAGGATGAGGTTGAGGGTCCAATGTATAGGGTAGAGGGTATCAGGGTTGAGGGTTTAGGGGTTGAAGGTTGAGGATTGAGGATTGAGGGAATATGTTGAGGGTTTAGAATTGAGGGTTGATGGTTTAATGTAGAGGGTAGAAGGTAGAGGAAGAGGTTTTAAGGGTTTTGGGTTTAAGGGTTGAGGATTGGGGGTTAAAGGTTGAGGGTAGAGGATTGAGGGTATAGGGTTGGGGAATTTGGGTTGAGGGTCTAATGTATAGGGTTGAGGGTATAGGGGTTGAGGGATTAAGGGTCAAGAGAGTTGAGGCATTAGGG